>BSBM01000984.1:638158-1276316 GCA_027924585.1 Larix kaempferi | reverse complement strand
TTTGTTAACTTGGAATGGTTTGGCAAATTCAATGTTGCCAGAAATGGTAAACAAGGTCTACAAGATGGCATTTGATAAGATGGTGTCATAAAGGGGGAACCACCCATATTTTGACCCGTAAACTGGTTGTAAGGATTGCCCCTAGCCACTTGTTGGTAGGGGTTGCCCCCAGCCACTTGCTGGTAGGGGTTTCCCCCGGCCATCTGCTGGTAGGGATTTCCCCTAGCCATTTGCTGGTAGGGGTTGCCTCCATCCATCTGCTGGTAGGGGTTTCCCCCAGCCACTTGCTGTTGTGTGAAAGTGTTATTAAAATTCCCCCATCCAAATGAAAATGGGTTAGTACTCTGAACTTTTGTCCACTGAGGCTGGGTGTTAGCCCCGCCATATTGTTGATTAAGGATGTTACCCCCTCCTCCAGAAAACAAAGAAAAAGGGGTGTTTCCTGCAAGTACATTACCTTGATTCACATTGTAACCTGCAAAGGCATTAAAACCAGGGGTAATCGAGGTGGATGGCACGGTCATGGTACTCATGACGGGCATGGTTGTAGAGGCGTTTGGCCCTACATTTGGTGTGGAAATCCAAGTACTAGGTATAGGATATGGCTGTTGAGTTGTAGGAGGTGGAACAAGATTCATTGTACTACTGGGTCCAAAAGTGGGCGTAGAGGCAGATGCAGCAGTTGTTTAACTCGGCATGCCTAAGGTACCGACATTAAAGTTGAAGGACGGAGTCGAAACAGAAGTTGGTTGTGCCGAACTCGATGTAGCAGTGGGAGGAGGATTTACAGTATTTGTGTTCATACCTATTATGGGAGTTTGTGGAACTCCCTGTTTGCCTTTTGTATTAGTCATAATATGCCCAGGTGTGAACAAAAATACACTATAATCAAGTTGTTGGAAACAAATGGGTAACAGAAGCGGATTGTTAAGATTAGTCAGAGGAGGATTAAAAGGAGTACTGAACTCACCAAAAGTGAGATCCTCAATCTCGACTGTATTAAAAGTTTGTTGATCTGGAGTCCTAGGTTGTGGTTCTTCAGGAACCTCTATTTCAAGTCTTTGTGTTGCAGGTTGTGGTTCTTTAGTAACCTCTATTTCACCAGTAGTTTCCAAAGGAACACTGGAGTCTATCCTCTGTCATCCGGGTGGTGGTAGTGGTTCCACTCTAAGTGGGAGAAGGTTTTGCAACCTTCTAGACCTAAGAAGCTGTTGGTATTCCACGATTATATATAAAAATAAAACTAAGCTAAAACCTAGTGGCCACTAAGACTAGTGGGAAAACAACACACCACTAAAAAAATCCTAAGTATTCAAACCAGTCAAACAAGATGCCTTCCAGAGAAGAATCTGGGCTGATGAGGGCCCAGAACAGATCAATGAAGGATGAAGAACAGTTACCCGGGGTCCACAATACAATGACTAAGGGTGCAAGCACTGGAATCACCCAACAACCCTCCCAAAGACCAGCAAGGGATTTCCTCCCATGTTTTTCCTAGGTACAACAACTATAATCCCCTGTCACATGTGTATGATCCTATAGGTCCGATACTAAGGCTACCACAAGTACAAAATATCTTGGTGGGACAGTCATCATCCTAATCAAAACGCATGGGCAGGGTAACAAAGCCCGAAGTCCAGATGGACGCCCGTACATGAATTGACCCTAGTTTATGGTTGAAAGGAAAAGCGAGGGGATATCCTCAACAAATCCGATCTTCCACGGCCTCGTGCTTAGCTCTGGTTTTAGTAGAGTTTTCCAGGAATATTTGATACAAATGGGTTTACCTATATGACAGTCGCACTACGATTTTTGACTAATGAAACAAGCTTCGAGCAGTTTAAGGTGTTTTAAGCTCGAAACTCTAGCCTGTACTAGTTGGTGTCATGTATCCCTAGAAAGAAAATCGTTTCTAATTGATTTTATTAAGATTCCTTTTAAGTTTACTTTTTACTCAATGTGGCAGTGCATTGTGTGATGTGGTGTTAACAGAAAGTAAAGTGCATGAAATGAAACAACTTTCAACAACAAAAAGACTTTTTATTTTCATTTTATATTCTTTTCCAAACTGAAGAGTAAGCAAACCTAAACAAAGCTTTCTTTTTTGTTTTCTTTTCAAATTTTGAACAAAGTAAACTATGCTACTCTGAAAGATTATAATCCTCACTATTCTAAGCTACCAAACTTATTTTCTTTTTCTGTTATATATCAATGAAAAAGAACTTGAAAGCGGAAGCAAGTAAGACCTACAAAAGATGTGCAAGTATGGCAAGATGACTCTAAAGTTCACAACAATCGAAATCAATGACCCGACAAATAATTTTCCTACGAGTTGTTTCAAAGGAAAAATCTCTTGAACTTGGAAGCAAAGTGAGAAGAAAACAAGGAGGAAAGATGCTTAAAACTGAAAATCAAACTTAGAAGAATGCTCCAAAGAACCAAACCCTAAATAAGAACACTAAGCCAAGTAGTAGGTAGGAAAGCGAACTAAAGACAACCTTACTAACACAAAGGTTCAAATGTGAAGCAAACTAAAGTACTTCAAACTCACTTGATACTGGAAAGGACAGCGAGGTCAAGAAATGTCGGGACTAAAAAAACTTTGGAAGACACCCCAAAGGCTCCAAAAGTGGGTCAAAACCCTAAATCAAAGGATGAAACACCTAAATAGCATACAAGTGTTGCAACAAATAGAAAATTCCAAGCACACAGTTTTGTAGGTCAGCAACACACTACTAGGGTATGGATAAGCAACTATGTTCACTAAGGAACAATGCACAGTCTCCAAAAAGAGTAAAAAATGAACCAAACACTTCAAAAGCAAACAAGTGACCAAAAGATGACCTAAAGGACTCAAAAGAGGCTAATGAGAATCAACGAAGGATTACAGACCTCAAAGACCAGTCAAGAAGACCAAAAACAAAGTTAGAAACCCACCCAAACAGGAAAAAAACTCAACCCTACTTCAAACAGAGAGCTACAGGAATGTGCCCTACTATGCAGTAGGTAAACTAGCACATTTGGGGATGTGTGCGCTACTGTGCAGAGGAAAAATGGCGCATATGCACTACTGTATGTATAGTAGAGTAGCGCACATGTCTTAAAAAGTCAAAAACTAACCTTGCAGAGGTATAAAAAGACTGATTCAAACAAAGGGAAGCAGGTAGGGGCAACGTACAGGGCTTCTCAGAAGATTAAAAGGGTTAAGAAGCACTGGAAAGACAATAAGAAGGGTTTCCTAGAGCAGAAAAACAACCTTCCCCAGTGGAGTCACCAATCTGTTGGCGGGAAATACTACCCTATAGTGAGGAAATAGACACCATCAACTTAAGGGGGTGATAGGTAAACATACTGATTGCATTACAGAAGCGTTTATAAAGGGAAATAGATCAAAGACTTTGAGGACATACCTTATGAACGAAGTTTGATCTTAGCTTTTTTCCAACCTTGCGCTCGATCCTCCACTCGATCTCTCGTCCAATAAACCTGCAACACAAAGACCTTTCTCATCGTATCTTGGCCAATATAATAATGATGGAATTGAAAAGTAATTCAAACATCAAGCATTAACCAACATTGATCCAAGCAAACACATAGTCCATTAAGCATTTTATTTGGGATGAGAAAGATGTTTCAACCTTTTATTGTCAAAAACATATGAATGATACAAAGTATACCTGACTTTGCAACATGCTCATGCAACCTGATCCTAGGCTTCTACTCCTCTCTAACTTAAAAGTTCCTCCAGCATAACCACCTTCAACACAAGCTTCTCATATAAGAAGACTCTCTCTATGGCTCTCTTGTCTGACCCCTCTCTTCAATCCTCCTTGTATTTATAGGACAAGGTAGGCAGTTCAGGTCAAGAGATGGTTGAAGGGGAAGTTGGGGAAGTTTGGAAACCAACAGAAACTAATCCCAATTCATCAAATTAATATTGTTTTGATCATATTTTAATATGAGCGCGACTATTTCACAATGGAGTAGCGCACAGTGCGTGACTACAGTGTTTACAACTAGCGTTTGCCACTTTTTGATGTTGTACGCTAGTTTACTGAAGTAGAGTAGCGCATATTAGGAGTTGTGCGCTACTATATAGATTACAAAGTAGGGCATATGCGCTACTTTGTTTAAGAAGAGTAGCGCCCATGCCAAAATATGATATTTTTTAGGGTTTTGTCAGCTTGCAGGAAGGTGAGTCAGGTCAAAGTGTCATCGGAGGTTATCATGCTCTTCAATCAGAGTTGTCATTTTTTGTGATCGACAGCTAAAGGTGATCATAGACGGATAAGTGCATATTTTACCTATAACAATAACCAACACTCTCTAATGATTTCAAATTGTTTTAGTGTTTTCCTCTCATACCTAATCTATTCTATAAGAGATCCTTGTTCTAAATATTTCTTCCAAATGATACATTTCCATAGGTTGTCCCTATGTATGAGGTTCAACATATTCTTGGAAGCCAACATGTTCTATACAAAATTAGTGTATGTGTTTTATACCCCATCCTCCCTCTGCTTTAGGACGAGCAACTATTTTCCATCTCACTAGATGATTACCCCCTACTTTAAACCACCCTTCCAAAGGAAGTGGAAACAATGCTTCCTTACCGCTCCAAAACCTTTTTGGGGATGTGAGCTAAGGAGTTATGATACATAGGGATGGCCTACATAACAGATTTAACAAGATACAAATTCCCTCCTCGAGACAACCACCTATTAAACTAGAACCCAATCTTCTTTTCAATTTTACCTATCAAGCATTACCAATATTTATTTGTATATCCATTTGGATTCAAGTTTCATCCTCGATATTTCAAACCTAAATCCAACTCTCGAATAGTGAAAGGGAATACCTCCCTCGGATCTTGTCTCAACCCATCATCTATTTAATTAATGATTATCGCAAATGTGTTGTAGTTTACCTCCATTCTTATGTATTTACAATATAATTTCAAATTTTCACATAGCTTTTGACCTTTCATCAAAGAACCATTAGTAAAAAGTAAGACATTGTAAACAAATAAAATATGGTTGAGGAATTCATCTTCCCCAATGTTTATCCCTTTAATGGATCTATCCCTCTTTGTCTCTTGTATGTCTTGGCTTAGTCTCTAATCCACCAATTTAAATAGACAAGGTGACAAGGGTAATCCATACCTTAGGCCCCTTCAAGGCCAAAATAAGGTATAAGATGAACCATTAATGAGAACAAAAAAGGATATAGAGGCAATGCAACCCATAATCTACTTCATCACATTCACATTGAAACCAATATGGTTCATTAGTAACATTAAATGAGGCCATCTATCACTATTGTAGCTATTCAATAGGTCTAACTTAAACACCATAGAAGGAATTCTTCTAGTTCTCATTGTATGCAATCCTTGTTGTTCTTAACCTATGGATTCATGAATCTATCTCCCCTCTAAGAATCTAAACTTCTTAAGGGATATGATAGTATATTGCAACTCCTTCAATCTTAGCACCAATATTTTAGAGATGATATTATATATGTTATTCACACTAGAGGAAAACCACAACCCAACAATGGATCCAAGGACTAAGGCCTTTCTATAGCCTACAAGGCCTAGCCCCTTACCAAGTGGAAGGATGCACCCTTTTGCAATTTTTTCCACAACAGTTCTAATGGCGACTCCACTTATTTTTGTTTTTTTCTTTTAAAATAGTCTATCTTATACTGAGTGATTAATTATGGGTGCTTTTCATTTTTAGGAGATCTGGTTTACCACCTCCTACTCCGTAATTTGGCCCCCTGCTAGCCACACTTAATTTTTACATAGTAGCATAGATCCTAGCCTCTTAGACGCACTACTCACATGGAAATGCCTTCGACAGTCGCGCTACTCACGTAGGTAAATAGTTAATTTACCGCACGGTGATCCTCTAGTTGACCCGCACATCATTTCTTTATTCTTCCCATACTATTGTGCATCTGTTTGTAATTATTCCACACTATCACATGGCAAAGTGTTGTTTGGATGCACTACAATCATTTTATTTTCTTTCTATCTACATGCAATGATCTTGCAGCCTCATTGTTTCTCACTAATGAGCTAAACTTAAGTTAATTTGCAATAATTACTTGTTTTTTTCAGTAATTAGCTCACCTAGACCAACATTAGGGAGTAAAGAGTTCATATCTCTCAAAAATTACTTAGGTAACCAACCTTGTGGATTTCAACAGGCCTCATTGTTGTCACTAGTATTCAAGACCTTTCTTGTTTATGCTTACTTGACATGTTTTTAGGATTAAAGCTAGTGTAGAATCCACTTTTTGCACACAAGCAAGGACCTAAAGACTCTTATCTCCCTACATATCATCTTCACATCGCACTTCTTGTGAGCTTGGCGAATCAGAAAAGGGTGACAAGTGTGAAATACCTCCATTGCACACTTTTGATTAGTTAGCACTTTGATTTGCAAAGCACCTTTAGCAACGTTTTGAGTTAAAAGTACATCTACATTTGCAATTACTTTATACTCTTCTAGTTAATTTGCCACAATCAATTTTCTTGCATCAGATGTGTTTGCATCACTTGCACACACTAAGAGGCCTAAATACCTTTTCCATTCAAAGTATGCTCTTTACTTCACACTTCTTGTGAGCTTAGTGAATAAAAAAAGAAGGGAAATGTGAAATATCTCCCTTACACTCCCGAAGTGAATTCAAGACCCTTAAAATAAACTTTGTAAATTTCCAACCAGCTAAAATACTCCACAAGAGGTCACAAAACAACATTTTAGTTAAGTAGGATTGATTGAGATAGGCATCCATTAATGCCCACCAATCTAGTTTCATCAGTGATATTTTGAAACATAGCATTGTTGACTTATAGGGTACTTTCAAAATCCTGGTATAAGCAAGTGCTCAAAGAAAACCAGGATCAGAAGTGCATTGTGACCAAGGAGGTGAAATTTGAGGTATAGTTTCCCTACTCTCCCCTATGAATCACTCATCTCGTTGTAGGGAGACAACATTATATAGTGTAGTCTCTACCACTAATCCACACTTGACACAATGTATATTAGTGGCCAAACATAGGGAATCGCCAATGAGCAATTGTGGGTGCAATTGACTCCTGAAGTTAGCTATTTCCATTGGGAGGTGTTGTCAAGTCTTTTCGATTGGAACATTGGCCCCATTGCCGATAGAACTAGCCCTTTGTTACCTTGACTAGTTAATTGGTGTGTTGATCCTATTATCACCATCAGTTGTACTTTTCAGAGGCTGAGTTACATTTGAGAGGAAGGATGCTAGGTATTTTTAGGGAATTTACATTTATTTTCTTTCAAAATACAAGTTCACTAACTCGTAATTAAAAGGAACTTACATGTGGGAACTCTTGCACTAATACTGACTTTGCACATATCACTCACTTGTTGCACCATATTGCATCTATTGTGGTTGGAATATTTTTGCATTTTTTCAATTGTGTTTAAATTCCACCATCAATCTCACTTGACACAAAATCCTTCACCATTGAGGAACAAAAAAAACCCCTAAGGTAGTCCCAAAAACTGCAAGGCCTCTCCCCTCTCTCGAGGGGTGTTTTTACACAATCTCCCCATGTTTCATGCAGAAGATACTCTTGACAAGGCCGCTCCCATGCCACATTGATAGGATCATTGGGACAAGGTCGCTCCTTGCTCAGTTCATATTCTTCTCTCGGAGAACGTGATAATCCTTCAACCTCCTCCACCGCCAGAATAGGTTCCCCCTTGGCTTCTCATCTTCGAGATCCTTTGGACCACTTTAATCCCTCCTCTCTTGTAGGAGTTCATTGGTTGTTTTCAACAACACCATGGTCTTTCATCCTTCTTCTAGGAGGTGTATTATTCTGAGATGGATTAGGTATGCTACTACTTGGTTGATTCTGAGTATTAACTCTTGTGGTGTTACTACTAATGGTTTCCTGTGAACTAGTAGTATTCCTTTCATCAACTAGAGGTTTCTCCAGAGTGATAAGATGATAGGTATTCAGTCTAGGCTTTGTTTCACTATCATAGTCATCCTGATATGAATTTATGTCACCTCTTAACTCAGTTTCTAGGGGTATGCGAGGTTCGGCTTCAGGAGACCTCTTTCTAGTGCTAGGATTATATCTTTTGCCACTTCTCAAATTGTAAATATTTTCCTCCGTGTCACTATCTGTATTACTGAACGTTATAGACAAAAATTCTAAGGGATTTTATTACATTCTTATGACACCTTTTTCTGCTAACAACATTTTGATATTTAAACTGATATTTTTCATGTACTTACCTCTAAACCCTTTGAAGAAATCTCTTTCTGCTATGTAGTAAGACTTCAGAGTGTCCACAACAAATTCTATAACATAGCCTTCTAGTATCTTATCCATCCAAAAGTCTACTTCTCTTGAAATTGGGTTATCAACCTCTTTAAGCCTCTGAATCAGCTCTAGAGCCCACTCTGTAGGTTCTCCACCCTAAAAATGTTGATGTATTTGTAACTTCGGAATGTATTCACTTGTATATTTTATATTGTATTTGTATTTTATTGTTGTACCTCCGATGGAGATGTTTATTCCTCTAGTCGAAGAAGTAATTATTGTATTGATAGCGTAGTTCATCACATCAAGAAACACAAGAGAACGGGCAGAGAAATGAGACTCAATGCACAGATAGGAGATTATGAAATGGATGAGATCATTCTTGATCTGGGATCAGAAGTAAATTTCTTAACCAAGCAAACATGGTAGCAGATGGGGAGAACAAAGCTGTCATGGTCACCTATCCAGTTGAGAATGGCCAATCAGGAAAAATTCATACCATTTGGACGGTTATCCAACATGATTGTTGACATTGATGGAGTGCAGAGTCATGTATATTTCAAGGTTATTGAGATTGTCGATGATAGTCAGCCTTTTCCTGCGTTGTTAGAAATTGACTGGGCTATCAATAACCTCGCCATCATAAACCTGAAGACAAAGAAGATGATATTTGAAGGAAAGCATCTCAGGGTCATCGCACAATTGGACCTTGCGGATGGAGACAGATACAGCGAGCCAATTCAGGAGGAATCCAGGGCTCAAGACTTAGACCGACTATATAAGATGACCGCGAACTAGGAAGACTACATTAATCCCACTATTGATGGAACACTCAGCTGGAGATGCGACAACTCTTGCATTTCAGACTCTGATGCAGGACTGGAGAATTGGCAAAGTGGCATGCATGAAGTATCTGCGAGGAGATGCGCGCAGGTTACAAAGTCACTGCACTGGATTGGAAAGGAGGTAATCCCAATCCTTACTTATGATCATTTAGCTAATGTTTACTCCTTTATCAAAGATTATACTGCAGCAATTGCAGATGAACATCGCTTACCAGCATTAGATATGGCACTGCACGAGACACCTGCCAGATGGTGGGTTGTGCATAAGCAGACATTGACCACATGGGATCAATGTAGAATTAAGATGCAGATCAGGTTTGTTGATAAAGTTACCCTACCTTTTGAGAAATAGAATGGACAGACATATCCAAGTCAGAATATTGAGGTATGTTCACAAGCATGGGAGGAGAGACCAAATACAGAATGGGTGCATCTGTTTGTGCACACGCTAGAAGAAGAAATTCCAAAGAAATGGTACTTAGATATGGAGTTGTGCAGGGAGACTACGGATTGGTCTACTCTTACTGCGAACTTCAAGAAGAGTTTCAGTTTTGAGGATGAGAGTCCTACCATAAATTATGCGCTACGGATTATTAAGGAAAGAATATTCAGACCGGAATGTCCACATAGGAACATGACATTACAGGAATTATTTGGAGCTGACATTGTACCTGCAAGCCTACAGACATAATGGAAGGAATAGGTAGAGCATGCCATGGAATGTTATAACCTAGATGAAGAAACTGAAGAAAAATGAGACAGTGATTAGGAGGACCCGCGCAACATTAAGATACCTGAGTCATAAGGTGCGCGCGAGGTAGAGGGACCTCCGCTGGAAATCCCAGACATGAGTGGACCTGTAAAAACAAGAAAAGAGAACATTGGCACCAGTGAAGAGCCGAAATTCGTAGCTATTGGAGATTACTAGGATGATCATACCGTGGGGAAGATCACATACCTGTTACATGAGTATCAAGAGTTGTTCCCAACAAAGTTTACAGAGATGAAGGGCATTTTGGGAGACTTAAGAGTCATGAAGATACCTCTTAAGCCAGGTGCAAACCCTGTTAAGCAGAGGCCCTATAGACTAAACCAGTGATATAAAGAGCAAGTCAGGGTAGAACTTGATAAAATGCTCAACACAGGGATCATCGAGCCAGTCGAAGAGTCTGACTGGATAACCCTATGGTTGTCTAAGATAAGAAGACAAAAGGTGAGATCAAGATTTGTGTGGACCTCAGGAAGTTGAATGATGATTCAATGCACGACCCATTTCCTACTCCTTTCACTGATGAGGTGCTTGATAATGTTGGAGGAAATGAGGCATATTCCTTTACTGATGGGTTTTCGGGATACCATCGGATAAGAATTGATCTCTCAGATAGACACAAGACCACTTTTTCCACCAAATGGAGGTCATTCTAGTACACAGTCATGTCGTTTGGCCTAAAGAATGCGTCTGCCATCTTTTCCAGAGTTGTGGTCGCAACATTCAAATATTTCATGCATAAGTTTTTAGAAGCTTATTTCGATCATTTGACAGTGTTCAGGTTGCTAAAGGACCATTGCACAAATCTGACACTGATGCTAGAGAAGTGCAGACAGCATCAAATGTCGCTCAACTTGAAGAAGTGTATTTTTTGTGTACCTTACGGAATTTTGTTAGGACATATTGTGTGCAAAAAAGGCTTGATGGTTGATCCTGGGAAGATCACAGTAATTGTAAACTTGTCGACACCAAATTCAGTCAAGAAGTTGCGCACTACATTGGGGCATACCGATTATTACATGACGTTCATAAAGGGGTATGCACAGATAACCACAGCAATGGAGAATCTGTTGAAGAAATATGCACCATTCAATTGGAACGCAGAGTGTGAACAAGGCTTTGACACCTTGAAAGAGAAAATGGTCATTGCGCCAATTCTAGTCTTTCCAGACTGGGAGAAGCCATTCCATGTTCACATTGATGCGTCATGTATCGCATTGGGTGATGTCTTAGCACAACCTGGAGAGGGAGGTATTGACCATCCCATCGCATTTTCGAGCAGGAAGCTCTCATCTATAGAGAAGAATTATACCACCACTGAGAGAGAAGGTCTAGCTATGGTCTATGCGCTGCAGACGTTCAGGCACTATTTGCTTGGTGCGCACTTCTCTATGTTCACTGACCATTCTGCTTTGAAATACCTAGTCAACAAGCCAGTGTTAGGGGGGTGAATCTGCATATGGTTGTTACTCTTCCAGGAACATGATTTGAAATAGTAGTTAAACCTAGCAGATTGAACTTGGGACCTGATCATCTATCAAGGATCGAGTCAGGAGAAGAGACTACGAATATTGAAGACAATCTGCTTGACGCGCAGTTGTTTGCTATCCAGATAGCTGATGATTATTATAAAGACGTCATAGACTTTTTGACTATTGGGTTAGCACCCATAGAGTTCACTACGCAGCAAAATAAGCAGCTGATAGTGCAAGCAGCAGACTTCACCATTATCGTAGGTCAGTTATATAAATTAGGACTGGATGAAGTACTGTGCAGGTGTGCGTTAGAGCATGAGAATCCAATTATATTAGTAGATGCACACTCAAGAGAAGCAGGAGGTCACTACACAGGAAGAGCCACCGCACAGAAGATATTGCGGGCAGGGCTATGCTAGCCTACCATTCACAAGGACTTGAAAGAGCATTGCCAGAGCTTTGATGTCTATCAGAGAATAGGAAGGCCATCACAAAGAGATGAGATGCCATTAAATCCATAGTTGATATTACAAGCATTTGAGAAATGGGAAATTGATTTCGTGGGACCTATAAACCCACTGGGAAAGAGAACTGGTGTGAGGTAAATTATTACTGCAACTGATTACGTCACCAGATGGGAAGAGGAAATGCTAGTAAAGGACTATAGTGTAGGTACTGCGATGCAGTTCATATTTGAAGACATCCTTACAAGGTTTGGATGCCCAAATATTTTAATGAGTGATCAAGGCACTCAATTTTTGAACTAAACCATTGAGGAATTGACAGAAGAATTCCGCATTCATCAACAGTGAAGTACGCCATATCATCCACAGGTGAATGGAACTGTTGAAGCATTCAATAAAGTACTGGAGAATGCGCTGACCAAGGTATGCAATGTGAATCGGGATGACTGGGACTTGTGCATTCCCGTTGTTTTATGGGCATACAGAACCACATGCAAGAAGTTGACTGGCCATACACTGTTTAGACTGGACTATGGATAGGAAGCTATTATGCATATGGAGTACATTGTTCCCAACTTGAGAATAGCTGCGTTTACAGGAATGGAAGATTGCGACACACTAAAAGAAAGGCTTCTACATTTGGTTGGTCTGGAGGAGGATCAATTCATCACAGGATCTCACCAACAAGTGTAGAAGGAAAGAGAAAAAGCATGGCACAATCGCCACATCAAGAACAAGTCTTTCCAGGTAGGTGATCTATTCCTCCTGTATGAGAGTAAATTCATGAAATTCCCTGGAAAGTTTAAAATGCATTGGCTTGGTCCATATATTGTTTTACATGTAACTAATGGTGGCGCAGTCCAGTTAGCCACATTAGTAGGAGATAACTTGCTAAGTCTAGTCAACGGAAGTAGACTAAAACCCTATCGGGGTAGTCCTGCTTCACAGAACCTGTGATGATTAGAAATTAGGAAATTTCTAAGTGCCACGTACAATTGAAATTAGGCACTAGAAATGGGGAAGAGTATATACGCAATGCAAGATGAGGAACCTGTATATACCATGCAACACTGTTAAGATGTGTCACTACAAAAAAAAAAAAAAGAGAAGAGGAACCGCACAGTTTCAAAGTCCAAAAGGCAATTGCGAAGAGCAAGTGAACAAGGAAATATGCTCAGTCAGAAGCAAGAAGTCAGGCACTGCGAAGTTACTACCCAGGAGTAAGGACGACCTGTCATGCAGTTCGACGCAACACTCCAGAAAAATAGTCATTATACAGTAATTTTCCAGCGACCGCTTGGGCATTTAACGCATAGATAGCCATTCTGAATGAGTTTATGAAGGAAAGGAACGAAGAATCTGCCATATTTGGCCAATGGATACCACATTTAATGCTTATCTACCCGTTAAGGAACGCGGAGGAGGTCAGCTACGCCTATAAGTAATGCTGCATTCAGACTTGCGGGCATCACCAAACACTTAGAATTTTCTTGCGCACTCTACTTTGCAAATTATTTTCAGTAAGCTGTCTGAAACCCTGTGTAAGTTGTCCAGAGGATATCTAATAGGTCTTCCATTGAAGAAGAATTCATGGTCTAGGAGACTGTGAAAGTGTTCCAATACAGAGGGATCGAAGGGTTAATGAGAACCCCATCCAATCCCGTCGTCATAGAAAAGGGTCAAGCGTCCAGAAGATCACCCCGACACGACCCAACAATGCAGGACAAAGGCAAAGATCTAGTGGAGCTGAGAACAAAGGTACCAAATATGGGTTTGACAGTGCGGAAGCCGCCTATAGCTGATAAGGAGATACCTTTGACAATGAATCCATATTATATCTCACCGTGTGTACTGGATGCACCAGTCTTCAAGTTACAAAAGAGTGCCAAATACGACATCCCACTATCATCCATATCAAAGCACGTCGATGTCGATAAGAATTTGCTGGGTAAAATTCCAGAATGTAAGTGGGAAGATTATGATCTGCTTTAAATGTAGAAGGAAGAGCCCAATGAACCAAGGTTTCCACAGTTCCAACTCGACCAGTACATGTGCTGGAAGAAAGATGTGAAGGGTGACCTCACCTTGGTCGCAGAAAGTTGGTTATTAGGAGTATTCAAGTCAGGATTGCTCAATTTGCTCAGACTCCCGCATTTTGGTAGATCGCCAGAGCTGAATGTGGTGGTGTGAACTCTGATGGTGCACAATCACCAAGGATTTTTTTTGCTTGACCACAATGTCAACCTGACCATTGACATTATCCACCGCATCACCAGGTTGAGTAAAAGGGGTAAAGACCCCAAGCCATTTTTCCAAGGGAAAAGCAAGGACAAGGAAGTCGTGGCAAAGATGAAGAAAACTCAAATGGTTGTCAAAGGAAGGAGGGGCTTTCAGATGGAATACATAGATGATAAAGAGACGAATTTTATCACGCAACTGTTAACCGACAATATTTTAAGGAAATGCAGGCCACTGGAGGCACCTACGAGCGCAATACTACTTGGCGCCGCAGTCGCGGAGGGAGAGCATTTCAACTGGTGTCAATACCTGTTGAACGAGTTCTTGTAGGAACTAAATGACATGTAGATCAATGGTGGAAACTTCCATTATACATGGCTTATTGTGTTGATCGCCTTCGTAGGGTTGAATGAGCTGAAGGATTATGCTGCCGTAATCACCAATACCAATGACTGCAGAGGGGACCCCTATTCAAACCTTTGGGCAAATATGAACTTGCAGGGACAGCACGCGACAGCTAAGGTTTTCTACCAATATTATAGCCAGTTGCACGAAGCAATCCTAAGCATGTCGTGGATATCAAAGCAGGTAACGAGTAAGTACATTCATACTGTTGATTTTTATGCTAACATGCATAGTATTCATATTTCAGCCAAAGCACAGAAGAGGAACATGGAATGGTTTGTAGGAAACTACCACATGTATGAAGATGATATTGATAATATAATGAGGGAATGGCCTGCCGAGTTTCAAGTGGAAATTGTAGATCTCGCAAGTGACTTCGGTGAGGACGAACCTATTCCATGTCCTATCACTGAAGAAAAGGAGATGGGAAAAGGGAAAGAACCTGAGATTCCAGGACAGAAAAAGGGAGCACGGAAGAAGCATAAAGCTGATAAAAGACAGTCAGACGCAGTACTCCATGATGAGGACTATGAAATAATCGCGGCAAAGGTCACATAGCATATGGAAGATCTGATGATCGAGAAGGAGAAACAGGACAAGGCGATTCAGGAAAGTCTGCAGAAGAATCTGACCACGCTGCAGGGGATCACAGAGAAAATTGAAGAAGTCCACAAAAGATTACCCCCGTTGTGGGACTTAGAGTCCGAAGGGAAGTCAGGAGGAACTTCACAACAGAAGGAGCCGCAGCTAACCATAACCGTGCTTGCGAAGTCCCGTATTGTCCATCTTGATCCATTAACTGTAAGGATACAATTTCTAGAGCAAATAGTGTTGGACACAAAGGACGTTGAGCGTGTGGAGATCGACCTTGCAAAGATACCACTGCCTGGTCTACACTACTTGCATCTGCAGGTTGTGGAAGAAATGCATGAGAGAACGACTGACGTGCTGAAGGGTCAGGCTGAGCTGGAAGAAGCTAATAAGCAGTTGGAGGAATCTAGCTCGTAGAGACCTATGGAACTACATGATGAGCATGATCATCGAAAAATACTAGAGTCCACGATCACTATGGTCACAGATGATATAGAAGAATTTGAAGTGAAGGTAGACCCCATGGACATTGTCGTTAATATTGGTGAACTGGTTAATAGCCTTAAGATAGAGATGAAAGACATGGAGATCATCCATGAAGCTAAGATTTCTTCCTTGGAAGCACAGACCAACCCACAGACCCCACTAGATAAGCAGCAGTTAAGAGCAAGGGAGGTGAAGGTTGTAGCAGAGAATATCGCTGCCAAAGTGGCTAAGTGACGGACTCTATTGGAAACAGCATCGAAGGCATTCACTGCCCTCGAAGAGAACCCAGGATTGCTGTAGGTAAAGAACATTGTGAAAGATAAGCAAGCAACACTAGAAAAGTTGGATGCAGAAGTGAAATCTTTGCTACCAAGAGACAAGCTTCAAAAGTACCGAGAAATAAATGTGTTGAAGAAGGAATTGCAAGCCTTAAGAGAAAAAGAGACTGAAATGGGCGATAAATCGCAACCCTTACTAGAGGACGCCAACATGATCTCGCTGGAGATCGAGGAGAAGTTAAAGGAGTTGCGTGAAAATCAAGAACATGTGGAAGGCCAGATCGGTGATGAGATAATGCCTGATATGCTGGAAACAGTCAAACAGGTTGAGCAGGACACAAAGGAAGCAGTCGAAAAGCTGATTGGCACATACAATGAGTTCACTACGAAGCTAGCTCCGTAGGCGGCGGAACAGCTCGGAGAAGTTGAAGTTCCAGGTGGCTCAGGGATGAGCCAAATGTAAGTGTTAGGGGCCTATTGGGCCTGGCCCAAATGGGGCATTTTGACCAAGAATGATTTTTTGAACTGCAGAGCTCATTTCAGTTGGAATACTTTTTGTATAAGTTTTGGGATGCTGCAAAGTTGCACGCAGTGCAGCATCGGAAGAGTTGCGAAGACCAGTGTTGCGAGGAGGCAGTGTTGCGATGTGTCTAGTCTACGTGGATTTGGTAAAGCAGAGTGTTGGACAGAAGACGGTACAAGATTCTGGTTAGACCATCGGCGGTCTATTTTTGGTAAAGATGCTCTAGGAGTGCCAGGCGACGGGTAAGGAGCAAAAGTAGAAGAAAGTGACTGGTCGCACATGCGAAAGAACCACTACCTAAACCAGTTGCACAAGACTATTAGACGAAGAATGGCTCGGTGAAAGTGACTTGTTGGCATGTGTGCAATAGGAACTTCAATAGAGACATGAGGCATGCACTAAAGGTGGCCACGACAAAATATTCACTACCAGAATCCAGCAATACGGTTAAGGGACAACCGTGACAATTTTGTAAACCTAAGGGTTTGTGCCTTCGAGTTGTAAATACATGACCTACGAGCATGATCTATAAATAAGGCATATTTTGTATGGGAAGGGGTTACTCTTCATTTTGTATTTTTCTCATTATTGATTTGATAAATCTTTGTTAAGTAAAATTTTGTAAAGGCTCTGCAAGTTGTGTGCAAAGAGACTGTTTGAGAGAGAAGAGAGTCTACAAGCTAAGTGCGCAGACAAACAACTATTGTACCCTTCCCAAAGACTAATATAACAACAGTTCTTGTGTATGTAACATCCATCCTAAGGGTGAACCACATTAAATACTATGTAGTGTGATTGTTTCTGTGTTTGCATTTGCTTATTTTCTTACATTGGATGCTTGGATTCTCATTTATCAGTTGGTGTGTTAATGCTTTTATATGTAGTCTCCATAGGAGAAAGATGGGAATGATATGTTAAGTATTGTGGGAATGAATGAATGTTGAATGCTCAGTATTCCAATTCTGTGAAAATATCAGTTCATTGAATGATCAAATGTGTATGTAGAGTTCGGATTGTATAACTCTTCAACGTGCATCACCGGGTGCGTGCAGCATTGTATGTTTCGTCTGCTTGCAGTTGTGATAAAGCTAAGTAACCTAAGGTAGTAGATGAATGATTAAGTGTTAAAGTAAAATATTCATAATGGTTAAGTTCGGAATAGGAAGTGCATAATTCAGTTGCGTTTTCCTATCATTTGTATCCCACCCAAACCGCGCAGTCCTTGGGTGCGCTGGTTGCGCAAGCGGCTAGTTTGTAGAAGTACGAACCGCGATGCAGTCTATCGTCGCGTAGTCCTAAGCTCGCAGAACAAGTCTAATCGTGCACTGCATCGTAGTCCTTTCCGAACAACTCATCACATCACTGTGGAAACCTGATTCTATAGTGCCCCCATAGCTACACTTCGGGTCAGACCTCAACCTATTCGCGGGCTATTGCCGAAAGGGCCGGTGAGAAGGGGTTTTGTTGGTTCCTTGAAACCGCAAAGAACCTGGGTCTACATTGGAAACCTCTATATCAGTATCTTAAGCCAACAATGATTCAAGATTTTTTCATGATAGCATGATCATTCGAGCGTGTTAAATCCCTGCTTCATGATCATTTAACCATTCGAACGGATCGCGATTTAAACCAAATGCCTGCATGAATTTTGCTTCATTCTACTTTCCCTCATCTCTCCTAAGTCTATGAAACCACATCTCTTACAATTTATTGCATCCCCTCTCTCCATTTGCATCCCTTGACCTCTGCTTAACAATTTTGATCAGCTACGAGCCTGGTAGCTAACAGGATTTGCTCTGCATTTCTGAATTCAAGGCTTTCCATGAAGTGTTTCTTCGAGCGGCTGGAGTCTATTCCTTCATCTTCTCGATAGCCACGATGATGATATTTCACTTCTATTTTCCAAAGGATTCAATGGAAAAACGGCTAAGGTTGGCCATCTCACCTTTCCTGTAATAGAGGAGTGTATTACATTGGCCACGAAACTTCCCAGGGAGGGTTCCCGCTGGTACAAACACCTTTTCCTTCCGTGAACGGCTCACGAATTTACTCTCAAATCCAAATACCAACACGTTGCAGGCACAAAAGGGTTCCACCGAGAGTGGGTTAAGCCAGAATTTCTCGATCCCTTAACTGTCATTATCCTGTTGATCACATATGAAGGTAAGTTCACCATTTTCAAAGCTTTCCAATTCCGATTATTGGCACATTTCGTTAATAACTAGGCCCTTAATTTTCCATTTTATTTTCTAAAGAGCCTAGAAAAGATGTCTAGCCAGGTTAGGAAAAATGTAGTTAACCTTGTTGGTAGTTTATACCATCACTATCTCGTAAAAATCCTGATCACCCACCAATTGAAGGAAAATGGGAAAAAGTGGGATAGATTTGTGTTTGAAACACTAAGCCCCCATCTGGTCAAGAAGACCCTTGTTAAAGCCTCTACCTCTTGCAAGCGTCACCGATTTCAAACTCATGCAAATGAGACCATTCAAACCCCTACCCAAGCAAAAGGGATACCAAGTCTGTATGATTTAGTGAGGGTGCCTCAAGATAAATGCACCTTGTTCATTCATCCTCTCCTGAGCCTGTCCACAAGGACACAACCACGAAACCGCCATTCTTTTCACCAATACCCACAAAGTCAAGAAAGGCCAATCGTGACCAATTTGTCAACCAGACCGTCGTCTAGTCTATCGATCAATCCGTCATTCAGCCAATGCATTCAGACAGTCTTGATAACCAGACAGACGATCCTATTCTTGAATCACCCCTTATTGCATTAGCCAATATATCTACCAGTTTGCTTGAAGACCCTACCTTTGAACCTACCCCTGCACACATTGAAGATAAGGCTCCTGAGGAACACACTACATCTGATGATCTCGAACCATTTCTAAAAGGATCGCACCCTCAAAAAGATCCTAAGTCTTTTGCAGAAGCATCTACTCCAATCCATCAGATCATGGACATATTAACCCAAGACATAACACAGTTAAAAATCCAGAATGAGAAGTACATTGAGATAATCTCTGGGCTTCGTGAAGAGAACAAAGAATTATGCATACAAGTAAAGAGCGTTGAAGATTTAAATGATGCCCAAATAGCTTCCAACATTTCTCTCTAGTTGAAGCATGGTGCCTTCAAGGATCAGTTCAAGAAGCTTAGGGATAAATACACTCCCTCTTCCAAGTTGAAGGAAGCTGCTACTGCAATCAGCCTTCTTCTTGAACTCCTCTCTATTTTGCACAGTGGGACCTGGCATATCTCCGATTTGGGGGAATGTTGATGTCCATTTTTGTCATCAGTTTTTTTCATTAAACGTGCTCTCGTGGCACTATTTTTGGCATTTTTGGCATATTAATCTATATTTCTTGCCAGTCATGCCGTCAATCAAACCCAAGTATGCATTTATTTGAATACATACGAATCATAAATAATTATCTTCGTATTATGGTATATTAACGTTTATTTGACATTTCTTGACCTGCGTGGCATATAGATTTCGTTCTAGAGGTTGTGGCCATCATTCGAACCTTCATTCAAACGCATGTTCATGCTGAAGGTGCCCAGCTACATTCAAACCATCGTTCATCCCTCCATTCACACCCGCAGAATCATTGGTTGGAATATTTTGGGGTATTAAAGACAAAAATGATGATGTGGGCTTTTTTGGTGACGTCTCCCTCATGGTTCGTGCGCCTCCATTCTAGAAGATCCATCCTATTGTCCTCCTAGCTTGACAACTCATCCTCTTCCCACGTTGAAAGGAACCAATGCACAACTGCTCGCGTCAAGAAGAATCAACGCCCGTGGATTCAGGAAGACAGCCTATGCGCTGTCATGAACCGTCATGCAACCATTTTGTAGCCATTAAGACCTCTATTTTTAGAGAGGTTGAACACTAAAAGGGTTGATCTTCTCTCTTGTTGTAAAAACTTATATAAAAACGCCTACTGTGGAGAAACGGGCAGTATTTTTTATGCATAGAAACACTGAGTAGAAACACTGTGTAATATTTTCAGCTAATGGAAGTTCCTGATTTTAACTGTTGATGTTCTGTTGTTGGTGAATAATTTGAGTTAGATTCAATCCCTGATTGCTGAGAAGGGGCCCTCAACAACCAAAGGTTTTTGTGTATATTCTATATTTATTTTTTGCAAGTAAATAGTTTATTTTCAGTATATGCATTTAACTCGGTTTTCTATATATGTCATTTCTTTATTCCCTGTAATTTATATCTTGCTGCTAATTTAATTTACATTCTTAGAAGTTAAAATGATCGGTCAGGCATAGTTCTTCTTAGTTTTCTTTCAGTCTTTCCGTTTGCAATTAGATAGAGTTAACTAGTTAATGTTACAAAGTTTAGTTCATAGTTAGATACAGTTTTGTTAATTTTTCCTGTAGCTATAGATTAGTTTTATTTATGTCTCAGCCTTGTTTTATCATGCAAGAGAAGTAGTTTGTTTCCTTAAATAATGGTTAGCATAAGTTGCTTCTTGTTAGTTCAGCTTTAAACAATCTATTTACTGCTTTTCTTGCACTGTAGGTTCATATGCATCAACCAGCTAACGTTAAGATCATCTAGTCTGCTTCTTTCCTTAGTTTATATCATTTTTTTCCATCCGAACTATCTTTCATACTGTCATCCGGATTTTCATACGGACTTTAAAATTTTCTTCATTTTTTTTATGCTTGTTTAGAATTCAGTTTCTTAGGTTTTCAAACTGTAATCTTTCTTGTAATTGATTAGCATTCATATATGTAATTAGGACCTTGTTATGAACCACATAGAGTTTCAATTAAGTTTCATATCCATTTTTAATTCTCGTTCCATTTTCCTAACTTCATTTTAGTTGCTTTTCAAATTATGTCTCTTATGTCTGATTTATTAATATTTTACTGTTCTAGAATTTATCAATTTCATTCTTAGTTTAGTTTACTTCATGTTTGTTAAGATTGATTTAGGATTAAACTTAGTAATTTCATTCTCCAAAGTGCATTAGTCTTGATAGTTTCTTCATTCAAGCATAGGATTTGCTTCTCTCATTCACATACTTAATGAAGATGTTCATAGAATAGGATTTGATTCGGAAATAAAATATCTTTATCGAGTTTTCTACTTGCTTCTAGATCAAATTCATTTTCAAGTAAATATCTTTATTAAGTTTTCTACTTGCTTCTAAATTACATTTGTTCCATGTCATTTGCTTATGGATAAATAATAGATTACAATGTTTAAAGTTAGTTGTAATTGGACACTCTTTAGTTTGCATCTCTTTGTAGAAGTTAAACTAGATTTGCTTCCATTTTGTTTCCTTGTAACATTTGAAAGTCATTTTGATACATTCTCTCCCATTTCTATTACATTTGATACATTTCCTCGGAATCCCCAAAGAGAATGGAATTAGGTAGTTTAGTTTAGTTGTGAGTGTTTGTTGAATGCATGAATAGTTTAACTATTGAATTTATAAGTAGTTTGTAATTTTGCTTTAAGATAACATAGTTTTCTTGTTTCCATAGTTAGTTTTCAATTGAATCATTTCATAGATAGGTTTTTGAACTAATTGATAGTTGTTACTTTCTAATTCCTAGGTTAGAGTTTGAACCATTAATCAGTAGTTTCCATTTTTCATCAAAGTAGTTCTGTTTTTTATTAAGTCTTGTTCCGAGAATAAATTTGTTGTTTTTATCTTCTCGGTTAATATTCATAGAATAGAGTAGTATAGATTGATACTATTCTGATCTATTGGTTTAGTTAGGTTTAATAAGTTTAGTAGTTGTATTTTTTAAGTTTGACTCGATTTTTCATTTTGAAAGATCTTTCGATCTTTTCATTATTAAATGTCTCTAAGGTCGGCCGGGCCGATGTCCTAGGTACTATTATAACTTAGCATATACTGTTCCACAACTCTAAGATTACCAACCTTGGTCGATAATTAAATATTTGGTGATTCCTTAAGACAGTAAATACACCCAACAAGCACTAGGACCAAATCGTTTCAAAAGGAGTTGGCAAAACTCTGTCCATTTTGGCTTGTCATGAGCATTGATGTACCAATGGTACCATTGAAGGGATTCCTGTTCCAAATGAAAGAATGAAAGTGGAACTTTTTGGACATCAAAATTATTATGCATACTGAAATATTGTTCTACTCGGTATATCCATCCAGTCGGATCATTACCATTGAAGCGAGGAAATTCAAGCTTTGGCCCACGAAAATTTTTGGAAGAAGAGAACCCAGTGTTCATGGCTGAATACTGAATATGGAGGCTGAGAAATTTTTCATCCAAATCTTGGAGTTTGGTTTTGAGGGATGCAAGTTCTTCCTCCATGATTTGTGCTCCTGCACGGGTGTGTTGGTCGTAGCCCAAGTAAGGCATTTTTTAGAAGAATATTTTTGGAGCTGCAGCGTAGCTCAAATGAAGGCATTTTTGGTAAAACAATTTTGGAAGCTGCGAAGTTGAGCACGGTGCAGTATCGGCAGGATGGGAACCGCACAGCTGAGATATGGTTCAGCGAGGTGGTAGCACCGCTAAGTGCCAGCACGGAACCTATTTTGGGTAAAGAATGAAGGGAAGGTCGAGCTGCGAAAGTGACCTGTTTTGTCGAAGCACTCCATGATTCCCAGCTAGAGGGTAAGGAGTGGTGCAGAAGGAAAGCGATCGGTCACACGAGAAGAGGAAGCATGACTTGAACCAGCTGAACAAATCCATTAAAGAAGGAACGACAAGGTGAAAGCAATTGTCGGCATGCGGTCGACAGGGTAGGCTGAAAGCGATGTGACCATGCGCAAAGGATGGCCATGATGTAGAAGTCGCTATCAGAACCTAGCAATCCTAGTTAACCAAGTAACCATGAGTTTTTTGGGTAACCTTAGGGTTTTTGAGCCTATTCATTGTAAAGACATGACCTAAGGGAACCATCTATAAAAGGGCACATTTTGTAAGGGAAAGGGTTAATCTTTTGTTATGAATTGTTAATATTTGTTCTTGAACATTGATCTCTATTGAGAGAAGATTGTAAAGGCTCTGCAACTGTGTGCGCAGAGACCTACAGAGAGAGAAGAGAGTCTGCAGCTGAGTGCGTAGACTATAACTATTGTACCCTTCCCAAAGATAATAAAACAATAGTTCCTGTGGACGTATCTCCCATCCTGGGGGTGAACCACGCTAAATTTTGTGTTATGCGATTTCTTATGTATTTGCATTTATGTCTTTACTTATGATGAATGGTTAACTGTTGTTTATGAGTTTATGTGATTTGCTTTTATATGTATTCACCATAAAGATGATGATGGGAATAATAGGTAAGTAATCACATGTATGAATGAATGCCGAATGCACCAGCACTTCACAATTAGATGAATGCATGAACTAGTTGGATAAACACTTAGCACAGCACCGAAAGTGCGCAGTGATATCGTGTTTGTTATAGTGTATAAGGTTGCAAGGTTCCGTCTAATATGCTTGTTGAATGCGTCTTGTTACATTAAATAAAATCTATTAAGCTGCATAAGTTTGTAAGAGGAACTACAGTCTCTGTGGCATTGTCCTGCCGTCAACTAACCTTCCCGCATGGCGTAGTCCTTGGGTGCGTGATAGACGAAGTATTAGTCACGAAGAGGTGGAACTTCGCGCAGTTCGAAGTCCGCAGTGCAAGTCCCATAACGCACTTCTCACCAATCTGTCTAAACACTCATCACGTGGTTGCGCAAACCTGATTCTGCAACCCCCCCATTGCTTCACCTCGGTTGAGACCTCAGTCTATTCAAAGATTGTTTCTGAAAGGGCTGGTGAAAAGGGGTTTTGTTGGTTCCTCGAACCGCGCAGAACCTGGGTCTTTATAGAAAACCTCAAGAACATTTATACAAGCCAACAAATGGTTTCATTATCGCTCTTGAACTAGTGATGAGTACTAGCACTAAAAATTGGCATCTAGACAAGAAATAAATTTGGGATTGGTGCGATAAGACAGAAAGAGATTTTGCCAGAAAGGAGAATAGACATCCGCATCTCTCCGATGTAGACTATTTAAATAAATACCTATGGAAGGATATTCACGAAGTTTTCTGGGCATCGTTTGGAAACGAGTTGCATGCGTGGTTATCAAGACTTGCAGAGTGAAAGAACTGTTTTCGACTGGAAGGAGTACCGACCGAGTGGACTACAGATCTCATTCAGAGGATTAAATAAATAGATAGTCCACTCTCGCGAGCAGTGGACTTTTGGGTTGACAACATACTAGAAGGTCGTGACAGAGTTCGTTGTGGACACCCTGAAGTCCTACAGCGTAGCAAAAGCATATCTTTTCAAAGGTTTCAGAGGTAAGTACCTCAACGATCTGAGTTTATATATTAAAATGCTTTTAGCTGAGAAAGGCGTTTTAAGAATGCAGTAAAATTCCTAGAAGATTTTGAATCTGTAATGGTCAATAGCATTTATAGTGATTCTCACAAAGATACACACAATTTGAGAAGTGGAAAGAGATATAAGTATACTACTAAGAAGAATTCCAGTGAACATTGACTCTGCGTAGACATTGGTTTACAAGCCGAGCCTAATAGCCAGACCGCACCTATATTAGCCACCTGTCAGCCTCCGACTCTACAAAACCCATCAATTGTAAACACCGTGCTTTCTAGTACACAAAATCCACTAGTTCAGAACCCTCCAGTTGTTAATATTCCTAATCCTCATAGCGTCAATACCAGTAACACCGCGGGAGTGAGTACTCAAACCATCCCGACTTAGACCATTCCAACTTAGAATATTCTGGTTCAAAACATTCCATGCAGTAACATCCCTAACACCACTCAGACCACTGCATAGAATACTACTATACCACCTAGAAGGAGGATGACCGACGATATTAAGCTGTAAATATTTAAGGGAATGGGTCTGGAAGACCCCGAGCAACACTGGTTTCTATGTGAATCTGTGTGGAGTGCCAAACAAGTTCAATGATGATGCTGCAAAGAAACCACACCTCGTCACGACATTCAGAGATAGAGCTTTGAACTGGTTCATGAATTATTCTCATGTACATAATAGAACCTTAGTGGAGATTAAGGCTGCACTGTTGAGTGAGTTCAAGAAACCAAAGTCAGAATCCCAATGTATAACAGAATTAAAGGAAATTAAGCAAAAATCTAATGAGACAGTCTGGGAATTTGACCAGAAGTTTAAGACATTGTTAGACCAGGGCATTTTTGTCATAGCACCGCAACAGCACTAGGAATGGTTTATAGCTGCAATGTTTCCCCATATTAGACTACTATTGATGCAAAAGAAATTGGCTTTGCAGGTAGAAGCCTTGGAGATCACGATGAATTTAGAAGCTTCACCTATAGGAGAGAGTAGCACTGAATGTCTCAGATTCAGACCTAGCTAGCTACCTTAACATTAATAAGGGGGAAGAACAAAGACAAGAAGTCTGGTGTACAAGATGCAGAGGTGAAGGACACACTAGAGAGCACTATCCCTTATTTTCAGAATACCTTAATAGTGGAGCACCAAATCCACTGAATCAGAACCAGGCGCCATGTTGTGACATCTGTAGAACTAGAGGACACCGGCTAGAAGACTGTTACTTAATTCAGAAGTATGTGCGAACTCCTAAGAATTTATATTGCACATTCTGTAAATCAATTGGACATGATGATTCCAACTATAGAGCATATGAACTTATGATGGAAATAAATCAAGATATGGATCATATATGTGGAGGTGGAGTATACATATTCCAAGAAGAAACACCACGGAACAAGGATAACGTGCAATATGATCAAGGTGTATACAGAGGCTGTGGAGGATTCCACGGAAGAGGAAGAAATACTGGCCCAGGACAAGGAAGAGGAAGAGGCCAGATGATCTATTATAACTATGGCCAACCAGGTCACTTATCTAGAGATTGTACCAATCCATGTACTACCTGCAATTACTGTAAATATTTTGATCATGTTATTAAGGACTACCCAGTGTTAGTAGCAGAAATGCAAAAGAGAAAGCAAGATGTACCTAACCTGAACATTCAGTTGATCCCAGCAGAGAAAAGGGTTGCAGATCCAAGTATCAATGCAGTGACGCAAAGTGGTGTTGCCACAGGAAGAGATAGGAAAGCAAAAACTTTGACTTCTGGATATTTTGAAACTAAGCAGACCCCTGCTGAAGCTGTCTAGATCAGAAAAGCTACTGGGAAAACACTTGTTTTCAATCTGGAGAAAAACAAAGATGTCTTTGAAGAAGCACAAGACATATTCAAAGAACAAGCACCTATGTCACCAAGAATCCCATTGCGAAGTGAAATAGAGCATATGGAAGATATTTCAGCAGCGTATGATAAAACCAGTAACATAGCAGAGGCAGGCACCTCTGCTGCGCAGTTCCTACGAAGCTGCATGAAATTATTGAAGAGCATAGACGCTATAGTGGAATTACAAAAATTGTTAAACCAGTATGAACCACGCAGTGAGACGGATACTTCCCAGAGCGTAGTTCATCACATCAAGAGCCATAAAAGAACAGGAAGAGAAATGAGGCTCAGTGTGCAGATAGGAGATTATGAGATGGATGAGATCATCATGACTTAGGATCAAAGGTAAATGTCTTGACTAAGCAGACATGGCAGTAGATGGGGAGACCAAAGTTGTCATGGTCACCCATATAATTGAGATCGACCAACCAGCAGAAAGTCATACCTTTTGGGAGATTAGCCAATATTATTGTTGACATCGATGGAGTGTGAAGCCCTGGAGACTTCGAGGTTATTGAAATTGTGGATGATAGTCAGCCTTATCCAACACTAATTGTCATATTTTGGGCGATGGATAACCTCACCATAATAAACTTGAAGACCAAGAAGATGATATTCGAAGGGCATGATATAAGGGTCATCGCACCATTGGACCCTTCACAGGGAGAAAGATACAGTGATTCGATTCATGAAGAATCCAGAGAACAGGATCTTGATCGCATTTACAAGATGACTGTGAATCAAGATGACTACATTAATCCTACTGCGGATGGAGCACTTAGTTGGAGATGTGACCATTCTTGCATCTTGGACTCCAATGTGGGATTGGAGAATTGGAAAAGTTGTATGCATGAAGTATCTACAAGAATATGCGCACAGATCACAAAGTCATTATGTTGGATTGGAACCGAGGTAAGTCCAATCCCCACCTATGATGGTTCGACTAATGTTTATTCATTTATTCAAGAATATACTGTATCAGTTGCAGCTGAACACCGCATACCAGCATTAGATATAGCACTGCACGAGACACCTACCAGATGGTGGGTTGCGCATAAGAAGACTTTGACCACATGGGATTAGTGCAGATAAATGATGCAAATCAGATTTGCAGACAAAGTTGCGCTAACATTTGAAAAGTATAATGGACAGACGGATATGGGGGATCACATTGAAATTTGTTCACAAGCATGGATAAAGAGACCACAGACAAAATGGGTTCATCTGTTTGTGCACACCCTGGAAGATCAAATTCCAAAGAATTGGTATCTAGACATGGAGCTTCATAGAGGAACTACAGATTGGTCTATCTTAACTGCTAACTTCCAGAGAACTTTCAGCGTTGAAGATGAAAGTCCCAGCATAAATGAAGCTCTGCAGATTATCAAAGAAGGATATTAAGAGCCAAATTCCCAAGTATAAACGAGGCATTGGAAGAAATCAAAGAGAGGGTGTTTGAAGATGTAAAGGTACCTGTGAACCTACAACTAGAATGGGGAAGGCAGATAGAACATGCCTTTGAATTTTATAACCTCACTGAAAATGAAGAAGAACAAGAAGAGAGCGATGAGGAGGATCTGTGCAACATCAATATACCTGAGTCCGAAGGAGCGCGCAATGTAGAGGGACCTTCACTTGAAATTCTAGATATGAACGGACCTGTAAAGACGAGAAAAGTCAACATTAGCACAAGTGAAGAGCCGAAGTTCGCATCCATTGCAGATTATTGGGATGATGCAACGGTCGCATAGATCGTCGACCTTCTCCATGAATATCAAGATCTATTTCCAACGAAGTTTTCTGAAATGAAAGGAATTTTGGGCAACTTAGGGGTTATGAAAATACCTCTCAAGCCAAGTGCGAAGCCCGTAAAGCAAATGCCTTATAGACTGAACCCCAAATACAAAGAAAGAGTTAAGGCAGAAATTGATAAGATGTTGGATGCAGGCATCATTGAACCTGTTGAAGAATCAGAATGGATAAGCTCGATGGTTATCCAAGATAAAAAGACTAAACGTGAAATCAGGATCTGCGTAGATCTAAGGAAGTTGAATGATGCTTCGCTGCATGGCCCATTTCCTACTCCTTTTACAGATGAAGTATTAGACAATGTGGGAGGAAATGAGGCCTACTCATTCACTGATGGATTTTCTAGATATCATCAAATCAGGATTGATCCACTAGAAAGGAATAAGACAACATTTGCTACTGAATGGGGATCATATCAGTATACAGTTATGCCCTTTGGCTTGAAGAATGCACCTGCCATATTTTCCAGAGTTGTTGTGGCTGCATTCAAGGACTTTATCCATAAGTTCTTGGAGGTTTACTTTGATGATTGGACTATCTTTGGTTTGCTGAAGAACCATTTTGAAAACCTGAGAATGATGTTAGCTAAGTGTAGACAACATCAAATTTCATTAAATTTAAAGAAATGTATTTTCTGTGTGCCTTATGGTATCCTACTAGGACACATTGTGTGGAGACAAGGTTTGATGGTTGATCTTGCGAAGATCGCAGTGATTGTGAATTTACCTATACCAAACTCAGTGAAGCAGATTCGCATGACATTGGGACATACAGGTTATTATAGAAAATTCAAGGGTTATGCACAGATAACCGCACCAATAAACAAATTGCTGAAGAAAGAAGTGCAGTTCATATGGAACATAGAATGTGAGCAAGGCCTAGACACAATGAAGGAGAAGATGGTAACTATGTCGATCCTAGTTTTTCCAAATTGGGATAAGTCGTTCCATGTGCATGTTGATGCTTCATTTGTAGCATTGGGAATTGTGCTCGATCAACCAAGTGAAGGGGGAAATGTTCACCCCATTTCATTCTCGAGCAGAAAGATCTCATCAGCTCAAAAGAACTACACAACCACTGAAAGAGAAGGTCTAGCTAAGGTATATGCACTGTAGAAATTCGGGCACTATTTGTTGGGTGCACACTTCTCCATGTACACTGACCATTCAACTCTAAAATACTTGATCAATAAGCTAGTGTTAGGGGGGAGATTCTGCAGATGGTTGTTTCTCTTCCAAGAGTATGATTTTTAAATTGTGGTTAAACTAGGCAGATTGAACTTAGGACCTGACCATCTCTCAATGATTGAGTCAAGCAAAGAAACAACCAATCTTGAAGACAGACTTCCTGGCATGCAGTTATTTGCTATTCAGATCGCAGATGACTACTATAAATACATTGTGGACTTTTTGACCACGAGGATGGCACCCACAGAGTTCACTATGCAGTAGAAGAAGCAACTGAAAGTAAGAGCAACAGCCTTCACCATAATCACGAGTCAGTTATATAAGTTGGGACCAGATGAAGTGTTGCACAAATGCGTGTTAGAGCATGAGAAGCCATTCATATTGGCTGATGCACATTCAGGTGTATCAGGAGGTCACTACGTAGGAAGAGCCACTGCGCAGAATATATTGAGAGCAGGGATATGGTGGCCTACAATTCACAAAGAATGAAAGGAACATTTCCAGAGCTGCGATGTCTATAAGAGGATATAAAGGCCATCACGAAGAGACGAAATGCCATTGAATCCGTAGTTGATACTTCAGGCATTTGAGAAATGGCCTATTGATTTCGTGGGACCTATTAACTCACCGGGAAAAAGGACTGGTGTGAGATACATTATCACTGCGACTGATTATCTCACCACATGGGTAGAGGCTAAACCCGTGAAGGACTGTAGCGCAGTCACTGCTGCACAGTTCATCTTTGAGAACATCCTTACTAGATTTGGCTGCCCGAATATTTTGAGGAGTGATCAAGGGACCCATTTTTTTAACCAAACTATTGAATCCCTTACTGAAGAGTTCCACATTTATCATAATAGGTGTACACTGTACCATCCTCAAGCAAATGGAATTGTTGAAGCTTTCAACAAGGTATTGGAGAATGCACTGACAAAGGTATGCAATGTAAACAGAGATGACTGGGATCTGCGCATTCCAGCTGTGTTATGAGCGTACAGGACTACTTGTAAGAAGTTGATAGGCCATACACCCTTCATATTGGCTTATGGACAGGAAGTTGTCATGCCTATGGAATATATTGTACCCAGCTTGAGAATAGATGCATTTACAGGAATGGAAGATCAAGAAACAATAGAAGAAAGGATTCTACACTTGGTTGGATTGGAGGAAGATTGCTTCATCACAGGCTTCCACCAGCAAGTGTAAAAAGATAGAGAAAAAGCATGGCATGATCACCATATCAAGAACAAGTCCTTTTAGGTAGGTGACCTTGTCCTCTTGTATGATAGCAAGTTTATGAAATTTCTTGGAAAATTTAAGATGCATTGGCTTGGCCCATATACTGTTATGCATGTTACTAATGGTGGCACAGTTCAGTTAGCCACGTTAGCCAGAGATACCTTACCAGGATTGGTAAATGGAAGTAGACTAAAACCGTACAGGGATAGTTCTACTTCGCATAACCCTCAATGATCAGAAAAGAAGGAAAAATCTAAGTGTCAGGTACAGTTGAAAGTGGGCACTAGAAGTGGGCAGAGTCTGTACACAGTTTTGGACCGATATGCGAAGTTCGATGAAAAGAATGCATGTACCGCGCAGCACTAGTCGACAAGTGAAGCTGTGCAGATCAAAAAAAAAGAGAAAAGAAAAAGAAAAGAAAGAAAAAGTGCCCAGTTCGAAGCTCAAAAACTAGCTATGTAGATCCAAGGAAGAAGAGAAGATGAAAAGTTCAGAACCAAGAAGCACAACACCATGAAGTAACTGCGTCGGAGTAGTGACAGCCTGCCATGCAGTTTGATGCAATGCTCCAAGAAACTAGCCGTTACAATGTCGGTTGGAAAACTAGTTGTTATATAGTGATTTTTCCAATGACCGCTTGAGCATTTAACGCAAAAATAGCCGTTCTGAAGTAGTAAATGAAGGAAAGGACCCGACCTCAGTGGATTTGGCCATTGGATATGCCATTTAATGCTTTTCTAACTGTTGATGGGTGCGGATAAGGCTCAACTACGCCTATAAATACCATTGTATTTGGACTTGCGGGTGTTACCGAAACTCTGAAATTTTCTTGCGAGCCATAGCTTGAATCTGTTTACAGTGTGTGCTAAGTGATACTGTCATTCCGTTAAGAGATTATCCAGTGAATGTCTGAACATTCCTCTATTGAGCAAGAATTCATAGTCAAGGAGACTGTGAGGGTGTTTAAGTACGGAGGGATTGAAGGGTTGATGAGAACCCCCGCTAAGAATGTTGTTACAGAGCAGGGACAGGGTTCACGACAATCACCACGACATTCCACAGCTATGAAATCCAAGGGAAAGGAGCCAACGGTGGAAAAGACAAAACCCAAGAAGATGAGATCCATGCTCCCAGAAGTCTCACTCAGCGATAAGGAAATCTCACTTACTTTGACACCTTAGTATATATCTACACATGCACAGGATGCACCAGCCGTTAAGATGTCCAAGAATGTGAAGTATGATATACTACTTCCACCAATATCCAAGCATGTGAAACTAGAGAAAAATATGTTGGGAAAAACCGCAGAATGTAAGTTCGAGGACCACGACTTACTTCAAACGAAAAAGGAGCCGGTCGAGCCGAGGTACCAGTAATTTCAGTCAGATCAGTATATGTACTAAAAGAAGGATTTGAAGGGAAATTTTGTGCTAGTCATGCAGAATTGGTTATTTGAAGTAGTAGAATCAGGATTGTTGAACCTGTTGAGGCTCCCGTACTTCGATCGGAACCCAGAACTGAACATGGTCGTGCACACACTCATCTCGCACACACACCAAGGTTATCTATGGTTGGATAGGAATGTTGACTTGAACATTGACCTGATCCATCGCATCACAGGGTTAAGAAAGCGAGGCAACGACCCTAAGAAATTATTTCAAGGCAAGAGCAGGGACAAGGAGGTTGCCACACAGATGAGTTCACACACAACATCCTGAAAGGAAAAAGAGGATTCATCACGAAGGATATCCCTAATGATGCTACATGATTTGTAACACAACTACTAGCAGGGAAAATTTTGCGAAAGGAAAGACCTAATGAAGTACCAGCCAGAGCAGTGCTCCTTGGGGTGACGGCCATGACAAGTGGAATATTTAACTGGTGCAAATACATGTTGAATGAATTTCTAAAAGATGTGCGTGACACGCAGATACACGGTAGCAACTTCCACTATAGCTGGTTGATGGTCTTGATTGCGTTTCTGGGATGGAAGGACCCGAAACACTATGTTGGCCTCAACACTACCAACACTGGTTGTAGAGGATCGAGGTATGCGAATATTTGGGAAAATCTGATGGCAGAGACATAGCATGCATCGAACGAAGTATTCACACATACTATGAGCAGTTGCGTGACATCATCATTCACACATCGTGCATATCCAAGCAGGTAACATCTAAATATATTCGCACTATAAATTGTTACGCTGACATGCATTCCATCCACATTTCAGCGAAGGCGCAAAAAAGGAATCCAGAATGGTTCCAAGGGAACTATCACATGAATGAAGCAGATATAGACCTCATCATGAAGGAATGGATTGATGAATGGAAGGTCAAAGGACCTATGATCATTGATAGTGACTCTGAAGAAAGTAATCCCATTCCAACACCAATTGTTGAAGAGTCACCCACAGGGAAAAGCAAGGATCCAAGAAGCTCAGCACTGGAGAAAGTCCAGAAAAAAAAAAAGCAAAAGGTTGTAAAGGGCCAGTCAGAAGCAAAGCTCCACGATGATGATTATGAGATGATCGCATCCACAGTCACCATGCATCTAGAAGATGGGCTGAACCTGAAATATAGTAAGGATGAGGCGATCCAGGCAAGTTTACAGAAGAATCTCACCACGCTGCAAGGCATAACAAAGAAGTTTGAGCAAGTCCACAACAACTTTCCCTTGCCGTGAGACTCGGAGTCTGAAGGAAGGTCAGGGGACACTTCGCAGCCAAAGAAAACACCTCTAGCCTTGACCTTGCCACCAAAGTCACGCATAGTCCAACTTGACCCACTAAGCATAAGGTTACCGCGTGAACAGTTAGCTTCAAGCATGAAGGACATCAAGCATGTGGACATCGACATCGCGATGTTGCCACTAGAGGTCCTGCACAATCTTCACTTGCAAGTTTTCGAATAGATCCATGATAGAAGTGTGTCTGCTCTGAGCCAACACCATCAATTGCAAGAAAATTATAAGCAGCTGCAGGAAGCAAGCTTAAAGAAAACCATGGCACTTAAAGATGAGTAGGACCGGCGAAGAAGAATAGAGCATATTGTCGCTTCAGTTTGCGCGGAGATACCCAAATGCGAAGAACAGCCAGAGCTCGCGGATACTATCCTTAAGATCGGCCTAGTGTTCAATGATCTTCAGACTGGAATGAAGGACATGGAGACTGATTACCAAACAAATATCATTGCCTTGGAAGCATAGAATCAGCCAAAGACGCCTGTTGTTGCAGCAACAACCCCCCCAAAAAATTTGTAGATATTGGGGCCCCTCCTTTTATTTTTCTAGAAAGTCTGCTTAAAGAGTTAAGTCTCCTTTGGAAAAGTTTTTTTGAACTTAGTTTTAAAATTAGTTTTTGTTTCAAGTGAGATATCTCTTTTCGAGTTAAAGTTTTCTTCTAAGTCAAAACTCAATTTTTTCTCCTGAAATGACAGAAGCACTCGAGATGTTCTTTCGAAACGGCGGGAGCACTTTCATTCGTTCTAACATTTCGGAAAAACTTGAGATGTTCACCCGTGACAGCAGAAGAACTCGAGCATTTCACTCGAAACGATGGAAACACTCATAAAGTTTTTCCGCAGCGGGCTCCTTTTCACCAAGTCCCTCGGCCATTCACTTTTCGGAAAAGACTTAACAAACTCATCCGTCATTTTCATAAGAACTCGTCGAGTCATCCCGAAATGACTAACTCTCGACTCATCAATTTCGTAAGGACCCACCAAGTCATCCCGAAACGTCGGGATGACTCAAGAACTTGCACCGCAAACTTTTAGTTCCTCGGTTCGGAAGAACTCGCCAAGCCTTTCTGTGAAAGCAGAGCGTCTTTCTTTTCTTTCCTGTGCTTCGAAAGAAACTCGCAAATTCCGCCCGCAACGACGGACGAGACTCACCTTTTCATTCCAATTATTAACGGTTGTGCATAAATGCCAAGTGGGTGGAAATGACCCCACCGTACGGGTGATTAGCGTCATTTTAATTTCCCCACGTACCTAATAATTTCCCACGCGTGTCAAGTTTGTATATAAGTCCGGTGGAGGGTTTTGTTGTTTCCATTGGTAGATTTTGATTTAGAAAACGTCGTTTGGAGACTATGCTCATTTGCTCCAACTCAGCTCTTTTGCAGCCGCGTCAGTTCTGTTTCACCACTGTTTCGTTGCCAGGTAGGTGGTTCTACCATTATCTTTGTCTTAGATTTTACTTTGAGGCTTCCTCGGGTGATTTTTGTTTTCAGCTGCATGGCCCGTGAACGTTCGTAGCATGCTAGTTTTTTATTTTTTTATTTTTTAAAGCTACCTGCGATTATAGTCTTTATAGCCACTTCCTCCCAATATGGCTAAACCAACATTATGCACTCATTTGGTAATACGAACCTATAGCCTCACTGTGCACCAGCTCAAATTTTCTGAACTCGGCATCACCTCCCTAGAAAGGTCAATTTGGAGACTATAATATGTTTTCAGTCCTAGTCTGTGTTTTGTTTGCTCCCCCAACATGCAGCCTTATAGTTTGTATCATACGTGCTAGTCATGTTCCTTTCCTGTCTCGCTCTATTTTTCGCTATATTTCACGTAATGGTTGACAATCTTATGTTTTTTCTCGTTCGGTTGCCTAGCAGAGATAAGATACAATGCTGAAAGGTGGTAGGAAGAAAGCTAAAATGATGGAGCTAGAACCAGTACAGCCAAGGACTGAAACTCTCTTTCAAGATACTAAGTGCACCACGGGCGTCCCTCCCGAGGTCTAGTGAGGAGATATTTACCGGATGATTAGGAACCAATATATCCCCGACGTGCTCTTAGAAGAAGAACAAATCTACCTAAACATCAGGACCTCTGGAATATCTAGGGCTTCTACTCGCCCTGAGCTATTCCCATGCTCAGAAGTAATTGGGTGGATATTGGAACATGCCAATCCACAAACAAGATTATTGCAGGACAGCAAGGGAGAGTCATTCGCTTCATTTCATCTAGCTTATATTGCGGCAGCCTACAAATTCTCGCGTCCCCAGAAGGCACTGAATGATGAATGGTTGGGACAGATGAATAATTTCGAAATGGCTAAAAAGCTGTTAATCACGGGAAAACAACTAAGGAAGAGGGACAATGATGAGTATGACATTCAAAGTCCAAGACCTCCCTTTAGGTTGATTGCTCTCATGTTAAGTAGAATTTTCAGCATGCCCGATGGAACCATATATAGGATACAATGGGCCCCCATAATCCACTACATAGCATTTAAGGGAACTATGTTTGATTGGGATACTATCCTCTCATATAGTTTGGCTTCCACTGTCGCCGCAGCTAGAGAAGGTTTGGCCCTAAAGAAATCAGAGTTTTTCATGTCTTCATACCTCATTGATTGCATCCTGGAAAAACTCCCTTTCCCCAAGTTAGGTTGCTCATGGGATCAGGCCAGCACCCCAGAATACACTACCTATAAAATAATGTGGGCTCAAAATTACAAAGCAAACTATAAGCTCATCTGTGAAGAGTTCATTACGCCTCTGTATGAGCAGATGTTTAATGAAGAGCCCAATTGCCTGTCAGAGAATGCCATGGAAGTCTTGGAAAATTATTGCGATTTCTACTTCTCAGAAAAGGGTACCTATATCAGGATGTTCGGAGTTACTAAGCCACCATACATCTTACCAAAATACACCACTGATTATGTAGTCCTAAAAGAAGCAGTCAGGTAAGTTTTCCTTGATGGAATAGGAGGAGTTCTTAATAAGCAGCATAAGGCTTCCTTCCCTCCTTTGCCTTTCTGTATAGGAGCCTATAAATTCTCAGGAGTTGCAGCAGCCGAAGAGTTCATCCAGGAGCTGAAATATTTTCACGTCGGTGAGGTAATATTCCACAAAAATGACAGGCGGAGCAAGGTGGCGAAGCATTGTAGGGAGTTATATGCTCATTTTGAGTATGCCCATTACTATGATGTTGAAGAAGAAGTGTTCAGGGGAATCAGTAATATGACTTAATTACAGATTTGTCGTCACAACAGTGGAGCTAGCTCCAACTCTGCCACGGCCTGAGAAGCTAGCCTCCAGAAAGAAAGGGAAGCGACTGAGGCCTTGGTCCATGAAGAACAAAGATTGAAAGAGGAAGCGAGGTTGCAGCAGGAAGCTGAGGAAGCAAAGCTACAGCAAGAAGCTGAGAAAGTGAGATTGCAGCAGGAAGCCGAAGAAGCAAGACTACAGCAGGAAGCTCAGGAACAAGAGCAGAGAGAAGAAATTGAAAATCAACAACAGGAAGAAGAAAGAAGGCTTAAATCTGAAGAAGAGCTTAAGGCCAACGAAGATGCCCAGGTAGGTGGCTCCGGCACGCAAGATATGGAAATAGACTCATCTCAGGTAGTACAGACCCCACCCGCGGAGGCAGAAGTTCATATAAGAGACCTCCCAATCATCCCTTTCACCCCATCCGAAGAAAATATTGTGTCCCGAGGGATAAATTTGTGTATTATAAGAAGAGGAAGGTTGTGGTCCTGAAGTCAGAAGAGAGGATAAAGAGACTTTTCCAGGTAGATATTGTCATCCAGCGAGAAAGCACGGTTATGCAAAATACAAATAAGGCTCCCATAGCCATGGCATCTGCCACTGTTTCGGCAGCAAAAGCAACAGAAGACAATGTGATTGGCATGGTCAAAGAGTTTGAGTCAACAAAGAGAAGAGCTCGCATGCTGCAACATACTATGGCTAACGAGCAGGCTTATAGGGATCTTGTGGTGAACAAATATAATCACCTGTCTGCTGATCACAAGGAGTTGTCAAATAAGTATCGACATCTGGAAGAAGAAAAAGAACACTTGGCGATCTAGATGATGGTACTAGAAGCCGAAAAGAATGATTATGAGGCTAGATCTTTTCATCTAGAAGTAGATAAACAGGCAATGGTTGATCAGCTAGAGCAAGCAGAAAGAAGGGCGATGGATATGTCTCCCTTTCATGAGCAGTCCTGTGACGTCTTAAGTCAAATGCATGCCACACAAGAACTGATTACTAAGGAGGCGTGCAAGCTCAAGACCATTTTGGATAGGATGAAAGAAGTTAATACGGAAGCCTTTAGGCTTAAAGGAAAGTACACTCGGGTAAAAGCAAACATTGTCAGCCAGATGGAGTGGAGAGAAGGAAAGGTAGATTTCCCTAAGCATCTACCATTCAAATCTGTGGACGGTTTTAAGGAGGATGTAGCCCTTATGGAGTTTTGCAGGAATTGTGGTGCCAAGCTAATAGCTAAGATCCAAGGAACGATGGGGAAAAGTAATGGCCTGTATCAAAAGATTCTTGAAGTGCATGAAAAGTGCAAGATTGTTTTTCCTCAGACCCTGGATGATTTTCTAAGCAAAGAACAACGCCTATCAGACTTGAAAGAAGAGCTGGGCATTCAAATAGAGTATGTAAAGAAGATTGATGTGCTGGCCATCGATGATCTTCATCACTACATTGGGATATCGTCAGTACACAATCATATGCTCAAGGAGATCGACCAGGCAACAATGACAGAAATTCAGAGTATTGAAGCAGAGCTTGGTAAGCATGTGACTTCACAGAAGATCCTGCTCCCCTCACCGGCAAATGTGGTAATAAGGGATACCAGTATATGGTTCAGTTATACTACAGAAGAAGAGAAGAAGGCAGCAGCAGCAGTAGCAACCAGCACAGGCATATCATACCCAGTAGAAGCGCCACCCCAAGGATAAACACGCCAGTCATAATGCATTGTTTTGTTTTGGTCTACTTCCTTTTGTCCCTATGGTTAGAGTGTGGAGTCACAAGGACAGTTTTCCTTTTCTGTTATAAGAAAGAGTTTCTGTTATAAGAAAAGGGCCACGAATTGTTTATTTTTTGTAAAGTCTTTAAAGACAATTGTAAAAGGCCAGGTGGCAGCCCAGGAGGCATTTTGTAAACTTATAAATAGATGAATAGGGAATAGTTTAAAGGACTTTTGGTAGGGAAAAGGAATTTTCTAAACTTGTACGAACTATTTTGCACTTGCTCCAGGAAAATGAATTTTGCCTAATAAGATCCTGGAGAGAACGTCTTTTTCCTAGAAATGTGTGTTGGATGCATGCTAATTCATTCTTGTGACATTCATATCTTACTGTGAGATCTTTCTTTACCGTTCTGAATTATTTCTATGTATTGGGTGATCTTACTATTTTCTATGCAATGATGTTCCTCCTAACATGAGTAATAGAATGTTTTCATATGAATTAAAATCTATCTTTTATATCTTTAATCTCTTGCTGTAGATGTATCTTTATGATTTAATGGCTATATGTTGATCATTAGATTTTTCTTTCAGCACATTACTCATATTTACAGTTTTGCTCCTTGCAATGATAGATTAGGTTTATTTCAATCTTAGATATAGATTTGCTTCAAGTTCTGCACCTAGATTAAATTAGCTTAGGCACTTGCACATCATCTTAACAATAAAATAAAAAAGAACGGTGGATCGGGCCATAACCAGTGTAAAAGAGATAAAATCTCCAAATCTAACGGTAGCCGAAACCACTACCGGACGGATTCCCCATACCAAACAGTGGACAATCTAATTGGGATAGTTTACCGGGGAGAATCCCTTTCTGCTTGATGTTGCGTTCTTTGGGGCATCAACAATTCCACCAGACTAGGAAGAGCTCCAAGCAATAGAAGTAAAAGTAGACGTGGAAACAATATCCAGCTAAGTAGCAAAAGGTCAAACCTTACTAGACGAAGCTACGAGAGTATTCACTATGCTGCAAGAGGACCCCAAGCTGTTGCAGGTCCAGACAAATTTGAAGGAAAAGGAAGCAGCATTAGACACATTGAACACGGAGATAAAGACCTTGTCGCCAAGAGATAGACTCCAAAAATTCCTAGAAGTCAGAGAATTAAAAAGACAACTTGTGGTCTTAAGAGAACATGAGGCTAAAGTCGGGGATAAATCACCACCCCTTTAGGAGGAATCCCATGATATAACGCAAAATATAGAAGGAAACCTGCAAGAACTCCACGATGCGCAGGCATCAGTAGAAGAGAAAACAAAATATGACTTAACAAAGGATGTGTTGGAAACCATCAAAGCCATTGAAGAAGATTGCAAAGATACGGTTGCTAAGCTGACCACAATGTATCAAGAGCTCTCTGCTAAGATAGCTCTGCAAGAGGAAGAGAGCTAATGGAACCAGAATTTGAAATTGGCTCGGGGACAAGCCACATGTAAGTGTTAGGGGCCTGTTGGGCCTGGCCCAAGTAAGGCATTTTTTAGAAGAACGGTTTTGGAGCTGCAACGTAGCTTAGATGAAGGAATTTTTGGTAAAATAGTTTTTGAAGCTGTGAATTTGATCGCAGTGTAGTATCAGCAGGATGGGAACCACACAGCTAAGATCTGGTTCCGCGAAGTGCCAGCAGGGCACCTATTTTGGGTAAAGAATGAAGGGAAGGTCAAGCTGCGAAAGCGACCTGTTTTGTCGAAGCACTCCATGATACCCAGCAGGCAGGAAAGGAGTGGTGCGAAAGGAAAGAGACCAGTCACACGAGTAGAGGAAGCATGACGTGAACCAGCCACACAAAGTCGTTAGAGAAGAAACGACAGGGTGAAAGTGACTATCTGCATGCGGTCGACAGGGCAAGTTGAAAGTGACGTGACCATGCGCAGAGGATGGCCACGACGGAGAAGTCGCTATCAAAACCTAGCAATCCTGGTTAGCGAAGTAACCATGAGGGTTTTTGATCCTACGCATTGTAAAGACGTGACCAAAGGGCATGATCTATAAAAGGGCACATTTTGTAAGGGAAATGGTTAATATTCTGTTATGAATTGTTAATATTTGTTGTTGAACATTGATCTCTATTGAGTGAAGATTGTAATGGCTCTGCAGCTGCGTGCGCAGCCAGACCTACAGAGAGAGAAGAGAGTCTGCAGCTAAGTGCATAGACTGGAACTGTTGTACCCTTCCCAAAGATAATACAACAACAGTTCATGTGGACATAGCTCCCATCCTGGGGGTGAACCACGTTAAATTCTATGTTATGCGATTGCTTATGTGTTTGTGTCTATGTCTTTACTTATTATGAATGGTTAACTGTTGTTTATGAGTTTATGTGCTTTGTTTTTATATGTATTCGCCATAAAGATGATGATGGGAATAATATGTTAAGTAATCACATGTATGAATGAATGACTAATTCACCAGCACTTTACAGTTAGATGAATGCATGAACTAGTTGGATAAACACTTAATGCACCACCAGAAGTGCGCAGTGATATTGTGTTTGTTATAGTGTATAAGGTTGAAAGGTTCCATCTAATATGCTTGTTGAATGCATCTTGTTACATTAAGTAAAATCTATTAAGCTGCATAAGTTTGTAAGAGGAAGCGGAGTCTCTGTGGCGTTGACCTGTCGTCAACTAACCTTCCCTCATCGCACAGTCCTTGGGTGTGCAATAGCCGAAGTATTAGTCGTGAAGAGGTGGAACTTCGCGAGTCCCATAGCATGTTTCTCGCTAATCTGCCTAAACTCTCATCACTTGGATGTGGAAACCAGATTCCACCACCCCCCCATTGCTTCGCCTTGGGTGAGACCTCAGTCTATTCGCATATTATTGCCGAAAGGGATGGTGAAAAAGGGGCTTTGTTGGTTCCTCAAACCGCGTAGAACTTGGGTCTTTATAGAAAACCTCAAGAACAGTTATACAAGCCAACAAGGTGACAACCATAACCAAGAGTTTTTTTTTTGTGATGGGTAGAAAAACACAAACATACGCTTATTTAGTAAAGGGAAATTGGATTTGGAAAAAAATATGATGGTCAATTGGGGTTTGACTAGGTTTTGGACACTTTCGAATGGTTAGGGAAGCAGAAAATGAGGATTTCAGAAGCGGGTGTTATACCTCAAACTGCCACACCATGTGTAAGTGAGAATATACATGTTTCACCACCATGGAAAATATGATGTTTATGCCTCCTAAGGGTGTTAGGACCCTTCATTCTAATGTTGGTACCTTCCCTAGTCACACTTGGAAGAAAATCCAACAAGCAAGGGGTCGAAACCCACATTAACCACCTCCAAAGTTATCCTTCTGGAATTACCGCGCCTTGCATGCCTATGGGGGAGCGGTAGTGTCAAACTACCGAGTACTGCATGCCTATGGGGGAGCGGTACTACCGCGCTTTGCTTAGTTATAGGGGAGCAGTAGTTTTGGTTTAGGCTTATCCCTTTTATTTTGGATCTTGGATCTCATGGAGATTTTATTGGGATGAGGTACCCCTTCGAATCCCATCTCACTTTCCCTTCTTGCAATGATTTAGATCTTTGATCCACATATTATTCACTTAGATCCATAATCTCCTCTTAGTGGTTGGCCTCCCAAATCCTACTTAAAGAGAGCCATCCATGAGCTAAGGGGGGAGGTGATCTTGGAAGTACCAAACTTTTGATCCTATTAGTCTTGCAAGGGTGATGTTAGAGAGATTGGAAGGAAGTGCTGCTACTTTGGACATCAAGGTATAACATTGTAATCAGCTTCTTTTGGCTTTCTTATCATTGATATAACTTAGCCTATTCCTCTCATTTTCATGTCTTTAATGATGAATGCATGAAATTGTCTCTATTTATATAGTTAGATCTTTGTTTATACATATATTGCGTTGGAGAAGGTGTTGTCTTTCCTTTGTGAACAGGTTCATAAGTCCATGATCGAAGGCTAGAGCTGGATCAACTTAGGAGCAGCAAGGACAACCATCAAAGTAAGGTATGTCATCTACTTGCTTTGTATTTCCATAGCTTGTTAGCTGATGTGTGAACTAGATCTAGGAGGACTATAGTGTCTATTTGTTTCATCTCTGTCTTGGGTACGCAACTAGGGGCCTTTTTTAATCCCAAGGGGATATCTACCTATCCATAGGGAGATTTTTTCACCATAGCGGGGTGAAAGAATGAGAAAATTTATAAAATACAGACAAAGAAGTAGAAATAGGAAATGAACATGGTGGCAAAATTTGAAGGCGATTGAGTGAAAATTGAAGAAGTTATGGAAAACCCTAAAATATATACAAATGTGGGATTTCTGGCTTTGGGGAAGTGGAATTTGGGATAGGGTCCTCAGGAATGAAATATGCAGAATGGGATTGCAGGGATGTCAGTGAAGTTTCAAGGGAAACAAAGTTAAAACAGCTTTCGGAATGGATCTGAAACAACGTGATCTGAAACGGCTCAGAATGGATAAAAAACGACTGGATCTGAAACGGATTTCAGAATGGATCTAAAATGGCTGGATCTGAAATGACTCGGAATGGATCTAAAATGCCTAGATCTGAAACAGCTTTTAGAATGGATCTGCAATGGCTGGATATGAAATGGCTCAAAATGGATCTAAAACAGCTGGATCTGAAACGAATTTTAGAATGGATCTGAAACAACGTGAAATGGATCGGCAAAAGATGGATCTGCAACGGTGCGAAAGTGATAAGCAACAAATGGATCTGCAACGAAACGGAAGTGATCGACAACAGTTCAGCTGAAAATAGATATGGACCCCAAGTATGCTCGGCTTCCTAACAGTTCATGGGTTTCACTCGGCCACCAATGTTGTCTAACAGCTTGCATATTGGGGAAATACCCCTCACTCCACGACTGAGGTAAAACTGATAACCACTTTTCCACAAACGACAACTCTTTGTTTACCTCATGAGTGGGAACTAGTCAATCAAGTAGGGGTCATTGCCCTTTTTGCTAGAAGATCCTCTCAATGAGCCATCTACTTCAGGGTTCTTGTGGTACTCCTCACAATGAGTTTTAGGGCTTATGCCCAAGTACTTCCCACAGTTAAGCGGATAGGGATTATTCCCAGATCCAAACCTGCAATAGATGAGAAAAACAAATTTGGCAGAAATTCCACCCAACAATCCCAAGAAAGTGCTTTGATACCAAATGTGAGGAACCTTCAACAATTAATTGATAAAATGAACGATATATTAGATCACATAATACTTTTATTGATCGTGGGCCACTTCGATGGGGAAACCTCCTTTGAGCAAGATCTATACAAGTAACTTCACAGTGCCTTCATTGGCCTCAACACATACTTATATACTAAGTCTATGCCCAATACTATGGGTCAATACCATGGAACATATAATACTATGGGACGACTTACAAAGCATATGTGTCCAATACTATGGGTCAAAACCATGGGCTAATACAAACTATGGATCAACAAATACTACGGGACGACTTACAAAGAATATGCATCCAACAACAATATACTAACAAAGTAAAGAGAAGGGTTGACACAGGTTCCTAACACTCTCAACCGGAAAAGTAGAATGAGACGAATATTGTGTCATGGTGACTGCTTCAGTCTGGGAATTCTCCAATCAAAGAGTGGGATCGAGTGGAGGTGATATCGACTCGACCAATTCAACTTCACTCTTTGAACAAAGAGTGGAATCGACCAAGGATGGAGCTGGATCAACCATTTCATCAACCAATGGGGGGTCAAGAAATGACTTATGACATCTAGCTAGAAGTTGTTTCTGAGATATAGTAATGTATTCCAACAATTGCGAAGCTTCATCCATGCGTGGACAAAGGTAAGTAAGGTGCATGCCCTTGCATAAAAACAAGGATTCTTGACTTTACCTTTCTAACTCTTAACCATAGAGTCACTAGTTGATGGGGTATTATTAGTATGATGTCCAGAGGTTGATGATATAGGTGGTTTGGAGGCTTTAGACCACTCTTCTAACAATTTGTAAAGACCAGTACAATCCTTGAGAAGGTGACTACGCTTACAAATCTTGTAAGGGAAATTGGGTCTACGAGGTGTTCGAATAGGATGAGTTCCATCGGAGGCAGATGGTTGATGCTTGGTCTCCTTCTTATCCTTCTTATTCTTTATCTTACTTTTCTTCTTATTATTATCCTCTCGATTACTAACAGTACTGCTTTGATCAGGCGAGGAAGAAGAAATAGAAGAAGATGCATCTGACGAAGAAGGGGAAGGATCAGTTTGGGATTGACACTCTCATGGTGGAGAGTTAACATTTGAAACATTGGGTACAACCAAAATCACCGTATTGAATAACCATACCGGTAATCCTATGGTTAATCCAGGAATATTTAAAGTGGCAATAAAGGGAGTACCAATATCTCCAAGTGGAGGAAAGACAAAAGATACCCCTTGAAAAGGGGCCTCTTGATTAGTAGTCCCAGAAGAGGTTTCCATATCTAAACTCTCTAATTCCTTCTAATTATCATGCACAAGAAATGCTACTCAAACTAAAAGCAACAGAAAAACTTGTGAATAGGAGGGATGTAAAAGTTGGATCCTCATGGGTGTGTCAAGCTGTCACAAACCGCGATATACTGTAGGGTCCAAAATTTATACTTGGAACAATTTTTCAGAGCATTAACCAAGGAGGATTAGGACCATACCCTTGGTTGTATAACCTGACTACCTAATACTACGTGCATAGTAATCGCCCCGAGTGTTGTTCTCAGTGTATTGCGAAAACAAGACAGTCAAAAGGTTTGCTTGGATGGTTCCAGGAATCCTAATGGGGTCTCCTGATATACTCAAGGTACGTGGGAGCACCAATCCATAGTGGTGTTGTCTAATGCACAACCGTACGATAGGAGCCTTCCGATATACTATCGAGTACATGAAGTACCTTTATATACACCCGAAGGTACGTGAAAGGTCGTTCGATATACCGATTGGTACATGGAATAAATACAATCCCCCAGGATGTAATGCGGGAAAATAACGATAGCTACCACGCTTAAATATGTCGGAACATGTCTCTAACCTAACACACAAGTTGCTAAAAACTTTTAACTTAAACTAGTGCTTGATTTTATCTTGTATGGTTAAGTCAATCCGTGAAGTGAAGACTTGGAATTTAAACAAGATGCAAATATGATCTATATAAAAATTCAAGTCTTCTTTTATATGAAGTTCTACTTAAGAAGGAGAGAGATATATATTTTCTCCCCAAATTCACAACCCCATGCAAATGCAATTTTAACTTTTTCAAAACGAAAATTTAAAAATCATGCACCCCAAATCATCCTAAAGTGGAAAAAAAAAGATCATTCTATCAACACCAAATGCTATAATTCTAATCTATTTCCTATCTTAGATACATATAAGCTATGGACGGAAGGATTCCACAAATGTTTACAATCAAATGCAAGACAAAGAAAAACACTCAATAATCTTTCCTAACTCAAATGCACACAAATCCGAAACAAGCCTTGCTTCTTCTTATGAGTGTAAGACCAATAATGTCAAATGATCAAATTAAAGCGAGAAGAATATTTATGTTTTCCAATTTCGTGAATCTAGGAGGGACAAAATCAAGCTTCTCTTTGAACTAAAGTGGAGACAAGGAATCAATATTTCCCAACAATCACTAGATAGCTCAGCATGTAAAGGAAACAAGATGCACAACCCAAGAAAAAGAGGCTAAAAAAGACATGGATATCCCACACTTTTCAAGTCTTACAAACAAGCCAATCACACCAAACCAAAAATGATCTTAAAACCTTAATATGGGTCAAAACGACTATAGGATACACGATTCATTAAAATGACTATAGGATACCAAAAATAGAATCCATTTCACTTAAAAATGCAAGCAAAACACTAGTTTTGACTCAAAGGGCCAAACATGGATCCAAATCTCAAAAAGACCCAAAAATAGAGGAAAATAATAGTATGATGTGTCTAGGGTTTCTGTGACTATAAGGTGCAACACACAAAACTCAAAAAATTAGACCAAAAACCAATTGGAGATAATTTATACTGAATACTAAGCAATAGAGGCTAGCGCACTTTGATGCTATATACCAGAGCATCAGATGCACTCTGCACACTGGAAATGTGCGCCAATGGCGCAATCTGTCAACAGGTGGATAGCGCCAGAGACACAATCTGTACACTAGAAATGTGCGCCAGAAGAACAATAGCATAGGGCATATACAGCCCAAGTGCGTTGAGTGAATAACAAGTAGAAAAAAGTAAAAAGATCTCCAAAAAATGAAAGGTAAGAGGTTTAATATTTATCCCAAACAGAGTCTAAATAGCTTACAGACTCTCTAATAGAAAAATCTAATGATGGGAGGGGCTTAGGAGTCTAGAAATTGGATTAATAAGAAATCAATGAAACCAAACTAAACTGAAATCAAAGCTATGGAACATCTCTAGTGGAGTCGCCATATTTTTTATGGACAATCTACTTAAGCAGACTCAAGCAAGATCTCCCTAGTCCAAGTGTATCTAGAACAAATAAATATAGAACACAAACTACTTTTCTAAATTAATAGAGATGTAAGGGCAGATGTAGATAACTTACCTCATATCTGCAAATCCTTTCCTCTTTGTTGCTCCAAGCTCCAAGGTCTTCAAATCTTGAGCTGTAAAACCTTGTCAAGCATGTGGAAACAAGCAAACAGTAAAAGCATATCTAAATATGAATTGATCTAAACTAACAGTTAAGGAAGAAATTTCTAAGGATTAGAAACACAACAATACTTATGGAAATAGTTTGTATTAATGTAATAAAGGGAAATACATAGAGAAAGAATGTCACAACCTAAGCCTCAATGTTGCAACTTCCATCCAACAATCCAAGCCAAGCCTCTAAAGGATGATGTTTTCCTCCCAAAGGATGAGTAGGGATCACCTAGAAAAATTCCACCAGGATGAGAGTACTATAGTACTTCCTCCCTTCTCAATGGAGAGAGGCTTGATATTTATAAGGCTAAATGGATAGAGTACGTTGAATATTAATGGGATAGGTCTAAGGGATATTCCCATTAGGTTACGGGACCGGATACGAACCTTCCTATAAACTACGGATAGACCTCCATGTCACCAAACTTAGAGAATTCGCTCAAAGCTCCTCTTTATCCACATTAACCAACTTTGGCGCACCTTGCATTAAAGCAACTGGTGTCAGGAAGGGATCAACGCAGGTTGCATAATGGAAACAAGAGCTACTAGCACACTCTTCTAGAGAGCATCATGCACCAGCCATGGTCTGGCGCCTCTTGCTGGAAAGCAGGATGCGCCAATGCAACTAAACATTATGGAAACATAAGGACAACAAATTGCTCTGGCTGTTTTCAGCCAAGGAAACTTCAGGGATTGAGACACCGATTTGAAACATGACTCATGATGACAATATTTTGGTGTAACATCACCTGCAAGCGAAGAGCGTAGTTGAAGCATTCAACAAAATAATGGAGAATGCGCTTACAAAGGTATGCAATATGAACCGCGATGACAGGGATTTGAAAATATATGTGATATTATGGGCCTACAGAATGACATGCAAAATATTGACTGACCAAACAATGTTCAAGTTAGTCTACGGACAGGAAGTTGTTACAATCTAATTTTCCACCTTGTGAGAATCAGCACTCTTTGGCCTTCAGGATCCATTTCCTTAACTCAGATTCACTTTATGTCCTTTAGAAACACTTTTTCCCTATTTTTCTTCATGTATGCTAGATGTTCCACTTTAGCCAGTGTACACGCGAGTTGTTCCACTATAGCCCACGGGTGCCAAATAAAATGGTAAAAATCATTATAAATTTTCTTTTTACTCCCAAAAAGAGGCCTTAGGGTGACCTTTGGCGCTCCATTTTCCCCGAAACGCCTTGGTGTGTCCTTTCACTTACCTTTGGAAGGCTATATATTGAGCTCTTGTGGCATATGGAATGGAGGATAAAGAGAGAGCAAGATAACTCCGGTGGATTTTCGCCGTGACTTGAGTCTACACTCATTGATCCTTGTTGTTGTGAACTCCTTATGTTCACCTACCAAACTCCTATCCTATTTTGAGTTTTCCATTACATGGAGGATTGAAGTGGTGGAGGCACAAGTGGAGAGACCCATTTCTTGGTTCAGATTGGTTGCCAGCAAGAGGTCGTATATTGTACTTCTTGTTATTCATTAATGGAAATACTCATTTTATCGTCCAATTGATGTTGTGAATATTGTTAAATTACATTGGGTTATATTTTCTTATGATATCATGGATCATGCTATTGATTATGCTGATGTCTTTCACATATTATATGCACTTGCTTGTACTTGTTGTTGAGACTAATCTGCAGGTCCAAGTGTAGAAGTTGAAATCTCAACGAGGATCTACATCGAACATCCGGTTGAAGGTTGGTCTTTTCTCCATTATCTTAGCATTGTCATTTATATAGCATTGCATTGGGAATTGAGTCATTTTCTAGTAGTCAGTTGTCTGTTGTGGTCTGCCCCAAGCCATAGGAAGTTTTCTCCATATTAGAAGCAGTGATGCCAATGGAGTATATTGTGCCAAGTCTACGAATAGCAGCAGCGACAAGAATGAGTGATGATAGACCTATTGAGGTAAGGCTAGTACAATTGATGCAACTCGAAGAATACATAATTATCACAGGATTTCATCAATAGGTGGAAAAGGATCAGAAAAAGGCATGGCACGGTCTCCATGTGAAGGCCAAACACTTTCAGCGCGTAGACATGGTTCTCCTGTATGACAAAAAGTTTGCGAAGCATCCTGGAAAGCTCCAGATGCACTAGCTAGGACCATATATTATTAATTTCATCACCAACAGAGGTGCAGTTCAGCTGCAAAATCTATATGGGGTGCTTTTTCCAAATCTGGTGAATGGAAGTCAACTAAATCCCTATCGGGATAGTGTGGCACAGAAACATTGAAGGAATTAATAAATAAAATCAAGTTTGAACACCTGTCAAAGTAGCCGCGACAGAGATGGAATTAATATGTGTATCCAAGGATGGGATAGCAATAAGAATAGGATCGCGACAAGGACAAAAAGGTTCGGACAACGACAAGGTAAAGAATTGTCGACATCGGGTGAAGCGTGAACGGTTCAAATCAGGTAATGTACGGAAAGGTCAAATTAGGTGTTAAATACAGCAGCGGACGATGGTGCGAAAGGAGGAAGATACCCCTAACTAATAAATGCATATAATCAAGAAAATCATAGCAATATTTGATGAATAATATTGCAATTATGATTCAACACCAACGAAATTGATGAAAGGCGTCAACCTGAGGCTATAAATATCCACACAAAAGGATAGGCTAAGACTAATTGCGTCAGGTGCAGTTAGAAGAGAAGTTAGATAGAATAAGAAGATGATAAATTTATGATGGTGCATTTTATTTCCAGTGGAAACACACAAGGTGCGCTAAGGGAGAGGACGACAAGTGTTCACGAGCAACTAGCAGATGCATATGCGCAAACAATCAGGAAGAAAAGAAGTGAAGTCTCCCCCAATATATCTAAGGGAACTTCTGTTATTGAAAGAAAATCGGGCCTTTTGATCGCAAAAGCACCGAGGGAAAGGGCACTCCAGACCTAGCGAAGGATGATCAAATTCGTGAAATGGATGTACTAGAAGCAGAGTCATCGGCAAAATGCCCAGCGAAGGATGATCAAATTGGTGAAATAGAGATCTAGCAGAGGTGTCCAGCTGAGGTGGCTCAAGGGAGAGCCACAAGTTTGTTTTGGGGGCCTGTTGGCACGGGGTTAGAGCACAGTTGATGCGGAGCTGACAGCGATGAAGGGATCACCGACAAAGGAAAAGGACCATTTCGTGAAGGATAAGGAGCCGATGAAAACGAAAGTTTTGGTTCAAGTTAGTTAGAATGGGTCGTTTGGACCATTTTGTAACGACCGTAGGTTTCTATAAATAGAAGCACAATTGTAAGCCTAAGAGAATGATAATAATAGGAGGATCATCATAGGGATATCAGTCGATCAAGTCTAATGTGTTTTTCCTACCTTCGGCAGTTTTTCTCTATGTATATGGATTCGTATTGAGTCGATTGGAACTGTTTCTATGAAGTTATTCTCGTATTCATTGAGATGAGTTAATGAATGAGGATGTTTGGTTATGTCTAAACTCTGTGTTTTTTATTGTGTTGTTGTGTTATGAATTATGAATGATAGTATTAATGATAATGATGCGATGTATCTTAGATCCTCCTATTTTGTCGATTGATAAGTAATGTTGGTTGATGTGAATAAACGTTATGTCAATTGCATATCTGAATTGCTAGTATAATGTGAATATGAATCTCTGGTTTCTGTAGCGACTGAGTATGAAGTAATGCATGTCTTCTCAAAACTACGGAATCCTGGTTCCTGCAGGCCCCCTTAGATATCTCGGGTGAGACTTCACTTGCTTCATGGGTGTTGCTGGAAAGGGTAAACCCCTTTCTGGGACGATATCTATGGGAGTTTGTGTCGACCTTTGTTGATAGTAGTGTGAAGTGAACCCTCGTCTACATAATGGTGTCAACAATAGGAGTTCCCTCATGGAAAATGAAGAAATCAAACATCAGATTCAAGAATTAATCCAAAAGTGGCATATTTGACCCAACTCCTCACCTCGTGGGAGTCCAATTGTGTTGGTATAGAAGAAATATGGGACATGGCGAGTCTATATTGATTACAAATATCTAAAAAAAATCATAGTCTAGAATTGGTATCCCATTCCTCAAATTGATGACCTTCTTGACCTGCTCAAGGGTGCCAAATATTTTAGTAAGATTGATTTGATGTTTGGCTACCATCAGGTACCAATTGAGTGGACTGATGTCTAGAATACTTCCTTCAAATATTTGGAATGCCTTTTCGAGTGGTTGGTCATGCCTTTTGGATTGGATAATGCTGCAACAACTTTCATGAGGATGATGGATGATATTCTCCATCCATTCACCAATTATTTTGTGGTCATATATCTAGATGTGTCCTCTACACCCTGTAATAGAACAAGTTATATACTAATATAGAGAAGTGTTCATTTATCATGGAGAGGATTCAATATATGTGATACATCATGTACGATCATGGTGTGCATGTGGATCCGTCCAATATCTAATCCATTCACAACTGACCAACCTCGACAACTCTCACAGAGCTTCGCAACTTCCTATGCCTTTCCAACTTCTATCGCAGGTTTATGTTGGGCTTCTCTAATATTGCTTTAGCCCTTAGCCAGGTGACCAAATTTGAGACTAAGTTGAAGTTTGTTTGGTCCAAGCCAAAACAACAAGCATTTGAGGAACTGAAGAAACAAGCATTTGTACTTTATTGTATCCCCAATGGAGATGTATTATTCCTCTGATTGGAAGTGTCGTTAGTTGTACTTGCAAGTGTCGCAAGTTATATTGTAAGTGTTGTAACTTATACTTGATGGGTTATTAGACCACCTTGGGGGGGTTGGCCCTATATGAGTCATGTGGGTCAAAGGTTTATTAGACCACCCTAGTGGGGTCGGCCCAGTTATAATTATGTTAAGTGGTTAAGTTTGGGCCGACCTAGTTAGAGTTAAAAGTCAAGTGAAGTAAAGTATAAATAGAGAGTGTGACTCTCTCATTTATTCATTCTCTCATTCACTCACTTCGCATTAGAGAGAGAGGAGGAGGAGTATCTACTGCAGACATTTATATTTTGGGGATTCATCTTGGTGATATTTGTATTGGTGCTTATTCTATCTCTGTGGAAGTTGCGGGGTTTTTCACCTTCTTGGTTTACCCCGATGAAATGCTTTGTGTCTCTTGTCTCTTGTCTCTTATGCTTGATATGTTGTACATGTTGTTATTTCAGTTAAGATCCATGGCTAGATGCTCCTCAGAAAAATCGAAGTTTAGAGAACAAGATCGAACCTTTTGACTGGGAAGAACCCCGAGCATTATCAAACCCTAGTTCGGGATTTTGACCAGAAGATCCGAAAGTTTAAAAGGCAATTTTGAGGGGTCAAATTTTGGAGATTTCAAAATTGAAGTATACCAGCTTGATCAGCTCAGCAAGGCGCATCTTTTCATCCAATCAAAAGTTTGAAATTCAAAGTTTGAATTTTTAGGGTTTCTCTAACAAACCCTAATCTAGCTCTAGATCCAGTTTCAGCAAATCAAAGTGGATTGGGTTAATCCTAGAAGATTATGAATTGGACACCTACATAAGTGAAGAGATTCCATTTCTAGAGGGAGATGAGGCTAAGGCCTTACGTAAGAAGTCTACAAGCAATCCCGACAGGTATGACTTGAAGAGATATAGGTATGTTTTGAAATTTGTTCATGATTAAGTTTATGATATGTTTGTCTTCATATTATTGAGATTAGTACAATCTTGATTAATTTTTAGACTTGTCTTATCACCCTAGTAAAAGTATGAATGCATGTGAATACATTCATTAATTAGGGGTATGACACTTATGATTGTACTAATACACTGTGTTGTTGTATGAGGATGATGTTGTCCACTAACATGAAGGGTACATCAAGAAAGACAAATCAAGTTCTAGATCAAGAACATATGACCATGGCGACATGAAGACAAAGACTCATCCATGGTCATGGATCACATAGAAGCTCCACTTACGAGGTATGTATAACTTGGTTCTACAATTATTAACTTATGAGATATGCAGGTTGCTAACACAAGGTCTATAAGAGAACAAAGAAGACATTGTTTGGGTATGTTAGACAAGCATGATAATCCAGATCTTGAGGATGACACAATAATGACAATAGTGCACACTTAAGCATGCATAGTGGTCCAGGATGGATATAAGTTCAAGGACAAATAATCCAGGAATCAAAGATCAAGAGGGAGCACACTCCAGTAGTTCCTGCAAGGAAGCAAAGATTGAGAGGGAGTCCACACACAACTAAACAAAGATAAGTATTTGAATTGTCATATGATTACTTAAATAATTTTGTTCAATCATGTACATACTTATGTTCCTATATTTAGGATGTATATTATGCATATTAGAAAAGTTGCATTAATGAACAAGATACTACTAATATGCAAGTAATGGGTAAGTGGCAGATGGTACTGTACAACATTCCATTGCTACTTATCTAGAATGAAACCTCTTTGCTGACATGTTGGGAGTTGTGCACACTCTTAACAATGTTCTGGTAGAGATGGAAGGACTCTAGAAAGTTATGGGATATGGATAAATGTTGTATTGAAGCATTGGCTAAGATAATTGCATGATTGTATGGCATATGTCTTTAGGAGTAAGAATTTGTTCTGAAATATATAAGATGTTTCTAATCATGCAATTGAACTTGTCTTGTAGGAAAGACCATGTACCATCACCTACAAAAGAAGGACTACAACATTTGTTCCAGCAACGAAGTTCAAAGAAAACTATCTATTGAAGATATTGAAGAATCTGAAGTTCCCAGGATCAGGGATGCAGTAATGGAAGGATGCTATGATAGAGGAATACCAATCGATCATGAAGAATGATGTTTGGAATGTGGTCCCAAGACTAGAAGGCAAGTCTGTTCTGACTTCAAAGGGGATCTATAAGATCAAGCATGCCGCAAATTGCAGCATAGAGAAATACAAGGCAATGTTTGCGACTCGTGGCTTCTCCCAGAAAGAGGGGATAGATTATGAAGAGACTTTTGCTCCTATAGTCATATACACTTCCATCAGAACAATACTTGCTCTAGCTGCAGTGATGAAGTGGAAGATACACCAGATGGATATGGTGTAGTCGAAGAGGAAGTGTATGTGGAGTAGCCACTCGGTTTTGAGACACATGACAGGGATTCATATGTGTGCAGATTGAAGAAAGCCTTGTATGGATTGAATAAAGCACCTAGGACATGGTACGGCAAGATAGACAGCTTCCTATCCAGTTTGGGCTTTACCAAGAGTAAAGTGGATTCCAACCTTTACTACAAGGTTAAGGAAGTAAATCCAGTGATACTCCTACTGTATGTGGATGACCTGTTTGTGACAGGTGAGGATAGATTGATTGTCGCACGAAGAGGAATCTTGATAAAAAGTTCGAGATGAGGTACTTGGGCATGATGCATTACTTTCTAGGTATGGAGGTGTGGCAAAGTGCAGATGGAATCTTCCTTGAACAAGGGAAGTATGCAGTAGAGAACCTGAAGCGGTTCGGGATGATGGACTGCATGGCTATGGCCACACCTATGGCATCGAACCTGAATCTATTGAGTCATGCTTCATCTGAGATGGTTGATGTCATGGTGTATCGTCAGATGATTGGGCCCTTGATGTACCTGACGAACACGAGACCAGATATTTGCTTTGTGGTGAAAACCTTGAGCCAGTTTCCGATAGATATGTTCACCTGATTGCGGTAAAGCATATTCTGAGGTACCTAAAGGTTACAATTGATTATGGGCTCAAGTATGATGCAAATAAAAATTTTAACCTGGAGGGCTATGCTGATTCAGATTGGGAAGGAAGTGTTGCATATAGGAAGAGCACCTCAGGGTGGTGCTTTAGTATGGATCAGGTGTGATCTCTTGGTTTAGAAGGAAGCACTCTTGTGTAGCACTAAGTACAGCTGAAGCAGAGTATATCATAGCTTGTTCGGCTAGTTGTGAGGTAGTATGGCTGAGGAAGCTACTGTCTGAGTTATTTGATCTCCCCTTGGATGCTATTTGTATCTTCTGTGACAACCAGAGTTGTGTGAAGTTTTCTGAGAACCCAGTGTTCCATGACAGGTCAAAGCACATTGAGATCAAATATCACTATATCAGGGATATGGTGCAGAGAGGAGCAGTGAAGCTCCTGTATGTTGCGACGGATGAGCAGATTGCAGATGTGTTGACTAAACCACTTTCCAGAGTGAAGTTTGATTACTTCAGAGAGAGGCTTGGTGTTCTTCAGATAGAATATACTTCGAGGAAGAAGTGATGGGACACATTTGCAGTAGCCATTCCAAGCATGGTGGTAGGAGGATCCTTCCCATGGCTGTGGATGTAAGTGTTGTGTGCTGAGCATCAGGACGATGCTCTAGATGATATGCATCAGGTGGATTCTATGACGATGATCAGGATGATCATATGTGATGATATGCATCAGGTGGATTCTATGACAATGATCAGGATGATCATATGTGATGATATGCATCAGGTAGATGCATTGCATGATTAGTTGGATCATGTGTGATGAGTCCAGAAGATGCAGATGCACATGGGATTTTCCAACATGGTTGTAGATGTGTTCTCCCATGGTCGTGATTTAATTGCCAAGATTTTTCGACACGGTGTAGATGTGTTCTCCCATGGTCGTGATGTAATTGTTGAAGCTTTTCCGACACGGTGTACATGTGTTCTCCCATGGTCGTGATGTAATTGTTGAGCCATTCTCACATGGTGCAGATGTGTTCTCCCATGGTGCGGATGTAAGGGCTGGAGCCATTATCATATGGTGTAGATGTGTTCGCCTATGGTGTAGATGTAAGGGTTGAAACCATTTTTCACACGGTGTAGATGTGTTCTCCCATGGTGAAAAAGTAAGGACTGGAGACTTCCCCAAATGGTGGTAGATGTGTTCTCCCATGTCGGTGGTGTAAGTGTTGTATGATGTGCATCTGGGCTGTGCTCCGTGAACGATGAGATGATATGATCAGTATGATCTCATGAGTATCAAGATGATATTCCATGGTCATGGATAGGTTGTGTAGATAAGCATATAATAACGCCCTGGGAGATTTGCATATACTCTTGCTAGGTTTTTCCTATGGCATATAATAGCTTCCTGGGAGATCTAGCAAATGCTCTTTCGAGGTTTTTGCTTGGGAGGACATATAATAGTGCCCTGGGAGATTTGCAAATACTCTTGCTAGGTTTTTCCTATGGCATATAATAGCTCCTTGGGAGATCTGGAAAATGCTCTTTTGAGGTTTTGTCCTATGGTGTGTAATAGCGCCCTGGGAGATCCGATAGGTTGAGCTGTGTGCTTGTAATCAGTCCTGGGATGCTCTTTCAAGGTTTTGCATGAACACATGTAATAGCATTCTGGGAGATCCGATAGGTTGAGCTGTGTGCCCATAATAAGGCCTGGGATGCTCTTTCGAGGTTTTGTGGTGGTCACATGTAATAGCTCCCTGGGAGATCTTGTCGGTCGTGCTTAGGCACATAAAGGATCCTGGGATACTCTTTCGAGGTTTTGTTGATGCACGTAATTAGTCCTAGGATCCATAGTATGGCCATACATGATAAAGACCTATAGGAGGCTAGGCCTACATCCAACATGAAAAAGGGTTGGCTCTGTAGAACGTCCTATGACGAGAAGAATTGAGAGATAGCACCAGTGATCGAGATGACGAGTACAGCAGTGACGATGATCCAACTCCAGAATTGAAGACTTGTGCATATATGTATTGATGACCTATGTCAAGAGAATACCTTCCTAGTTAAGAGGGAGTGTTGATGTATTTGCAACTTCGAAAGATATTCACTTGTATATTGTATTTGTACTTTATTGTATCCCCAACGGAGATGTATTATTCCTTCGATTGGAAGTGTCGTCAATTGTACTTGCAAGTGTCGCAAGTTATATTGTAAGTGTCGTAACTTATACTTGGTGGGTTATTAGACCACCTTGGTGGGATCGGACCTGTATGAGTCATGTGGGTCAAAGGGTTATTAGACCACCCTAGTGGGGTCGGCCTAGTTAGCATTACATTAAGTGGTTAAGTTGGGGTCGACCTAGTTAGAGTTAAAAGTCAAGTGAAGTAAAGTATAAATAGAGAGTGTGACTCTCTCATTTATTCATTCTCTCATTCAATCACTTTGCATTAGAGAGAGAGAGGAGGAGTGCGCGCAAGTGGAGGAGGAGTAGCTGCTGCATAAATTTGTCTTTTGGGGATTCATCTTGGTGATCTTTGTATTGGTGATTATTCTATATCCGAGGAAGTTACGGGGTTTTTCACCTTCTTGGTTTTCCCCATTGAAATGCTTTGTGTCTCTTATCTCTTGTCTCTTATGCTCGATATGCTGTACATGTTGTTCTTTCAGTTAAGATCCTAGATCAGATTGAATTAAATGCTGAAAAAATAACATGCATGTGGATCTGTCCAATATCCAATCCATTCACAACTGACCAACCTCGACAACTCTCACAGAGATTCGCAACTTCCTATGCCTTTCCAACTTCTATCGCAGGTTTATGTTGGGAATCTCTAATATTTATTCATCCCTTAGCCAGGTGACCACATTTGAGACTAAGTTGAAGTTTGTTTGGTCCAAGCCAAAACAACAAGCATTTGAGGAACTGAAGAAACACTTATGCTCAACGCCTATCCTTTCCTTACCATATATGAAATATCCCTTTGAAATTGAGGAAGATGCTTCAGACTATGATGTTGGTGTAGTCCTCACTCAACATGGCCATCCAGTGGCATATCATAGTGAGATGCTTTCATATGTATTCCGCAATTACCCTGTGTGATAAGGAAATGTATTCCACTGTCCAAACCTACCAATAATGGAAGCATTACATCCTAGGTAAAGAGACGGTAATCCACACTGATCACAAGCCCCTGTAGTTCATGCAAACACAAGGAAAGTTATAGAATGACCATCACCAAAAGTGGTCCACATACTTGCACCAATTCCATCTGAGCATTAAATATAAGAAGGGAATCACCAATCGATTCGTTGATTTCCTTAGTCAACCTCTAATAGTAAACTTGACGATGGTGCTTAACTCTTGTGGCCACAAGACCTCAGGGTGGCCTCAACTATATGAAAATGATTCTGAATTTTCTCCCAGCTATAAAGCACTTTGTGCAGGCACACCAGTGGATCAAGACGTTCATCTCTAAGAAGGATTTTTATGCCACCTGTTCCATCTCTATGTTCCTTTAAGCAAGCATGCGAAGCTGATTTGGGAAGGACATTACAGTCAGGTGACAGGACACTTTGGCACCAAAAAGACAGTGGTGGTGTTGCAAAATTATTTTTATTGGCCCAAGCTCTGACAAGATGTCGGCAGATACATCAGATCATGCACTACCTGTGCCATCGCGAAACATTACATTAAGAAGCAAGGGTTTTACACCCCTCTGCCTACTCCCACTGGGCCATGGGAATCCATCTCCATGGATTACATGTCGGGACTACCTTCAACCAAGCATGGTAATTATTGTGTGTTTTTTCTCATGGATCACTTCTCCAAGATGGCCATTCTAACAGCTTGTAAGAATAGCATATCCATTGAATCCACTACTAAGATCTTCTTCAAACATGTTTGGGTTCATTTTGGGCTTCCACATACTATCATTTCAGATCAGGATAGCATGTTTCTAAGTACCTTCTGGTATGTCCTATGGTCATAGATGGATACCAAGCTCACCAAATCGACTACCCTCCACCCCCAGGCTGTTGGACAAACATAGGTAGTCAACCAAATGATTGTGCATAATCTGATAATGTACAATTATAAACATCCCTGCACATGGGATGAGATTCTTCCATCCATAGCCTAGGTCTACCAGCCATAGCCCTTTTCAGGCGTTCCTGGGGTTCCGACCATTGGCCCCAATTGATGTAGCTCTACCCATTGCATCCACACAGGAGGAATTTTCCCATGCTCAAACTGAGGCTTATAAGGCCACCATATTTGTTGAATGAATCTAGCACATATGCCAACAAGTCCATGACATTTTGGAAAAATCCAATACCAAATACAAGCAATGACATAACTAGCATCGGGTTCCACGCAAATTCCAGGTAGGTGATAAGGTTGCATTTGCAGAAAGAGAGGCTCACCGGACCCTGTCGCAAGCTTTGTCCACTTTGATATGGGCCATACACCATCACCAACGAAGTTGGTGATAATGCCTTCGAATTAAGCATTCCTCCATTCCTTGGCCTACACCAAGTATTTAATGTGGAGATCCTTCGCCCATATTTTCCACCATTGCTAGACACATCATAGGTGGAAGAGCAGTTGACACCTATAGAGATTAACCTTGATTGCATGGAACATAAAATAACTTATCGGATCATGGACACATAGGTTAAGGGCACCTTCTAGCAGAAGATCCAACTATATCGGGTTGTCAAAGGAGGGCAGCTACTCCACCGAGGCAAGTGGGTAACCAGGAGTCAAGTTCAACATAAGTTTCCCTATTTGATGGGAAGACTCAATGAAATGGAAACCATTACTTCCTAAAGGGGGGGACTGATCCAGATGGATATTGGTGGCCACCCACCTATTCCACTGGCTCAAAACTGTTTTCCATATTGGCAATTTTCTAGTACTTTTTCTATGGTTTTTCAGGTCCTGAACTTTCGAGGATTTTTTGTGGCCCTAAAAGATGTTTTCTGCGACCAAAGAAACCCAAGAGGAAACCACAAACCCCCTTCTGGGCCTAATCTACTATTGTATGTTGAAATATTGTAACTTCTAAGAATATTATATATGTACTTTATTATTTCGGAGATGTTCCATTCCTCCGTGGAGACCCTATTGTATATCTGGAGATGTTTATTCCTTCGAGAGAGTGTGGTAACTAGGGTTATTAGATCTCCCATGTGAGGCCGGCCCTGTGTTAGCTGTTTAGGGGTTATTAGTCTCTCTTAGGAGAGGTCGAACCTGTTAGGGTGAAAAGTCAGTTAGGAGTTGAGTATAAATAGAGGAGGTGTGTTCCTCATTTATCTCATTCATCCACTCACTTGTGATTGGTGCATAGGAGAGAGAGAGGTATGCATAGGAGGTGAAGGAGCTCTTGTTTGGGTACTACATCTTGTATTGGTTGATTATCTATATTGAGGAAAGCTTTGTTGGTTTTTCTACCCCATGAGGGTTTCCCAAGGTAAATCTTTGTTTATCTTGTGATTATGTTTCTTTCAGTGATCTTGCTTGTGAAATTAGGATAAACTTAACATGGTATCAAAGCTAGCCTGAATAGGACATCACCTAGGTGAAAATACCTCTCTCTCCTCCTCCGGTGAAAATTAGGGTTTCTGCAAAAGTTGGAATTTTTGGATTCTGATTGCATGGCTAGATAGCCCTCCACAAAATTGAAGTTTTGAGCCCTGGATATAACTTTTTGAGTGGGCAGAACCTCGGTATTTTTCAAACCCTAGTTTGACTTCTAGACCAGAAAACCAGTAAACCATAAAAAGTGGGCACCTGTGCACCAGAAAAGGTGCGAACTAGAAAACAAGAAATTATGTTGCAGATCCGAAAGTTGTTGATCAAATTTGAAGGGTGAAAAGTTGAAGTTTCCAAAAGCAGAGATCACTAGTTATCTCAATCCAATCAAGCACATCTCCTGGTAAGTGTTATTCTATCTTTTAAGAAACTTCAATTTCTGTGACCTCCTGGATAAGATGGCTCCAAGCACTGATCTTGAAGACAAGCTAGAGGGTATAGAGAATTTTCGAGCATGGAAATATAGGATTGGTCTCATTATTAAAGAGAATGATCTTGTCCAATATATCAAAGATGAGGTTGCAGAACCTGAGGAAGATGAAGCCAAAGAGAAGTATAGAAAGGACTTGATTAGGGCAAATAAAATCATTGTTGATCCTATCAAGGACCACTTGATTCCCCAAGTGGCATCCAAGAAGACCCCAAAGGAAATGTATGATTCCCTTTCCAGAATGTATGAAGGAAAGAACATCAATAGAAAGATGAACCTGAGAGCTCAATTGAAGAGAACTAAGATGAATCAAGGAGAATCTATTCAAGATTATTTCTCAAGGGTTTCCTAGTTCAAGGAACAACTAGATGCCATTGGAGATACCCTTGATGAAGATGAATTAGTGATGACTGCTCTAAATGGTCTCACTAGACCTTGGGAGTCATTCATCCAAACTATGTGTGCCAGAAAAGAAAGTATGAAGTTTGATGTGGTATGGGAGGATTGCATTCAAGAAGAAGCTATGGTTTCCAACAGAGAAGCCTTGCTCAAAGAAGATGATCAAGCCTTGGCCACCCACACCAAGAGAAGAAGGAATCAATCCTACTTCAAGATGGATAGTCACAAGGAGTTTCAACCTCCACAAAGATTTCAAAAGAGAAGAGGAACTAATCAAAGAAGAGATTACTCCTCATTCCAATGTTTCATTTGTCACAAAATAGGACACATTGCTAAGGATTGTCCTCTAAGGAAGAAAAAGAGTTTCCATCACAAAAGATATCAAGCACATCTAGCAGAAGATGATAGTGAAGAAGAAGAGGAGGAAAGGCCTCAAAAGAAAAGAGCTAAGTAGAAGAAGAAGAAGATGCAGAAGAGTATGTTCTATTCTTTGCACTCTATGGGGTAGTAACACCTAGAGAAGATACATGGCTCATTGATAGTGGTGCTTCAAAGCACATGAGAGAACAAAAGAAGACTCTTTCAAAACTTGAAGAGAAGACCTCTCCACAGAAGGTATCCCTAGGAGATGACTATCAATATCCCATCAAGGGAGTTGGTGAAGCAAGTTACAAGCTTGATTCTGGAACTCCATTGAAGATGAAGTAAATATTATATGTACCAGGTTTGAAGAATAACTTACTTTCTATCTCAGCTTTAGATAAGAAAGGTTATAGGGTTGCATTCATAATTTCATAGATGGGCAAGTACTCATGTGTCCCAAAGGAAAATCAATTGAGGATGCAATTGTTATTGGTGAAGAGGAAAGAGGTCTATACAAACTCAAGTGCCATCCAGAAGTTTCCCTTGTTCATGAAGCCACTAGCCCAAGTGAGCTATGGCATAGGAGGCTTGTTCACATTAACTACAAAGCACTGCCTCATGTGAGAAAGATAGTTATAGGACTACCAGACTTAAAGATTGACCATGATGGCACATGCAAAGGATGTGCAAAAGGGAAGAATATAAAGAACCCATTTCCAAAGAGTGAAACAAAGACTAAGAGTACTTTGGAATTGATTCATTCAGATGTATGTGGACCAATTCCATACACATCCTTGAGTGGATATGAATACTACCTTACATTTATTGATGACTATTCAAGAAAGACTTGGATATTCTTTCTAAAAGGAAAGAATGAAGTCTTTGGAAATTTCAAGGAGTTCAAAGCCTTGATAGAAAATCATTCAGAAAAGAAGATCAAAATACTCAGGACAGATAATGGCGGAGAATATATTTCAAAGGATTTTGCAGTCTTTTGTAAAGAAGTTGGAATCAAGAGGGAACTAACCACTCCCTACAATCCTCAACAAAATGGTATTGCAGAGAGAAAGAATAGAACCATTATGGAAGCAGTAAAGACAATGATACATGATCAATACCTACCTATGTATCTATGGGCTGAAGCAACTAGGACAGCGGTCTATGTGCAGAATAGACTATCTCATAGTGCTCTTAAGTTCAAGACTCCAGAAGAAGTGTTCACAGGAAATAAGCCTGAGGTAAGTCACCTCAGGATATTTGGATTCCCAGTATACATTCACATTCCAAAAGAAAAGAGGACCAAGCAGGATCCTTCTGGGAAGAAGGGAATATTTTGTTGGATATTGTGAAGCATCCATAGCATTCAGAATTTACATCCCAGGATTCCATCATATGGAAATAAGTAGGAATGTGAAATTTGATGAAGAAGCATCTCTCAAGAGATATAGGAAATGCCAGTATGAAGAAGTATATGAGGAAGATGCACCTTCCAGAATTATAGAAGTTGTACCCACCCCTGAAGATGTAACACCTGAAGACCATGAAATAATAGAACCACAAGAACCCCATACCCTAAACATATCAAGAAAGAGAAAGCCAACATGGGAAAGAGACATTATACTAGGAGCAGAAAAGTATGGAGCTCCTGAAGGCTCCACCAGAGTGAGCAAGAAACCAAATTCATTCTCCAACTATATGGCTTTGATGTGTGATCTTGTAGATCAAGAGCCCACTAGTTATGAAGAGGCATCTCATAAGAAAGAGTGGGTAGAGACAATGACAGACGAGTACCAGTCAATAATGAAGAATGATGTTTGGGATATAGTTCCCAAACCGAAGGACAAGAGTGTGGTATCCTCCAAATGGATATACAAGATAAAGCATGATGTGGATGGCAGTATTGAAAAATATAAAGCAATGTTTGTGGCCAGAGGATTCTCTCAGAAAGAGGGAATTGACTATGAAGAGACATTTGCACCAGTTGCAAGGTACACCTCCATTAGAACCATCATGGAACTTGCATCCATGATGAAGTGGGAATTACACCAGATGGATGTAAAGACAGCTTTCTTGAATGGTGTGATTGAGGAGGAAGTGTACATAGAAAAACCACAAGGATTTGAGGTGGAAGATGGATGAACCCATGTATGCAAATTAAAGAAGGATTTTTATGGATTAAAACAAGCTCCCAGAGCTTGGTATGGAAGAATTGACAGTTTCTTGACAAGCTTGGGCTTTACCAAAAGTAAAGTTGATCCTAATCTTTATCTAAAGGTTATGAATGATGAACCTATCATATTGTTGCTATATGTGGATTATCTATTTCTGACATGGATGATCTATTTCTGATAGGGAATGAGAAACAGATTATCAAGTGCAAGAAGAAGCTATCTTTAGAGTTTGAGATGAAAGATCTCGGATTGATGCACTAATTCCTCGGTCTGGAAGTTTGGCAATGCCCAGAAGGAATCTTTCTCAACTAGGGAAAGTATGTTGTGGAAATATTGAAAGTATTTGATATGTTGGAATGCAAAGCCATGGCCACCCCCATGGATTCCAACTTGAAGCTGTTAGTTAATGACTCTTCAGAGTTAGTGGATGTGACTTTGTACAGACATATTATTGGGTCATTGATGTATCTGACAAATACCAGGCCAGATATATGCTTTGTTGTGAACACCTTGAGTCAATACCTAATGGAACCTAGGTGTGTTCACCTGATAGCCGCAAAGCATGTGATGAGGTACCTAAAAGGTACGATAGATTTCGGTCTATGTTATCTTGGAGATCATGACTTCAGATTGTATGGCTACACAGATGTTGATTGGGCAGGTAGTGTATCAGACAGGATGAGGACATCGGGCGTATGTTATTGTCTGGGATCTGCCATGATCTCGTGGTTTAGTAGGAAGAATTCTAGTATGGCTCTAAGCACAGCTGAAGCAGAATATATAGCTGCTTGCTCTGCTAGTTGTGAAGCGATACGGCTTCAGAATCTATTATCAGGATTGTTTGACTTAGAGATGGACCCCACTGTGATCCTGTGTGACAACCAGAGTTGTATCAAGATGACAGAGAATCCAGTATTCCATGATAAGTCAAAGCACATAAAGATCTGATATTTTTATATACGGGATATGGTCCAGAAAGGAGCTATCAAGCTCGAGTATGTGAGCACTAACGAACAAGTTGTTGATATATTGACCAAACCTCTGTCTCGAGTAAAGTTTGAGTATTTCCGAGACAAGCTTGGTGTAGTTCAGAAGGACCCTCCTCGAAAGGGGAGTGATATGGTCGATGATGATATTTGGATACGAGTATCAATATGGATACCTATATCGATGATGAGATTTCCTATATCGATGGTAAGATCGATGATGATGATACCTATATTGATGAGGATACATGTATTGATGATATGGATACTTGTGTTGATGATGAGGATACTTGTATCGATGATGAGGTTATCTGTTCCGATGATGAGGTCGATGAAGTGATACTTAGAATTTGTCTAAGAGGACTAGCAGGATTGCATCGTCCTTGGACTCATGTCCTAAAGTGATAGGGATTGATCATCCTGTAAGTGGATCAGGATTGCATCATCCTTGGACTCATGTCCTAAAGTGATAAGGATTAATCATCTTGTAAGTCAATTGGGATTGCATCATCCCTAGACATGGTGACATGTCTTAAAGTGATAAAGATTAATCATCCTGTAAGTCGATTGGATTGCATCGTCCCTAGACATGGTGAGATGTCTTAAAGTGATAAGTATTAATCATCCTATAAGTTGATTTGGATTGCATCGTCCCTAGACATGGTGAGGTGTCTTAAAGTGATAAGGATTGATCATCCTGTAATTTGATTTGGATTGCATCGTCCCTAGACATGGTGAGATGTCTTAAAGTGATAAGGATTGATCATCCTGTAAGTTGATCTGGATTGCATCATCCATAGACATGAGAGATGTCTTAAATTGAGAGGGATTGATCATCTCGTAAGTGGATTAGGATTGTATCATCCTTGGACCTATGTCCTAAAGTGAGAGGGATTGATCATCCCATAATAGAATCTTGTACACTGCAGAGTATGCTGCTATGTTGATGCTATTGAGCGAGAGGATCCAGATGTTGATGTTGTTGATCGAGAGGATCCAGATGTTGATGCTATTGATCGAGAGGATCCAGATGTTGATGTTGTTGATCAAGAGGATCCAGATGTTGATGTTGTTGATCGAGAGGATCTAGATGATGATGTTGTTGATCGAGAGATCTAGATGATGATGTTGATGTAGTTGTTCGAGTGATGCAGAAGATGGAGATCCGGTATTGAAGATATTAAAGATGGTCCAGTAACTGTTTGAGTTACTGATTATGTATGAAGAAAGATTCCAATGATTTATAGATGTATCATGTATCATGTAGTTGATGACTCCTTGCTCTTGTAGATGTTGTTATAATATCCTTCTTGTCAAGGGGCAGTGTTGAAATATTGTAACTTCTAAGAATATTATATTTGTACTTTATTATTTCGGAGATGTTCCATTCCTCCGTGGAGACCCTATTGTATATCCAGATATGTTTATTCCTCCAAGAGAGTGTGGTAACTAGGGTTATTAGATCTCCCATGTGAGGTTGACCCTGTGTTAGCTGTTTAGGGGTTATTAGACTCTCTTAGGAGAGGTCAGCCCTGTTAGGGTGAAAAATCAGTTAGGAGTTGAGTATAAATAGAGGAGGTGTGTTCCTCATTTATCTCATTCATTCACTCACTTGTGATTGGCGCATAGGAGAGAGAGAGGTATGCATAGGAGGAGAAGGAGCTCTTGTTTGGGGACTACATCTTGTATTGGTTGATTATATATATTGAGGAAAGCTTTGCTGGGTTTTCTACCCCATGAGGGTTTCCCAGGGTAAATATTTGTCTATCTTGTGATTGTGTTTCTTTCAGAGATATTGCTTGTGAAATTAGGCTAAAATTAACATTGTACTCATCGTCTATCTCTTTCCAACGGTTTACCGATTGCCCCAAATGGAAATCGTATGTAAAATTTATGACTCCGAGAAGTTGACTGTTCAACTAACCACCTTGGAGCCACAAACTTTATGATGATTTAGCTCTTAGGGTTAGGTTTTTGGATGTTTAGGGTTATTTCCCTAATACTTATGATAAATAGGCAGGGAATTTTAAGGACCCATACTTATTTAAAAGTGTATAAACCTTGGTGAATCTTACCAATTCTTAAAATGTCAACTATAAGATATTTGGCGATATTTTTCTAAAATTATTTCAATTTCTAAGGATTTTATATAGTTTGTATAATAATGTGGTGATTTTTAGAGTGAAAAAAGTTTACCCCATCAAATTGGGCGAAATGGGGCTTCAAAAAATGCAAATTGGCGAATATTTTTTTGAAAAAAAACATGGAAAAATAGCCCATGGGATTAATTTTTCCCCTAAAATTATCCTTGTAAATAGGCCATTCCAATATCTTTTTGTATTCAACTTGTCATGAATGAGCGTAGTCATCACATCTCTTCTCAGAGATAAGCTACCACCATTCTAGCTACTTTATTTTACAATCCGTTCTATATCTTCCATTTCATAGAATTTTGTTTACTGTATCATTGTGTTCCTTGCAATATATATATGTATGTGGTTCTATATATGTTCTTTCATTCCGTTCTCACATAAATCTGGATCACTCTGCCACCACCGTAACCTCTACCCCTTTGAAGTACTCTTCCTCATAGTTGATTCAAGTTATCTTGTCAAGTATCTTCTTCTTTCTCAACTCCTAATTGGGATAATTCACATCTGCCATAGTCAAAACCACCCCATGAGGCAAATGATGTACCCCTCCTTGTTCATTTATTCCTTTGAGCAAATTATTGTTTTTTTTCCTCGGCCTTTAAGGATAATTTGTATGCCTCTTCCACCCTACAAACCCTATGCATGCTTAATTAATCTCGAATAGAAAAGTTCAACCAATTCACTTACATTTCATCCAGTTGCTCATCAATTTCTTGGTGATACACGTGAATGGACAATTGATAAAACTTGTGTGTGAGTTCCTCCACGGTGGACAGGTTTTGCTTTAAGTTATGGAATCTATGAAAAAGGGTCTGTGCATAGTCCAAAGGAAAAATAAATTCTCACAATTTTTTCTCCATCTTATTCCAGGTTGTAATTTTTTCTTTTCCTTTTCTTTTTCTTTCTGTACATGATCCCACCAAATCATGGCATGACCCTTCAACTTGGTGCATGCAAATTTCACCTTATTTTCCTCTATCATAGGATTCCATTAAAAAAAAATTCCACGGCATTCAACTAATCTATTAACTCCTCTAGTTTAAGACTTCCTGCGTAGTCTAAAACTTCCATTTCAGTCCAATCGTTTCTCCCTTCCAGATCCATAATAATTCTTTCTTCGAAATTCATGCACCCTAATTGTTCTTCTTCATGTTCTATATGTTGATCTACATCTCTGTCACGTACCCACCCATTTATCCAATGCAAGGCAGGGAACATGATTCCAAATTCAGGGCTTTCACATGATCTCAGGCCATTCGTTAGATTCATATAATTAAAATATGAGTGTGCAAATGTAAAACAAATCAATTATGCACAGCGGAATTAAAACAACATCCACACACAATTCATGCTCATCCAGCATATCAAAATAATCATTAATTAAACATTGCAGAAGTAAATACATAGACATAAAAACACTTATCTTCATTTTGCAACTGCCTCAAGCATCTAGCTATGTCACTGCAACGTTCCACCCAACCATAGGCTCTTCGACAGCTTATACTGAGTCCGTTCGAAGGCCACCCCCGAGCTGGGAATGATTCTCACAAGGAAAGGGAACATTCCAACTCATTCACTGCCAATTACTGATTTCATCTCATCCAAGCGAGTCCACAACTAGGTTTATCAGGCTACATTTGAACCATGGATGCTTATTCTCAAGCTCAAGCCAAAGCAATGGATACCCAAATCCCATACCCCAACATTCTCATTTCTCACACAGCAAGCACAAACATTGGGCATAGATACCATTTACAACAAGGGTATTTTACAAAACAGGGTCCATGGGTTTTTCCCAAATCGTGGCTCACTAAAATAGACTGTGGAAAGAGTAATTCGATTTCAACCCCAGGGAGTAAAACCGATTTCTCCCCACTGGTTATGATCCTTTCCAATGGCCTAAACGACCTCCAAGAAGACCCAAAAACATGTTGTTCTCTTCCCCACTAGTAATCAACACAAAAACGCCCCTTCCCAGGTAAAATATAAAGGGAAACACAGAAAAACCATGTAGGAAAACGCCCAAGCAGCTAGAGTTGCGTGAGGGAGCAAGAATGATGTTTGCATAATGGCTTAGAGAGCAATTTCGTGGCTCTTTTCTTGCCCAAGGAGACAAACACGATTTTCCATGAAGGGTGGATTGCCCATACCCGAATTTGGGCAGCCATACTTCTCCATTCCCAAGGAATTAACTACCTCAACCAACTCTTGGGAGAAATCAATGGTTGGGTACAAAAGTCAACATGGATAGTTGAGGGTTTGATGGGTTCTCTCATTGAAACTTGGCTTGAATTGATTGGCTCAAGGGTTTGAATGTTTTCCCTCCCAATTCCTTGTGAAATCATGCCCTCATCTCTTTGTTGCATTGCATAGCTACTTGTGGGTATTTTTTGTTAAATTTTCATAATTTACTTCAATCTGATCTAGGATCTTAACTGAGAGAACAACATGTACAGCAAATCTACATCATATCAATCATGGACACAATAATGCAAGCACACAAGAGACACAGAGTTTACTTGGGGAAAACCATAAAGGTGAAACCCCAATAACTTCCTTAAAGATAGATAGAGCAATGATACAACCAGAATACAAGAGTTAGTATTCTCCTAGCAGCCGAGCCTCCTCCTCCACAAGTGCGCCACTCTCCCAAGTGTGAGTGAGAGAATATAATGTGTAAAATGAGAGAGACACACTCTCTATTTATACACTAACTTGACTTGACCTTTACTCAACTGGGTCGGACTCAACTTAACCACTTAACATAATCCTGACTGGGCCAACCCCCACTAGGGTGGTCTAATAACCCTTTGACCCACATGGCCAACCCCCAATATGGTGGTCTAATAACCCTTTGACCCACATGACTTATACAGGGCCAACCCTAACAAGGTGGTCTAATAACCCATCAAGTATAAGTTACGACACTTACAATATAAATGACGACACTTCTGTATAGAGTAATAATAACATCTCTATAGGAATACAATATGCATATATGTGAAATACATTCCGAAGTTACATATACATCAACACTCCCTCTTAACTAGGAAGGTATTTCTCGACACAGGTCTTCTAGCACAAGTCATCTTCTCTGGATCATCATCACTGCTGCTGCTATCTCAATCAATCTCTGAATCTACTCGTCATAGGAAGTTCTATAGAGCCAGTCCTTTTTCATACTAGATGTAGGCCCACCACCTGCAGGTCTTTGTCATCACTGGCCATACTGTGGAAATCTCAGGACTTATTATGTGCGTCACAAAACCTTAAAAGAGTCTCTTGACTAGCAATAACCCTAAAGAGCATCTGAGGCCTTTTTCATTCTGTCCAGATCTCTAGGACTTATTACATGTGACCCCACCACAAAACCTCGAAAGAGAATCCTAGGACTGATTACGAGCACAAGGCTCAACCTATCGGATCTCCCAGGGCACAAATTACATGCGGTCACCACAAAACCTCGAAAGAGCATCCCAGGACTGATTATGAGCACAAGGCTCAACCTATCGGATCTCCCAGGGCACAAATTACATGTGGTCATGGAAAAACCTTGAAAGAGCATCCCAGGACTGATTACAAGCACACGGCTCAACCTATCGGATCTCCCAGGGCACAAATTACATGCCATAGGAAAAAACCTCGAAAGAGCATCTACCAGATATCCCAGGGCACAAATTACATGCCATAGGCAAAAACTCGAAAGACTATCTGCAGATCTCCCAAGGCACAAATTATATGTCCTCCCAAGCAAAGCCTCGAAAGAGCATTTGCCAGATATCCCAGGGTACAAATTACATGCCATAGGCAAAACCTCGATAGACTATCTGCAAATCTCCCAGGGAACAAATTACATGATTATCTGCACAACCTATTCCATGGCCACAGAGTATCAACCTGATACTCACCATACATCATCCTGATGTACACATGATCATCCTGATCATCATCACTGCAACATCCTGCTGCATGTCATCTGGAGCAACATCCTAAAGCTCGTCATCCATGATCATCCTGATCATACAATGCATCTACCTGATGCATACCAAGTATCTACCTGATACATATCATCATACATGATCCACCTGATCATACAGTGTATCCACCTGATACAAATACAAATACATGATACATATCACCATACATGATCCACCTAATCATACAATGCATCTACCTGATGCATACCAAGTATCTACCTAATACATATCATCATACATGATCCACCTGATCATACAGTGTATCTACCTGATACAAATACAAATACATGATACATATCACCATACATGATCCACCTGATCATACAATGTATCCACCTGATACATATACAGATACATGGTCCAAGCATCCAACATGATGCATATACAAAATACATACAAATGATCCAACCGATCATATCCAACATCCAACATGATGTGTACATATATAAATGATCCAACTGATCATATCCAACATCCAACATGATGCGTATACAGAGCAGTAACTGGAGCATCGTCCTAATGCTCATCATCCAGTGCTTACATCCACAACCATGTGAAGGATCCTCCTTCCAACATGCTTGGAATGGCTTCTGCAAATAAGCATGTAATTTTCAGAACATCTTATATATTTCAGAACAAATTCTTACTCCTAAAAACATATGCCATACAGTCATGCAATTATCTTAGCCAATGCTTCAATACAACATTTATCCATATCCCGTAACTTTCTAGATGCCTTCCAATCTCTACCAGAACATTGTTAAGAGTGTGAACAACTCCCAATATGTCAGCAAAGAGGTTTCATTCTAGATAAGTAGCAATGGAATGTTGTACAGTGCCATAGGCCACTTACCCATGCATATTAGTAGTATATTATTCATCAATGCAAATATTCTAATATGCATAATACACAACCTAATTCTAGGAACATCAGTATATACATTATTGAACAGTATTATTTAAACAATAAAATATGCAAGTAATGACAATTCAAATACTTACCTTTGTTTGTTTGTTGGGTTGACTCCCTCTCAGTCTTTGCTTCTTTTCTGCAACTGCATTCTTATGTGGATTGTGAGAAGTGGTCAACTCCTTCTGAATATCTGCATCCTTGCAGAAACTACTGAAGTGTGCTCCTTTGCTTTCTTGCAGGAACAACTAGAGTGTGCTCCCTCTTGATCTTTGCTTCCTGGATTACCTGTCCTTGAACTTACATCCATCCTTAATCACTATGCATGCTTATTAGTATCATCATTGTGTTATCCTTGAGGTCTCATACATAATCACACATTTATTAGTATAATCTTAATACTATCAAAACACAATAATCTTAAACATGTATATTCATGATCATTCACAGATAATAAACATTAGTATTAAAGGTTTCAGGGACGTCTTCTTTTACTCATACATATTCTTATTTGATCATAGGACTCTTCTGGTTAGTTGAATCATCAATCAAGATAAGAGATATAATATGCATAAAACCCGTGATTATTCAAACCTATACCTTCATGATTGTTCTGGTTAGTCATATCATCAATTATGGTAAGAAACATAATATGCATACAACCATGATTATTCAAACCTATGACTTCATGAATAATCATTATCAACAACACAACAGTATAAGATCCTAACACAAGGTAGGATTCTAGCTTGATATAGGAAAAACATACCTGGATTAGCATGCTATCTAGTTATGTCTAACATACCCGCATAATGTCTTCTGGTTCTCTTCAGTGACTTTTGCTAGTAACCTACATGTCTCATAAGTTAACCATTGTAGAACCAAGTTATACATACCTCGAAAGTAGATCTTCTATGTGATCCATGACAATGGATGAATCTTTGTCTTCATGTCACCATGAGCATATGTTCTTGAAGTAGAACATGATTTGACTTTCTTGGTGTACCTTTTTTGTTAGCAAACAACATAAACCTCATACAACATCACAATGCATTAGTACAATCATAAGTGTCAAAACCTTAATCAATGAATAGCTTCTATTAAGGTGATACGACAAGTCCAGTAATTAATCAAGATTGTACTGTAATGATATGAAGACAAACATATGATAAACTTAACCATGAAACATACCTGTAAGCCATACCTGTCAAGATTGCTTGTAATCTTCTTATGGAAGGCCTTGGCCTCATCTCCCTCTAAGATAGGAACTTCTTCACTTATGCAGGTGACCAATCCATCTTCTTCTAGGATCAACCCAATCCACTTGATTTGCAAGAACTGGACCTGGAGCTGGATTAGGGTTTGTCAAAGAAACCCCAAAAATTCAAACTTTGAATTTCAAACTTCCGGAAGGATAGAAATATGCACCTTGATGAGCTGATCAAGTTGGTATATTCAGAATTTGAAAACTGCAAAGTTTCACCCCTCAAAATTGCCTTTTAGATTTCTGGATTCACTAGGAGGACCCTGAATTAGGGTTTGAGTTTCCCGGAGCTTCACCCAACCAAAATATTTGATTCAAAACTCTAAGATTCAATTTTTCTGAGGAGCTTCCAGCCGTGGTCACAGATTTTCAAAATTCCAATTTTTGCAGAAGCCCTAATTTTCCATCTTTCCGATCAAAGTCCTGAACTGGGGTTTGATCAAGCCCGGCCTTCTTCCCAACCAAAAAATCTGATCTTGGTCTCTAAATTTCGATTATGACGACTAGAATCTAGCCGTGGTCTCCAATTACAAAAATTCCAACTTTCTTCGAAGCCCTAAATTCCGGAAGCCATGAATGAAGGTACTCAAAAATAATTCTGTTTTGACATAAATATGTACCTAATTGTTTCTGGTGTAACTCTGAACTTTTTGATCCACAAGGTCTGAATATTGTTTTTGAAATAACCCGACCTGTTATCTTTCCATCCCGATAGGTCTGACCTCAATTGGATTCTCTGAGAGAGAGTTATGCCAAGTGTCTCAACGTGACCTGTTGGATAATACAGGAGAGCGAACTTGTACGGAGTGCCATGTGTCACTGTTTCAACTTCGGCCTCTGAAATTTTTTCCTAAGATAGCTCGACCTATTGTCTTTCCATCCCGATAGGTCTGACCTCAATTGGATTCTCTGAGACAGAGTTATGCCAAGTGTCGCAACATGACCTGTTTATGGGATAATACAGAAGAGCGAACTTGTACGGAGTTCCACGCGTCACTGTTTCAACTTCGACCTCTGAAAACTTTTCTTGAGATAGCTCGACCTGTTATCTTTCCATCCAAATAGGTCTAACCTCAATTGGATTCTCTGAGAGAGATTTATACCAAGTGTCGCAAGGTGACCTGTTTATGGGATAATACAGGAGAGCAAACTTGTACGGCATGCCACATGTCACTGGTTCAAGTTCGGCCTCTGAAAACGTTTCCTGAGATAGTACAGTATGTGTAATACCTATCACTTTTTATGAAATTTCATTTGGAGCTTCCTAGCCCATGTTATGACCTTTTTCCCAAGGTCACCTGATTTTGACTCGATCTGGAAGAGGTAGAAACCCTATATTGTACAGATCATAAATCACAAAGTACAACGAATTAGAGGTTTTCCTTTGGACACAAGGTACATGGGGATCTAATCTTTGACTTGTAAATGTTTTAGATCCAAAAAATTCGCAAAAACAGATTTATAGCGAAAGTGCTATGATGACTGGGTTTTGCAATATCAAGCCCTAGCATCATAAGTGCAACAAGTGTCATACATGCCATATCATGCCTTCTTTCAGGCTAGCTCTGATACCATGTTAAATTTTCAGAATTTAATTCAATCTGATCTAGGATCTTAACTGAGAGAACAACATGTACAGCAAATCTATAGCATATCAATCATGGACACAATAATGCAAGCACACAAGAGACACAGAGTTTACTTGGGGAAAACCATAATGGTGAAAAACCCCAATAACTTCCTTAGAGATAGATAGAGCAATGATACAACCAGAATACAAGAGATAGTCTTCTCCTAGCAGCAGAGCCTCCTCCTCCACAAGTGCGCCACTCTCCCAAGTGTGAGTGAGAGAATATAATGTGTAAAATGAGAGAGACACACTCTCTATTTATACACTAACTTGACTTGATCTTTACTCAACTAGGTCGGCCTCAACTTAACCACTTAACATAATGCTGACTGGGCCGACCCCCACTAGGGTGGTCTAATAACCCTTTGACCCACATGGCCGACCCCCAATAGGGTGGTCTAATAACCCTTTGACCCACATGACTTATACAGGGTCGACCCCAACAAGGTGGTCTAATAACCCATCAAGTATAAGTTACAACACTTACAATATAAATGACGACACTTCCGTACAGAGGAATAATAACATCTCTATAGGAATACAATATGCATATATGTGAAATACATTCCGAAGTTACATATACATCAACATTTTTATTAAAATGCATATTACATGATGTTGAAGTTCCAATGTGTCTGGCTAGCACGCAAACCATATGCATCAATAAATCGATGGCGGGGCCTTGGTCTTGAGCTCCTCGCCACGATTTCATAACAATATTACATCATTTAAAATGTTAAAGTGATAGGGTCTAGATGGGGACGTGACATTCCCCTCCCCTTGGATTAACATCGTCCTCAGTGTTCTAACACTTAGGAATAAATACCCACTTTACATATGCCTCAAAATTCAAAACTGGGGGTAGGTTTGTCCTGCGTTTCATCTCTTTACTTTGAACTTTCAGGATCAAGTCCTTTGGATTCCTCAAGCTGCTCCTGCTAGCTTTGGTCTTCCATCTTTGTAGGTGGGAATTGCTCCTGAGCAATCCCTTCCCTTTATTCACCTTCCAGTTGATCTACAAGTCTGGAATTTCATGGATGCCATCTTTCTTGTTGTCCCGACAACTATCTAAGGAAGACTTCCAGCCCAAAAAAATAGCTTTTGGCCTGCTGCCATGATCAATGTGCACAACTGGCTCTCGCTTTTCTCACTACCAATCATTTAGCTAGTAACAGCTGCAACAATGGCTTTCAATGTCTCTCCTGTGAGACTTATCATGGAAATTCATGTTAGGACAAGCATATCACAATATTAAAACTAGTCAATTATTTTCCCAATTGACATGGAACGTCCATGCTTTACTCATGAAACTTCCACACATTTCATGCTTTCCCAATATACACATGAACTTATTCATGTTCATCCTTTCACCGAAAAATAACCATTTCAGCATTCACAGTTCATTTCAAGCAATTAAACACAATTTGTTTTCATTTATGACATGCACTCAACAGTCTTTTGTTTATGAGATGCATCAGTCAAAAGGAAAGAGAAGAGTAAGAGTTTCCCCCTCTTAGTCTTGTTCCAATCCGAATCCACACCATCACTTGTGGTTTTATGCTCCTTATCCTCTTTCACTTCAATGTGAATGCTTGGTGTGCCATTTCTTGGCTATGACATTTTAGTTTCTAAGATCTGTCTAATGCTTTTCAACTAGGGAACCCTTCCCTGTTGTTGCTTACAGAACCTTTGGCTGCTAGGACCCACACAGTTCCACTAGCACCATCTTTCATTACTGCTCATATTGAGCTCTTTAGGACAACCATATGTCCACACGCATCCTCCATATGCGTTCATAGTCCTTGCTTCCAGCAATACCTACACTCAAACATTGAATTAATTCACATGTTTAGTGTATTTTCATAGGGTTTATCTCTAGACAAGAGTTTGAGAAAATCATAATCAAATCATATACACATGTATATTCATAAGCAAGAAGTTGTAAAATAACCAAATACTTATCTGTATCGGATGTCTTCACTTTATTCCACAGAATCCTTCTTTGCTTTCCAAGCATTGGATTTCCCGTGGATACAATAATGAATGTTGGGACAGTACGCAGGCTACTCCACAACCATTCAAATAGACAATGCCAGGCCAGTACGTCGAATGGTTTTTATCAATTAATTAGGGAATGTTTGGCCAGCACGTCGGCTGCTCCACAACATCAAGTGGTTAATGTTCCCACCAACTATTCTATGAATTTACCAAGAATTTTATAGCGCCCAACCAATTACTCTCTGGCTTTACCAAGAATTTTATAGTGCCCAACCAGTTAATCTCTGGATTTACCAAGCATTTTTATAGCGCCCAACCAGTTACTCTCTAGCTTTACCAAGCATTTATAGTTCTTTCAGGGTCCTTGCTTCCTGTAATGGCTAAGGTTTCCAACAAAGAAACAACAGTGTATTAGCTTGGTTGTCATAAGACTTATACCTGAAGTCTTCATTATTCCAAACAAGAAATAAATGAAAATGAATACTTATCTATATTGTGCATTTTCCTCGCTACTCCACTGGTTTCCTTCTCTGCTTTACAAGCCTTGGATCACCTGTGGGGTGGATGCTTGGCCAGCACACATGCTAATCCACAACATCATCCAAATAGGTAATGCCAAGCCAGTGTGCCGACTGGGTTTATCAGGCATCCAAAAAAATCAGTATGCTAAGCCAGTACGCCGACTGGGTTTATCAAGCATTTCAAAAATCAGTATGCTAAGCCAGTACGCCGATTGGGTTTATCAAGCATTTCAAAAATTAGTATGCTAAGTCAGTACGTTGACTGGGTTTATCAAGCATTTCAAAAATCAGTATGCTAATCTAGTACGCCGACTGGGTTTATCAAGCATACAATAACCATTTCCAAGCCAGTTCTCCAACTAGGTTTGTCAGGAAATAACACCCTTCACCAATACCTCCACAACATGCGAATAACCAATGCCAAGCCAGTACACCGACTGGGTTTGTCAGGCATTAATTTAACAACATGCCAAGCCAGTACACCGACTGGGTTTATCAGGCATCCAACAACCTTTCGCCACAGCACCCAAATAACCAATGCTAAGCCAGTACACAGACTGGGTTTATCAGGCATACAACAACCATTGCCAAGCCAGTACATTGACTGGGTTTATCAGGCAATATGAACAACATAATATGATTATGTGGCTCCTTCTCTTATGTAAACCAGTGGTTCCCTCCAAGAACTCCATAGGTGACTCACTTGACTACAGGCTAGCATGGCCCCACAATACCCACTCACAATACACAAGGATGATACCCCTTTTCTGTAATATAGCTCCTCGGGCCTATCCATCTCTTATAGTGTCCTTTAGTGTGAGCGTAGAAAGGTTACCACTGCCCATACAGTCCTCTTCAACACCCTTGCTTCACTTTGCCTCTTAACGTGCAACACCAGATTGCATTTGTGTAAGCTGTTAGCACAAGAAGGATAAGCAGGCTCATCAGTATTCCTGCTCAAAAATTGTAATCATATTTCATATCATTCACTATCAATTATTGAAACACCAGGAATGTGTCCATTCCCTTAGGGTGTAGTCAATATTAACACCCTAACATAACCCATCACCCGAAAGGTATGCATCCCTTTCCGATGTGAGCCATGTAGGCCTTAGTCACACTCAAGCAGTCTGGAACAATAATGAAATAATAAAACATGCTCTGCATATTAAATCTAAGAACCAGACATGTATATCCTTAGTTAGGGTTACCGAATACTCATTCGTTTCACAGATGTATTTTCTTCATTTGCGAAGAATGGGAGGTCCCTTCTCTGAGTCAACAGTCCTTCAGTTTGCCACCCCAATCTTTTCACATGCCATAACCCACACATGCCTTCTTGGCATAATTTACTGTCTCACTCACATGCTTTACCAACATGCAGTTCGGCTAAGACATTATCAACATTTACAATGGCGTTTCACCCAAAACCCATTTCCAAAGCATGGGATCCTTCCCATCTTGTTTGGCTTCTGCAGGCCATCACACATGGTCTTCCTGCAATGTGTCATCCTGGCACACTTTATCAAATAGCCAAACAGTCAGCAACATTTAGCAATAAGCTTCAAATATGATTGTTTCATAACCAATCAATAGCATTAATAATTAAATTCAATATGAATTTACAATTCTGTCTCCTACAGAAATTGATTTGCTTAGCAATGAGTCTCTCCTCATATTGTTTGGCTCTTGTAAGTGGTATCACTCTGCCCATTATGGTTTCACCCTTGCTACCATACATGAACATCCACCTATAACATGTCCTCCTGACACAATTCTATCTAATCCAAACAGTCATTAGCAATTATAAGCAAATTCTCAAATCTGAAATTTGTAAATCTGTTTTCCTACAGAAATTAGATTTGCAACTATGAGACTATTCTCATAAACTTAAACCAGACAATTTTCATATTTGTTTCATGCATAAATTTACAACCATGAGAACCTTGTCCTAACCTTTGGCTTCTACACATTGTAGATCTCTGTCTTTACTATGGACTTATCCTCATTGCCATACGCAAGACTTTTCTACCTGAAAACTGAAACTTCAATCAGCCAAACACGTTGTGAGTATCTATGCACATAATCATTCATTGCCATAACAGTCACTGAAGTGATCTCAGAATTATAATACTCAATAATTCAAACACCTTCAGCTGTTTAACATTTGAAATGCAATGAAATATATATACATTTCTATATGTGCATCATTATCACAATAAAATTGCAAGACATAGTCACACTATCCATGCAATTTAAATAACTGTAAATACTCATTACTTCATATTCCATGCAGCTCTGTCCTTCCAACAGAGTGCTCTGGTATCCCATCACATGTCTACCTTCTTCATGCAATCCTTCTCCTACATTCATAGTAGCTTATGGAATGGTCTCAGGATTAGCACTAGTCCACCATTTCATCTATTATCTAACTGCATTGAAACATATATATGTCACACCCATGCATTCACACAATGCATTTCAACATGTGCACCTACACATGCATGCATATTTACAACATTTACCGAATATTTCAATGCACATCTCTTCAATTCCATCTTGCATGATTTCATGAATACTATGCATTCAAACATACTATGGCCTAACCATGATTACTACATACAGCATGCACTACCATGACAAGTCCATAAGTCCTCAGTTGCTTTGGTTGTTAAAATCACAACCAATATTCACAAATGGCATGATATGAATGCATTGAGGTTTCTAGAAACTATAGGGTGTAAGGCTCCTTTCCTTCATTTACCCACACCTGACCATACTTGGTAGGTTAACATTCACATTTAGGCACTCAATACCACATGCAAACCAAATCATCATAGTTTAACTGTAGTTGAAGGGATCTTACCAAATCCTCCTTCAACATTCATGCAACTAAGCATAAATAACCATTACCTGCATGGATGTCATTAACATCGCTTGATGTTACCTGATCAGTTGGCCTCTTACCAAGGCTACTCCATCCTTTTTCCAAGATCATGATCACGGATTTGTTGCACCATCCTCTCTTCATAACGTTGTATGCAACAATCATCATCCACATCCTTAGCCATGCTTCGGTTGTCTTTGGTCCTACAACCAATGTGAACATGACTAATTATTAGCAACCACAATAATTATCTTAAGTGGCTCATTGCATATGTAAAACCTCACTATTTTACTAATATGCAATATCATATACACGCAAAAAACATTTTCACATGCACTGTGCAATATGCCATCTAGTACATATTCACTTCATCTATCTATCCTTTTGCATTTCCAGCATCCCTATGCCATAAGTTTCAATATAGACAACTCAGGAAATATAAATATAATAGCAATGGAGGAGTTAAGGAATTCTTCCTTTATCAACATTGACTTGCTGCTCCCATTGCTCTTCTGCAAGGCATATTACAGCCAACTACTCTTAATGCAATTCCTGCTTCTCATTCCCAAGCATAGAGAATGCATTTCACACTTTCAACGACTGTCTTCCGAGGGACAACGAGGGTCAAGAGGGCTTGCCCCCTTGTGGCTTCCCTGTGCCACTGCAGGGCGAGTCGAGGGCAGTGCCCTCGTTTTTTTTTTTGTAAATCCTTCGATTTCGCGCAATCTGGCGCACAAGTTCCATGGCATTTTTCAACTTTCGGCACCTGAAAAATATCCCTAGAAAATGGCTGAAATTCCTTGTTTCAGAGAAACTCAGTGAGTTCTTCCGACTTGTTTTAGGCCAACTCACCGAGTTCTTCCGGTAGAAGACTCAGTTTTTCCTTCTGATCCGTTACGGACCAACTTGCCAAGTCCTTCCGCCATTGCGGGGCGACTTGCTGAGTTCTTCCGAAATTTTCTCTTGGACGCCGAAAAATACTTAGAAAAACCTTCCGCTGTTTTGGACCATCTTGCTGAGTTCTCCCACTATTTTGGAGCAACTCGCCGAGTTCTCCCACGGTTTCGGAGCAACTCGCCAAGTTCTCCCGCTGTTTCGAAGAAACTCACCAAGTTCTTCCGAAATTTTCTTTGCCGTAAAAACTTAGAAAATTTTGAAATTTTTTGGACCAACTCGCCGAGTCCTTCCGCCATTGCAGACCAACTGGTCGAGTTCTTCCGCCGTTGTGGAGCAACTCGCCAAGTTCTCCAGCCATTTCCGATCAACTCGCCAAGTTCTCCCGAAATTTCCTCTTTGATGCCGAAAACACTTAGAAAGTTTTTCGGACGAACTTGCTGAGTCCTTCCGCCGTTGCGGACCAACTCGCCGAGTCCTTCCGCCGTTGCGGGGCGACTTGCCGAGTTCTTCCGATAGAACTCAGCTTTTCCTTCCGAAATTTTTCCATCTTTCCGCCGAACTTATTGATTTGTTTTCCCGTGTTGCGGAACGACTTGCCGAGTCCTTCCACAGTTTTGGGCCAACTTGTCGAGTCCGGCCGCCGAAAACACTTAGAAATTTTTTTGAAATTTTTCTTCCTTTCCCCGAGCACTTCCGTAACTTCGGGCCAACTTGCCAAGTTCTTCCGCCGTTGCGGAACAACTCGCTAAGTTCTTCCGCAGTTTCGACGAACTTATTGATTTCCTACCGCATTGCGGAACAACTCGCTGAGTCTTTCCACCTGTTGGGGCCAAGGTCGCAGCTATAGTAAAAGCTGCGAATTTTGGGAAAAAGCACGAGTATGGAAGGAAAGTGCTAATTTTGGGACAAGCACTAAGTTTTGGGTAAGAAGGAGACGGTGCGCAGTACGGTTCCATATGGATGATCTCAGCGCAGATCACGGACCGGAAATTGTGGAGCTCGCGCGCACGTCATCGAAGAATGAAGGTGGCTCAGCTACCATAATAAATAAGGCGATGGAGTAGAGGGCTCAGCTACCCTCATTTAAAGGCTTAGTACAGAAGTTATGGTTGCTCGGATCAAGGAGGAGCAACGGACCAGAGCATTGAAGGCGAAGGACGATCGCCCATACCCACAATCTGCGCCGGAATTCACGGAGCCTGCAGGAAGCGGCGACGTGACTGCAAGCGGCGCCTACAGTACACCTAGCCATGTGCGTGGTTAGGGTTTTTGGGAATCACTGTTGGGAAAGGCCCACAGTTTTGTAAAGGTGTGACCGTCATGGCCACCTATATATATGAATCATTGTAATGGGTAGAAGTTCCTTCAGTTCTTTCCTTTTGGAGAATTAGAGAGTTAGATGCTAGACTGTTAGAGAGCCAGTCTAAAGGATAGATCATGTGTTGATTATCCTTCACTGTATTTTCTACCCGGTGCGTAGAACTAGAGAGGAAATCGGATAGCCGAGGAGCTAATCCCTGAGTTGCCAGACAGTCTGAGTCGACGTCTGTGCCTTTGTAATCTCCATAGAGAGGAGACAAGATTGAGAGAAGGGCTCCCAGCTGTGTGCGTGGAGTTTCCTGTAAGATCTAAGGCTGCAGCTGTGTGCGCAGCATATTGTATAACTCTATTATTTTCTGGTTAATATGAAACTCCCGTGGATGTGGTTTTCCTCGAGGAGATGAGCGTCACATATATCTTCTTGTTATAATATTTGCATGAATGATAACTGTTTAAGATCATTACCTGTGTGAACATCTTTTGCATCATCTTTGTGACTGTTTAAGTGAGTCGGAAGGGTCTCTTGATAGCTATGAGTGTTAAGTACCAGGAAGTAGTAACGCGCTGTCGCTGCAGCGAGCGAGGAATACGTTACTGCGCCGGATGCGAAGGGCAAGGAAGTATTTAGCACGTCAACGCCAGGAATAGTTGCCTTCTGCGCTAGAGAGGAGAAACCGCGCAGTAGGCCGGCCTAGGAAGGAATCCGCGCAGCTGCGCCGAGCGGCCTGCGGGAAGGTCCGACCGCCGATATTTGAGGAAGAAGAAGATATACAGAACAATCTCCGCGTCACCACGGTTAAGGAAACCTGATTCCTTAACCCCCCATAGCCACTTCGGGTGAGACCTCGAGCTGCTACGCAGCTCGTTTCCGAAAGGGCCAGTGCGCCAAGGGGTTTTGTTGCTGCGCTTCATTAAAACCCGGGTCTGCCCAGAAAAGCAGTCAACAAATGGTTCCGTTGCCGCGCGAATGAGACTTGTTATTTTGGCGACGCGCGAGATTGAGCAGTCAACAAATGGTTCCGTTGCCGCGCGAATGAGACTTGTTATTTTGGCGACGCGCGAGATTGAGGAGTCAACAAATGGTTCTGTTGCCGCGCGAATGAGACTTGTTATTTTGGCGACGCGCGAGATTGAGGAGTCAACAAATGGTTCCATTGCCGCGCGAATGAGACTTGTTATTTTGGCGACGCGCGAGATCGAGGAGTCAACAAATGGTTCCGTTGCCTAGTGACCAACAAATGGTTCTGTTGTCTTATGACTTTTTGATCACATTACTTCCATGGCTTTGAACCCTGTTGATTGAGCCAACAAATGATTCCTTTGCCTTGCGACTTGTTGCTGTAAGACTTACTAGTCACGCGACATCTGAGACTGTTGCTGAAGACAACATAAGGTTCTGTTACACTGAGACTTGCTCAGCTAACAAATGTGTTACTGGCATCCTACAGCTAAAGAAATTGGAGATTGGTTTGATTTAAAGGCTAACGAGTTTGCTGAACAAGAAAATAGAAGCCCTACGCTTCAAACAGAAGATTGGTTACAGAAGTATATTTATGCTGACCTTTACGAAATTTTCTTTGTTACGTTTGCATTGGAGTTACACGCTTGGATAGCCAAGTTAGCAGATTCCAGACCTACGCTGCATGTTGATCGACCCGTCACGTGGACGCCTGAGCTAGTCAGTATTGTGAAGCAGATAGACAATCCTGTGTCCCGCGCAGTAGACTTTTGGTTGAATAGTCTACTGGAAGGTTTCATTACCGAATTTGCAGTCGATACAAGAAAGAGTTTCAGTGAAGCTGAGAGGAGTTTCTTCCAAGTACACAGAGGTAAGTTCTTAAATTCTCTGAACTTATGGATTAAAATGCTTCTGTATGAAAAAGGAAAGCTATGTATTGCTTCTGATGAATAGCATAGACAAGTAATGTCCGTAGATTCTGATAGTGATCCTGAAGTTATTGGTTGCACTCGTAGTGGAAAACGATATAAAGTAGGCATTGACCAATATCCTTTTGAGTCTAGCCCAGATAATAGCCAAGTCCCTAGAGCAAGCCATATAGAAAGACAAGGGAGTGCTCATATCCCTTATTACCCCTTTACACCGCAAAAACCAGACGGAGCTCAGTATAATCCTACAGTAACACCTTCTAGTAGCCCACACGCTACTTCTAGTACCTCTGTACCACCTTTGTTTAACCATCCCGGAGGCACTGCTACAGTACCTCCACCTCAAACCCGTGCAAGAAGGATGGGTGATGACATGAAGCTACCAACTTTTAGAGGAACAGGGATAGAGGACCCTGAGCAGCACTGGTTCTTATGTGAAGCCATTTGGACAATTAAGCAAATTAATGACGATGCCGTTAAACTGGTTCAGTTAGCAACCACACTAAGAGAAAGAGCCTTGACTTGGTTCATGAAATACTCAGCAGCACAAAATAGGACGCTTGCTGAGGTAAGAAATGCCATGATTAGAGAATTCAAGAAACCTAAATCAGAATCACAGTGTATAACAGAGCTCAAAGACATCAAACAGTTACCTACAGAATCAGTATGGGACTTTGACCAGAAGTTCAAAGCCTTGATAGATCAAGTAAGCTTCGAGTTTGCACCACAGCAACATAAAGAATGGTTTATTGCTGCACTGCTTCCACACATTAGACTTCCCCTTATGCAACAGAATCTCAATACTCAGGAACAAGCCCTAGAAATGGCTATGAAACTAGAAGCTTCGCCAATTGCAGGGACAAGCAACGATGTTGCGCATTTACAGAACCAATTAGCAAACTTAACCTTGCAAGTGCATGATATTAAGAAAGGCAAGGAGATTAAGGAAGAAATTTGGTGCACAAAATGTAAAGCCCAAGGTCATTCAAAGGACCATTGTCCCGTTTTCATAGACTATATTGCAACTGGAGCACCTAACCCTTTACCACAGGCACAAGGGCCTTGGTGTGAAATCTGCAGAACTAGAGGTCATAGACCACAAGAATGCCACTTACTTCAGAAATATGTACAAACTCCAAAGAATCTATATTGTAATTTCTGTAAATCAGTAGGTCATGATGAGAACAATTGTAGAGCATATGATCTTATGATAGAAAGAAAGCATGATGTCTATCGGGTACAAGCAGAGACACAAGGACCCACAGCAGGTCCACCTTATGACCAAACTCGGGACGCCCGAGCAGCAAATTACAGAGGACGCGGACGCACAACAAACTTTGGTCGCGGAAGAGGACAGATCACTTGTTATAATTGCGGAGAACAAGGTCATTTTGCTAGGGATTGCCAAAATCCTACAACCCTCTGCAGGTATTGTAAATCTTCTGACCATATCATTGAAGAATGCCCTCAGTTACAGGCTAAGATGCAAGCAAAGACACCACAGGTAAATCAGAATATTCAGTTGATTGGAGCAGAAAAAAGAGAACCGGACCCTACAGTTAATATAGTGACACGCAGTGGAGCAACCACTGGTGCGCAAGAGATGGGAACGGGAAAGCAAGCGACGCAATGGGTGCGCCGCGCTAACATTAAACCAGCCCCACTTAACCTGCAGAAGCAAAAAGAAGCATTTAAGCAAGCTCAAGAGTATTTCTCAGATCCGAGAGCTTCAAGTTCTGCCGCAATTCCGCAGAACAATATTAGATCGCAAGCGCTAAGACAAGACAACCTGGTGCAAGAACAGGCCACTACAGCTGGAAGGCCTGATGATGATGATGATGATGATGATGATGATGATGATGATGATGAGCATGCACTAGGCAGTGTCCATGCATTCCTGCGACAATGTTTAAAATTATTGCGCAATGAAAAAGCAACTCTAGAACTTCAACACCTGTTGGATCGGTGCCAACACTCTGCTTCGACGAACACACCACAGCGTGCTGTTCACCAGATTAGGAGTCACATTAGAACTGGAAAAGAGATGAGGCTTACAGCGCAGATTGGAGCATTTGAAATGGACGAAGTCATGTTAGATTTGGGCTCAGAAGCCAATGTTCTCACTATGCAGACATGGGAACAGATGGGAAGCCCTCAGCTTACAAGATCCCCTATCCAGCTAAGACTCGCAAATCAGCAACGAGTCTCTCCATTGGGCAGATTACCCAATGTACCTATTGATATTGAAGGAGTAAGAAGCTCTGCAGATTTTGAAGTAATCAAAATTATGGATGAGAGTAGACCATACCCAGCGCTGTTAGGAATAGACTGGGCATTTGATAATTTGGCTGTCATTAACTTGAAGAAAAGACAGATGACCTTTGAGGATGACCAGATCAGGGTCATCGCACCTCTTGATCCTATTCAAGGACCAAGATATATAGAACCCATTCGCGCAGAAGAGGAAGCGCGCCACATGGAAAGTTTGTACCAGATGACCACTAACCACACTGACTATGTCAACCCCACAGCAGACGGCCATATCAGCTGGCGATGTGATAGCTCGTGCACATCAGATTCAGATGCAGGATTGGAAAACTGGCAGAATCGTCTACATGAGGTTTCTGCAAGACGTTGCGCCATGATGAATAAATCCATTCGATGGATTGGCACAGAATTAATTGATACTCCAACTTTTGATGGCTTAACTGAAGTAACTAAATTCATACAGGAATATGAACAAAAGCTTCCAGAACCGCAGCGCATACAGGCACTAGATATAGCATTGCGCGCTACACCCGCAAGATGGTGGATTGCGCACAAGGAGAATATTCATACATGGAAAGACTGTCGCAGATTGATACCGCGCAGATTTTAGGACACCACAGCCGAAGCGCTACGCAAATATGAAGGACAGAGTGACCCCAGGTCACACATTGAAGCATGTATTCAGCAATGGTCAGATATTCCGGAAGATGAGTGGGTTCACCAATTCATCCACACATTGGATACAATTCCAAGGAATTGGTATACTGAAATAGAATTGCGCAAAGGCACTCTTACTTGGGCTCTTATGATAGAAAGTTTTCAACTTACATTCAGCTTTGAGTCAGAGCATCCAAGTATTGATCAGGCTCTGAAGTGTATTAAAAAGAAGGTATTTGAACCAGGTCTAGTAACAGAATATTCCCAACCAGATTGGGCTGTCCAGATAGAACATGCCCTGGAATGCTATAACTTCACCGCTGAAGATGAGGAGGACGATCCTCGCAACATCAATATCCCAGAATCAGAAGGGACGCGCAATATTGAAGGTCCTCAGCTTGATATTCCTGCCATCACAGAACACGTCAAGCTCAAGAAAGTTAACATTGGCACAGAAGCTGACCCAAAGTTTGCTTCTATAGGAGATTATTGGGATGATGAAACTGTTGCGCATGTTTCAGATTTATTACGTGACTACCAGGATATCTTTCCTACCAAGTTCACAGAAATGAAAGGCATCCTAGGAGACTTAGGAGTGATGCGCATACCTCTGAAACCAGATGCCAAGCCAGTAAAGCAGCGCCCATACAGGTTGAACCCCCGCTACAAAGAAAAAGTCAAAGAAGAAATTGATAAGATGCTTGCAGCAGGTATTATTGAGCCAGTAGAGGAAAGCGATTGGATTAGTCCTATGGTGGTCCAAGAAAAGAAAACGAAAGGTGAAATAAGAATTTGTGTCGACTTGCGCAAACTCAATGATGCATCAGCGCACGATCCATTTCCCACTCCTTTCACAGATGAAGTACTTGATAATGTTGGAGGACAAGAGGCTTACTCCTTCACTGATGGATTCTCGGGATATCATCAGATCAGAATCCATCCGGATGACCGCCACAAGACTACTTTTGCAACTGAATGGGGCTCATTCCAGTATACGGTAATGCCCTTTGGTCTTAAAAACGCACCTGCTATCTTCTCTAGAGTCGTTGTTGCTGTTTTTAAAGAATTTATCCACAAGTTTTTAGAAGTCTATTTTGATGACTGGACTGTATTTGGTTTACTAAAGAACCATATTGCGAATCTGCGCATGATGCTAGAAAAATGTAGACAGCACCAGATTTCCCTTAACTTGAAAAAATGTATATTTTGTGCGCCCTTTGGTATTTTGTTGGGACATATTGTATGCAGACAAGGACTCCTGATGGATCCTGCGAAGGTTGCCATCATTGCTAATTTACCTGCGCCCAACTCAGTTAAGCAATTGCGCACTACATTGGGACATACAGGATACTACAGAAAATTCATCAAAGGATATGCAAGGATCACAGCGCCTATGGAAAGATTGCTGAAGAAGGATTCGAAGTTCCAATGGACAGAAGAATGCCAACAGAGCTTGGACACACTTAAAGAAAAGATGATCACAGCGCCTATTCTAGTTTTCCCGGATTGGAGAAAACCTTTTCATGTTCATGTTGATGCTTCTTCCATAGCATTAGGAATCGTGCTTACACAGTCTGGAGAAGGAAGTATTGACCACCCAATTGCTTACTCCAGCAGAAAGCTATCTACAGCTGAGAAGAACTACACCACTACAGAACGGGAAGGACTAGCTATGGTGTATGCCCTACAGAAATTCAGACACTACCTGTTAGGAGCTCACTTTAAAATGTATACTGATCATTCTGCTTTGAAATATTTGGTCAATAAACCAGTTTTAGGAGGAAGAATTTGCAGATGGCTACTGCTCTTTCAAGAGTATGATTTTGAGGTTATTGTAAAGCCAGGCAGATTGAATGCAGGGCCTGACCATCTATCCAGAATAGAGTCAGGAGAGGAACCTACGAGTCTGGAGGACAATCTGCCTGACGCACAGTTGTTTTATATCCAAGCAGCAGACGAATATTATTCTGATATTCTTGAGTTTCTCACTACCGGACAAGCGCCGGCTGAGCTTACAATCCAGCAGAAAAAGCAACTTGTTGTTAGAGCCGCAGATTTCACTTTGATAGCAGGCCAGCTTTATAAGTTGGGCCCTGACGAAATTTTGCGCAGATGTATCTTACCACATGAAAAGAGCTCTATCATTGCAGAAGCGCATTCAGGTACCGCAGGAGGCCATTTCGCAGGAAAGCCGACTGCGTAGAAGATATTAGCCGCAGGACTTTGGTGGCCGACATTGCACAAGGATACTAAGGAATTCTGTAAATGTTGCGATGTGTGTCAGCGCACAGGAAAACCCTCAAGGAGAGATGAAATGCCACTAAGACCCCAGATCACACTGCGTGCTTTTGATAAATGGGCTATTGACTTTGTAGGACCTATTAACCCACCAGGAAAAAGAACTGGCGCAAGATATATCATTACAGCTACTGAATACCTCACCAGATGGGCTGAGGCGAAGCCAGTTAAGAACTGTGACGCCGCTACTGCCGCGCAGTTCATTTTCGAGAACATTATCACTAGGTTTGGATGCCCAGTGATCCTCATGAGTGATCAAGGTACACATTTCCTCAATGAGACTATAGAGGCCCTTACTGAAGAATTTCAAATTAATCACCATAAGAGTACACCCTACCATCCTCAAGCTAATGGTACGGTGGAAGCATTCAATAAGATTCTTGAGAATGCCCTGACAAAAATCTGTAATCAACAAAGAGATGATTGGGACCTTAGAGTCACAGCTGTATTATGGGCTTACAGAACCACTTGCAAGAAATTAACAGGTCACACACCTTTCAGCTTGTTGTATGGACAAGAAGCAGTTATGCCCATGGAATACATTATTCCCAGTCTCCGAATTGCGCAAATTACAGAAATGGCAGATCCTGACACTATGAATGAAAGACTTTCGCAACTGCTTTCCTTAGAAGAAGACAGACTTTTGGCCGGATTTCATCAACAGGTACAGAAGGCAAGACAGAAAGCTTGGCATGACAGGCACATTAAGCATAAGCACTTTGAAGAAGGAGACTTGGTACTCCTTTATGATAGTAAATTCATCAAGTTTCCAGGCAAGTTTCGTGTGCATTGGTTAGGTCCTTTTCAGATAATAAAAATAACAGACGGAGGCGCAGTACAGCTTGCAAAGCTGAATGGAGAACTACTACCTACAATGATAAACGGGAGTCGGCTTAAGCTTTATTGCGACGGCCACTCCGCCCTGTCGACATAATATATTACTCAAGAATGCAGATGCCCAGTGTAGTTGAAAGAGACATCGCATTCAGTCTACACGGAAGCTGCGACACACCCTCAGTTTCCAGCTTCCTGCGCAGTTCCTTGAAATATCCGCGCATCCTGAATAAAAATTGCTTGAAGAGAGCTTATCGGTGCGCTCTGGCGAAGTTTTGTTTTTGGACCATGGAACTATCGCTCCTGCGGAGTTCCCTTTTTGTTGCCGCTTGAAAAAAAAAAAAAAAAAAAAAAAAAAAAAAAAAAAAAATTGTCATGGACCCATAGAGGCACAGTTTCCTAAGTTGAAATGACCCGCCGGAAATTTTGAATTACAGCAGTTATGTAGCCGCGTTTGAATAAATGAAGGATAACGCCGCTATTTAAGTCTAGCCGTTCCGACGGATTCGGCTTAATCTCCGAAAGATTTGCATTTAACTCAGGCGCCGAAAGCATTAGCTTCTCCCGGAAGGCTGTCAGAACCCGTCAATCACACTAAATGCACCGCTACGGCAAGGAGGATAGCGTGTTGTCAACTCATCTGTAGCCGCCTATAGCTACGTTACCCCACTTGGTCGCATTTACTATCCCCGCTGGCTATAAATACCTCACACTTGTATCAATTTCGGGTTACTGTCTCGAGTTGCATAGTTGTGTTTGAAGACCCAAAGTATTGTTTTCAGAGCCGAGTGTGCAGAGTATTTCCCCTTGTTTTCAGAGTCTATACCCTACGCAGTTCCGCCATTTGCTGTCCAGAGTTTTGTTATTTACATTGGTTCACAATGGAGAACTTATCAACTGAAGAAGTGGTTCGTCAATTTCTGCGCCGAGGCTTAGATTTCGGCATGGCCACTCCGGTGACGGCTTCGACCTACGTACACCCCGGTGCTACTGATCCCAGAACATCTCCAGGCACAAGAGCATCTCAGCAGCAGCCGGAGGAACCTGTTCCAGAGCCGCTTGCGTCTATGGTGAACTATATTCCGCCGCGTCCAGATGATGCGCCGGATGTACAGATTTCGAAGAATGCAAAATATCCAATTCCGCTACCGCCACTACCGGCTAGTGTGCGGGTAGAAGGCCAACTATTGGGAAACATTCCATTGGTTAAATTCTCTGATTTTAACCTTGGAGACTATAAGACATATCCTCAGTTCCAGTTGGACCGATATCTGGATATCGTCCATAATCCCACCAGGCAGGTTGACGAGTTTATCCCGAAGGGATTTGCAGCAAATCTTGAGCGCCCTGGACTCTTGAATTTGTTGAAGCTACCGCACTTTGGGCGTAGCAATGAAGTGAACGCAGTCGTTAAAACACTGCTATCCTGCGTTCATGGAGGTTACCTTTGGCTCGGGAGGCCAATTGATCTAAATGTTGATTTGATACACCGCATCACCGGTCTATCTAAGGTTGGTAAGGATCCCAATATCCATTTTGTGGGAAAGGAGAAGGACCGAAAATTGGCTGCAAAGCTGGTCCAGAAATATAACTTGACAAGAGGAGGTCGGGCTTATGACCTCAGGACAGTAGAAGATGAGGCACTTCGCTTCACAGGAAGTCTGCTTGCAGGCAGACTTCTCACAAAGTGCCGACCGAAAGAAGTTACTGGAGCTGTCGTCGAGCTCGCTATCGCAGCTGCGGAGGGAGAACAGTACAACTGGTCTCTCTTCCTGCTGAATTCTTTTTTGGCTGATTGCCTGAATGTGCAGGACAATGCAGGCCAATCATTCCATTTTTCGTGGCTTCTAATTTTATGCGCTCTCGTCGGGTGGAAGGAGCCCCCGAATACTCAGTTCCTTCCACGCCGCGCAGGAGAGGTTGCCGGCATGCGCTACATCAACCTCTGGGATTCCCCTAATCCCGCGAAGCGCAAGATGAATCGCGCTGTCTTTTGTGAGTACTACTATCTCCTCCGAGATACCATACAAGATATGCCAAGGCTGAGCGGGGAGACAGCCACATTGTATGAAGGAAAGTTGGCTTTTACTGCCGACATCCATCAACTCTACCTTCGGCCTTGCGACATTCCAGGTGACTGGGCGCTAGGTCTTTACAGGATGACCACAGAAGATGTCGAAGAAACCATTAAGTCGTGGTCGGACGAATGCAGAGCAGCAGCTGACATCGCACCTGCGATGCCACCCGCCGCTGCGCAAGAAAAGGATAAGGGCAAGGAAGCCCCTGAGCAAAGAAGCGATGAAGGCTCAACAGAACCAGCTACAAAGAAGCAGAAAGTGTCGCATCCCACTGAGGCCATTCCCTCGGAGGTCGACAAATACTTAAAAGAGCAATTTCGTGAGATGAGGAACATGCATGCTCACATCCGAAGTGCTCTAGACTTAAAATTTGTAGAACTGAAAGGTCTCGCAGGAAGGATTGCGCAGACCCATGCGCCAGCATCTACTTCGCAGGCGCCACAAGAAATTCCAACTGATGAGCGAGTTGAAGAACTCACAGAAAGGCACACTGTCGTACATATTCCGCCTACCAGCATGACACTTCCAGATCCTCTAGCTGAACTACAGGTAAGCACAGTTGGACCTGTAGAAATAAATTTGTCTATGATTCCTATAGAAACCCTACAGCTTGTACAGGAGAAAGTTTCTCTTGAGTTGAGAGCTAGAGAGCTCTCTACTTTCCAGGCAAACCAACGACTGCAATCGCAGGAGATAGAGCTGAAGGAAAGTCATAAGAATATCTCTGCGAAGCTTGCACTCTATGAGGCGCAAGACACCGGCATCAGAAACGCAATAGAAGAGATTGCCCAGGAATTGTCGGCTTGCGAGATTCAACCAGACCTCCCTCTGGTTGCAAAAGTTCAAATTATTGGAGGAAGGGTGAAAACCCTGGAGCAAGAAAAAGTTGCTATGGCTGAGGACCATAGAACCCAGATTGCTGAGCTAGAAGCTCGCGTTGCTGCGCATCTTACGGATGATGCGCAGGTACAATTTGAAGCATTGAGCAGAGCTTCCACACGAATGAAAGACCGAGTACAGGAAGCCAAGAACCTGATGGACCAGGCTATGGAAGCATGGTCAGAGCTTGTGAACCTCCCTTTTAAAGTGGGACTATCAGAACAGGTGCAAGCTGCAGAACAGTCTCTCACTGTTCTGAATGAAGAAGCTAAGTCCTTAACAGGCTTGCCAAAGATGAAGAAAATGGGCGAAGTGCGCAAAATGCAGCAGCAACTGCACAAGCTCAGAACTGAAGATGAGAAGCTCACCAACAGCATTCAGCCATTCATGGATGAGTATGCTGAAATCGTTGGCCAGGTTGAGACAAAAATCAAAGAGATTACCGAGTCTCAGGAGATCATTGATACACTCACTAAAGACGAAGCGACCGCAGAAACAGTGCAAACAACTGATGAGTGTATCGAGGAATTGGACTCCGCTATTGCGAAGTGGCAGAAAACATTCGCGGAGATTCAAGCAAAAGCAGATGCGCAAATCAAACAACCACGCGCTAGTGCGAGTGGCTCGAGGGCGAGCCACAAGTGAGTGTTGGGGGCCTGTTGGGGCCAAGGTCGCAGCTATAGTAAAAGCTGCGAATTTTGGGAAAAAGCACGAGTATGGAAGGAAAGTGCTAATTTTGGGACAAGCACTAAGTTTTGGGTAAGAAGGAGACGGTGCGCAGTACGGTGCCAGATGGATGATCTCAGCGCAGATCACGGACCGGAAATTGCGGAGCTCGCGCGCACGTCATCGAAGAATGAAGGTGGCTCAGCTACCATAATAAATAAGGCGATGGAGTAGAGGGCTCAGCTACCCTCATTTAAAGGCTTAGTACAGAAGTTATGGTTGCTCGGATCAAGGAGGAGCAACGGACCAGAGCATTGAAGGCGAAGGACGATCGCCCATACCCACAATCTGCGCCGGAATTCACGGAGCCTGCAGGAAGCGGCGACGTGACTGCAAGCGGCGCCTACAGTACACCTAGCCATGTGCGTGGTTAGGGTTTTTGGGAATCACTGTTGGGAAAGGCCCACAGTTTTGTAAAGGTGTGACCGTCATGGCCACCTATATATATGAATCATTGTAATGGGTAGAAGTTCCTTCAGTTCTTTCCTTTTGGAGAATTAGAGAGTTAGATGCTAGACTGTTAGAGAGCCAGTCTAAAGGATAGATCATGTGTTGATTATCCTTCACTGTATTTTCTACCCGGTGCGTAGAACTAGAGAGGAAATCGGATAGCCGAGGAGCTAATCCCTGAGTTGCCAGACAGTCTGAGTCGACGTCTGTGCCTTTTTAATCTCCATAGAGAGGAGACAAGATTGAGAGAAGGGCTCCCAGCTGTGTGCGTGGAGTTTCCTGTAAGATCTAAGGCTGCAGCTGTGTGCGCAGCATATTGTATAACTCTATTATTTTCTGGTTAATATGAAACTCCCGTGGATGTGGTTTTCCTCGAGGAGATGAGCGTCACATATATCTTCTTGTTATAATATTTGCATGAATGATAACTATTTAAGATCATTACCTGTGTGAACATCTTTTGCATCATCTTTGTGACTGTTTAAGTGAGTCGGAAGGGTCTCTTGATAGCTATGAGTGTTAAGTACCAGGAAGTAGTAACGCGCTGTCGCTGCAGCGAGCGAGGAATACGTTACTGCGCCGGATGCGAAGGGCAAGGAAGTATTTAGCGCGTCAACGCCAGGAATAGTTGCCTTCTGCGCTAGAGAGGAGAAACCGCGCAGTAGGCCGGCCTAGGAAGGAATCCGCGCAGCTGCGCCGAGCGGCCTGCGGGAAGGTCCGACCGCCGATATTTGAGGAAGAAGAAGATATACAGAACAATCTCCGCGTCACCACGGTTAAGGAAACCTGATTCCTTAACCCCCCATAGCCACTTCGGGTGAGACCTCGAGCTGCTGCGCAGCTCGTTGCCGAAAGGGCCAGTGCGCCAAGGGGTTTTGTTGCTGCGCTTCATTAAAACCCGGGTCTGCCCAGAAAAGCAGTCAACACCACCATTGCGGACGAACTCACCGATTTTTTTTTCCGTCGGCTCAGTTTTTGGCAGAAACTCATAGACACTTAGAAAAATTTTGAAAATTTGAAAATTTTGAAAATTTTCTTAACTATCAGTGTTGAGCAGGAAGCATACTTACCTCTGCAAGTTGTGACAGGTAGCCCATGAAGTCCCAATGCTGCAACCAGCAGCTCTGATACCATCTGTCACGTACCCACCCATTTATCCAATGCAAGGCAGGGAATATGATGCCAAATACAGGGCTTTCACATGATCTCAGCCCATTCGTTAGATTCATATAATTAAAATATGAGTGTGCATATGTAAAACAAATCAATTATGCACATCGGAATTAAAATAACATCCGCACACAATTCATGCTCATCCAGCATATCAAAATAATCATTAATTAAACATTGCAGAAGTAAATACATAGACATAAAAACACTTATCTTCATTTTGCAACTGCCCCAAGCAACTAGCTATGTCACTGCAATGTTCCACCCAACCATAAGCTCTTCGACAGCTTATACTGAGTCCGTTCGAAGGCCACCCCCGAGCTGGGCATGATTCTCACAAGGAAAGGGAACATTCTAGCTCGTTCACTGCCAATTACTCATTTCATCTCAGCCAAGCTAGTCCATAGCTGGGTTTATCAGGCTACATTTGAACCATGGATGCTTATTCTCAAGCTCAAGCCAAAGCAATGGATACCCAAATCCCATACCCCAACATTCTCATTTCTCACACCGCAAGCACAAACATTGGGCATAGATACCATTTACAACAAGGGTATTTTACAAAACAGGGTCCATGGTTTTTCCCAAATCGTGGCTCACTAAAAAAGACTGTGGAAAGAGTAATTTGATTTCAACCCCAGGGAGTAAAACCAATTTCTCCCCACTGGTTATGATCCTTTCAAATGGCCTAAAAGACCTCCAGGAAGACCCAAAAACATGTTGTTCTCTTCCCCACTGGTAGTCAACACAAAAATGCCCCTTCCCAGGTAAAAGATGAAGGGAAACCCAGAAAAACCATGGAGGAAAACGCCCAGGCAGCTAGAGTTGCGTGAGGGAGCAAGAATGATGGTTGCATAATGGCTTAGAGAGCAATTTCGTGGCTCTTTTCTTGCCCAAGGAGACAAACATGATTTTCCATGAAGGGTGGCTTGTCCATACCCGAATTTGGACATCCATGCCTCTCCATTCCCAAGGCATTAACTACCTCAACCAACTCTTGGGAGAAATCAATGGTTGGGTACAAAAGTCAACATGGGTAGTTGAGGGTTTGATGGGTTCTCTCATTTACACTTGGCTTGAACTGATTGGCTCAAGGGTTTGAATGTTTTCCCTCCCAATTCCTTGTGAAATCATGCCCCCATCTCTTTGTTGCATTGCATAGCTAGTTGTGGGTATTTTTATTAAAATGCATATTACATGATGTTGAAGTTCCAATGTGCCTGGCTAGCACGCAAACCATATGCATCAATAAATCGATGGCGAGGCCTTGGTCATGAGCTCCTCACCACGATTTCATAACAATATTACATCATTTAAAATGTTAAAGTGATAGGGTCTAGATGGGGACATGACAATCTCCTTGGTATGTCTCCTCATTATACTCTTCTCTTCGTATTATTCTCTAACTAGCCAACACGTTTATAAGATTTGCTACTTGCCTTTGGAGGTTTTGCATATCTCTACACATCTAAGCAAGACCTGCCCTTCCTCTTCCTCTCCCAACCATCTTCCTGCTATGATACTAGATGATGTAGCCAATAAAATTTGATTCATTCACGAGATCTAAAAAACATGCAAACACATGAGAATGGAAAAATAACTATCTTTTATTCCTTCTCCATCACTAACTATTACAATGAAAGTTCAACCCCTTATAACTAATATCTGCGATTTTAAAAAATTGCTAATTTTAGAAAATTATCACGTAACTCTAAAACTGACCAATAACTAAAAGATAACTAGAGCGACACTAGTTGTCAACTCGCTTTTCTAATTCGGTGCATAAACTAAGAGAAAATTGATTATTACAAATTAAAAATAAAATTAAAAACATTAAAATCCCAATTTGTGGCCTTATATGAAGGAATTTGGCCCTAGAAAAGTGTCGGAACTAGGTCTGATCAAAAGGAATTGATTTGTCACTACAATGAAATCTTCGAGACGCAACTTCCTATTAAATTTCAACCCAAATGGATAAATGAGTCAAAAGTTATGACTCTCGGAAATCCTTGCATCATTGTCAAGCTATTGTGTGGTCTTTTATGGGTGTTTTTGTGTGCAAAATCCCTCTCTTCCCAAGATGTGTCTTTGGCTCAATGATGTTTATGGATGCCTTTTTCCTAGTAATATTAAAATTTCCCAACTAAAACAAGGGTTGTATTCTTTCATTTTTGATGTATGGAAGATGGGGATGTTGTATTGCAAAAGTGTCATTGGTTCTATAAGGAAGTGGGTCTCTTTCTTTTTCCATGGTTTGAGCATTTTGATTTCTTGTGAATTTTTGGGATTCTTCATATGCTTATTCTTATGAGTATAAACAAGAGCATGGTATCTGAATGAGAGCCTTTCAAATCGAGATTATGTGATGCGACAGGTTTATTTGGACCATTGATTTGTATTATGAGAATATCTTGTTCCATTGCTGCTTCTATCATGATATGGGGCTTATTTTGGAGGAGAATATCGATGATTCATGGGTTGTGCATGGTGATGTTGATCATCATCACTTTCAAAGGGAGACAAACACTTATAAGATTTGAACCTATGACCTCTTAGGAGGAAACACATGTTCTTAACAATTAAGACCACTAAAACCTAATATATATATATTAACAATAAACCTTTACATTAAGTGAATAAAACAAATACTATTTTTTTAATGGAAATAAATATTATATTATATCTATTTATTATTAATGATAATAAGGTTAGCCATAGGGATCATAATAATTAATAAAAATAAAATATTATATATTTTTAATAGAAATAAATATTATATTATATCTATTTTTAATGATAATAAGGGTAACTATCGGGATCATAATAATTAAGAAGAAAGTATTATATTAATTTAAGGAGTTAATATGACACCCACATATATTATTAAAGATTCTAGCCAATGGGCAAGAAAGTTTAGTAACAAGTCAAATAATATTGTAATGATTGATATTGAAGTCACAAAGTAAATTCCATGATAACAATATCATTATCATCATCCACAGAATATCTTCAAGTTTGACTTTTGACCTAAAGGGGGCATAAGTACAGTGTTGTGAAGATGACAGGCATATTTAAAAAATAGAAAACAGCTAAAATCATTCCTTTCATTTACATGTGCTGTGAGGTGGTTCGGTAGTACGGGGAATGTGCTTCTCTCATTTCCTTTTATGACTTCGACCCGATGGGTTTGTGTAAAGTCTTATTCACTTTATAATGGGAGAGGAAGCCAATCATAAATTAAACTGAAATTTTTATTTATTTTCTGGTGGGCGGCGGGCCATTCATCATTTGATTCGATTTTTAAATGAAGCCGGCAATTCATTAAAGATTGCTTGAAATGGAGTCAATTGGAACGTGGAAATGGAGAGCGGCTCCTTACAAAAAGGTAAACATTCCGAAATCAATACTCTATCAAAATTCCTTTTACTTTTAGACGCATCTTCCAGTGAGTGGGTAGGATTTGACATAAATCTTATCCACAAGCATAGAGTTTCAGTGTATATATACTTGATCCCAAAATTAGCTTATTTTTTAAAAGCAAAACAGAAAAGGAAAGAATGATGGGAGGAGATGAATGTAGATCATGGCTCATGGGCCACTAGTAGAGTAGACGTGATGTAACACGCATTATCACAACTCTCAAAGGAAAGATGAAAATGAAAGGGGAATTCCCCTCACCAGGAATTTCATGGCAGTGAATATAGACAGATTTTTGCGTTGAAAAGATTTACCGGAAACCATAACGAGATGCCACGAATAACCTAAGTTGCTTTCATGGAGTTGTTAAGTGAGGCCAAGAACAAGAAGTAGACACGTGCCATAATGAAATATTTGCAGACCACTGGGATCGTCTTCAATTCCATGAAGGTGGGTCCCACGGAAACACAGGCTGGACTGGATTGGATTGATGGTCTTCTCCCATCCTCTCCTTTATCTTAACAACAATGAAGGCTTTCCCCATTGGCCAGCTGTTTAATCCCATGAATATACTTTTGGGCTCAATCATAAGTACCCGGCCAGGGCCCCATCCCGAATTATTCAGCCGGCCGAAGTTGCAGTTTTCACCAAGTTATCGTGCACATCCGGTACAAGTCTCCAATCTATTTTCTCCCAATTCTGTTCTCCTCTTTCCTTTTCATCACGAGTACACGTAAACGCTCAAGGAATATGACTGGCCATCTGTTGCGCTTTCACTGGAAATTAGTTGCAGCGTTTGTGTACTCTACTTTTCTATATATACATGCCATGCTTTCTCTCTGCAAGGATCTTCACATAAAACAATATTAAAGTCAAGTCGTCATATCTTGGATGTGTTGTTTTATGGAGTTTTATTAACTGCTTTCTGCATGCTGAGATGAGATGAACAAGACTGAGCACCTTATGATGCGTTGCGTGTTTCATGCGACTCATGCGAGTATTTGAAGATTGTGGTTGTGTTTCACTCATTTCCATTGTTGTCACATAGTTATTGGCTCGGAAGTTTGGGCCTCTCAAACCTAGTATGGAGGGGTAATGAGTGATATTCTCGCAAGCCAGCCAGAGGTTCTTTGGAAATTGGAATCCATCTTGTCGGTAGCATATTTAACACATTTCGCATTTTCCTTGGAAGGAAGGATAGAGTTGACGGGGTATATTAACTAACTGGAGCGTACGTTAGAAGTAGGGCGAATAAGGTTTTGTGAGAGTTATAGCTATATCTGCCTTCTCGCCTTCATCAGAACAAACGAAGATGAATCCAAGGTGGCCGCACTCTGCTGAGAAAGGAAAGTTAAAGAAAGGTCCGTGGACGTTCGAGGAAGATCTTCGTCTATTACGATACATTAGACTCCACGGTGAAGGCCGATGGAGTGCTTTAGCCAAGGCAGCAGGTACGTTCGTTAGCCTCACTTCAAATTACAGTCATTAACTTACCAACTTGTTTGTGGTTGCGAATTTGCGTACAATAAAGTAATATATGTCTCTGAATAGATGAATCTAACCTGGCAAATGACAAATATTTAATGAATTAATCGTGAGTGGCCTGGGCAGAAATTAATCCGGATATATGCTTATTCTGGTAGAATTGTGTTATATACTAAATTGATGTTTGGCTTGGCAGTGACTTTAAAAATAGATATGTCACTGATCTTTGCAATTCGTTTATCTGTGTTTTTATATTAATAGCAGCCTAAAACATGTGTCAATTTCATATGGATATGATAGACAATAAGAATGAATTCTACAGTCTGAGTGAATCTAACTGTTAAGAACATGTGTTTTCTGTTTCATATGGATATGATAGACAATCAGAATGAATTGTACAGTCTGAGTGGATTTAACTGTTAAGAACATGTGTTTTCTTAACTGTTAAGAACATGTATTTTCCATTTCATATGGATATGATAGACAATAAGAATGAAATGTACAGCCTGAGTGGGTCTAACTGTTAAGAACATATGTTTTCCGTTTCATATGGATATGATAGACAATAAGAATGAATTGTACAGCCTGAGTGAGTCTACCTGTTAAGAACATGTGTTTCCTCGTAATAGTTTATAATTTATAATCCAAAAGAGTAAAGTTATCAGTCAAATCATGTCCAAAGGGACCTTGTTCCACTACTCACTGTATTTCACAATTTATAATCCAGATGAGTAGATGAGCAATCAAATCATGCCTCCAAAAAATGCTTGTTTCACAAATCTCATACACCAAGTTACTATCTCTGAACTTTAAAAATAAATTATTATTATTATTATTTTGTAATTGGTAGAAGAAAAAAAAGAATGATTGAAAAACATATGAATTCTACCGTATCCTAATTAACCATAATTGTAAGTTTGTATATACATAGACAAGCGATTCTGTTGTTGTTATTATACAGAGAGTATCTATAATTATTGCGGGTCGATATTTGATCTTTCAGGGCTTCAGAGATGCGGTAAAAGTTGCAGACTGAGATGGGTAAACTATCTCCGTCCAGATCTTAAGCGCGGAAATATAACCCCCGAGGAAGAACGAGTGATAATCGATCTACATGCCCGCTGGGGTAACAGGTATGTTAACTATTTCTATGGTTTTTCATATCTATTGATAGATCTCTGGAGTCAATCGTCTATTGGTTTCACCAAATATGATTAATGTAAATGTGTATTGTAGATGGTCGTTGATAGCAGAGAGAATGCCCGGGCGAACGGACAACGAGATAAAGAACTATTGGAGGTGTCATCTGAAAAAGAAGCTTCAATATGCAGCAGACAACAGCAGTGCCTCTCAAGATTGTAATCCTCCATTGCCATTGCCATTGTCACAAGAAGTCAAGAATACACAAATATCAACAGCGCCACATGAACCTCAGTTGCAACATGTAACAGCAGGCAACGCCAACGCCAACGCCGTGGTGTACTATGAAGATAAGCATAACAGTGCCAGTGCCAGTGCCGAGGTTGAGATCCCTATGGCCTCGTCCTCCACGCCTCCGGAAGTGTATAGAAACGGATCAATTATTATTGGTAATTCAGATTTAGAAGACACCGAGACGGATTATATCGGGCAACGAGGGTGCAGCAATACTGATCTGTCGGCTCTTATCAGTAGTGGAAGCGGGCCAATTCAAAAGGAAATAGTAGGAAGCGAATCAGTTGATGCTCCGCCCTCCATACTTTACCGATTTCCGTCGGGAATTCCAATAGAAGACGATGCAGCAGCCAGAGTTTTACAAGTTTCTTCACGCGCAAACTCGAATGCCACGGGGAGTGCCGATCCTGCTCATTATTTGTACCCACAATATGGGTATGAATTGGAATATTCCGGCCTCGATCTGGGATCGGAAATTACGCTGTGGAACCTTTGCCCGAGTCCTGCAATCTCACAATGTGAATTGCACTCTCCATTCCCATATTACTTGTGATGCAAATACTTATCATAATATGTGATGTGTGAATGTTTAAGCAGATTCCCAGCGCCTGGAAATGTTAAATCCATGGCCGTTGAGTCGCCATTAACAGTTTGTGGTGAAATCATTTTCTATAGTGAGCATCGCAACTTTCCAACTTCACTTTTTCTATGTTCTGATATCCAATTATATACATGTGTCGTGATTAAACCAAGCTGCTAGGATATGGCTCGCCGAATAATTTTATCGTGCACTATGGGTTCATTCAATCGCGTCGATTTAACACAATAAACAGTGTCTACATCTATGGGAGTTAGCCACCATTGAATTGGTAAGCATATCATCTCCGAAAAGTTAACCTTAAAAAAACAATCTCAGTGACAATATCCAAAACAATGGATAACTATGTGAAAGACAACACCAACGCTCTATCCTCCACACCATTAAGCTTAACTTATCCATGAAGGGACCATTTGCGTATGTGGTTGCCACATCCATTCAATATTATTGACTAATCTTGGTATATTCCACGAAGAATTTCCTTTCTTTTTCATTTTAAATATCGCGTTCATGATTTCTTCATCATATTGCGACACATTAAAATAATAATGCGGATTTGTTTTATTTATATAAAAATTAAATAATAGTCATAAATAAACTTAATATATATATATAGTAATTACATTACACGTATTTACAATAATCAAATCATAGATAAAAGGTTTTATATACTAAATTTTGTTTAGTTTACACTAAGGGTCAAGGGTTTTATAGACTTTATTGGAACTTCACTAACTACAATATCATTGTCTAATTATCTAAATGTGTATATAGACTACTTCTTGAACATATCATTTGCATTTTTCTTTAAGGGTCCGGGGTTTTATAGACTTTATTGGAACTTCACTAACTACAATATCATTGTCTAATTGTCTAATGTGTATATAGACTAGTTCTTAAACATATCATTTGCATTTTTCTTTTCTTCAATTAATAGGTTTTGTTTAACTAATTAATGCATTGAAAGAGGTTAAATGGCTTTGGCTCATCTTATTTATGCATCATGCAAAATGTTGTACACATTTATATTTAGTTTTCAAAATAGTTGTTACTATCATGCATGGATGTATGGATGTATGTGTTAATAAATTTTCCAACTACATGGTTTTTACACCTATGTTTGGCATGGTTTCTACCATGAAAGCTTTATGTAAATATCTCATTATATTATTGTAGATTGTGTGTAAGAGAAGTGAAATATGTGTGAGTAAGATATTGACTAAAGATATCTTGGTGCTCACTCAAGGATTGTTTTGGTTAATGTTTGATGTATAATTGACATTAAATACATTATAAGGAGTTATACCATTTGACATTGTTGTACTTGGAAGTTAGGAAACTCCGAGATTGTGGAGCTGCAAAGGGAAAAGCTAAAGGTTAGTGGTTAAACTAAGGGTTTGGAAGTAAACCTTGGTTGATATCCATTCTAGAAAAAAAACTAATTTGTGAAACTTGGTGGTTGGAAAGTGGAATGCAAAATTATTTGAAGAAAATATGGAATCTACAAATTTAAGCATTGAAATTTATAAGCTCACAAGGTAGAATTTTAACTTTTTGAAGATTAAGATGAAACTAGTTAATGATGAGAAACATTTTCATTACAATGTCTGCTACTAAGGCACAAAATATCTCTTAAAAGGAATGGAATCAAATGCACAAGGAGGCTAGATTTTCTATAAAATGGTTTCTTTCTGATGATACTCCCACTCCCACATTTCATTCCCTCCTCCTTTCCCTCCTCTTTACTACTCAACACTCATTCGTCACACATTCATGTTGTGCCTCCCTTATACCCATGATCTTCTTTCATGCTTGTCCATAGACAACATGTTCCTCTGTCGGCCCCTCAAATAAAAGTCACTTACACTCAACTAGGGGGTGTTGTTGGTTCCATCATCAAATCTATGTCATTGTTGTTCTATTATTGACTAATTGTAGACATAGATTTTATGATGGAACCAACTGTTGAGATATTGTAACTTCAAAGAATATTATATTTGTACTTTATTATTCCGGAGATGATTCATTCCTCCGTGAAGATCTTATTGTATATCCGGAGATGTTTATTCCTCCGTCGGAATGTGGTAACTCGGGTTATTAAACTTCCCTAGTGGGGGTTGGCCCTAAATGTGTTATGTGGGTCAAAGGGTTATTAGACCACCCTAGAGGGGTCGGCCGAGTCAGTTATAATGGGGTATTTAACCTAATGGTTAAATACGAGCCTACATGTACTTGTGTAAAATACATATCAGAGAAGTGTATAAATAGAGGAGGTGTGTTCCTCATTATACACACATTCACTCACTTGAGGATAGCGCACTTGTGGAGGAGAGGTCTGCTATTGTGGAGGAGGAGATCATGTCTCAGGGTTTCATCTTTGTATATTGCTGGTCATCTATATTGAGGAAGCTTTGCTGGGTTTTCTACCCCATGAGGGCTTCCCAGGATAAATCTCTGTCTCTTGTGTTTATGCTGTGCTTGTTGTTTCTTCAGTGATCCTGTATATGCTATTATTGTGAAATGGAATGTAATGCTGCTATTTTCTGTCTTAGCATATTAAATCTTAACATGGTATCAGAGATAACCTGAAGGAAGACAAGGTATGGCACTAACGACACTTGCTTTACTTACGACAATTTGAAGGTTAGGGTTTTACATAGCAAAAAAAACCAGTCATCGTAGCACTTTCGCTATAAATCCGTTTTGGCGAAGTTTTCGGATCTGAAAAGTTTACAGGTCGAAGATAACATCCCCAGGTACCTTGTGTCCAAAGGGCACCCTCAGATTCGTTGTACTTTATGCATTATGATCCGTACAAGTTAGGGTTTCTGCCTCTTCCAGATCTCAGTCAAAATCAGGTGACCTTGGCAAAAAAGGTCATAACTTGGGCTAGGAAGCTCCAAATGAAATTTCATAAAAAGTGACAGGTAGTACACAGACTGTACTATCTCAGAAAACTTTTTCAGAGGCCGAAGGTGAACCAGTGACACGTGGCACGCCGTACAAGTGCGCTCTCCTGTTTTATCCCATAAATAGGTCACGTTACGACACTTGGCATAACTCTCTCTCAGAGAGTCCAATTGAGGTCAGACTTGTTAGGATGGAAAGATAATAGGTCGAGCTATCTCAGGAAAAGTTTTCAGATGCCGAAGCTCAAACAGTGACACGTGGCATGCTGTACAAGTTCGCTCTCCTGTTTTATCCCATAAACAGGTCACGTTGCGACACTTGGCATAACTTTCTCTCAGAAAACCCAATTGAGGTCAGACCTGTCAGGATGGAAAGATGAAAGGTCAGGCTACTGCAGAAAAAGGGTTTCAGACCCTGTGGAGCAAAAATTTCAGATTTATAGCAGAAACAATCAGGTGCATATTTCTGTCAAAACAGAATTATTTTTGGAGCACCTTTATTCATGGCTTCTGGAATTTAGGGTTTCGAAGAAAGTTAGAATTTTTGGAATCGGAGTCCACGGATGAATGCTACTCAGGAAAATCGAAATTTAGAGACCAAGATTGAATTTTTTGGTTGGGTAGAAGACCGGGCTTGATCAAACCCCAGTTCGGGATTTTGATCGGAAAGATGGAAAATTAGGGCTTCAGCAAAAGTTGGAATTTTTGAAGTCTGTAACCACGGCTGGAAGCTCCTAAGAAAAATAAGAGTTTAGAGCCTTGGATCGAACCTTTTGTTTGGGCAGAAGGGTGGGCTTCATCAAACCCTTGTTCGGGATCCTGTCCAGAAGATCCAGAAGTTTCAAAGGCAATTTTGAGGGGTCAAATTTTGGAGATTCCAAAATTGAAGTATGCCAGTTTGATCAGCTCAGCAAGACATATTCTTTCATCCATTCAGAAGTGTGAAAGTCAAAGTTTGAATCTTTAGGGTTTCTCTAGCAAACCCTAATCAAGCTCCAAATCAAGTTTCAGGGGGAGTTGAGGCTAAGGCCTTACATAAGAAGACTACAAGAAGTCTCGACAGGTATGACTTAAGGAGGTTCAGGTATGTCTTGAAATCTAATTCTTGATTAAGTTCATGATGTGTTTGTCTTCATATTATTTACTAGTACAATCTTGATTAATGTTAGAATTGTGTTATCACCCTAGTAACAATATGAATGCATGTGAATGATCAAAGACATTCATTGATTAGGGCTATATGATTGTACTAATGCATTATGGTGTTGTGTGAGGTTGATGCTGTCTGCTAACAAGATATAGGTACATCACAAAAGACAAATCAAGTTCCATGACCATGACATCATGAAGACAAAGACTCATCCATAATCTTTGTTCTACTTACAAGGTATGTATGACTTTATTATATTATGCTTAACCTATGAGACATGCAGGTTCTAGCTCAGGATCTCTAAATCATTGAAGAGATTGTTTAGGTATGTTGTACATAACTAAGCAGGTATACTAATCCAGGTATGTTTTCCTATGTCATGTTAAGAATCTTACCTTGTATTGGGATCCCTTATATAAGTATACTTGGTATAATTGGTTATGCTTATTCATAAAGTTAGTAATCAAGGGATTATGCACATTATGTCTTTTATCTTGATTGATGATATGCATGAGTAAAATAATACTTCCCTGAAATCTTGAATACTAACGTTTATTAACTATAATCATGACTATACATTTTTCAAGATTATTTAGAACTATAATGTTTTGATAACATTTAGAACATACTAATGGGTGTATGTTTGTGTATGAGATCATGAGGATGACACTTGAACATACACAGTGGTACAGAATGAATAGAAGTTCAAAAGACATACAGAAGATCAAGCGGGAGGCAACCACACAAACATAAAAGATAAGTATTTGAGTTGTTATTTGAAATAGTAAATGATATTGCCTGTAATAGGTTGTATGCATATTTGTATTCCTATAATGTATCATGCTGAGTGTAAATATTCATAGAACATTGAACAGTATAATACTAATATGCATATGATTGGTAAGTTGGACAAACATTCCATTGTTGCTTGTCTAGAATGAAACCTCTTTGCTGACATGCTGAGAGTTGTGCACACTCTCGATAGTATGTTCTGGTGGAGATGGAAGGCATCTAGATAGCCACTGTATGCATACAGGATATGGGAAAGTGTTGTGCCAAAGTATTGGACAAGATAGTTGCATAACTATGTAAATGATATCTGTATGCATAATAGGTTATCATGTCAATATGATTTGATGATTATGAAGTATTACTAATCCTGTACTTAATTTTGATTTGTAGGAAAGATCATGATGAATGATGAACACTGAATAAGCAATGGATGTTCAACAAAAGATTTACAAATCAAATGATAGAAGGCTTGTGGCTAGAAGATTCTCTTAGAAAAGAGAAAGAGAATCATGATGAGATGCTTGTTCCAATTGGATAGATAAAACCATTCTCTTAATGGTGTAATCAAAGAAGAAGTGTGATTTAGGTTCTGTATGGGTACCCAGGATCGATAATCAATTGATGAGCTTAATGATCACCACGAGTGATGTGGATCTCAACCTTTGCTACAAGGTTGAATATGGTTTTTATACATAGATGACATGGATGCAAGAAGGAACTCACCACAGATTTCGAATAATATTGAGGCTCATATCAGTAGACCCATCTATCGAGAGATGGCACAGATAGATATGCAGAAAATCATTCAATGCAAAGTGTGAATGATGTTCAGTCACAAAGGAAGAATTGACAGTTTCTTAATAAGCTTGGGCTTTACCAAAAGTAAAGTTGTTCCTAACCTTTACCTTAAGGCTATGGATCATACTATTATTATGATATCTTTCTTATAGGGAATGAGAAACAGATCATGAAAAGAAAGAAGAAGATGGCTGCAGAAATGAAAAATGAAAGATCTCAGATTGATGCATTACTTCCTAAGTCTGGAAGTATGGCAAGGCTTAGAAGGAATCTTTCTCAACCAGGGAAAGTGTGCTGAGAAATATTAAAAGGAATTGATGTGTTGGAATGGCCACTCTCATGAATTCCAACTTGAAGTTCTTAGCAGATGACTCATTAGAGTTAGTGGATATAACTCTGAACAGACAAATTATTGGGTCTTTGATATATCTAACATATACTAGGTTAGATATATGCTTTGTTATGAACACCTTGAGTCAGTATCTAGTGGAAACTAGATGTGTTTACTTGATAGTTGCAAAGCATGTGATGAGGCACATAAAGGACACGATAGAATTTGATCTATGCTATCTTGAAGATCATGACTTCAGATGGCTATTCAGATTCTGATTGGGCAGGAAGTGTATCAGACAGGAAGAACACATCGAGAGGATGTTATTGTCTGGGATTAGCCATGATCTCGTGGTTTAGCTGGAAGCAGTCTAGTGTGGCTCTCAGCACAAGCGGAATATATGGCTGCTTTCTCTGCTAGTTGTGAAGAAGTTTGGCTTTAGGATTGTTTGACTTAGAGATAGAACCAACTAAGATCCTATGTGATAATTAGAGTTGTATCAAGATGACATAGAATCTAGTGTTCCATGATAAGTCAAAGAACATAGGGAACTAACAAGATATGACGCAGAAAGGAACTCTAAAGTTTGAATTTGTAACAGATTACCGTTGTACTAACCAAACCTCTACGTCAAGTGAAGAAGTTACCAACCAAACCTCTGTCTCGAGTGAAATTTGAATACTTCCAAGACAATCTTGGTGTAGTTCAAAAGGACCCTCCTCGAAAGGGGGAGTAGTATAGTCACTGCTGATGAGATTGTCTCATCGAACAACAAGGTCGATGATGAGGTAACCTGTTCTCTACACCCAGTTACTTAGAAATATTTAGATTTAGGACTCTTATACTTAGAATACTTAGTTTTACTTATACATGCTGTTGATGATAGATGTATTGATGAGAATACATGCTTTTGATGATGAGATGTATTAATGAGAATACATGTAGGGATTGTATCATCCTTGAACACTTGTTCTAAAGTGATCCGTAGACGTATGGTCTCTGAAAATGAAGTCCTTAGTGGACAGGTGGGGATTGGATCATCCCTGGACTTTCAGTCCTAAAGAGAGTCGTAGACGTGAGGTCTCCGAGAATGAAGTCCTTGGTGGACAATTGAGGGGATTGGATCATCCCTGGACTTTCAGTCCTAAAGAGAGCCGTAGACGTGAGGTCTCCGAGAATGAAGTCCTTGGTGGACAGTTGAGGGGATTGGATCATCCCTGGACTTTCAGTCCTAAAGAGAGCCGTAGACGTGAGGTCTCCGAGAATGAAGTCCTTGGTGGACAGTTGAGGGGATTGGATCATCCCTGGACTTTCAGTCCTAAAAAGAGCCGTAGACGTGAGGTCTCCGAGAATGAAGTCCTTGGTGGACAGTTGAGGGGATTGGATCATCCCTGGACTTTCAGTCCTAGAGAGAGCCGTAGACATGAGGTCTCCGAGAATGAAGTCCTTAGTGGACAGTTGAGGGGATTGGATCATCCCTGGACTTTCAGTCCTAAAGAGAGCCGTAGACGTGAGGTCTCCAAGAATAAAGTGATGGGGATTGCATCATCCCGGAACTGCTAAGTTCAAAATGTACGTGATGGGGATTGCATCATCCCGGAACTGCTAGTTCAAAATGTACGTGATGGGGATTGCATCATCCCGGAACTACTAGTTCAAAATGTACGTGATGGGGATTGCATCATCCCGGAACTGCTAGTTCAAAATGTACGTGATGGGGATTGCATCATCCCGGAACTACTAGTTCAAAATGTACGTGATGGGGATTGCATCATCCCGGAACTGCTAAGTTCAAAATGTACGTGATGGGGATTGCATCATCCCGGAACTGCTAGTTCAAAATGTACGTGATGGGGATTGCATCATCCTGGAACTACTAGTTCAAAATGTACGTGATGGGGATTGCATCATCCCGGAACTGCTAAGTTCAAAATGTACGTGATGGGGATTGCATCATCCCGGAATTGCTAGTTCAAAATGTACGTGATGGGGATTGCATCATCCCGGAACTGCTAGTTCAAAATGTATGTGATGGGGATTGTATCATCCCCGGACTTCGGTCCCTGAATTGATCCGTAGATGAATGGTCTCCGAGAAAGTGATTTTATTGATGATGTGGTTACTTGTATCGGTAGGATACTTGTATTGATGATGTGGTTACTTGTATCGGTAGGATACTTGTATTGATGATGTGGTTACTTGTATCGGTAGGATACTTGTATTGATGATGTGGTTACTTGTATCGGTAGGATACTGGTATTGATGATGTGGTTACTTGTATCGGTAGGATATTTGTATTGATGATGTGGTTACTTGTATCGGTAGGATACTTGTATTGATTATGTGGTTACTTGTATCGGTATGGATACTTGTATTGATGATGTGGTTACTTGTATCGGTATGGATACTTGTATTGATGATGTGGTTACTTGTATTGGCATGAATACTTGTACCGCTGATCGTGTGATGACGATGTTGATGATCATGTGATGACGATGCTGATGATTGTGAGATGACGATGCTGATGATCGTGTGATGACGATGCTGATGATCGTGTGATGACAATGTTGATGATCGTGAGATGACGATGCTGATGATCGTGTGATGACGATGCTGATGATCGTGTGATGACGATGCTGATGATCGTGTGATGACGATGCTGATGATCGTGAGATGACGATGTTGATGATCGTGTGATGATGATGCTGATGATCGTGTGATGACGATGCTGATGATCGTGAGATGACGATGCTGATGATCGTGTGATGACGATGCTGATGATCGTGTGATGACGATGCTGATGATCGTGAGATGATGATGATGATGATCGTGTATCGTGAGGATCCAGATGATGATATTGTTGTAGCTGTTCAAGTGCTACAGAAGATAAAGACTCAATACTGAAGATGTCAATGTTCCAGTATTGAAGATGTTCCAGTAACTGCTTGAGTTACTAATGATGTTGAGAAAGCTTCCAATGATTTATAGATGTATCATGTATGATGTTGATGACTCCTTGATCGGGCAGATGCTGTTATAATATCCTTCTCGTTAAGGGGGAGTGTTGAGATATTGTAACTTCAAAGAATATTATATTTGTACTTTATTATTCCGGAGATGATTCATTCCTCCGTGAAGATCTTATTGTATATCCGGAGATGTTTATTCCTCCGTCGGAATGTGGTAACTCGGGTTATTAAACTTCCCTAGTGGGGGTTGGCCCTAAATGTGTTATGTGGGTCAAAGGGTTATTAGACCACCCTAGAGGGGTCGGCCCAGTCAGTTATAATGGGGTATTTAACCTAATGGTTAAATACGAGCCTACATGTACTTGTCTAAAATACATATCAGAGAAGTGTATAAATAGAGGAGGTGTGTTCCTCATTATACACACATTCACTCACTTGAGGATAGCGCACTTGTGGAGGAGAGGTCTGCTATTGTGGAGGAGGAGATCATGCCTCAGGGTTTCATCTTTGTATATTGCTGGTCATCTATATTGAGGAAGATTTGCTGGGTTTTCTACCCCATGAGGGTTTCCCAGGATAAATCTCTGTCTCTTGTGTTTATGTTGTGCTTGTTGTTTCTTCAGTGATCCTGTATATGCTATTATTGTGAAATGGAATGTAATGCTACTATTTTCTGTCTTAGCATATTAAATATTAACACCAACAACACCCTCACATAGTTCTACAGATTAGATACATAGTAGAACAACAATCCACAGATGGTCTCAAACAAATCCTTGATCTTGGTAGCACAATAACTCCTTCAACAGATGTAATATTGTTAGTATCCTAGCTTCATAGTTTGCTAAATTGATGGAATAATTATAGTTGGAAGTGCTTATTCTCTCAAATAGAGTCTTGAAGGTGGAAATGGAGAATTTATCCTTTAAATGTTTTTTGAATGAAAACAAAGTATAGGAATCCATTCACCCACTAAACAGGTTTGTATGCATAAATTATTTACCTTGAGAACAAACACAAATAGATATAAACCTAGTAGGCCACCTTCAAATTAGAAATTGAAACACATATTAACTCATGGGAATATGTTATTTGAGGGGCTCCCCCCTCTCTTATTGTAGCCAAAGAAGTGGTCTAGGCCAATCTCATTGAAGAGCATACTAGGAAGGCTTGGGAGATGAACCTTAAATGAAGGGGGCTCCCCCTACCTTCTCTATTTAAATTGAAATGATAAAAGAATTGCCTCTTTAGAGATGATATAAAATGTAAACACTTTTGTTTCTATAGAGGCAATATATAATCGAAATTACTTTTATCTCTATAGAGACAATATATTAATCAATGCTTAAAAAAAATTCTTACCACTTAGCTAAATGAACATAGATATTATTTTCTTAAAAATAACCTACAATATCAAGGTATGGTGGAATCAAACCACCAAACTCCTTATTGTAAGGAAGACGTTATTCCACTGAGATAGAACCCTTTTAAATAATTAGGAAGAGGGGTGGGTAGCTATTTAAAGTTCCAAGAGAGATATGTAAATTGGAAAAGATGCATTTCATTGGACTCTTTGATCAACTCCATTCTAAACTAAGAAATATGTTGCAGGGCAATATTTTGATAGAGAAATCCCAAGATAATAAACAAATCTAATGCAACAAAATCCACCATGGAAATCAAGAAACATTGCATAATTAACAGCTCCTCAACAACAACAACCTAATTTATATGTAAAACTCAACGAGATTTGAGCATCTTTTTTAAGGTGGTGTGATCATAGATGTTGTTGGTGTTTTCACACCAGCATGTGGCAAAAGGAACCTATTAAGGGTTGTGCTAAACTTAGTAGAGTTTCAAATGGAAAACATTGAAAGCAAATAAAACAAAATTGAGAATGACTAATCTAACATACAAGCATAAAAAATAAATCTAAACTAACATTTCCAAGCATCCTTTATCAAGAAAACAAATACAAACATACTTTCAAAGGTTAATAAAGAATGCTCATTGAAAATTATAAAAATGGATTTACAAGAGTTCATGTTCACCTCTGAGTTACAGTAAGAAGGGACCATGTAGCTGTCTGAGGGAGGGTTTGCTTGGTCTCCTAACAATCCATAGTTCTCCGGCAACATGTCACGTATGCAATCTTTGACAAGGTGAGAAAGGAACATAGGAGGGAATTCGAATCTCTGGGAGATTTGTGCAGAGTAACGACTTGAGCAACGAATGGAGACTTGGTATCAAGTGATGTACCTTGAGGGTTCATTTATAAGCACAATGGATAGCTCTGGGATAAGGATCAAGCTTTGATTTTTTATTTTTGTTTTTTGTTTTTTGTCTTTTGTCTTTTGATTTTGTTCCTTTCACTTTTTTGATAATTTTTCCAATTTGGGCTTTCATAAGAGTTATGACAATTTTCTTCTTTTTGTCAAAGATAAAAAGAGAGAAACATCTAAAAATTAAGTCAGGGAGTCAATTGCTCATTTTTTAGATAATTGAGTAATTTAATTTCGTAAAATAGCCATTTTTGGTGTGCTACTTAAATTTTTGGTTTAATGAAGGTCTAATGGGGTGGAAATGAAATGTGGTAATGATGTATATGTGTGATGGGGCTAATGAAAAGGTAGGTGGAAAAATTTAAGTTTTAATAGATTCCCTCCAATGTGTGAGGTGAGGAGTTCATCATATGGTCGATATACATCATAGGATCTTATTTCCAGTGTGACGTTGGTGTGGAGAACAAAGACTGTGTTGGAGGTAGCTTTCCCTTCAAAGGGGCTACAAGGGCCCTTACATGTAGATATAATATTCAACCTAAATGAGGTGCATATAATATCAAATATTTGGACAAGTGGGAATTCCCATGCTTGTATCAATGTCTCAAAAACAAAAAGTAAATTGAGGCCCAAAGGGGACCTGATTAATACATGGATAACTGATGTGTACATCAGAAGTGTCCAAGATGGACGCAAATATGAACTGTAATCATGGTCCAACCATGGATAATATAAAGAACTGTCACTAGAACAATTATTTTCTCATGGAATGATGAATCACAATAATTGATGCACTACTGGATTTGAAAGTGTCCAACATCTGTAATGACTCAAACAACCAAGATTTTAAATCTAACAGGTGCAATGAACTGCTTATGAACTAGATACAATAGGAAGCATCTAACTGGAGGGCTTCCAAACACTGTTGCCAACATATCACATATATCACTAGAAGCATAATATCAAGGGGTTTCCATATGGAGTCACCAATGTGCTAGAGTCAAGGGACATCCGGGGTCTTTGACCAAATAGTGAGGGGACCATCAACCTGTATGAAACTCATTGGTGCAATAATGTAGCTAATGACAATTACGTGAGAAACAACCATTCCAAGGGGCACTGGGGTCTCCCCTTGGGTGGTCCAAGGAACTCATCAATAATGGTTATGAGGCCAAGGGATAGGGTACCTATATGTCTATCCTCTAGAATAAATGTGTTGAGGCCGACAGAGAGAGATTTGGTACCAATAAGGAAATGGTGTTTCCTTTACGAAAGTGCAAAGGATACACCCAAGGATTGAATAGAACTGGGCATGGGATTGAGACACTATTGTAGGATACAAGGGAAAATTATTAAGATGGACTCAAACTTCCTTTGTTCAGAATATGACATCATGGATAACTTGGAAGCATGTGTGAAATTGATCTCATGTAAGGACACAACTGTGACACCAGGAATTATGGCTGCAATGGGAAAAAATCAGAGAGGGGGGTACTGATATATGACTTTGGGAGAGTATGGTATTAGACTGACTCCAAGGGTGAATCATCACAGAATAATCTGAATAAAGGAAACCAGGAATGCTGCCATAAATATGGAGTATATGTGGCATGCAAGGGTGTTGAGGAGCACCATATGTAAATGGTTTATCCAGTGCGAGGAGCACCAAAGAGTGGTTGTGGAGTTGTACTTCACAATCGTAGATCCCCAAATATGTGGACATCTGGAAAAAGGGGGTGATTAAAAGCACCGATGCATCATGGTTGCAGGGATGGAATGCCATCTCGGCGATATAGAAAGACATGAAAGGAGATAAGTGTCCAATGAACTGATCAAATGGTTCAAATGGAAAATGGATAGTATATGAGACTCTGGATGAGGGGTAGGACATTGATGGTAAACTCCTTGCAGGGTGATGAATGGCGACATAATAACGTCACTTTTTGCAGTACGGATGGAGCATTGAGCTCATGAGTGTACAATGTAGTTCATCTTAATGCCTTAAAGATCATAAACTCAATAGTCAATTGGATAGGTCAATAGGTGATGACGTTAGAGATAAATGAGTTTTATGAAAAATCACATACTACATGGACTCTCAATCATATGGAATTTGAAACGACACGGGTGACAAATGACAAGGGGTGCTAAACAGTTGTCCGTGGAAGGTATGAACTATTACCAGGTAAGGGAAAATGCAAGAATGGTTGTTATTGGCCACTTACTTGAACATAAAGGGGTGTCCTACAAGTGTAAAAGGGAATGAAAAAGGTTGATGCATAAGATATTCTACAAGGGTGATTACCTATATGCCATTTTGGAGTATTATACTTGTAGGGGTTGGTCACATGTTGAAAGTAATGATCTTCATCGCGACTTGGAATTGTACAAATGGAAATGATAACCGAGCATTAATGTGTTTTCATAAATCAAATGTAGTGAACAAGTACATAAAAAATTGAGTGACTTACGCGAGGGCATGTAAATCGAGGAAGATGAAAAATGGTCCAGAAAAAATCCGTTGATTAGGAAAAATGGTTTCTGTAATCGATAAGCGTGCAGAATGTTGATTCCAACGATGTGAACAACATAAAAAAATTGGAGCTAAACAACCTTCTGAGGGTTCATTAGAGTGAGTGAGATATGGCTAACATCCGTTGATACATACATGGGAACCAAGTTGTGAGAGATAACTTGGAAAGGTATGGGCTTGTCAAGTTTCTTAAGAAACCTTTGATGTGCACTACTCGACTCTTACTCAGCAAGATTGTTGAGTTTTGGAATCGGGATGTAGAGGCATTTATCATGTAGGGTGAGCAAGTCGAGCTTACACTTCGAGATTTCTACTTCATGAATAGGCTCCCTATGCTAGGAGTGATTTGTGATATCACTACAACAAAACCCTGTGATTAGCATCTCTTTTATCTCCCTTTTTGGCATCCACTAAAACTTTTAGTGTATTTTTTTCTAGGCAAAGTTGGCGCTATTTCACGAGATGGCACTTTTCTTGGCATTTTTTGCATCCTTTTTTGAAATTAGGCGCTAAACTGGACGCTAATTGCATCCACTTTAACATCCAATTTAGATCTAGAAATAACGCCAGGCATAGCACCCTCAATAGCGCCTAGTGTTGCTTCCCTTAGTGCCAGAAATAGTGTCCTCCATAGTGCCAAGCTTAGCACCAAGTTTAGCTTCCTCTTTTGCGCCAGTATTTAAACCAAGATTTGTGCCTAGTTTGGTTCCCTAAGTTGCACCAATATTTAAGCCAGGATTAGCACCATGTTTAGCGCCAATTTAGCTTCCTAATTATCGGTAGGTTTAGCACCAATTTTTGCGTCTACAATAACGTCTAGTATAGAATCTAGTTTTTCTCCCAAAGTACCACCATGTTTTTTTTTTTTTTTTACACAAACGATTAGCTAGCTTTGTATTAAAAAGGAGAGAGTATTACATAGAGCCGGGGAGGCTGTTCCCATAGAACCAGAGTTGTCGAAGCAAACATCTCATTGTCCAGCCTCTGAAGTTCAAAAAAGGCATTAAGCCTATTACAAAATGATGTAGATAAGTCTAAAACATGACATAAAATAGAGCAGAGACCCATTACATAGTTTCGTAGGTGCATAAGATAAACAAAAAGAATTACATAGTCGCTTGGAACAGCATGAACCATATTAGTTAGCCTGGTGACAGGCTTTCTCCTTGTTGTCTGACGCTGGGGCTGCATTGTCTTCATCCACATTCAGAATAACCGAGGGATTACTTCCATTGTTGATCCTGGTGCTTCCATTGTTGACCCTTATACAATCCACTTTTGCTTCCAGAATTCGAAGAAAGCTATAAAATGTATCATGCTTACCCATCAGCTTTTCAAAGTGATCTTTCGCCTTTCCAGTGCTATTCCTTATTTCAAAATTAGAGATCTGCACGAAGGTGACTAGGTTCGAAATTGCCTTCTTCATATCCTTTAAATCACCAGGAAGAAAACGGACTTGGGCTTCCAAATCTTGCAGCTGTGTGTGAGATTCAGGGGAGGGGATAGCTTTCCCATGGGGAGAGTCCTGAGAAACCAATTTTCCCTAGTAACTGTTGGCTGCTTTTTGGATAGACCCGGGTTTTAATGAAGCGCAACAACAAAACCCCTTGGCGCACTGGCCCTCTCGGCAACGAGCTACGCAGCAGCTCGAGGTCTCACCCGAAGTGGCTATGGGGGGCTAAGGAATCATGCTTCCTTAACCTAGGAAATGCAGAGACGGCGGTCTTCTCCCTTCCTTCCTCGAGGATTCCTTAATGCGGAACGTCTTACTCTTCCGCCGACTTCTCAGTGCAACAGCGCTGAAGTTCGCACTTACCAGCCTAGCTGCGCGGTGTCTCTGCTTCTGCGCACGAGGTAAGTACCCTATGCGTCGATACTCTATGTATCGCTTCTGCTTGCGCACCCAGCGCGGTAACGCATTCCTCAATCACCGCAACGACAGCATTCTACAGATTCCTTCAACACTTGACGATTATAACTACCAAGGAAGCTATGAGATCTTACTTAACATATTCATAAAGATAACGCAATGTTCATGTTCATGTATACGCAGATAGTGAACTAAAACATGCAATTACACAACACAGCATCATAACACGAGAATTATGTAGTTCGCCTCCACGGGAAAACCATGTCCACGGGAAGTATATCTTATATTAGCTCAAGATGGAAATTACACAATATGTTGCGCACACAGCTGCAGCCTTAGATCTTTCCAGGAAACTCCACGCACACAGCTGGGAGCCCTTCTCTCGATCTAGTCTCTTCCTCTACAGAGATTACAATAGTTCAGACGTCAACTCATACTGTCTGCAACTCAGGGATTAGCTTCACAGCTATCCAGTTCTAACTCTTGTCTTCTAACAACACAATAGAAGACTAACTAGCTAGCTTATCTCAAACAGCTAGCTTATGTCTCAACCTCTAATGGTTAGCTATCTAACTAACGTCTAACCTTTACAATTACACATATATATAGGTGGCCATGACGGTCGCACCTTTACAAAACTGTGGGCCTTTCCCAACAGTATTCCCCAAAAAACCTAACCACGGACATGGCTAGGTGTACTGTAGGCGCTACTTGCAGTCACGTCGCCATTTCCTGCAGGTTCCGTGACTTCCAGCGTAGATTGCGGGTATGGGCGCCGCTTCTTCATTCACTGCTCTTGGTCCTTCATCTTCAATACTTTGGTCCGTTGCTCTTCCTTGATCAGAGCAACCATAAATTCTGTACTTAGCCTTAATGAGGGTAGCTGAGCCCTCTACTCCGTCGCTTCATTTATTGTGGTCGCTTTACTTACGCATCTTCTTTTTCCTGGGTCTCAGCAAATGTTTTCTTCCACTGCGCAATAGCGGAGTCCATTTCATCGACGCATTCCACAGCTGTCTACACCATTTCTGCAGTGGCTTCCTCTTTAGTTATGCCATCAACCACCTGTTGAGATTCTGCAATTTCTTTGATCTTTGCCTCGACTTGGGCACCAAGGTCAGCATACTCATCCATAAATGGCTGAATGTTGTTGGTGAGTTTAGCATCTTCATTTCTGAGCTTGTGCAGTTGCTATTGTACTCTGCGCACTGCACTCATTTTCCTCATTTTTGCTATTCCTTCTAAGGCCTTAGCTTCTTCAGTCAGAACAGTTAGGGACTGTTCTGCGGCTTGTACCTGTTCTAAAATATCAACTTTGAAAGGGAGCTTCTCAAGCTCAGTCCAAGCCTCCATAGCTTGGGTCATCAGGGTCTCAGCTTCATCTGCTCTGCTCTTCATTTGTGTGGAAGTTCTGCGCAGCGCTTCAAATTGTTCCTGCCTATCCTCTATAGAATGCGTTGCAACACGAGCTTCCAACTCGGCGATCTGCATTCTATGGTCTTCAACCATAGCAACAATTTCGTGCTATAGGGCTTTTGCCCTTCCACCAATAATTTGAACTTTCTCAACCAAAGGAATGTCTGGTTGAATCTCGCAGGCTGGCAGCTCCTGGGCAATTTCATCAACTACGTTTCTTATCCCAGTGTCCTGTGCCTCATAAAGTGCAATCTTCTCAGAGATGTTCTTATAGCCTGCCTTCAGCTCTATCTCCTGCGATTGGAGTCTTTGGTTTGCATGGAATGTGGAGAGCTCTCTAGCTCTCAACTCAACAAAAAATTTCTCATGCACTAGCTGCAGAGTCTCTATGGGAATTAAAGACAAATTTATTTCAACGGGGCCAACTGCGCTTACCTGTAGTGTGGCCAAAGGATCCGGAAGTGTCATGCTTGCAAGCGGAATGTGCACGACAGTATGCCTCTCTGCAAGTACTTCAACTCACTCGGTACTTGTGGTTGCTTGTGGCACTTGCGAAGTAGATGCTGGCGCATGGGTCTACGCAACTCTTCCTGTGAGACCTTTTAATTCCATGAACTGCAGGTCCAGAGCACTTCTGATGTGAGCGTGCGCAATCCGCAGTTCGCGAAATTGCTCCTTCAAATACTGGTCGATCCCCGAGGGAATGGTCTCAGAGGGATGTGACACCTTTTGTTTCTTGGTCGCTGGTTCTGTTGAATCCTCATCACTTCTTTGCTCAGGCGCTTCCTTGCCCTTATCTTTTTCTTGCGCCGCAGGAGGTGGCATCGCAAATGCAATTTCGACGGACTCCCTCCATTCATCTGACCAAGACTTGATAGTTTCTTGAACGTCTTCAGTAGTCATCCTGTAAAGGCCTACGGCCCATTCTTCCTGAATGCCGCAAGGGCGGAGGTAAATTTCATGCAAGTTGGCGGAAAAAACCAACTTCCCTTCATGTATTTTTGCTTTCTCCTCACTCAGCCTCGGCATTTCCTGTATGGTATCTTTAAGGAGATGGTAGTATTCACAAAATACAACACGGTTCATCTTGCGCTTCGCGGGATTATTAGAATCCCAGAGGTTGACATATCTCATTCCTACAACCTCTCCTGCGCGGCGCGGAAGGAACTGAGTATTCGGGGGCTCCTTCCACCCGACCAAGGCGCATAAAATTAAAAGCCACAAAAAATGGAACAACTGATCGGGGTTGTCTTGGACGTTTCGGTAGTCTTCCAAGAAAGAATTGAGGAGGAAGAGAGACCAATTGTATTGTTCTCCCTCCGCAGCTGCGATAGCGAGCTCCACGACAGCTCCAGTGACTTCTTTAGGTCTGCACTTTGTGAGAAGTCTATCTGCAAGCAGACTGCCTGTAAATATCAGTGCTTCATCCTCAACGATAGTGAGGTCATAAGCCCGAACTCCTCTTGTCAATTTGTATTTCTGCACCAACTGTGCAGCTGACTTTCTGTCTTTGTCCTTTCCAACAAAATGAATATTGGGGTCCTTACCAACCTTAGACAGGCCGGTAATGCAATGAATCAACGACATTTAAATCGATTGGCCTCCCCAGCCAAAGGTAACCACCATGAACGCAGGATAACAGTGCCTTAACAACTGCATTGACTTCATTGCTACGCCCGAATTGCGGTAGCTTCAACAAGTTCAACAGTCCAGACTTCTCTAAATTTGCTGTGAATTCCTTGGGGACGAATTCATCAACCTTTCTGGTGGGATTGTGGACTACCGTCAGATAGCGATCTTGCGCAAACTGAGGATATGTTCTGTAGTCGCCCAAGTTGAAATCGGAAAACTTAACCAGTGGAAGGTGTCCAAGCAGAGACCCTTCTTGTCGCACGCCGTCCGGCAGTGGTGGCACTGGAATCGGATACTTTGCATTCTTCGGAATATACACCTCTGGTGCATCATTTGGACGCGGCAGAATGTAATTCATCATAGTGGCCAACGGCTCTGGAACGGGCTTGTCCGACTGCTGCTACTGAGACACCCTCGTTCCTGGAGATTGTCTGGGATCAGTCCAACCAGGGTGTGTGTAAGCCGAGGTCGTTACCGGGGTAGTCATGCCGAAATCCAAGCCTCTGTGCTTAAATTGACGAATAATTTCTTCAGTGGAGAGGTTCTTCGTCGTGAACCAGTATAGACAACAAGGACTTGAAGATAAATGATGGAATAGCATAGGATACGAACGCTGAAAACAAAGGAAATAGTCTGCACAACTCGGCTCTGAAAACAATAACTTAGATTCTCAAACAAGACTATGCAACTCAAGAAAAGTAACCCGAAAATATACAAGTGCGGGGTATTTATAGATAAAGGCGATAGTAAATGCAGGCAAGTGGGGTTACTAGCTGTAGATTCCTATGCATGAGTTGACAAGCCCCCTATCCACGCGCTTCCACGGTGCATTAACTGTGATGGACGGGCTCTGACAGCCTTCCGGGAGAAGCTAAATCTTTCGGCGCATGACATAAATGAAAATCTTAGGGAGATCAAGCCAACTATGTCAGAGCGGATACAATTAAATGGCGAACTTATCCTTCATTAATATTCAAAGCGGCTATAGGACGACTGTAATTCAAATTTTTCGGTGGGTCATTTCAGCATAGGTAACTGTGCATATAGAGGGGTCCACAACGAGAACTCCTCAAGCGGAAACTTGACACATGGAACTCCGCAAGAGCGACTGTTTGACAATCCTGAAAAACTTCGCAAGAGCGCAAAATAGGGTCGCTCCAAACAAACTGTATTGACATGCGTGGATGTTTCAAGGAACTGCACGGGAAGCCGGAGACTGAAAGTGTCTCGCAACTTCCGTGTAGACTAAATACGATGCCTCTTTCAACTACACTGGACATCTGCATTCCTTTAGCAATGTATTAAGTCGACAGGGCAGAGTGGCCGTCGCGATAAAGCTTGAGCCGACTCCCATTGATCATTGTAGGTGGAAATTATCCATTAAGATTGCAAGCTGAACTGCTCCTCCTTCTATTATCTTTATCACCTGAAAAGGGCCTAACCAATGTACACGAATCTTTCCTGGAAACTTGATGAATTTACTATCATAGAGGAGTACCAAGTCTCCTACTTCAAAGTGTTTATTCTTAATATGCCTGTCATGCCAAGCTTTCTGTCTTGCCTTCTGTACCTGTTGATGGAATCCGGCTAAAAGTCTGTCTTCTTCTAAGGCAAGAAATTGTGAGAGTCTTTAACTCATAGTATTAGTATCTGCCATTTCTGTAATTTGCACAATTCTGAGACTGGGAACAATGTATTCCATGGGCATAACTGCTTCTTATCCTTACACCAAACTGAAAGGTGTGTGACCTGTTAATTTCTTGCATGTGGTTCTGTAAGTCCATAATACAGCTGTGACTCTAAGGTCCCAATCATCTCTTTGTTGATTACAGATCTTCGCCAGGGCATTCTCGAGAATCTTATTGAATGCCTCCACCGTACCATTATCCTGAGGGTGGTAGGGTGTACTCTTATGGTGACTAATGTGGAATTCTTCAGTAAGGGCCTCTATAGTCTCATTCAGGAAATGTGTACCCTGATCACTCAGGAGAATCAGTGGACATCCAAATCTAGTGATAATGTTCTCAAAAATGAACTGTGCGGTAGTGGCAGCATCACAGTTCTTAACTGGCTTAGCCTCAGCCCATCTGGTGAGGTATTCGGTAGCTGTAATGATGTATCTTGCGCCGGTTCTCTTTCCTGGTGGGTTGATAGGTCCTATAAAATCAATGGCCCATTTATCAAAAGCACGCAGTGTTATCTGGGGCTTTAGTGGCATTACATCTCTCCTTGAAGGTTTTCCTGTTCGCTGGCACACATCGCAACATTTGCAGAATTCCTTAGTATCCTTGTGCAATGTTGGCCACCAAAGACCTGCAGCTAAGATCTTCTGCGCAGTCGGCTTTCCTGCGAAATGGCCTTCTGCGGTTCCTGAGTGCGCTTCTGCGATGATGGAGTTCTTATCATGTGGTAGGATACATCTGCGCAAGACTTCGTCGGGGCCCAACTTATAGAGCTGGCCTGCTATCAAAGTGAAGTCTTCGGTTTTGACAACAAGTTGCTTCTTCTGCTGAATTGTAAACTCAACTGGCGCTTGCCCGGTAGTGAGAAACTCAAGAATATCATAATAATATTTATCTGCTGCTTGAATAGAAAATAGCTGCGCATTAGGCAGATTGTCCTCCAGATTTGTAGGTTCCTCCCCTGACTCTAGCCGAGATAAGTGGTCAGGTCCTGCACTCAATCTACCTGGCTTTACAATAACCTCAAAATCATACTCCTGGAAGAGCAGTAGCCATCTGCAAATTCTTCCCCCTAACACTGGCTTATTGACCAAGTATTTCAAAGCAGAATGGTCAGTATACATTTTAAAATGTGCGCCCAATAGGTAGTGTCTGAACTTCTGTAGGGCATACACCATAGCTAGTCCTTCTCTTTCTGTAGTGGTGTAGTTCTTCCTGGCTGTGGACAGCTTTCTGCTGGAGTAAGCAATGGGGTGATCAATACCTCCTTCTCCCGGTTGTGTAAGCACAACCCCCAATGCTATGGAAGAAGCATCTACATGAACATGAAAGGGCTTTCTCCAGTCTGGGAAAACTAGAATAGGCGCAGTGATCATCTTTTCTTTAAGTGTATCCAAGCTTTGTTGGCATTCTTCTGTCCATTGGAACTTCGAATCCTTTTTCAGCAATCTTTCCATAGGTGCAGTGATCTTTGCATAACCTTTGATAAATTTTCTGTAGTACCCTGTATGTCCCAATGTAGTGCGCAATTGTTTGATTGATTTGGGCGCAGGTAAATTAGCAATGATGGCAACCTTCGCAGGATCCATCAGGAGTCCTTGTCTACATACAATATGACCCAACAAAATACCAAAAGGAGCACAGAAGATACATTTTTTCAAGTTAAGGGAAATCTGGTACTGTCTAGTTTTTTCTAACATCATGCGCAGATTCCCTATATGGTTCTTTAGTAGGCCAAACACAGTCCAGTCATAAAAATAGACTTCTAGAAACTTATGAATGAATTCTTTAAATATAGCAACAACGACTCGAGAGAAGATAGCAGGTGCGTTTTTAAGACCAAAGGGCATTACCTTATACTGGAATGAGTCCCATTCAGTTGCAAAAGTGGTCTTATGGTGGTCTTCGGGATGGATTCTGATCTGATGGTATCCCGAAAAGCCATCAGTGAAGGAGTAAGCCTCTTGTCCTCCAACATTATCAAGCACCTCGTCTGTAAAGGGAGTAGGAAATGGATCATGCGCCGATGCATCGTTCAGTTTGCGCAAGTCCACGCAGATTCTTATTTCACCTTTTGTCTTCTTCTCTTGTACTACCATAGGACTAATCCAATCACTTTCCTCTACGGCCTCAATAATACCTGCTGCGAGCATCTTATCAATTTCTTCTCTAACCTTTTCTTTATATCGCAGGTTCAATCTGTATGGGCACTGCTTTACTGGCTTGGCGTCTGCTTTCAGAGGTATGCGCATCACTCCTAAATCTCCTAGGATGCCTTTCATTTCTGTGAACTTGGTGGGAAAGATATCCTGGTAGTCACGTAATAAATCTGAAATATGGCCAACGGTTTCATCATCCCAATAATCTCCTATAGAAGCAAACTTGGGTTCGGCTTTTGTACCAATGTTAACCTTTTTGAGCTTGATGTGTTCTGTAATGGCAGGGATATCAAGCTGAGGACCTTCAACATTGCGCGTCCCTTCTGATTCTGGAATATTGATGTTGCGAGGATCATCTTCCTCTTCTCCAGTGGTGAAATTATAGCATTCCAGGGCATGTTCTATCTGGACAGCCCAATCTGATTGGGAATATTCTGGTAATGGACATTGTTCAAATACCTTCTTTTTAATACACTTTAAAGCGTGGTTGATGCTTGGATGTTCTGACTCAAAGCTGAAGGTAAGTTGAAAAATTTCTATCATAAGAGGCCAAGTGATAGTGCCTCTACGCAATTCTGTTTCAGTGTACCAGTTCCTTGGAACTGTATCCAATGTGTGGATGAATAGGTGAACCCACTCATCTTCTGGAATATGTGACCATTGTTGAATACATGCTTCAACGTGTGACCTGGGGTCACTCTGTCCATCATATTTGCGTGACACTTCTGCCGTAGTTTCCTGAAATCTGCGCAGTATCAATCTGCGACAGTCTTGCCATGTGTGAATATTCTCTTTATGCGCACCCCACCATCTTGCGGGCGTAGCGCGCAGTGCTACATCCAAAGCTTGTATGCGTTGCTCATCTAGAATCTGTTGTTCATATGTATGTATGAATTCACTTACTTCAGTTAAACCATTAAAAATTGGAGTGTCATTCAATTATGTGCCAATCCATCGAATGGATTTAGTCATCGTGGCGCAATGCCTTGCAGAAACCTCATGTAAGCGATTCTGCCAGTTTTCCAATCCTGCTTCTGAGTCTGATGTGCATGAGCTATCGCATCGCCAGCTGATATGGCTGTCTGCTGTGGGATTGACATAGTCGTTATGACTAGCAGTCATCTGATACAAACTTTCCATGTGGCGCACTTCTTCTTCTGCTCGAATGGGTTCAATATACCTTGGTCCTTGAATGGGATCAAGCGATGCAATGACCCTAATCTGGTCATCCTCAAAGGTCATCTGTCTTTTCTTCAAGTTAATGACAGCCAAATTATCAAATGCCCAGTCTATGCCTAAAAGTGCTGGGTAAGGTCTACTATCATCTAGAATTTTGATTACTTCAAAGTCTGTAGAACTTCTTACTCCCTCAATATCAATAGGTACATTGGGTAATCTTCCCAATGGAGAGACTCGTTGCTGATCCGCAAGTCTTAGCTGGATAGGAGATCTTGTAAGCTGAGGGCTACCCATCTATTCCCATGTCTGCATGGTCAGAACATTAACTTCTGAGCCCAAGTCCAAAATGACTTCGTCCATTTCAAATGCTCCAATCTGCATTGTGAGCCTCATCTCTTTTCCAGTTCTAGTATGACTTCCAATCTGGTGAACAGCACGCTGCGGTGTGTTCATCGAAGCAAATTGTTGACATTTATCCAATAGGTGTTGAAGTTCCATAGTTGCTTTTTCATTGCGCAACAACTTTAAGCAGTTTCTCAGGAAAGCATGGACACTGCCTAGTGCATCTTCACCATCAAGCCTTCTAGATGTAGTGGCTTGTTCTTGCACCAGGTTCTCTTGTCTTAGCACTTGCGATCTGGTATCATTATGCGAAATTGTGACAGAACTTGAAGCTCTCGGATCTGAGAAATACTCTTGAGCTTGCTTGAATGCTTCTTTCTGCTTCTGCAGGTCGAGCGGGGATGGTTTAATATTAGCGCAATGCACCCATTGCGTCGCTTGCTTTCCAGTTCCCAACTCTGGCGCACCAGTGGTTGCTCCACTGCGCGTTACTATATTAACTGTAGGATCTGGTTCTCTTTTTTCTGCTCCAATTAGCTGAATATTCTGATTGACCTTTGGCGTCTTTGCTTGCATCTTAGCCATCAACTGAGGGCATTCTTCAATGATATGATCATAAGATTTACAGTATATGCAGATGGTTGTAGGATTTTGGAAATCCCTTGCAAAATGACCTTGAGCTCCGCAATTATAACAAGAGATCTGTCCTCTTCCTCGACCAAAATTTGTTGCGCGTCCACGACCTCTATAATTTCCTGCTCGGCCGTCGTGAGTTTGGTCATACTGTGGACCTGCTGTGGGTCCTTGTGCCTCTAACTGTACTCTATAAACATCATGTTTCCTTTCCATCATAAGATCATATGCTCTGCAATTGTTCTCATCATGGCCTACTGATTTACAGAAATTGCAATTTAGATTCTTTGGAGTTTGTACGTATTTCTGTAGCAAGTGACATTCTTGTGGTCTATGACCTCTAGTTCTACAGATTTCACACCAAGGCCCCTGAGTGTTAGGATATTTAGACACTTAGGAGTTAGTTAAGATCAACTTGTGTAATATATCCATTAGGGATAGTGTGTTTCTTTAGTATGCATTAGTATGCATTTGTAAATACTTAATCCGACGGTCACGATATGTTTCCGACATAGAGTGATCCGACGGCTCAACTTCTCTTAGATCAAACCTAACCTTGATCCGTGGCTTAACACCCGATTGGTCCATGATCTCTATTTAAAGAGCATGGAGGGTCATTGTTTAGTTGATCGATTATGAGAAGCTCATTTGTAACTTTCTTTCTTTGCATAATAAATTGTCCCATAGAAGCTATTTGGCCGGGGCCGTGGAGTGTTTCCCTCAAGGGGGTTTAAACCACGTCAAAACATCGGTGTGTTGATCTGTGATCTGCTTGTGTGAAGTGGTTTCTCTTGGTGTTCGGTCCTTTGGTAGTACCCTGTGTACCCGAACATGGTATCAGAGCTTTTATGAAGTGCCGCTTCCGGTTATGATCTAGATCTTGAACTGCTGTTGCAGAAACTCGTAAGGGTTTCTAGTTCTGGTATTTCTGTGCATTTCTGGGCTGTGGGAGGTGTTCCATTGCGTCCGGAGCGTCGTTTCCATTGGGAAATAGTTTTCGTTTGATCGAAAACGGTTCCCGGTTGCTCCAGAAACGCGTTTTTCATCAGATCTGAAGGTATAATGTTACAGTGACGCATTTTTTTATTTCGTTTTTGAAAAGAAAAAATCTCATATTTCATTTTTTTACTGTTAGATTTTTTTTGGTTCGGATTGTTGCTTTCTCGTCTGCGTATGCTCTTTGCCATGCACCTTGAGCGATCTCGGCAAATCAGAAACAGAAAGGGAAAGGGTTTTTCTCGGCTGCGTATGCTCTTTGCCGTGCACCTTGCGCGATCTCGGCAAATCAGAAACAGAGAGAAAACGTAGACTTTCCGGGCAAGCTAACAAGATCTAACTCCACAAGTGTGGAAAAGTTTTTTTTGTTTCGTTTTGTGGTCTGTTTTGCAGGAAAAAGGGCAAGCACGCAAACCGAGCAAGAAGAGTAAAAAAAAAAAAAAAAAAAAAAAAAAAAAAGAAAAAAAAAAGCCCCCTTCCTCATTTCCATATTTTACATACCTTTTAAACTAGCTCACTTGGTCCAAAGTTGCTTTATTCCTTAATAGGTCTTGAGTTCAAGTCTTAGGAAGTTACTTTTAAAAAGAAAAGTGCATGCAATTTCTATTTTCAAGTTACTTTATTGTAAAAGTGCATCTCACTTAAATAATAAAAAATAAAAATACAAGTGAGTCACTTAAGCTTTTTATTTATTGTTGCACTATTTAAAAGTAATATCATTGTAAAAGTGAAATCACTTATTTTACAAAAGTGATTCACTTAAAAGCAACTTTTTTGTAAAGTGATTGTCAAAAGGTTCATCTTGGGAAGAGGGGGGTTCTTTTTTTTGCTGGACATTCTCTAGCTGCCACGTCTTCAACAGTTTCTTTGTTCAAGCATAACTTCATCATACAGAGTCAGTTTTCAGTGCCGTTTTTTTTGAAACTGCCTATTTTCTCGAGCTCTTCACATCCAGACTATTGGTTTCTGCTTTTACAGCCATTAATTTACAAATATGGCCGCCCTTTGTGATATTCTACTTAACAGTTCCAACTATTTCTCATGGAAATCTCGTATGGAGGATGTTCTACGAAGTAGGGGACTTTTCAGAATTACAACAGGGAAAGAAAAAGAACCCACTGATGATGATAAGAAAATAAAATGGGAAAATAGATGTGATGAAGCTCGTGGATTGATTGGGATGCCAATCTCTACTGATTTGCGATTCCACATATCTGGAATTGATGAACCTAATGCTGCTTGGGACAAGTTGGAAACTGTGTTTGGTAAACACAATGAAATTCGAGGTCATCAACTCGAAAATGAGTTGATTTCTTTAAATCCAAGTGACTTTTCATGCATTCAAGATTATTTATCTAAGTACAAAACTCTTAAACTCTTATGTGCAGAATGTAAGATTGAGAGGGAAGACAAACAGTGCATTTATCATATTCTTTCCAAACTTGGACCTGCATATTCTGTTTTTGTATCTACATTTTACTCCATGAAAGCGTCCTTGAATGCAGCTAGCTATCAAGAGCCTAGTCTTGAATCCTTTTGTGATTCCTTGATTAGAGAACAAGATAAACTCATTCATCTTGGAATAATCAACAATGCAGATACATCGGGGAAAGCCTTATTGTCCCAACAGAAAGAAAAGTCCAAGCCTCCCAAGAAACAAAATTTTCGCAATAATAAGTCAAACAAGGGTCCAAAACCCTCTCAGTCGGCTCCTTCTTTAAAAAATGACAAAGGATCCAAGCCAAAAGGCAAGAAGACTGAGCGTCATTGCAACTATTGTGGGAAAGATAATCATGATGAATCTAAGTGTTTCAAGAAGATGGCAGCCTTGGAAGTAGCAATGAAGAAGCACCACATCAGCCTAGATTCGCCTTCAAAATCTACCTCTCATGGACATGCACTTTTTGCTTCTGGTTATTCTTATAATGCATCTTCTTCTTCTACTTCAAATGAATGGCTCATTGATTCTGGAGCATCTTATCATATGGCTAAGGATCAAGCCATCTTTTCTACTATGCATGAATGTAACACCAAACAAATATTTGTTGGTGATGATAGATCTCTAAGTGTTGTAGGAGCTGGAACAGTTCCAGTAGATAATGGTCATTTTAGTGATGTACTATGTGTTCCAAGAATTTCCTGCAATTTGTTATCAGTCTATCAGATCACTCATTCTGGTGAAGGTAAAACTGTGACCTTTACACCTCACCAAGTTGTAATCAAGGATTTTAAAGATCCTCAACAGGTCCTAGCTACCGGAATTGTTGATGATATTACCAGGTTGTACAAATTTAACAACTTTGGGTCATCACCTTTCCCTTCAGTTTTTGTTGCTCATAGTGATAACTTGAGCAAACTTTGGCATGAGCGATTTGGTCACTTAAATTATCGCTCATTGCAACAACTATGTAAAGAAAATATGGTGACAGGTCTTCCGATGGTATCTTGCAGAGATGGTGTTTGTTCCGGTTGTGTACTCGGAAAACATCATCGGGACAGTTTTGACAAACGTGCCTCTTGGAACGCCTCGGTTCCCTTGGAGCTTGTGCATAGTGACTTGTGTGGTCCTCTTCCATCTGCTTCATTTTCTGGTTTCAAGTATTTCTTAACTTTCATTGATGATTACACCAGACGCACTTGGGTTTATTTCCTAAAACTTAAGAGCGAAGTATTTAACATGTTCTTGGCCTACAAGGCCCTTGTTGAAAAACAATCTGGTCATCAAATTATTAAGTTAAGATCTGACAATGGAGGAGAATATGTTAACAAACAGTTCACTACTTTCTGCACTGAACAAGGAATCCAACAACAGCACACTGTTCCATATACACCACAACAAAATGGTGTAGCTGAGCGGAATAACCGCACTTTAAAAGAACCGGCTAATTGTATGATCCAATCTAAGGGACTAAGTCTTCAATTTTGGGCTGAAGCCATAAATTGTGCAAATTACATAGTTAATCGCACCCCCACAAAAGCATTACAAGGTATAACACCGGAAGAAGCATGGAGTAAAATTAAACCTGATGTAAGTCACTTTCGTGTGTTTGGTAGTGAAGCATGGGCTCACATTCCGGATGAAAAACGGAAAGCATTGCAGCCTAAAAGTGAAAAGTGCATATTTGTTGGATATTCTGAAGATGTAAAAGGTTATAGACTTCTTCAACCACATTCTCATGCTATAATCATTAGAAGAGATGTTAAATTTGATGAAAATATCTTGGCCTACGAGCCTAACTCGGCGAGTGTGCCATCTTTGACCTGCGAGCCTGATTCGGCGTTTGTGCCTTCTTCTTCTTCTTCCAACTTCCTTGACAGGTTTCCAACTCCAGTTTCTGATGATGACAGTGAGGATGAAAATCCACCTCTGCCTGCTCATGTTCCTCCAGTTGCACCAGCACAAGTGCTTCCTCGATGGGTCCGTTCAACATGTGAAGCAGCTGGTGATCTTGCCGGTGATCCTAGAGATCAACGTCGAACACGTTCTCAGTTTAAGCGAGCCTCTTCTCTTTTGGCTCAAGTTTCCGAGAATCATGATCCAGAAACCTTTGCAGAAGCTTCAGGGAATCCAGATTGGGATGCAGCCATGGATGAAGAATATCGTTCCTTAATGGCGAACGATACTTGGGATCTTGTACCTCTTCCAAAAGGAAGAAAACTTGTCAGATGTAAATGGGTCTACAGAACTAAGTATGCATCAGATGGAAGTGTTGAAAGACTTAAGGCAAGGTTAGTTGCCAAAGGTTTTTCTCAAGTTGAAGGGATTGACTACAATGAAACCTTTGCTCCCGTCGCCAAAATGAACTCCATCCGCCTTGTTCTTTCCCTTGCAGCCTTACACAACTGGGAAGTCCATCAAATGGATGTCAAGTTTGCCTTCTTACATGGTGATTTACAGGAGGAAATTTACATGGAACAACCTCCTGGCTATGTTCAGAATAACTCTAGCCTTGTCTGTCGCCTTAAGAAATCCTTATATGGCCTTAAGCAAGCTCCCAGAGCTTGGTATGCCAAAATGGATAACTTTCTCCTTGACACTGGTTTTTCTAGATGCCATTCTGACCCCAATGTCTATACCAAGAAAGTAGGAAACCATCTCATCATACTTGTTCTATATGTTGATGACCTTATTCTTACTGGTAGTGACCCTAAGCTTATAACCCATGTGAAATCCAGTCTTAAACAAAATTTTGAAATGTCAGACTTAGGACATTTGCATTATTTTCTTGGTCTCCAAGTCCTACAAACCAAAGAAGGAATCTTTCTTTCTCAGTCTAAGTATGCTTGTGACCTTCTTCGTCGCTTTCACATGGAAGATTGTACACCAGCCCCTTCTCCCTTCCAGTCTGGAGTCAAAATTTCTGCCACTTGTACTTCACCTGAAGTCGATGCCACCTTGTATCGTCAGCTTGTTGGTTGTCTCTTATACTTGACTCATTCCCGTCCTGACCTTTCCTTTGCCGTTGGTAGAGTTGCCCGTTATATGCAGACACCTCATGAAAGTCACTGGAAAGCAGCTAAAAGAATACTTCGATATATTCGAGGTACAGTTCAGTTTGGGATTCATTACAGTACAAGGGGGAAACCTTTGTTGGTTGGTTTCACTGATTCAGATTGGGCCGGCGATCCTGATGATCGAAAGTCTACTGCAGGTTATGTTTTCAGTCTGGGATCTGGACCTATTACTTGGGCTTGTAAGAAACAACAAGCTCTTTCTCTTTCTTCAGCAGAGGCAGAATATCGAGCAGCAGTTAATGCTAGTCAGGAAGCTTTATGGCTTCGACAGATCCTTTCAGAGTTTGGATTCGAGCAGCAGCAGCCTACTCCACTTTGGTGTGACAATCAAAGTGCCATCAAGCTTGACAAAGATCCAGTTCTACATCAACGCAGCAAACACATTGAGCTACATATGCACTTCATCAGAAATCTTGTTCATGATCGTGTTCTTGAAGTGCTCTTTTGCCCTACAGATGATCAAGTTGCAGACATCTTCACCAAGTCTCTTACAGAAGCGAAGTTTTCTAAACTTCGATCTATGTTAGGAGTTCAGGAACTTGTCATTAAGGGGGGATAGGCTCTAATGCCTCCTTCCTTCTCCTAATAGTGTCACTTTTGTAAATCCTTCAATCCTATCCCAAGTTGTTCTTAAGGGGGGATGTTAGGATATTTAGACACTTAGGAGTTAGTTAAGATCAACTTGTGTAATATATCCGTTAGGGATAGTGTGTTTCTTTAGTATGCATTAGTATGCATTTGTAAATACTTAATCCGACGGTCACGATATGTTTCCGACATAGAGTGATCCGACGACTCAACTTCTCTTAGATCAAACCTAACCTTGATCCGTGGCTTAACACCCGATTGGTCCATGATCTCTATTTAAATAGCATGGAGGGTCATTGTTTAGTTGATCGATTATGAGAAGCTCATTTGTAACTTTCTTTCTTTGCATAATAAATTGTCCCGTAGAAGCTATTTGGCCGGGGCCGTGGAGTGTTTCCCTTAAGGGGGTTTAAACCACGTCAAAACATCGGTGTGTTGATCTGTGATATGCTTGTGTGAAGTGGTTGCTCTTGGTGTTCGGTCCTTTGGTAGTACCCTGTGTACCCGAACACTGAGCCTGTGGTAAAGGGTTAGGTGCTCCAGTTGCAATATACTCTATGAAAACGGGACAATGGTCCTTTGAATGACCTTGCGCTTTACATTTTGTACACCAAATTTCTTCTTTAACTTCCTTTCCTTTCTTAATATCATGCACTTGCAAGGTTAAGTTTGCTAATTGGTTCTGCAACTGCGCAACATCGTTGCTTGTTCTAGCAATTGGTGAAGCTTCTAGTTTCATAGCCATCTCTAGAGCTTGTTCCTGAGTAGTGAGATTCTGTTGCATCAAAGGAAGTCTGATGTGTGGAAGCAGCGCAGCAATGAACCATTCCTTATGCTGCTGCAGTGCAAACTCAAAGCTTACTTGATCTATCAAGGCTTTGAATTTCTGGTCAAAGTCCCATACTGACTCTGTAGGTAACTGTTTTATGTCTTTGAGCTCTGTTATACACTGTGATTCTGATTTAGGTTTCTTGAATTCTCTAATCATAGCATTTCTGACATCAGCAAGCGTCCTATTCTGTGCTGCTGAGTATTTCATGAACCAAGTTAAGGCTCTTTCTCTTAGTGTGGTTGCTAACTGAACCAGTTTAACAGCATCATCATTAATTTCCTTAATTGTCCAAATGGCTTCGCATAGGAACCAGTGCTGCTTAGGGTCTTCTATCCCTGTTCCTCTAAAAGTTGGTAGCTTCATGTCATCACCCATCCTTCTTGCGCTAGGTTGAGGTGGAGGTGCAGTAGCAGTGCCTCCGGGATGGTTAAACAAAGGTGGTACTAAGGTACTAGAAGTACCGTGCGGGCTACTAGAAGGTGTTACTGTGGAGTTATACTGAGCCTCGTATAGTTTTTGCGGTGTAAAAGGGTGATAAGGGATATGAGCAGTCCCTTGTCTCTTTATATGGCTCGCTCTAGGAACTTGACTATCTTCTAGGCTAGACTCAAAAGAATGTTGGTCAAGGCCTACTTTATACCGTTTTCCACTACGAGTGCAACCAATAAGTTCAAGATCACTATCAGAATCTGCGGACATTACTTGTCTATGCTATTCATCGGAAGCTATGCATAGTTTTGCTTTTTCATACAGAAGCATTTTAATCCATAAGTTCAGAGAATTTAAGAACTTACCTCTGTGTGCTTGGAAGAAACTCATCTCAGCTTCGTTGAAACTCTTTCTTGTATCTACTGCAAACTCGGTGATGAAGCCTTCCAGCAGACTGTTCAACCAAAATTCTACTGCGCGGGACACAGGATTATCTACCCACTTCAAAATACTGACGAGCTCAAGCGTCCAAGCAACGGGTCGATTAACATGCACGGTGGGTCTAGTATCTGCTAACTTAGCTACCCACGCATGCAGCTCAAGTGCAAACGTGACAAAGAAAATTTTGTGAAGGTCAGTATAAATATACTTCTGCAACTAGTCTTCTGTCTGAAGCCTAGAGCTTCTATTTTCTCGTTCAGCGAACTCTTTAGCCTTTGAATCAAACCAGTCTTGAATTTCTTTAGCTGTAGGATTCCAGTAACACATTTGTTAGCTGAGCAAATCTCAAGGCAACAGAACCATTTGTTGGCTCCTTCTTTCTCTAGGTTGCGCATCAATCTCGCGCATCGCCGAATTAACAAGACTCACAGTAACAAGTCACAAGGCAACAGAACCATTTGTTGGCTCCAACAACAATCTCATACATCGCGAAAATAACAAGTCTCAAGGAAACAAGTCACAAGGCAACGGAACCATTTGTTGGTTGCTTTTTGGATAGACCCGGGTTTTAATGAAGCGCAGCAACAAAACCCCTTGGCACACTGGCCCTCTCAGCAACGAGCTGCGCAGCAGCTCGAGGTCTCATCCGAAGTGGCTATGGGGCGCTAAGGAATCATGCTTCCTTAACCTAGGCGACGCGGAGACGGCGGTCTTCTCCCTTCCTTCCTTGAGGATTCCTCAATGCGGAACGTCTTACTCTTCCGCCGACTTCTCAGTGCAACAACGCTGAAGTTTGCACTTACCAGCCTAGCTGCGCGGTGTCTCTGCTTCTGCGCACGAGGTAAGTACCCTCTGCGTCGGTACTCTATATATCATTTCTGCTTGCGCGCCTAGTGTGGTAATGCATTCCTCAATCGCCGTAGCGACATCGTTCTACAGATTCCTTCAACACTTAACGATTATAACTACCAAGGAAGCTATGAGATCTTACTTAACATATTCATAAAGATAACGCAATGTTCATGTTCATGTATACGCAGATAGTGAACTAAAACATGCAATTACACAACATAGCATCATAACACGAGAATTATGTAGTTCGCCTCCACGAGAAAACCATGTCCACGGGAAGTATATCTTATATTAGCTCAAGATGGAAATTACACAATATGCTCCGCACACAGCTGCAGCCTTAGATCTTTCCAGGAAACTCCACGCACATAGCTGGGAGCCCTTCTCTCGATCTAGTCTCTTCCTCTACAGAGATTACAATAGTTTAGACGTCAACTCAGACTGTCTGCAACTCAGGGATTAGCTTCACAGCTATCCAGTTCTAACTCTTGTCTTCTAACAACACAATACAAGACTAACTAGCTAGCTTATCTCAAACAACTAGCTTACGTCTCAACCTCTAATGGTTAGCTATCTAACTAACGTCTAACCTTTACAATTACACATATATATAGGTGGCCATGAAGGTCGCACCTTTACAAAACTGTGGGCCTTTCCCAGCAGTATTCCCCAAAAACCCTAACCACGGACATGGCTAGGTGTACTGTAGGTGCCGCTTGCAGTCACGTCACCGTTTCCTGCAGGTTCCGTGACTTCCGACGCAGATTGCGGGTATGGGCGCCGCTTCTTCATTCACTGCTCTTTGTCCTTCGCCTTCAATACTTTGGTCCATTGCTCTTCCTTGATCAGAGCAACCATAACTTTTGTACTTATCCTTAATGAGGGTAGCTGAGCCCTCTACTCCGTCGCTTCATTTATTGTGGTAGTTGAGCTCTCTACTCAGCCACATTCATTCTCCTTTGACATGTGCGTGTGAGCTCCGCAATTTCCGGTCCATAATCTGCACTGAGCTCATCCATCTGGCACCGTACTGCGCACCGTTTACTTCTTCCCAAAATTTGGTGCTTATTCAAAATTAGCACTTTCCCTTCCATACTTGTGTTTTTTCCTCAAAATTCGCAACTTTACCGTAGCTGCGGCCTAGGCTCCAACAGTAACCCAAATTGTGCTTCCAGTTTTTATTGCCATATCCTTCCGGGCTGTCGCACGTCGAGAGATGCGGGGCTTCCTATCCAAGGTTCGGTGTTTTTTGAAACTTTCGACTTCCATTACCACAGTCGAAACCATTGCCGAGACAGTGCATAGCACCTCTGTTACCAATGCCATTGCCTGCATCTAGAGGCATCCATCTTCTTCCATTACCTTGGTCATCAGGTTAACGGGGATTGTTGCAAGCCAAGATAGGGGCCCCTCGTCTTTCATTGCCTTCATTACTCTATAGAAGTTCATTGAGGTAGCGTTTCTTACCTCTTCTAGTTCCATATTGTCCCACTCTACATTCTTTACAGTGCAGGGAATGGCAATGGTCTACCATGGCGCAATAAGGGAAACCTATAGGAGAAGTCACATGAGATAGATGGCCACAAACCTGCAGAGGAAAATGCAAGTTGCAAAGACCACCACCCTACATGAAATAGATGAGAGGGGGGCGTCGGAATAGGTGAAAAGACATGGAGGATGTGAGCTAGGATCCAAAGAGTATTTGGGGAGTAAATGCGACCCCCGAAGGGTGAGGGGAGGAGGGATAAGGGGGAAGGAACCTAGTTTGGGGTGAGATTGATGGGAGGAATCTAGGGCACCTAAACATCAAACTTGTGAATGCCATTTGAGATAGCATTACCGCACTGCAAACGTGCCCTGATGTTAGCCAAACCATCAACCATTTGGTTGTTGTGTCTTAGGATATGAAGAAAGAGGATAGAGTGGAAGCCCTTAGATGAGAATCTAAAGTGATGGTGAAGGGAGGAGGTGGAGTTACAATGGTTATTAGCAAGACTTCTAGCTTCCTTGATGACCAACATAGAGTCCTCAAAAGCCACAAGATCACTAACTTTTTTGCTCCTTGCAATTTCCATTCCTTTTATCAGTGCAAGCCACTCAGCTGCATTATTAGTCTTCTTGCCGATCCCCCAGGCATAATCATTCATTTTTTTTTCGTCGAGGTCCATAAGAACTCTCCCCGTGCCTGCCAACCCAGAAGTACCACCATGTTTTTGCTCCTAGTATTGCACCTAAATTTGCTCCCAAAATAGCACCACGTTTTCCTCCTAGAATTGATCCTAGTTCAACATATGAGTTACTTAATTGATGGGATAGAGGCTATTGGTTACTGAGGTTGAGGGTTAGATTTGGGAGGGTTGTGTTAGACATTGATGTTGATGTCTATGATGATAATGATGATGATAAGGATGACAATGATGATGTTGACGATGTCGATGATAATGATGATGATGAGGATGATGCATGTGATTGCAGTATTTGACCATGAGTGACTTATGTTGTTGAAGCTTCTTACTCAGAAAAGATAGTGTAGAATTAGATGGAAATCCACCTTTAAAAAATATCCTCCTACACTGCATGTATCTAGTAATTAAGGGAAATAAAGTGACACCCTTCACATCCATGTCCTTCCAGAACTGCAATTTTGTGGAAATAAAAATAAAATGCACAAGCATTGAAAATTATAACCTACATTTTTAAAACACAAAAAATCCAAGGAAGTTGGAAGTTTGGAACAACTATGCTGATACAAGAGACTAGAATTTGAAATATTGAAAATAAATGTAAGTTATACTCTATCCAACCACTGCAAACTTAGATTTCACTATATATCTTTCCATGTCCTAATAATACTAGAGGATATTTTGAACAAATGGCCATGTTGAAGAGTTATATGCCCAACCATATCCTTCCCAACTTTAGCTACACAAACAAGACATACCTACAAATAAATACACAATAAGGTCAGAAAGTCAATACAAATGAGACATCATCTAATAGCCTAGATTCATAAAATTTAGGACCTGCAAAAATCCCCCTTCCTCAAAACCATAGATTGTTTGCTCTTTACAGAAAGTTAAACTATACATCCACAAGCTTGAGGACATAATAATGATAAAATTTACAACACCTCCACTATTCACGTAATCTCACCTTCTCAAGATGCTACATAAATAGTTATTGTTAGTTATTTTCATTTTTATGATTTGAATCTCAAAAAACTATAAAATAACATTCTTCAATCATTCATTCATTCATATATATCTAAATATTATCATTTTAAATATAATAATTTTTTAGCTTTTACAATTTTAAATATAATTAAACTTGTTTATTTAATAAGAAAAATATAAAAACATACATTCATTCATATATATATGTAACACAATTGTTATAGATGTATCCCACCTAAACATGTTCATGAACTCCTTCATTTTTAAACAAATAAATAATAAGGAGTAATTAATATATGTTTAACAAAGGTTTTCAACCCCAGAAATGATACTACCATAGCAAATTCGTTTGTTTTTCATTAAAAAACTTAATAGGACATACTTCATGAATAATCCAATGATCTCTTCTGTAAAAAAAGCTTAGCACCATTGGCTTGGTCAATTCATGAAAGATTAACAACTTGTCAGAAAGCTCATAGTAATAGATGCCTTTGTTTTCTGAGATGCTTCACTTTCAGTTTTGACTGTCTACAATGATCCTTAAATATTTATAACTATCCACCCATTTTTTATTTGATGGAAATGTTTTGAGGGATTGTAGTGAGTGTGCTATTATAAGCTAGATAGAGACCAATCATTTATGACTAAAGTTGATTTGGGTGATCATTTTCATATCCTTATCTTCATCATTCCAACTAAAATCATAATCATATTTAAATTATATAAGCCTTATGGTAAATTTGAACTATTTTTTAAATATTCACTTGGGTCAGAAAATGATAGATTGTAGAGTGAGGAATATCGGTGATTGATAGAGGTAGTGCTTCTAAGACTACATTTTGAGTATTCGTATTATATTTCCCTTCTAGATCAATATATCAAAAGAATGGATCTCAAATTTAATAGTGACCATCTATCCTTTAATCATATTTCAGGGAGAATTTTCATGTTAGTAACATAATATTGATCCTTGAATCCCATATCATGGAAAAATGTCATCCTAGATAATAAGAACAAATGTTTTATTGAGTTAGTGTCATGATATGAAATAAGGATACATGGTATTGATTACCATATTGAATCCTTTTCTTGACCAACATATGTTGATTAGGATAAATAATTAACACATGATTACATTAAATGTATTCCCTACTTCCAAATTTGTTCTTAATTCCATATTCTAAATTTGTTCCATAGAAACCCATCCCAATAGTGCATCAATATAATTATACCATTCCATTCTTCTTAGTTCATTTCATGCATCATGGCCTTTAAGAATTCAGTATTCAATATATAACTCAATGTCGGTTATCTACAATTTATTGTTCAATAATCTAATTCACCCTAAAAAATTAGAATTCCTTATTAGTGCTATTAAGGGATCAAGTTCATATCAATCTCCAATAGATCCTATGTACATGAGATGATTAAAAAGAACCCTACCTAAGGATATATATCAAACTATGTCCTAGCACCCTCTAGTAGGGTCCATGGAAGTGATATGTTAACAATGCAAGGCTTACACCGATCCATTAACAATGCAAGGGTTTTTAAGGATTTGACTTTTCAAAAATTTCTTTTGGTTTCCATAACGAGATATGAATATGGTCATAGAGACAACACCAATAACAAAAACTACATTGTAAAAATCTATTTCGCAATCATCTATATCAATTTATGATAATTATTATTTAGAAGAAGAACCCTATAACAAAATCATGAGCGAACTTAGAACTCTTTGATAAGATAAAAACATTAAAGATGCCCCTTTGTTACTAACCTATCATTTGACTATCAAGTTTATCATGGTTTAATAATATTCTAGAGTTGACACATCCTTAGACATACATTTTTTTTCACACAGGAAAAATAGCTATACCTTTAATTATAAAAGTATATGAGATATACAGGAATAGACAGAGCTGTCAACGGCACAAAGGTTCAAGAATCACAGCCACAATAAAATCACCATAATCAAACTGGTTTGTCCCAATAACAATCCTAATAAACAAGGAAAACCGCCTTAGAAATGTCCCACCAAAGGAGTAAAATCAAAAGTACAATCACAGGGGAAAGACCATTAACCAACCACCTGTATAATGTCGAAAATATGTCCTTGTGCCCCGCCGAAAGGAGATGACCATCTCTCCAAGATTAAAAAAGATGGAACCTTCCTAATCAACCATGCGATGCCTTGATAATTTATCAGCTAGTATGTTGTGCTCCTAATAGATATGTAAAAGGGAAGCCTAGGGCATATCTAAAATAAGTGTTTTAATCTGAGCCAACCACGACAAGAGAAGCTTGGATGGGATGTTTTAATTTCCTTTGGAGAGGGAACTCATTGGATCCTCTTTACCCCTGGGTGGCCTAGCAAAAAATTTCTATTCCTAAAGAGTTAGGTGGCTGGGGGTTGGAGAACCTTCCTAGCTTTGAAAAAACCTTAGCTACTAAGGGGGTTTTGTTGATGTACATGTAACTTCGGAATGTATTTCATCTATGTATTTCATATATATTTATTGTACCCTTATAAGAGATGTGTTATTCCTCTATAAGGAAGTGTCGTCATGTGGATTGACAAGTGTCGCAAGTGTGTGTACTTGCCGATGGGTTATTAGACCACCATGTGTGGGGTCGGCCTTGAAATATATATTATATTGTGGATGTATCTAGATAGAAAAGTCGGCCCCATAGTGTAACTAGTAAAATAGGTTAAGTATAAATAGAGATCAGGAGATCTCTATTTGGATCAATTTGGAAAGACACACTTCTCTCACTCAGAAAGTGGCGCACTAGTGAGGAGGAGGATCATATGCTCTAGGAGACTATCTCAAGCGTATTTTGGTTGTACTTTGGTTGAGCCATTTCTCTCTCTATCTCTGAGGAAGTTGTGGGGTTTTTCACCTTAAGGTTTTCCCCACGGAAACTATGTGTCTCTTGTCTCTCATGCTTTTGATTCTTGTGATGCTTGTGATGCTTTTTGTGATTGTTATGCATTGATATACTGCATATGTTATTCTCTCAGTAAATATCCAAGATTATTGTGAATTAATGCTCAAAATTTAACATGGTATCAGAGCTAACCTAAGAAGAAGACATTTTGCAGTGACGGAAACTTGAGTTTCTTATTTATTGGGTTTCTCTCCACAGTTTTTGGAAAAGCAGTATAGTAGATTGACTCTACTCATCAAGTAGAATCTATCTGTCCAATCAGAATTCAATTCTGAGCATTTTCAGATTTGGCCCTAAAAATTAGGGTTTCCACAAAAATAGGAATTTCTGAAATTTGAAGACATAGTTGGAAGCTCCTTGCCAAAATCGAAGTTTAGAGCTTTGGATCGAGATTTTTGGCTTGGTAGATCTTTGGGAAACTCAAACCCTAATTTAGGGCTCTCCCTAGTGAACCTGGGAGGACAAAAAGGCAAATCTAAAGGGTAAAGCTTTGCTGATCTCAAATTATGAATACACCAGGCTGATCAACTCATCAAGGCACATCTTTCTATCCTTTCAGAAAGTTGAAATTCACATTTTGAATTTTTAGGGTTTTTCCGACAAACCCTAATCCGGGACCAGATCCAGTTTTCAGCATTTCAAGTGGTAAGACCTAAATATTTTCTATTTCCATTTGAAGTACTCTTTAAGATGTCTCACCACACCAAGCTCGAGGATAAGCTTAAAGGGGATGATAACTTCTGAGCTTGGAAGTATAGGATTGGGTTAATCCTGGAAGAGAATGAGTTGGACTCATATATAAAAGAAGACATCCCTATCCCAGAGGATGAAGAGGCTAAGGTATTGCATAAGAAGAACTTGGTCAAGGCAAAGAGAATCATTGCTGATTCTATCAAAGACCATCTCATACCCCATGTGTCTTCTCTAAAGACACCCAAGGCTATGTTTGACTCTTTGACCTAGCTATTTGAAGGAAAGAACATAAATCAGAAGATGACCCTGTGGAATCAATTGAAAGGGGTCAAGATGTCGAATGGAGAAACCATTCAATCCTATTTCTCCAAGGTCTCTCAGATCAAGGAACAACTTGAATCTGTAGATGAAATGGTGGAGAATGGTGAAATTGTTATGACTACTTTGAATGGCCTACCTAGGTCATGGGACTCTTTTATCCAGGGGATCTGTGCCAGAAAGAAGTTAATCTCCTTCAGCAGATTATGGGAGGAATGTTCTCAAGAAGAAGCAAGGCTTGTGGCAAGAGAAGAGAAGATGGGAAATGAAGATCAATCTCTCATAGCTCACACTAAGAAGGGCAAGTTCAAGAGGGAGCCATCCCATCACAAGAAGAAATCTTCTCATCATTTTCACAAAGACAAGAAAGATCTAAGGTGTTTCACTTGTAATGAGAGGGGTCACTTTGCTTTAGAATGTCCCAAGAACAAAAGGGACAACCACCACAACAACAACTCCAGCAAGAAGAAGAAGGGTAACAAAAGAAGGTACCATGCTCATGCTACCGAAGATGATGAACCTCCAAAGAAGAAGGCTAGGGAAGAAAGTGATGATAGTAATGATGACTCATCAAGTAAAAAAGAGTATGTTCTAATCTCTGCTCTCATAGGTACTATCTCCCATGGTTGTAATGATTGGTTAATTGATAGTGGGGCTTCCAAACACATGATTGGGTTTAAAGAATCCTTTGTAAATCTGTCTGAACATGAATCACCCCATAAAGTGAAACTTGGGGATGATTATCAATATCCCATCAAAAGAAGTGGTGAAGCCTCCTACAATCTATATTCTGGAAAATCTTTGAAGATGAAAGAAGTCCTTTATATACCTGGGCTCAAGAAGAACTTACTCTCCATCTCTGCATTGGATGCAAAAGGTATGAGGGTTGCATTTGTGGATGGTCAAGTCCTAATGTGGCCAAAGAGAAAGACCATAGATGATGCAGTTGTGATTGGAGAGCAAGAGGGAGGTTTGTATAAATTAAAAGGACAACCTAAACATGCCATGGTGCATGAATATATGGAGCCAAGTGAACTTTGGCATAGAAGACTTGCTCATATGAACTATAGGGCACTTCCAATTGCAAGCAAGGCTGTAGAGGGTCTTCCTGAAATCAAGACCAAACATGAAGGTGATTGCAAAGGATGTGCAAAAGGTAAGAATATTAAGAAGGTTTTCCCAAGCAGTTAAAGCAAGGAAAAAGATATCCTGGAAATCATCCACTCAGATGTATGTGGTCCTATGTCATCCAGTTCTCTAAGTGGGTATGTTTACTATGTCTCATTTATTGATGACTTCTCCAGGAAGACTTGGGTATACTTCTTGAAAAAAAAAGATGAGGTGTTTGATAAGTTCAAGGAATTCAAAACCTTGATGGAGAATCAAACTGACAAAAAGATCAAAACATTCAGATCCAACAATGGTGGAGAATTCACCTCAGGTGACTTCAAGAAGCTTTGTAGTGATTCAGGGATTAAGAGGGAGTTGAATGGTCCTTATAATCCTCAACAGAATGGAGTTGCAGAAAGGAAGAACAGAACAATCATAAAAGCAACAAGGGCAATGCTGCATGACCAGGATCTACCTATGCATCTATGGGAAAAAGCAGCTAGAACAGCTGTATATGTGCAGAACAGAACACCCCACAAGATATTGGACAACAAGACACCAGAAGAGGTCTTTTCTAGTAAGAAACCTAAAGTCAGCCATCTCAGAATATTTGGTTGTGCAGTATACACTCATGTCCCAAAGGAAAAGAGGACCAAACTAGATCCTTCAGGAAAGAAGGGTATCTTTGTGGGTTACAATGAAAGCTCGAAGGCTTACAGAATATACTTTCCAGGATTCAAGAAGATTGATGTCAGCAGGTATGTAACATTTGATGAAAACTCAGCATTCGTCAAATCAAGGAAGGCACCTATCGAAGTTTATGAAGAACCTAAGGAAACTAGATTTCAAGACACTACCATGACTGAAGCAATTCCAAAAGTTGTTTGTGAGTTTGAAGATCCGCAAGAACCTGTAGATCCACCTCGTAAGGATAACTCTCACAAGAGGAAACCTGCATGGGCTAGAGAGCTCATTCAAGATGTAGAAAGATTTGGCATTCCAGAAGAAGAACACAGAGTAAAGAAAACAACCAGAGCACATACCAGCTATGTTGCTTTACTCTGTGACATTATGAACAAAGAACCTTCCAGTTATGAAGAAGCAGCGGAAAAGAAAGGATGGAAGGATGCTATGGTTGAGGAATACCAATCAATAATGAAAAATGATGTTTGGGATGTTGTCCCAAGACCTAAAGAGAAGTCTGTTGTGACTTCCAAATGGATCTACAAAATCAAGCATGCTGCAGATGACAGTGTAGAGAAATACAAAGCAAGATTCATAGCTCGTGGCTTCTATCAGAAAGAGGGAATAGATTATGAAGAAAATTTTGCACCTTTATCCAGGTATACTTCCATTAGAACAGTACTTTCCCTGGCTGCAGCAATGAAATGGAAAATACACCAGATGGATGTCAAGACTACTTTCTTGAATGGTGTAGTTGAAGAGGAAGTATATGTGGAGCAGCCACTTGGCTTTGAAATACATGACAGGGAGTCATAAGTGTGCAGATTGAAGAAATCCTTGTATGGCTTGAAGCAAGCCCCCAGAACTTGGTATGGTAGGATGGACAGTTTTGTTAGGAACTTGTGTCAACCCTTCTCTTTACTATGTTAGTATATTGTTGTTGGACGCATATGCTTTGTAAGTCGTCTCGTAGTATTTGTTGATCCATAGTTTATATTAGCTCATAGTATTGACCCATAGTATTGGACGCATATGCTTTGTAAGTCGTCCCATATTATTATATGTCCCATGGTTTTGACTCATAGTATTGGGCATAGACTTAGTATATAAGTGTTTGTTGAGGTCATTGAAGGCACGGTGAAGTTAATTGTATTGAGCTTGCTCAAAGGAGGTTGCCCCCTCGAAGTGGCCCGTGATCAATATAAAAGTGATTCTGAGTTCTATTATTTCTGATATCTTGTGTATTTGCATTAATTAATTATTGCAAGTTCATCACATCTGGTATCATAGCACTTTCTTGGGCTTGTTGGGTGGAATTTCTGCCAATTTTTTTTTCGTATCTGTTGCAAATTCAGATCTGGGGATAACCCTATCCGCTTAACTGTGGGAAGTACTTGGGAATAATCCCTAAAACTCATTGTGAGGAGTACCACAGGAACCCCAAAGTAGCTATCCCATTGAGAGGACTTGCCAACGAAAAGGGCAATGCCCCCTACCTGATTGACTAGTTCCCACCCGTGAGCTAAACCAAGAGCTGTCGTTTGTGGCAAAGCGATTATCAGTTTTACCTGAGACGTGGAGTGAGGGGTACTACCCCAATACGCCAGCCGTCAGATAGCATTGGTGGCCGAGTGAATCCCCCAAACCGATAGGAAGCCGTACATACCTGGGGTCCATATCTATTTCAGTTGAACTGTTGCCGATCACTTCCGCTCCAGATCCAGCCGTTTCAGATATATTCTCAAAGTCGTTCCAGATCCAATCGCCATTTCAGATCCAGTCGTTTTCGATCCCTTCCATGCCGTTGCAGATCCATCTATTGTGGATCCCTTCCGTGCCGTTGTTGCCGATCCATTTCAACAAAAAAATAAAAAAAAATCCCACATTCCTCCCTTGTTTCAACTTTGTTTTCCTTGAAACTTCATTGACATCCCTACAATCCCATTCTGCATATTTCATTCATGAAGACCCTATCCCAAATTCCACTTCCCAAGACCAGAAATCCCACATTTGTCTATTTTTAGGGTTTGCCATAACTCCTTCAATTTTCACCCAAACGCCTTCAAATTTTGCCACCATGTTCCTTTCCTAATTCTGCTTTTTTCTCCCTCTCTACCAAATTTTCTCATTCTTTCACCCCGCTTCTGAAATCTCCATTTTTTGTTTCCCTGTCCATTAGACAATGTCCAAAACCTAATCAAACCCCAATTACTATTGGCCCGGTTTTGCAACCAGGCTTAGTGCTATGGGCACCTGCTAACTAGTAGCAGCAGTTTCAATGGAAATAAATAACAATAAACTAATTAAACAAGACTATTCATGGATCTATGCAAAGATATTAAGCAAATAACAAAGATAATTTGAAATCAAGAACAAGAACATGTAAAATAATGAATTTGTATTGAAAGAATGGGGAAAGCAAGTGCTTGCGGAATCAATACCTCAAATGGTGAGGTTGAATGGCTCCAAGGATGAGCAACTCCAATCTCCAATGGTCTCTTCTCCAATGTGGTTTTCAATGGCTAAAATGCTCAAGGGAGATTTCAGCAGCATAAGGATGAGATAATGGATGGATGGGAAATGAGGAGCCCCTACCACCTTTTTATAGGTTTTGGTGGTGGGAAATACCATTTGTGGTTTTGTGGAAACCAAATGGTATTGACCAACATGGTTTAGGTACTTTTCCCTCCTTTTTCCTTTTTTGAATAAAAATAATATTTTAATTCCCTTTTTAATATTTTTGGGAATTTGGACCCTTTTTGAGGGTTTTTTATGCTTTTCTTGGAAAAATAATCTTTTTTAATGGAAAAAGGGGTGTACTAAGGTCTTTTGGTGACCTTTTGTTGGTTTCGGAGGCTCAGATGGTGAAAAAGTGGACAAATGGGTCATGTGAATAGGGAAATGAGCTAGTGAGCACTTTTTGGGTGTTAACAATTACCCATCCGAGTTTTTCCCAAATCCAAATATTCCTTTACTAAATAAGCTTTTGTTTGTGTTTTTCTATCCATTTCCCCCCCAAAAAAAAAACTCTTGGTTGTAGTTGTCACCCACGCAGGAGCAAAAACCATGGAGGAAGCACTTGCAACCATCCAAACCAAACTCCAAGATATGGATGAAAAATTTCTCAGCCTCCATCTTCAGCATTCAGCCATGAACAATAACCGACAGCTAGAATCTTTTGTAGCCACCAGGTTCTCTTCTTCCAACAATTTTCGTGGGCCGAATCTTGATTTTCCTCACTTCAATGGTACTGATCTGACTGGATGGATATATCGAGCAGGACAATATTTCAGTCTGCATAATACTATTGATGTCCAGAAAATTCCACTTGCATCCTTTCATTTGGAACAAGAAACCCTTCAATGGTACCGTTGGTACATCAAAGCTCATCCCGAGCCAAACTGGACAAATTTTTGCCAACTCCTTTTGCCACGATTTGGTCCTAGTGCTTTTGATGACTTCACAGGAGCACTCACTAAACTTCACCAAATTGGCACAGTGAGAGAGTATCAGACAGAATTTGAGAAATTGGACAATCACACAGAAGGATTGTCCGATGAATTCTACAGGAGTTGTTTTATCAGTGGTCTCAAGGATGAAATCCGCTCAGAGGTCAAAATGTTCTGTCCCAACACAATGAGGGAAGTCCTAGGGTTGGCTAAGTTGACAGAGGACAAGATCGCATCTCAACAACACTCCAAAACCACCTTTGTTCCCTTCAAAAATATGGGTTCCCAACGACCTCCCATCACGCCTGCTCCTCAACCAACTCCTATCAAGCATTTGTCTGAAACAGAGATGAAGGCACGCCGAGAAAACGGGTTTTGTTATAATTGTGATGATAAATTCACTCAGGGACATAGATGTGTTCAACAAAAGCTCTATCTCTGGATGTGGATTCTTCGCCTGCCTCAGAACTTGATGAAGAAGCTCCAGATACAGTAGATGATTAGGTCGACATTCAACACCCACCTATTGACACCCCATCTTAGGATGACCCACCTGAGATCTCTCTCCATGCTGTAACCGGCGTCACCACCCCACAAACAATGCGAGTAAGGGGATACTTCAAGAAGCTCCCTCTTACCATACTCATTGATTCTAGTAGCACTCATAACTTAATTGACCCTAGGATTACCAAACAGGCTGATTGTTTTGTCCATCCTTGCTCCAACTTTGAAGTCATGGTTGCCAATGGGGGCACCTTAACTTGCAAGGGGAAGTGTCACAATGTGCGTATCTCTATGGAATATTATAACCTGCGCTCTGACATGTTTTCCTTGTCCTTAAGAAGATGTGATGTGGTTTTGGGTGTTCAATGGTTACGCACACTTGGCCCCATCTTATGGGATTTTGCATAACTTTGGATGCAGTTTTCAGTCAATGGGGCATAACAAAAATTAATGGGCTTACAACCAGGGTCTCTCAGCATCATCAGTTCACATCGTCTGGAAAAAATACTTAAGAAGAATTCACATGGTGTCATCGCTCAACTCCATTCCATTCAGATGCACCCATCAATGGTCTCCACTACTTCCTTGGATAGATATGCAGGTGTCTTTGCTGAACCAATGAGATTGCCGCCTTCAAGAGACCTTTCCAGTAAGAATTTAGTCGCATCTACCTCTCAGCAGGAAATGATGGCTATTTTGCATGCAGTACAAAAGTGGCAGCCATACCTATTAGGGAATTATTTCTGCATCAAGACTGATCCACAGAGTCTGGAAAATTTTCTGGAACAATGGGTCTCCTACCCAACACACTTGAAATGGTTTATCCAACTCATGGGTTATCCCTATGAGATCACTTACAAGAAGGGTAAGGACAATATGGTGGCAGATGCTCCTTCTCGCACAATTGATGACCCAGTATCTCTTACAGCTATTTCTCTGCTCGTTCCAAATTGGTTGCAATACATTCAACATGGCTATCTCTTCTATGAACTCCATGCTTCTTCATCAGCAGGGCACTCTGGGTTCTTCAAAATGTATGACCGAGAACAATGTAACTTCTTTTGGCAGGGACTGAAAATGACAATTCAATAGATGGTGGCTGACTGTAATACTTTCCAAGTCAATAAGGGTGAAACATCACTCCTTTCGGGATTGCTGAAACCTCACCCATCCCTACACAGCTTTGGCCAACTATTTCTATGGATTTCCTAGCAGTGCTCTGGTGGTACAATACCACATCTCAAAGGACACCATATGAAGCAGTCTATGGACAGACACCGCCAGTTTTTCTTCCATACACCCTTAGCAGCTCCCCAGTTCAGGAAATTGACTCGGTTCTTTGAAACCGCGATCAGATTATTCTCATTCTATAGGACAATCTTCACATGGCTAGAATTCTCCTGAAACAACAAGCCGATCAGCACTGTTCTGAGTGCAATTTCCACACAGCTGACAAGGTTCTTCTTCATCTACATCCTTCCAAGCAATATTCCTTGACACTCCAAAGCGCCAGTGGCCCGAAATTCAACCCGAGGATGCTACCGGGGAACCACTCCTTCATATTCTGCAGCAATTTCTCCAACCAAAGCTTTGAGGACAAAGCTTTTTGTAAGGGAGAGGGGATGTTAGGAACCTGTGTCAACCCTTCTCTTTACTATGTTAGTTTATTGTTGTTGGGCGCATATGCTTTGTAATTCGTCCCGTAGTATTTGTTGATCCGTAGTTTATATTAGCCCATAGTATTGGACGCATATGCTTTGTAAGTCGTCCCATAGTATTATATGTCCCATGGTTTTGACTCATAGTATTGGGCATAGACTTAGTATATAAGTGTGTGTTGAGGTCATTGAAGGCACGGTGAAGTTAATTGTATTGAGCTTTCTCAAAGGAGGTTTCCCCCTCGAAGTGGCCCGTGATCAATATAAAAGTGATTCTGAGTTCTATTATTTATGATATCTTGTGTATTTGCATTAATTAATTATTGCAGGTTCATCACAAGTTTCCTATCTAGCTTGGGCTTTACCAAGAGTAAAGCGGATTCCAATCTTTACTACAAGTTTGAGGAAGGAAATCCTGTGGTTCTACTTCTGTACATGGATGACTTATTTGTAATAGGAGATGACAGATTGATTGCAGATACTAAGAGGAAGCTTGCTATTGAGTTCGATATGAAAGATTTGGGAATGATGCATTATTTCCTAGGTATGGAGGTGTGGCAGAATTCAGGTGGGATCTTCCTTGGTCAAGGGAAGTACACAGTAGATATCTTGAAGAGATTTGGGATGATGGATTGCAAGGACATGGCCACACCCATGGCATAGAATCTAAAGCTTCTATTTGATGCTTCATCTGAGCTGGTTGATGTCTCTATGTATCGTCAAATGATTGGGTCCTTGATGTACCTGACGAACACGAGACCAGATATTTTATTTGCAGTGAACACACTAAGCCAATTCCTGACGAATCCGAGGAGTGTTCACCTGGTTGTTGTAAAGCATGTCCTGAGGTACCTGAAGGGTACAGTGGATTATGCGCTCAAGTATGAAGCGAATCAAAAGTTTAACCTACAGGGTTATGTTGATTCAGACTGGGCAGGCAGTGCTGCAGATAGGAAGAGCACATCTGGGTGTTGCTTCAGTATGGGAGTAGGAAGCAGTCCTGCGTAGCACTAAGTATAGCTGAGGGAGAGTATGTTGCAGCCTGTTCAGCTAGTTGTGAGGCAATATGGCTACAGAAGCTACTGTCTGAGTTATTTGATCTCCCATTGGATGCTACTGGTATATTCTGCGATAACCAGAGTTGTCTGAAGCTGTCTGAGAACCCAGTATTTCATGACAGGTCAAAACACATAGAGATCAAATATCACTATATCAGGGATATGGTACAGAGAGGAGCCATGAAGCTCCTGTATGTTGTGATGGATGAGCAGAATGCATATGTGCTGACGAAGCCACTAGCCAAGGTGAAGTTTGAGTACTTTAGGGAGAGGCTTGGTGTTCTTTAGATCGACGACACTTCGAGGAAGAAGTGATGGACACATTTGTTGAAGCCATTCCAAGCATGTTGGAAGGAGGATCCTTCACATGGCTGTGGATGTAAGCATTGGATGATGAGTATCAGGATGATGCTCCAGTTACTGCTCTGTATATGCATCATGTTGGATGCTGGATATGATCAGTTGGATCATTTATATTTGTATGTATGTACGCATCGTGTTGATGATGGATATGATCAGTTGGATAATTTATATTTGTATGTATGTACGCATTGTGTTGATGCTGGATATGTTCAGTTCGATCATTTATATGTATGTACACATCATGTTGGATGCTAGATATGATCGGTTGGATCATTTGTATGTATTTGTATATGCATCATGTTGGATGCTTGGACCATGTATATGTATCAGGTGGATACATTGTATGATCAGGTAGATCATGTATGTTGATATGTATCATGTATTTGTATTTGTATCAGGTGGATACACTGTATGATCAGGTGGATCATGTATGATGATATGTATCAGGTAGATACTTGGTATGCATCAGGTGGATGCATTGTATGATCAGGTTGATCATGATGATGAGATTCAATATGTTTCTCCAGAGGATATGTACTAGGATGGTACAAGTGATGATGATCAGTATGATCATGGGCATTAAGATGATGCCTCGTGCGATGATGATCCATTAGATCATGAGTATCAGGTTGATACTTGGAGGTCAGAGATGATATGTGGCAGGTTGTGCAAATAGCATATAATCAGTCCTGGGAGATCTTGCCGGTCATGCTGTGGCACATAAATGTTCTTGGGGTACTCTTTCCAGTATTGCTATGTAGTATGTAAGCAGTCCTCAGATATTCGATAGGTTGAGCTGTGTGCTCGTAATCAGTCCTGGGATGAGGTATTACTACGGAGACATGTAATCAATCCTGGAGATCCTAGAGGTTGAGCTGTGTGCTCGTAATTAGTCCTAGGATGCTCTTTAGAGATCTTGTCGGTCGTGCTGCGGCACATAAATGTTCCTGGGATGCTCTTTAAAGGTTTTGTCTATCCAAATGTAATCAGTCCTGGAGATCCGAGAGGTTGAGTTGTATGCTCGTAATAAGTCCTGGCATGCTCTTTAGAGATTTTGGCGGTCATGCTGCAGCACATAAATGTTCCTGGGATGCTCTTTAAAGATATTGTGGAGGAGATGCATGTAATCAGTCCTGGGAGATATTACCGTTCGTGCTTAGGCACATAAATGTTCCTGGGATACTCTTTCTAGTATTGCATCTGCACATAAAATTAGTCCTGAGAGGCCACCTCTATCAGACCGTTCGCACAGATGATGAAGACCTACAGGTGGTGGGCCTACATCCAGTATGAAAAAAGGACTAGCTCTGTAGAACTTCCTATGACGAGTAGAGTCAGAGATTGGTTGAGATAGCATCAGCAATGATGATGATGATGACGATGATCCTGTGAAGAAGACTTGTCTAGCAGAACTGTGTCGAGAAATACCTTCCTAGTTAAGAGGGAGTGTTGATGTATATGTAACTTCGGAATGTATTTTATCTATGTATTTCATATATATTTATTGTACCCTTATAAGATATGTGTTATTCCTATATAAGGAAGTGTCGTCATGTGGATTGACAAGTGTCGCAAGTGTGTGTACTTGCCGATGATTTATTAGAACACCATGTGTGGGGTCGGCCCTGAAATATATATTATATTGATGATGTATCTAGATAGACAAGTCGGCCCCATAGTGTAACTGGGAAAATAGGTTAAGTATAAACAGAGATCGGAAGATCTCTATTTGGATCAATTCGGAAAGACACACTTCTCTCACTCAAAAAGTGGCGCACTAGTGAGGAGGAGGATCATCTGCTCTAGGAGACTATCTCAAGTGTATTTTGGTTGTACTTTGGTTGAGCCATTGCTCTCTCTATCTCTGAGAAAGTTGTGGGGTTTTTCACCTTAGGGTTTTTCCCACGGAAACTCTGTGTCTCTTGTCTCTCATGCTTTTGATTCTTGTGATGCTTGTGACGCTTATTGTGATTGTTATGCATTGATATACTATATATGTTATTCTCTCAATAAAGATCCAAGAGTATTGTGAATTAATGCTCAAAATTTAACAGGTTTGGAATATTCTAAAAGGGGTAGGATTATGGGTAAAAGTTGTCTATCAGAAGTATATATATCCTCTTACTACTGTAGAATGAGCCATGAGATCAACTTTCAAAACAAGGTTTACTACTAACTGAAGGTTTATGGCAGCAATGGAAAGGTAATGATCATAATATCAATGAATTGGACCTGTGTCCTCATCCAGGTTAATCATCTATCAATGTTGTATGGACATCCATTACTTGTGATACTCATAGTTATGTGTACTTATTTTTTTTCTGAGGAGTTTTTTTAATTTTTGGACAAGATATACTAGAATTATCCATATATTATTGTATTTTCATACAAAACATCTATATCTAAGATTGTTGGATATGTGTATGGACTATGGATTTTTCAACAATGTGGTTTTTATTAATATAAAAAGCTGCGACTTTTTTTTCTATGGAAAAAAAAGGATCTTTCTTTGTTTCATTTACAACCCAATACATTAGTGCATCATGCATTAGACACGTGGTTTAAACTATATTACAAAGGTCTGATAAGTGTTGAGAATGTGGATGGGGTAGGTGATTGTTGGGACACTCTTGCAGGAATGAGCGTTTCAATCTATATAAGAGACAATGCATATTCCCTCAATGCCACCCACAAGTCACAATCTCCCAAGCTTAGGACCTTGATTTAAAACCTTGGCCAAAATGTGACCCATAGATCTATCTCTCGATCTATCTAACATACAGACAAAAAACCTCTCTTGATCCTTCCCCATAGAAATACACTTATTGTCTTCGAAGACAAGTATTCCCATTGCCAACGACATACATGAGTTAGTTAGAGATATATCTCCAAGCCAAAAATTGCTAGAAAATAAAAAAGAGGGAGGGTTGCATACACATGCATTTAGGGTGGACAACCTAGTTGGGAAAAAGAAGAATATTGACCTAAATAAATAAGAGTGAAGTGATTATGTACGCATAATCATCCTACATTGTTGCCTCACTCACAAAAATGTTGAACAAGTTTGAAATGATTGTTACACTGATACCTATAATGGCCATTTTTTTAGGAACGACCATTGCCTAAACGATCATGGTTTTTTTTGGCCTTCTCATTTTAATGATTTCACATATAAGTTGTTCTTTACAAATAAATTTGAATTTCGTCTTATAAAATTATAGTTTCTTATGTCTTCGTATGTCATTATTTGATTTTATATACATATTTTTTTTAACCAGGTGAGTGTTACTAATTCAATCATAAAACCAAGATGATTTTGAAGGTTTAATCAAACAAGTTTGACTTAATTTCAGAATTAATATTAGTATTTTTATAATAATCTCAACATTGCACTTTGGCGCCATCACTACAGATTTCCCATTTGATTTTCATTTGGAGTAGTGTCTTTCCCAAACCCTACCATTTTTGTCTTTCCAAAGCCCTGCGATTTTGGCACCACTGTGTAAATTTTGATAAAAACATCTGAGATGACTCCAATTTTAGCCACCTCCTCGCTAGCAGCGTAGTAATATGGTCCACTTGATTGTCCTACCCAACCATTTTAACCTGGGTATCCTTCTGTTTAATCACCTTTGGAAGCTTTCTACAAGGGATGTCACCACTGAGCATAGTAGCAACAAAATATCAGCGCCCACTACCTAATACACCCAAATCCAGTTTACACCCAATAAACCTTAGGCCTTCTGTAGAGTCTCCTTCTCCAATATCTATTGCAGAAGCCCGAAGAACCAATTTATCTCCATGGACTAGAACTTTATGTGGACCAATGTTGCATGATTGTTATCTACACAATTCTAATTCAAGGTCTGTACAGAAGGTGCAAAACCCAAGTCCCATGACCAAAGCTCCATATTCACTAGCAACTAGAGAGATATGAGAGGCATACGAAGCAAAAACCTATACGTCGAGTCCTAGATATTCAAATCCTTGCTCAATATGTTCAAATGTATGCTGATGAAAAGCGCAAACATAAGCAATCAAAGATGGTTTTATTGAGAGAAATCAACTGGACAATGGATATACCAATCAGGTGAGTAGTAAGAATGACTTTGTTCCTGTTCTCACTCAAATAGGAACATAAATTCCTTGAGTTTTTCTGATATTAATTGCAATAAAAGGAAAAAGGGTTGTAAACTCATATTGAAGTTGTAGTGCTCCAAAGACAAATGAAACAATGAAAAGAAAACCATGTCACTCATGGATGTTTTGGTTCTATACAACCTGGAACTTTTTAGCTTAGTTGTTTTTTGGTTGAATAGTTCACCCATCATCGGCGAGCAATGTAGAGAATTGAAAATGTGTGAGTGTTCATATAAAATTATTCCAAACTGTAGAAGCCTACATTACAAGAAGAAAACCATGCATTATAATATTGCATACTAACCAACCTTTGTTTTTTGGATTAATTGATTGTAGCTAGTAGCCATTCGTCACCCTGTATAAAGATTTTAATAGAATACCTTCCTACTTGATCTCAGGAATCTGATTAGACCATGAAAGTCTTCCAAAAACCTTCACCCCCAGCCCATAATTTTGGTGTTCCCCATAGTAATGTGTGCCAAGAGCAAAGTACCCTATATAAGGCATCCATCCCTCAGGACTAATGAATGAGCTCTCCCAGAGTCCCAAGTATGAATTTATGAAAAATGCTCTAGAGTACATCTTCCATGGCCAACCCAAATAGGCATTTTGAATTTTTGGGTTGACATAGAAATCCCTAATATATTCTTCAATTCCATTTATGGTGCAGTTGTGGAATACAAACCCTGTGGACTCAGCTGGATCTATTCTGCCTTGTGCAGTGACTGGACCTGATGACCCTTTGTTTGAGTTTAATTGATGTAGATGCACTTGAATAAGAAAATTCTCAATGATTGTTGTTGAATTTCCAAATATGAAGTCAACTATGCCTTGTACTCTAAATTTTTTGTAGAATTGATGAAGAGCTTGAATGTATAATGTATTTCGATGGCTAATAAGGGCACAGTTGTAGAAGGAAGAGTGATCACTATATACTCTTAGGAATTCTGCTTTTTTACTACCTATCTCTGCTGCATTTTTGAATGTTATATCCAATCTAAGTTGCAGGAAACTCGGGTCTAGCACCCGTTTCACCCTCAGAAGCTCGCTGAAACTCGGAAACCCGTATGGTACTTGATGGAAAATCGTTTCCATCCGTATGAAACACGTTTCCTAAATGGGAAACACGTCCGTACGGAAGGAAACACGTTTCCATCACGTGTTCTCTCTTGTACGGTGCGTTTCCTACCAAATAAAATCCCGTCACTTAAAAAACCAGCTCGTAAAGTCTCTTTCCGCCCACGGATTTCAGTAATTAAGGGTTAATACATTAAATTTTAAAATAAATGTAATTCTAGATGATTCTAATTAGGTTGAAGAAAGTTATAAAGAGAACATCACTTCATTCTCTACTCACATAAGCGACTTCAGCACTCAGGTCCCATAATATGGCAATAGGTCTTGTGCAGATTGGGATGTTGAGTCAAAATTTGTTGACTTGGACATCTCTCTTGCTGCACTAAGTTGAGGAACCTAGAAGTGGAATTGGAAATACTTCTTCCACTCTACATTCTACTGATGAGCATGCTTCTTGTTATATTTTTTAGGAAGACTATGAAGTTGAAGATGACTATTAGTATGAGCTTATGTTTTACTTTTATTTCTATGTTAGTATGCTCATTGTTCACAGTTTGATACATTGTACTTGTAGCCTCATACATAAAGGATCATTTTGGATATAAAGTACATAACCGCATTTATAAAGGTTGTTTTTGGATATTACTACTTGCATGAATGAAATGGTATAGACTTGGGTTCATGAGTAAAATGTGATGTTACATGTATGATTTAAATTTTGTTTGTATCGAAGGAACATAGAGCCAAAAGTTGGAAACACGGGACGCCCTTGCATGAAGAATACAATCAAGATGACTAGCTTGAGGAAGATACACCCCCAGCAAATCAGGAACAGAGATCCACTCCACCTCAGCCCAAGGTGCACATGCCTCTTCAAGAAGATGAAAGCACGAAAAGAGGCCCTCCACAAAGGGAAAAATAGATATCATGAATCTTCCTCTTCAGACTCTGATAAGGAACTCAACCATGATACCATTGATGCATTTCAACTGGCCTTAGTGTCCCCAGCTTCAGGGGGATGGATACAAGTCAAGAAAAAACAAGGAAAAAAAGGGAAGACCTGAGAATCAGCCCATTTCAGGGCTTTAATTTTCTTCTTTGTAATATCCAAGTCATAGCTTTTCTGCTACTCTCTGCTAGGACCCTCTATGGGATCTGGCTTTAGTCCTTGGTTTTGCACTGGGCTGAGTGTTCTATGATCTTCTTTTGGCAGATAGCCACTCCTTTCCACCTCACTTGGCCTTTGGGTAGGTAGCGGTAAATAGTTTGTAACAATATTTTCTTTTAAGGCAATACAAGGTTCTTCACTAGCTTACAAAAATAAAAATAAAAATTGTTTGTATCATTTAACATTTATCACTTAGCAATGTTGTTTGCAGCTAAATGTAATTAATAATTCATGACTTATGTTTTATAATAATTTGTTCATTGTTCATATATATATATATATATATATATATATATATATAGATAGATAGATATATATATATAGATATAGATATAGATATAGATATATATCATGTTTGCCCGTTTCCAAAATTTGAGGGGGTCGCATTTCCAACGTTTCCTCGTTTCCCCGTTTCATCCCCATTTCTCCATTTCGTGCAACTTAGTATCCAATGCTAAGAAACCGTTAGCATTTACAGTTGTAATTGTGAAATCAAATCAGTTTGCAATGGTCACTCTTTTCCAGATCAATCATTAGTTTTTTCCAATTTTTTGGTTACTATTCTCTGTTTTGGGGCCAATATACTGTCACTCATTTTCAATAGCCCAACTATCTCATTTTCCTATCAATCCATCCACTATTAAGCGTTTTTCGGCTACCCCAATGGCAGTACTTTTTGGTTCATCAGTCACCATTTAACTTTTCAAAACCATTTCATTTCCCGGTCCTCAATTTCACCACCACTCATTATTTTCTTTTGGAAATATCAACATGATAGCAGTTGAAAATAGGAATCAAAATGGAATAAGATTTTGTTTCGTTGAAGAGACAACATGAATCAAAATGGGACTCCTGTTCACATGCATTTCAACAAATATTGCATACTATCGATACATTGATTGTTTGAGTCTACCACTTACTATTTTTTCAACACCAAAACCTGTGGTAACTCTCTCTTAATAAGATCTCTATCTTGAAAATTATGCTTTTTCATTCTAAAAAATCATTGAAACTGGATATCAAATTTTCAAGCACAAGCTCTCTTCCTATATGAAAATTCAGGTTGAAACTTTTTCAATCTACTCAGAACACATCTAAGATGTTTTATTAAACAGAGCAACTGCAAATAGAGTATACTAGATATCCAAAAAATTAAATTCTGATATCAAATCCATGAAAATGCATCATAGAATGCTTTTGGGGTGTTGCAGAGGCTTTGGAGATAAATCTGTCTAAGTTTCAAGGCCTAAAGCTCTTTTCTTGACAAAATTCAGACCCTTATTAATGCAATTGCACATGGAAAAGGGCAACCAATATCTTTGCTCACAATTGGTTCAAGTCAGGTTTGGCTTAAGGGACCAAAAACTTCATTTTTTTCACATTTTTACCATTTCATGCTTGCTGGAAATTACATTTAAATTCCTGTTATGATTTTTTTCTCCATATTATTCACCTCGTAAATTTTCATTTTTCATCCTTGCATAGTTTCCTAAGTACCTAACTTAGATAATAAGCTAGGAAAAAATATAAATTCTGCATTCTGTAAATTAAATTTAGTTTCCATTTTGTATTTTTGTGCAATTCCAACATTTAAATTAATTCAGAAATTTTAATTTCTAGATCGCATTTGAGTGTAAATGATTCATTTGCAGACATAATATTAGACACTTTCCACATTTATTGCATTCTAATTTTTTTTCATTGATTTCTGTTGTAAATTTTTGCAGTTTTACATCATATTTAATTCAAAAATTGTAAAGTTCAGATTGCATTTGAGCACTTAAGGTTCACTTGCTCAAAGTTTATCTCTTTGTAAATATGAAAATTACAACCATGATAACATCATTTAAATTCAGATTTGTAACAAGTCTAGTTATTTCACACATATTCATTCTATAATAGAATTTTGTCCTAGTTGGTATATCTAAAACTTACCTTGCTAAAACACAGAACCAGATTTCAAACCAGATTTGACTTTAGTCCAAAACTCTTAATTTCAAACCCTAAAATCTTCAGCTTTGACTTATCTTAGGGATACCCTCGTTTTTCTAAAGAAGAGCTAGACTAAAGTGAGAGGAAGACCTAGTATGGTGATAGTGGATAGCCTTCCTGAGTTAGACAAAACTAACACCTTAGTGCTTCTAACTTTACACTTTCTGGGTGCTAGATTTTGTTGTAACATTTTGGCATTGTTGTTGGGGATAAATTCCTTTTAGCTAAGCTTAGGATTCCTATATTCATAACCTTTGATGAACACAAACCATAATTATAAACAGTAAATAGCTTATCTTGTGACTCCATTGTTGAATAAATTGTTCTTTGTAGAGGTGAGGGCATCCAACACACATTTACTCACCTTGGTGACTCCAGAGTTGAAGTATTAGTAGGAGGTATGGTGATTATGCATTGTCCGAATTTATATCAGCATCTCATATTGAAGATTTGAAGTGAAGAGTTATGATTCCATCCAAACAAAAGTTTTGGGAAAATTTTCTCAAGAAGGGAACAAAAGCCAAGCATTGTCCACATAATATAGCCTTCAAAGGCTTCTCCAAGGGGTGCACTACAAAGGAAATGTGTTCATGAGGCAACATGTCCTCCAAAGAGGTGACTGCTCCACAAAAAATGGTCCACATAGCAACCAAAATACCCTAGATGCCCTCCAATGGAAAAAACTCCAAGGGGATGGCCCCATCTAGAAGGCTCCAATCAAGTTGTCCTCCAAATCGGCCAAGGCCCACAAGTAACCTCCAATGCAAAGAAACCCTTCTTACTCTCCAAATGAATATATTTACCAAAAGGAAGGCCACCTACTCCAAATATAGCAATAAACCATCATCAAGGTGGTTGGTTCACCACATCCTCAAGAAAAAGTCTCCTCCAGGTGCAAATCCTTGAATGCTCAAGAAAGAGTCAAAATCCTTGAATCCTCTGATTTGAAAAATGATCTATTCACACTTGATTTTCACCAGAACTACTACTGATTTACCTTTCAGGACCATAATCTTAACCAATCCTTGAAACCTATAATTTGGAAAATGATGTGTTCATTTCATTAATTTTCACCAGATTTTCCCCTATATCACCACTTCTAGGAAATATGTTGTTAATCAACTCCATTTCATCCTTGGGTTCTCTCTTTTTTACTGTTTTCCTTGACATTCTTATTTGTACTTCTCATATTGTAAATGTTAGACATCTATCCCATCCATGTCAATGGCCATATAATCCCTACTTCTAGAAACACTAGTTATAGAATTTAACATATTTAACATGAATTCTTTTCTCCAAGTGCTTAAGAAGATTAAGAAGCATGGTTTAGTGCTAATTTCTGTTGATGTTTGAACTTTGAAAAAAGTAATAGAAGCTATACTGATGTTCTGAGTGAGTGAACTCATGAGCAATTTGTTACACAAGGCATTTTCTTATATGGAATTTGCAATTATCCATGCTTAATCATTTTATTTGACTTTTTCACCCATAAGTTTGAAATTTTAGATGTAGGTAACATTTTATTATGGCCAAGGTTTCAAGGGATCAAGATATCTCTATCTTTGATGATTGCCTATAAATTTCTGCCAATTCAGAGTTGTTGATAATTTTTGTCGAGGTTTGGTATCTCTATTATTGTTTGATTGTTTACTTGTGGGAGCATTACCATGTGACTTGTCCCTGTTCTAGTGACTCAGATATTTTAACATCAAAATTAAATATCAAATTTGATGAATCTCTCATTGATTTCATTTCATCCAGGGCATCAAAGAACTATATCCCACTCTTTATTTGTTGCTCCTAAACAATTTATTAGTGTCAACGGTGCTAATGATGAATCCATTTTTGGTTAAGCCTTTTTCTGGGCCTGGAATCTATTATATATTGTTACTATCGATTATGTTACATATTTTCTAGATTACTATGTCACCATGGTTTCCTTGTGGTTGTTACTTTGATGAGGCTTGTCAATATTTGTTACAACACCAACTGTTGTTGAAGATGTTGTATATCTTTTATTGATAAAGATGTCACGTGCACAAATTTTGATCATCCGAACTTAAATTGCTGGAAAAAATATGCAAGAATTCAGCTTGTCTGAAGAAAACTTTACTATATGTTAACATTTTTTTGTTTTGGAAATGCTACTTATAGAAACTTATAGTTGTCCTAAAGCTAGTCTACCACACTATGAGGAATGTTTCTATGCCTTCAAAATCACTCAAGATTTTCACCTGACCTCCACACCCACTTGGGTTTTGAACCTGGGTCTCCATGTCAAAACAAGCCCAATCACCTTGTTGCTTTCCTCTAGACCACACAGTGACACACCTGTGGGATTTTGACACAACTTCGATAGGAAGAGGTGCAGGATTTTAGTAACTTAATATAGGAATAGTAGATTAGTCATCTAAATACAAGAAGTTACGAGCCAAATTAATCATCTAGAACAAATTGAAAGTTGAATAGTGACATGCTGAAAAGTCTCGTGGAGCATTAGTTTGAACTCATCTCAGTAATAAGCTACTTTACTAATTCTAACATATTTGTGAATTTTTCTTCTCTGAGAGGAATTAGAAATGAATTCAATATTTTACTCCAAAGATCTAGGGCATTCTAGGAAAACCATGATTTATCTTGCAATGACCCTTTGAAGTGTGAAAACCCTTAAATAATTTAGGGCATTTCGATAAAAGGCCTCCAATAAAGTCAAACCAAGGTCAACATCAACAAATAATTTCCAACATGTTCATACAAGCTTGGTGCTCCATTAATCGGTGACAAATGTGTCCCAAGAAAGTGGCATATGTGTAGATCACCTCTATTGATCCTAGGGTGTTGCATATAAGATGTTTCAAACACTTTAAACCATGCAAAAGGAGTTAGTAGGAAAGGGTATTTTTAAGTGAGTAAACCATGCAAAAGGAGTTAGTAGGCAAGAGTATTTTCACTTGTACTTCAGTCCATCTAATGAATCATTCTACAAGCTCGATTTTGTGATCAGAATCATGTGTAACTCTCATACAATTTGAGGGGGTAACAACTAATTCAAGCTTTTTTTAGTTACTCCACTATAATTTTTTCTAACCCATATGTTGCACCTTTAAATTTGTCCCAGCTGTCACTATGTTTTCATGACTACTTTCACTTAAAATTTACTACTGCAGTGTAACTTAACGCAACTTTGGATGATGACTACCACTTTAGTACCTTGTTACATGGTTATTTGAACCTTAACTTCTTGTTATAAGATAGTTTTTGGTTACATCCTCATCATACAGTTGCAACCTTAAATGATGATGAGTTTAGATCTGGATAATAACCTTAATGCAAATCACAATGTTAACAATTTATTTTGTGATGGGTTGAGGTGCATATTCTGAGAACAACATATATAACTATTATAAGTTATTACGTCACTTGCAAGAGTATTAACCTAGAGAAAGAATATTGATGCAATAACAATACAAACATGTTGATGATATTCTTGATTTCTTATTTGATTGTTACATTTTGAATTGCATGTGCAAGTTTATGCATATTCAGGCAGCCTTTGGCCTCCGACTTATCAGCTTGTGATTTGGTAAAATATCTTTAAATTGGATCTCAGTATTTCTTAATATCATCCTCTATCTCTAAGGATTGTAGTCAATATGGGAAACATGAGAAGTATGGAATTTCAATGTGTCCAAAACTTAATTATAAACAATCACTCTCATATACAAATTTAACGTAGCTGAGGTGGTTTCCTTCTGTATTTTGGTGTTCTCTTCATTAGACTTTCCTAATTTATGCTTCCAGCTGTAAACTGCAAAGGAAGGATTAATTAAGGTCTATGGTGCTCTTATCACATTTGAGAAGGAACGCTTACAACTCAAATTTCAGGATATACAAACAAAAATGTGTATTTTCACACTATCACAATTTTGACTTTGCTTTGCAGATGGGAGATTTGGGGACCTAGCCTGTGACACTCTAGCTGGTTGCATATTAAGTGGGTTATTGTTTTTACGCACTGCAAAAGTATTTGGGAAAAAAAATTGACCATGTAGCAGTGATTTTAGTAGAGTTGGTGGCTTGTCTATTGTCCACAGTGATATCCCATATGGTGGTTTGCTTCATAGACTTTGTTGTATGGTGGACACTGATTTGGATTGAGAGAGATGCCCACATCTTGCACTCCAATCCAAATGAGTATCCACCATACAACAATGTATGAATCATAACCACCATATGGAATATTGTTGTGGTTAATAGACAAGCCCCCAACTCTATTAAAATCACTGCTACAGGTCAAATTTTTTGCCCAAATACTTTTGCAGAGCATAGAAACAAGAGCCCGCTCAATACAAATATTTTTCACTTTTGAAGGATTTCTAATATGTTTTTTCTCCATTTTTTGTAGAGAACCTTATAGTATGGTACTCACATAAACAAAATAGCCCATAACTGTATGTTATTCATCTATTCACATAAGGTAGCATTTTTTATGGGGAGGTCCCACTTTCCCCATCCATTCCTATGGCAAGGGAACCACTACTATGTCATTTGGTGGGTCCCATGCCAGACCTTCCTCTAAATAGCCCTATATCATGATAAAAGTGGTCACCCTTATGTCTGAATTTCATCCAACTGCTTTGAAGTCCATGGTGGCTTACACACTCTCCTTTGTGTTTATAGACAATCATCTGCCTGATGCTTTCGAATGTGTTTTCTTTCTCTATCTTTGTTTTGAGGCATGTAGATTGTGGTATTTAGGACATTCTTATTTTTTATTATCTTTGAGTCATCTTTTATGCACATATTAGACAGACACGCAAATCTTTTAACAACCTTCCATTTTTGTCCAATAACCTTCGAGTTTAATAGTGGGGTGAAAGCTGTCATTATGGCTTATCCCAGGATCCTAGGCCATCCTTTGATAATATTACATGTACTTTTATGTTCATTTTGGGTTTTCTTGTATACATGTTTTTATGAAACAGGGTCACCTTCAAATTTTTGTATTGCTTAAAAAGACCACCTTCATGTTTCTTTTGCAACTGATGTTAAGTTGTTTTTCTTACCCATATCCGATAAATTGGGGTATTTTTTACAAGTGCAAGGTATCAATTAGTGCTGCATCTCATTTTCCTCCAATCTATCATGCCAATTTAGATTTTTTCGTCTCACTTTCAAGTATTTTGTTGCTTAATATAGATTCCTTAAATTTTTTCTACACATGAGGGTGGACTATTTCTCAAGCCTAAATTTGAGAAATTGGAGTTTTTATAATACACCAAGCTATTGGAAAGGAGTATATGTTTTCTTCTTTTAATATATCCATTCAGATTTTATTTTGCACCCACCATCAGTTTTTAATGTCCATAAGTCTCTATCCCAGTTAGTTGTAGGTAAGGTGAAGGTACAGTACAAATTTAGCCCATATATGAAAAATATTGCTTTCTTGACCTTGAAGGCGTGGTTGGAAAGTGTTTCATCGTCATTTTCATTTTCCTCCATATTCAATGAATACTTAGCAACTTGAATTGTCCTTGTGTGTGTTCCTTGAACAATACATAACTATTTGATAGGTTAATTTTTGTCTTTTTCAAATTTGTATATTTTGAATTACTTGGCAGCAGATAATTGGATTATTTTGCTTCATATTTCCTATCAAGTTTCTCAAGTCTATCTTTCCAACAACATTTAGGATAACCTCTCTTCTCAATTTAGAACCATTCTTGCACCTCTACTTCCATCCTAGCATTAGAACTTTCTTAGCTATATGTCAATTTTATGATATGGGAAGGATTACTTTTATATACTTTACTAAAGGTCATCAACAATATTTCCTCCAATAAGAGGTCAAGCGATGTCAAGAACGGAGGCAGTAATCTAACCAAGAAGATTTATTTCACTGTCCCTTATAATGCCTATGAGGAACAAATTGTCGATTAAGATGCTTTGTTCTTTCAAGTTTCAAGTAAATGTTATGTCGTTTTATTCTTTTTTTTCTCCATATTCATAAATAATTTTCTACTATTCCCACTATACATGATTCCTTTTCTTTTTGTAATAGGTAAATGTCTCTTTTTCAATGCACTGGGCTTAATCTTTTGATTGGATGCCATGACCAAGGGGAATCATAAATTAAAATCAACCAGTTCATGCATTTGGCCTCTTCCATTGAAATACTTTTTAAGACGGACCTGCTAGGCTGAGTTATAATAAGATATCACTAAGTGACACATAATTGGCTTCACCAACATGACAAGGTGTTCATGGAGGGTTGGACTTGGGTCTTTGTGAAGAAAACTCATTTGATTTACTACTTTACCTCAACTCACTATATCTTTGTCCATGATTCTATCATTTTTTTCAAGCGATATTATTTTATTTCTACCAGTAATTTAACTTTAATTCGAAATCCCATTGTATTTGAGGGCACATTTTATTGTATTATTTTTGAAGAAAAAAAATGTCAATTTGACACTGCATTCATATTGCTTGCACTTGCTTTCCGATCCACTCTCCTTTCTAGATCAGATCTCTTTGTATATCTCTCTTCTGGACCAGCTCTCCATCCATGGAGTTAGCTCCTTTTGGTTTGGATTTTAGGTTAGAGTTCTGCTTCTTGCTTTTTATAGAAGACAGTTAGCACTCCCACTTTGCATTGACATCATGTTACCACACAGTCCCATTGACCTACTTTAGTAGTCATTTTTTGGACATTAGTATATTTATGTTATCTTATTCCCTCTTATGAATTTATGAGTTGCATTTGATGTTATCCCATGAATGATCTGCCATTTCTCCTTGATCGGTCTCCTAGTTGGATAATATGCTAGAGTCGTAATTTGGTACTAGTTAGATGCAACTAGGAAGCATGGCCTTTGGTAAGCCTGGAAGGAAGATAACACATAGGAGGAAAGAAGGTGAGGAAATCAAATAAAACAAAAGGAGGAAATGATGAAGAAAAAAGGGAGGGGATGACTAGTTAGAAAGGAGATGAAAAATCATAGGGGATAAAGAAAATGGAATTGAATGATATTATATTAGTGTCCATGAATGAACTAAATAGGTCACTGCAACTAGGAGGAACAACATTTGGAAACTGTAGTAAGGAGTTCCTAGAGCATCTCTTAAGCAATCCTGAAATATTAGGTTAAGCAGCCTATGTGTTACCCCCTATTTGCAGGGGTGGTTGCTTGGAATTTTCTGGGCTAATTCTGGAATAATTGTGGGCAAAAGAGAAGCAGACTTGGGCATGTTCTAAACTTCTGAGGCTTAAAAAAATAAAATAAAAATGATTATGGACGGGTCTGGGCATGCAAACAACCTAAGCCTAGTATATGTATCCCTCCTAGTATGTAGAGTTTTCTATTGGAATTGGAAACTCTTCCATCGCCATTGCTATCATTGAAAATATGAATGTGGCACTACAATGTTGGTTAATGGATAGTGCAGTAGAAGAGGATCTATAGACACACACAGTGTCAATATATTTATTGTCATAAATGGGTATTTGATATACATGTGAGTGGAGCTAAAGCATATACAAATTCATACATTCAGTAAATGATAATGTGTTGGCTTCCAAGAGGGGGTTGAAGATCTTGTCTTCATTCATTTGAATCTTTTCCTTCTCTTAAAAGAAAGAAGTAAATTCATGAGGGGATTCAAGGGAGTGATACAATTCTTGAAGATTCTCGTGGGATGATATTTCCTACTTATTTCCTTTGTGGTTGTTGTGGCCCCATGCATGGTGCATGAGCTCTACAAAAAAATGTTATGGTTCAAGACCTTCAATTTCAACCCTAAATTTTTTATGATCCTTGAAGACCATCCATGGTGTGATAAACCTTGAAATAAACACCACATCTCACTCATATGCCAAAGATTTCCTTTGTAGGACTTGTGTGGTGGTCCAAGGTCCCATGTATGGACCATGAGATCCAAAGACAAATGTTATGGGCCGATAACTTGTATTTTTGTATCAACCGTGGCTTGGACACCAAGAAGCATCCCCATTGTAGGATCGTATCACATTGACATGATGAAGATTCCATTTATAAGATATGCATGGTGGTTTATGACTCCACAAATAGATCATAATCCCTATATATGAATGTTATAGTGTATGCCCAGGTATTTTAGCATCAAACCATGACATAGGCATTGAGAACCATTTCTAGTGTTAGAAAGCGGGGAATGTCTATCATATCCCACTTGTAGGTTAATGATTCCTCATGGAGGGTATGTGTGGTGGTTTGAGGTCTTTCACATGGACCATGGGCTTAGAGAAAAATGTTATGACCTAAGACCCTTATTTAACCATATATAATAACATGGGCCTTGAAAAAAATCCCTGGTGTGCCCTTTCTCAAAATCTTAGCCTATTGTGTAGAAATTGCATTACACGTCACTTAGCAAAACCCTAGTTTAGAAAACCATCAAAATATGCAACTCTCGGTCCACGAAGCCACCGGGAAGGGGTGTCCCTAGAAATACTCAGATGTCATGAATCCAATGGAATTGACGGTTTGTCCATCAGAGCGACTTATTGTGAGTTTCATCTTGCTTCCTAAGGCCATTCAGGGACACTAGGCAAATTGCAACCGGGGGTATAAAAACCAAACCGAGCAACAGAATTGAGTTTCATTGCCTCCTACAAGTGTGTTTGGGCAAGGAAAAGATGACTGCGATGGCCACCCACTCACTCGGTACATTTTTCAAAATCTTATCCTATCGTGTAGAAATTGCATTGCACGTCACTTAGCAAAACCCTAGTTTAGAAAACCATCCAAATATGCAACTTTCGATCCACGAAGCCAATGGGAAAGGGTGTCCCTAGAGGTACTCGGATGTCACGAATCCAACGGAACTGACGGTTTGTCTATCAAAGCCACGATTTTCAAGTTTTTGTGAGTTTCAGCTCGCTTCCCAAGGCCATTCAGGGACACTAGGTAAATTTCAACCAGTGTCATAAAAACCAAACCAAGCAACAGAATTGAGTTATGTTGCCTCCTGCATGTGTGTTTGGGCAAGGGTGAGATGAGTATGACTCCCGTGCACTCGCTCAAAACATTTTTCAAAATCTTAGCCTATCGTGCAAAAATTGCACTACACGTCACTTAGCAAATCCCTAGTTTAGAGAACCGTCAAAATAGACAACTTTCATTCCATGAATCCACCAAAAAGGGGTGTCCAAAGAGGTACTCGGATGTCACAAATCCAACCGAACTAACGGTTTTTCCATCGGAGCAACGATTTTTGCATTATTATGAGTTTCATCTCGCTTCCCAAGGCCATTAAAGGACAACAAGCAAATTTCAATCGGGGACATAAAAAAAAAAACCGAGCAATGAAATTTAGTTGCGTTGCCTCCTCCAGGTGTGTTTGGGAAAGGATGATATGACTGTGATGCCCACACACTCACTCGGTACATTTTTCAAAATTTTAGTCTATGGTGCAGATATTGCACTACATGTCACTAAGCAAAACACTATTTTAGAAAACTGTCAAAATAGACAGCTTTCGGTCGATGAAGCCACCAGACAGGGGTGTCCTTGGTGGTATTCGGATGTCATGAATCCAACAAAATTGATGGTTTTTCCATCAGAGCCATGGTTTTCAAGTTATTGCGGGTTTCATCTCGCTTCCCAAGGCCATTCAGGGACACCAGGAAAATTGCAACCGAGGGTATAAAAACCAAACCGAGCAATGAAATTGGGTTTCGTTGCCTCTTGCAAGTGTGTTTAGGAAAAAGGATGAGATGAATGCAATGGCCACAAACTCACTCGATATATTTTTCAAAATATTAGCCTATCATGCAAAAATTGCATTACACACCACTTAGAAAAACCCTAGTTTAGAAACCATCAAAATATACAACTTTCAGTCCACAAAGCCAGCGAGAAGGGGTGTCCCTAGTGGTACTCGAATGTCATGAATCCAACAGAATTGACGTTTTTTCCATCAAAGCCACACTTTTTGAGTTATTGATATTTTCATCTCACTTTCCAAGGCCATTCAGGGACACCAAACAAATTTCAACCGGGGGCATAAAACCAAACCGAGCAACGAAATTGAGTTCTGTTGCCTCCTTCAAATGTGTTTTGGCAAGGACAAGATGATTGTGATTCCCACGCACTCACATGGTACTTTTTTCAAAATCTTAGCATGTCATATAGAAATTGCATTGCACGTCACTGGCAAAACCCTAGTTTAGAAAAGCATCAAAATAGACAACTTTCGGTCCATGAAGCCACTAGATAGGGGTGTCCATAGTAGTACTCGAATGTCATGAATCCAACGAAACTGACGGTTTTTACACTAGAGTCACGGTTTTCAAGTTATGGAGAGTTTCATCTCGCTTCCCAAGGCTATTCAGGGACACCATGGAAATTTCAATTAGGGGGCATAAAAACCAAATCGAGCAACGGAATTGAGTTTCGTTGCCTCCTGTAGGTGTGTTTGGGAAAGGATGAGATGACCACGATGTCCACATAGCCGCTCCCCACATTTTTCAAAATATTAGCCTATGGTACAGAAATTGCACTGCATATCACTATGCAAAACCCTATTTTAGAAAACTGTCAAAATAGACAAGGTTCGGTCAATGAAGCCACCGAATAGGGGTGTTCCTAGTTATATTCGGATGTCACGAATCCAATGAAACTGATGGTTTGTCCATTGGAGCATCGATTTTTTAGTTATGGAGAGTTTCATCTCGCTTCCCAAGGCAATTCGGGGAGACCAAACAAATTTCAACCAGGGGCATAAAACCCAAACCGAGCAATGAAATTGCATTATGTGGCCTCCTTCAAGTGTGTTTAGGAAATGGAAAGATGACTGTGATGCCCATGCACTGGGTCCCCACATTTTTCAAAATATTGGACCATAGTGCAAAAATTGTAATGCACGTCATTGAGCAAGACCCTAGTTTCGGAAACCGTAAAAAATAGACAACGTTTGGTCAATGGAGCCACTCGACAGGGGTGTTCCTAGTGGTACTTGAGTGTCACGAATTCAAAAAAGCTGATGGTTTTTCCATTGGAGCCTCGGTTTTTGAGTTATGGTGAGTTTCAGCTCGCTTCCCAAGGCCATTCAAGGACATCGAGCAAATTTCAACTAGGGGCATAAAAGCCAAACCGAGCAATGGAATTGAGTTCTGTTTCCTCCTACAATTGTGTTCAGGCAAGAGCGAGATGACTGCGATTCCCATGCATTCGCTCAACACATTTTTCAAAATATTAGCCTATCGTGCTGAAATTGTACTCTACACATCACTTAACAAAACCCTATTTCAGAAAATTGTCAAAATAGACAACTTTCGGTCCATGAAGCCACCTGAGAGGGTTGTCCCTTATGGTACTCGGATGTCACGAATCCAATGGAATCGACGTTTTTTCCATTGTAGCCATGGTTTTCGAGTTATGGAGAGTTTCATCTCGCTTCGCAAGTCCATTCAGGGACACTAGGAAAATTTCAACCAGTGGCATAAAAACCAAATCGAGCAATGGAATTGAGTTATGTTGCCTCCTGCATGTGTGTTTGGGCAAGGGAAAGATGACTACGATGCCCATGCACTCGCTCGACACATTTTTCAAAATCTTAGCCTATCGTGCAAAAAATGCATTACACGTCACTTAGGAAAAACCCTAGTTTAGAAAACCGTCAAAATAGACAACTTTCGTTCCATGAAGCAACCGGAAAAGGGTGACCCTAGTGGTACTCGGATGTCACGAATCCAACGGAACTGATGGTTTGTCCATCAGAGCAATGGTTTTTGAGTTATTGCGAGTTTCATCTCGCTTCCCAAGGCCATTCAGGGACACTAGGAAAAATTCAACTAGGGGCATAAAAAACAAACTGAGCAACAAAATTTAGTTTCGTTGCCTCCTCCAAGTGTGTTTTGGAAAGGACGAGATGACTACGATGCCCACACACTCACTCGGTATAGTTTTCAAAATTTTAGTCTAGTGCAAATATTGCACTGCATGTCACTAAGAAAAAAACTATTTTAGAAAAATGACAAAATATAAAACTTTCGGTCCATGAATCCACCGACAGGGGTGTCCCTGGTGGTATTCAAATGTCACGAATCCAACGGAATTGACAGTTTTTCCATTAGAGCCATGGTTTTCGAATTATTGTGAGTCTCATCTTGCTTCCCAAGGCCATTCAGGGACACCAGGAAAATTGCAACCGGGGTTATAAAAACCAAACCATGCAATGGAGTTGAGTTTCATTTCCTCCTGCAAGTGTTTTCGGCCAAGGACAAGATGAGTGCAATTCCCACACACTCACTCAGGACATTTTTCAAAATCTTAGCCTATCGTGCAAAAATTGCAGTGCATGCCACTTTAGCCGCAAAATGCTAGGTTAGAAAACCATCAAAATATACAAATTTCGGTCCATGAAGCCACCAGGAAAGGGTGTCCCTAGCAGTACTCGAATGTCACGAATCCAACAGAGTTGATTGTTTGTCCATCGGAGCCACAATTTTTGAGTTATTGCGAGTTTTGTCTCGCTTCCCAAGGCCATTTAGGGACACCAAACAAATTTCAATCAGGGGCATACAAACAAAATCGAGCAACAGAATTAAGTTTCGTTGCCTCTTGCAAGTGTGTTTGGGAAAGGACAAGATGAATGCGATGCCCATGCACTCACTTGACACATTTTTCAAAATCTTAGCATATCGTGTAGAAAATGCATTGCACGTCACTTAGCAAAACCCTAGTTTAGAAAACCATCAAAATAGACAACTTTTGGTCCATGAAGCTACATGACAAGGGTGTCCCTAGTGATACCCAAATGTCACGAATTCAAGGAAATTGACAATTTTTCCATTGGATCCATGGTTTTCGAGTTATTGTGAGTTTCATCTTGCTTCCCATGGCCATTCAGGGAAACAAGACAAATTTCAACAAGTAGCATAAAAAACAAACCGAGCAATGGAATTTAGTTATGTTACATCTTGCAGGTGTATTTAGGAAATGGCGAGAGGACCAAGATGCCCATGCACTCATTTCACACATTTAGAACATCTTCTCCCATTGTGCAAAATTTGCACTGCACATCTTTGATCAAAACCCAATTGTAGAAAACCATCAAAATAAATAATGTTTGGTCCATGAAGTCACCGGACAGGGGTGTCCCTAGAGGTGTTCGGATGTCAAGAATCCATCGAAATTGATGATTTTCCCATCTAAGCCTCATTTTTTGATTTATTACAAATTTCCACTCTCTTCCCAATGCCATTTAGGGATACCGGGCGAAAATTCAACAAGGGGCATAAAAACCAATCCAAGTAACGAAATTGAGTTCTGTTGCCTCCTGCAGGTACTTGGATAACATGAATCCAACGAAGCTTTGCAAGCTTTGCGATTATTATACCAATGATATGATTAATATGTTAAAAACTATATTTATGATAATATTCTTTTAGCCATGTTTACGAGGGGATACTATCAAGCATGTTATTGCATCAAGTGAAACGAGGTGCTCTACAACCCAGTATGGGGGAGATGTTGTAGTGTTTGTGATGTAGCGTTTTTGATGAAACAAAATAATTAAAAAAATTCATGTTGGCTCATAAAATAAAAAATTATGGAAAGTATTTAAAAAAAAAACCATGTTGGTTCATAAAATAAAATATTATGAAAAGTAATTAAAACATAGATGTTCATTTATAAAATAAAAGCTTAAAACTTAAACCCGGATCTATCAATCAAGAGAGATCAAATTTCTTGAGTTTAAATTTAAAAAAATAAATACACCTCAAAAAATTGGATCCTTCTCGGTGCTTGATAAATACGGATTTAAGATGGATCTATGCTGGTATTAAATTTACTTTTAGATTAAAAATGTAAACAATTCATGAAGTTGATTGAGAGATGAAAACCATGGTTAATATGCTTTTAAAGATATAGATTGAATAACATGTTATATATAGAGATTTAATGATATAACAACTTGAGGCAAAAAAATGGTTCGAAGCGAATAATATGTGATATCATATTTTTCTTCACTTTATATATATAATCATTGGGATGTCTATTTTTCCTTGCCTCTATGTCTTGTTCTATTGTGATATGAAAATTTATTGTGTACATGTGTGTGTATGTGTGAGTGTGTATGGTTGTGGATACAATTTATATGTGTGGTTACTATCTGTTGATGAGATGATGTTTATATTCATGGTTGGAAAACTCATGAGAATGCATAAATTATCACACTAATATTTGCAACATAACACAAAATATGCATTATGTAATGAAATTAATACTAATGTTTTAAATTGATTATTTCTTGTTGTTTGCAGAAAAATGGTGAAGATGACTCAGATGATCTAGATTATGTTGTCACCGATGTACCAGAGAAAGATATTGCTGGTAATGATGCAAATGGATTAGATGAAATGATGTTGGGATAGATGATGATGATGATGAAGATGAGGATGAGGATGATGATAATGGTGGTGGTGGTGATGATGGTAGCCATTGATGCTACTATTGAGATTGTAGATATTTATTGCTTTCTCGATGCTACTAGACAAGTATTGTTATTCGTGATGATCCAAGTTCATATTAAATTTTGGGTCATTTCGATTTGTATGGTGGATTTATGTTGACATATAAACTTTGATTACCCTTGATCATTTTGACATTTCTATATATAGATATTAAAAAAGAAATTTCTTGTGATATTAGTATTTTCACTATATATATCGTTCATTTTTTCTTTTAACTTTAATCTGATGATCTGTATGATAGGTTATTGATGTGATGATGCTTTATAATTTCACTTCGTTTGATGAAAGACAATGGTGATGTTATTGTTATTATATTGTAAATTTATCTATATTGGAAGTTGTCGATGATCTTTTCATGGAAAATTAATATATATGATGATGTTATTACTTTGGATAAATGTTGTCTGTTTGTGTTAAATTTCTTCATAAATGCTATGCAATTAATTTCAATTTTCATTATGTTATTTCAGAACTTGAATTGAATTATATATGAGAACTATTGAAATTAATGAAATAATTATAATAATTTGATATAATAAATATATTAGCACACAATTGGATATAGTTGTAGGTGATAAATAATAAGCCTAATGTGGTGCTAATAAGGAAGCAAAACTAGAAGTTTAAATGGAATCCCACTATGTCATAGATCTAGAAGCAACATTGGATGCAATACCTAGCGCGAAGTTGGAAGTCAATTCTGATGCTATTTTGGATGTCAAATTAGAATCCAACCAAAAGCTAAACTAGTGGCCAACAAAGAAGCAAAATTAGATGCTTAATGGGAAGCTAAATGCGGCGTTCATGAGGAAGCAAAACAAGAAGAAATTCAAGGAGCTAAATGGGAAGCAAAATGTGGCACTAGTATGGGAGTAAAAATGGACGCTAAATTGGGCGCTAAAGTGGTAGCAAAATATGGTGCTAATGTTGACATCCATGGAGATGAAAAACTAGGTGTTAAAAAGGATGCAACACTTGATGCTAATGAGGAAGACAAACATGGCGTTGATATGGTAACAAAATAAGATGTTACTTTGGATGCAAAACATGGCGCTATATAGGAAGCAAAATATGGTGCAACAATAGAAGAAAACATTGGCGCCATTTTGGTAGCAAAACACGATGCAAAAAAGGAAGGAAAAATTGGTGCAAAATTAGAAGTGAAATTTGGTGCATATTGGAAGTAAAACGTGGTGCAAAATGGGATGCTAAAGAGGTAGCACATATGGATGCAATATTTGATGCTAATTTGGATGCAAATATGGCGCGAATGTAGATGCAAACATAAATGCTAACATGATGCTTTTAAGGATGCAAATAGGGTGCTAATGGGGATGTCATTTAGGAAGTAAAAGAGGACGATCTCTATGAAGCAAAATATGATGTTATTTAGAAAGCAAACCTTGACGTCGTTTAGGAAGAAAAATTGGATGCTATTTTGGAAGCAAAAAAATGGGCGTTATTTTAGACATCAGAAAGGATGCTATCTAGGAAGCAAAAAAAGACACTATTTTAGATTCTTTACAATTTGTCCATGACGTGTCCCATTTAGCGTCTACTTCGACCACTCAATGAAAACAAAATTTACACTAAAAATGGATGTTAATTCCAGGATTTGTTGTAGTGTATACATCCCAAATTTCCACGAGACATGAGAATGCATGAAATCCTGAACTGTTACTGCATGGGGACTGCCATTGTGCAGAAGTATTATATCATGGTCTTTGACATTTGGTGTTTAAAGATGTGAGCATTTACAATAGGTATGGTACGGATCCTGGGGTTGACTAGTTTGCATAAGGTCTCTGGCAGACACATGATGCTAGTTGAGAGGGTGATGAATAGGACCTACTTTAGGTGGGCCCAGATGTAAGTTAACAACAATTCAATGGGAGTTGAGCCAAGTTAGTCACCTTGGGGGTGACTTTGGGTTCATGTCATTCATTTTCTATTTCTTCTTTGAATGGTTACCTACACTAAAACTACACCTGTTGATGACAGATGGAGTTCCGATGGAGCCCCCTATGACACACTGGGGGGAGAGGATGATTCGCAAGGGAAGTGGTCTGTCTGGGAGACTCTTTGGATGAGAATTATTATCTCAGTGGAGATAGTTGTTGCTTGTCATTGAGGATTATCCCTATGCAGGCATGGACTTCAAGGGAGAGCTTGAGTTTCCATGCCCTCCTCACTAGGCTTGGGGACTAGACGGTACGTATGCATGGTGATTTTAGTTGTGTTTACAAAACTAACATAGTTGATAGCTTGATTGTTATAACACATCAGTACTGATGACTTGTCACATTTATGTGCAAATGTGGGACCAAATCCTCCTGTACTAGAGACATCACAATAGAGTTGAGGGTATTGACCCTACCCCCCTATGCACATTGAAAACATAGGAGTGTGTAGGTGATACTGGATGGATTCGGTTTGGGAATAGATCGACTACTAGAAGGTGTCATGGATGACAGATGGAAGAAACTCAACGAGGAGATGATTATTATATGCTTCTAGGCGCCAAGTGAGTGGCGTCCCATCATGTGTTGTATTTCCATAGCAACCAAGGATATGTGAGAGATGGCATGGGGAGATGTACCCTACGATGATGAGGATGTTAGAAAAATAGTATCATATAACAATAGAATAAAATAAAATGCATAAATAAAATACATAAACGCAATACAAGAGAGAAACCAATATATGTGGTTCACCCAATATGGGCTACATCCATGGAGAAATTGCCATTCCTTTTATTATATCATCCATCAAATGAAGGGATACAACCCACAACACATCTGCAGCAATTTCCTCTTCACTCTCTCACAATCTCTCTCATACAATCACATAGATATTTTTCACAATACTACAATACAATACACAACCATATTACAATGACTTCCTTTTAAAGAGGGATTACCATGGGAAAATACCATGGGCTACCCAATACCATATGCCCGTAAATCACTCATTACAACATTTTACAAGGCATTTTTTCCAAAAACATTTGCTACAGGGGTGTTTCCCTTGGATCCCCTCCAGGGGGGGTTCTCTCAAATTAGTCACTCCCCCTGGACCCCTCATGGAAACTATAGTGGGGGGGTATCCCCCCCACAACCCCCCGTCATGGTCTGAGATCCAAATATCTCATTATATTATTGTAGATTGTCTGTAAGAGAAGTGAAATATGTGTGAGTAAGATATTGACTAAAGATATTTTGGTGCTCTCTCAAGGATTGTGTTGGCATTAAAAACATTCTATGTTTGATGTATAATTGGCATTAAATACATTATAAGGAGTTATACCATTTTACATTGTTGTACTTGGAAGTTAGGAAACTCGGAGATGTTGGAGTTCCAAAGGGAAAAACTAAAGGTTAGTGGTTAAACTAAGGGTTTGGAAGGAAACCTTGGTTGATATCCATTCTAGAAAAAAAAAATGTGAAACTTGGTGGTTTGTGTTGGAATAATTTAAGTCTTCCTACCATTTATTTATTTACATGTGATACATTAATTAATCATTTAGTGGTTAATTCCATGTAATAAATTAGGAAATTGCCATTGTGTGGACCACAAGGCAACATGGGAGGATAAGAATACTTCCAAGGTGTGATCTACAAGTCGTCTAGGCCACTTGGGCACTTTCCTAATTGATTTTAGACAAGAATTAGAAGGAAGGGCGCATTTCTGAGTTTTAGAGTTTTTTTACTGCTTTTTCCCTATGGGGGAAAAGCTAGTCTACCTAGGAAATTGTTTTTTACACCAAAAACTTTCGTTAATGTTTTTTCCACCTAAAATTTGTATTTGGATTTTTTTTTATCTATATTTCACCTTCAGCTCACTAATTTAGCAATTCGTGAGCTTTTGGGCTGATTTGGAAAGTCAACTTGCCACCTATGGGGGATGGGCATATTTAGCAAGTCTGATTAAGTGGAGATTCTTTTGGAATCTTCAGCCATTCTAATTACTGATGTAAATTTATTTAATATCAACCTATTGCATTCATATGTTGGCTGATTTAATTTTATTCATGAGAAGTTAATACAGAAATCATCTCTTGTGCATAATTTTTGTGTCTTTGACTAGTTGTGTGAGATTTTTCATATGAGAGAGTGTAATTTCTTGAATAGTTCTTGGATGTGATCTGATTTTCACATGGTATCAGAGCCATCAAGATATTCCTTTCATCTATTGATTGTCTTGCAAGATCCAACAGTCTCAGGAAAGGCACATTGATCAATTCACCGGGTGAATTCTATTCTCTGTAGGGCGCATTTTGGAATCCAGAAGTGTTCTAAAATCAGTCCATAAGTTTATATCAATTGCAGCAATGGATCATACACAGTAGATCATCCTCACTCCTTTCAATTACTTTGATTGGAAAGCACAGATGGAGATTCTACTGAGGAGCAAAGGGCTCTACAGGGTGACCATGGAAACAGAAGCTGATCCAACCTCAGTAGTGGAGAAGTCTAAATGGCATAATCGAAGGGATGAATCCTATGGGATGTTATGTCTCACTAAATCCAAAGAACTCTTATTTCATCTTTATGGCCTCACTTCACCCAATGAAGTATGGCTGAAACTTCAAGAACTATTTGGTAAAACTGATGAATTGAGAGGCCACCAATTGGATAATGAGCTAGTCTCTTTGAGTCCGCAAAATTTTGATAATCTACAAGACTTCTTCTCCAAATTCAAGTCTCTTGTATTGCAGCTAAAGCAATGTGGAATAGACAAGAAGATGAGAAATTAGTTTTGGCCCATTCTCTCCAAGCTTGGCCCCGACTATTCAATCTTTGTTTCCACCTTCCATTCCACCCGGAAAGCAATTAAAAATGGAAGAGCCCATCACTTTCAGAATTCATGGTGTCATTAACACAAGAACAATACAAGCTGTTCTTAATGGGATCCATTAAAAATCCATCCAAAGGCCACTGTCTAAATTTTGGAGACTCAAAGAATTCCGAAAGGAAAGAAGAAGGGAAACTTCAAGAAGCCCACCGGTGAGCATAAAGACAAGCAGAATTTTAATGGAGAGTCATCAAACTTCAAAGAAGAATCCAAACAAAAAGAATGAGAGGACAAAGTGCAATTATTGCAGCAAGGGATTTCATCCTAAAATCTCTTGCATGAAGAAAACCATTGACCAATTGACTTCACTCTTGGAGAAAGCCAACATTCCTCTTCCCAGAGAGCACAAGGAGGGAAGGATGGAGGACAAAATTCCGATGACAAAGAGAGAGTTCATGAATTGATGGCTAGCACATCAAAGTCTTCATCATTCATTCATTGATTCTGGTGCTTCAAGACACATGGTGTCTGCAAGTAAGTATTTTACTTCACTTGACTCTTCCGTTGGTTTCGAACATTGTATTGGGAGACAATTCTGAAACTTCTAGCAAAGGAAAAGGTAGCATAGATCTCGAGTTTGGGTCATTTAATAATGTTTTATATGTCCCTTGAATTGCTGCAAACCTACTGTCAGTCTATAAAATGACCCATACAGGGCTGCCCAAGAGAGTAACCTTTACCCCCAATGATGTTGAGATAGCAGAAATTTCAACAAGAAAAATTATTGCATTTGGTACTGCTGATCATTGTTCTAGAATTTACAAGTCTTCTCATTTTGTGCCAAACTCCTCACCTTCTGCTCTGTTAACTCATGCCAATGAGTCCAACAAACTATGGAATGAGATATTTGGCCACCTTAATTACAAATACCTTTCCCAACTTCATGAGAAAGAGATGGTTATAGGGCTGCCCAATATCAAATTTTCCAAAGGTGTTTGTCAATCCTGTATCCTAGGAAAACATCCCTGAGCATAAGTATGGGAGATCTACCACTGAGAGAAACACTGCACCATTGGAACTTATACACACTGATATATCAGGTCCATTTCCTCATGATTCATTGAATTCAGCAAAATATATTCTCACATTCATAGATGATTTCAGCAGGTATTGTTGGATTTATTTTATCAAGCTTAAATCAGAAATTTTTGGGTTATTCAAGTTTATTCAAAGCCCTCAGTTGAGAATCAGTCTGGTAGGAATATAAAAGTGTTAAGATATGATAATGGTGGTGAGTATGTTAAATCATATTTTCATCAATTTTGTGCTTCATCGGGCATACAGATGCACCATACAGTTCCATATACACCTCAGCAAAATGGGGTTGTTGAGAGGAAAAATAGATCTCTTAAGGAGATGGCCACATGCATGCTTGAGGAAAAAGATTTGTCTCCCAAGCTATGGGCTGAGGCAATAAATTGTGCCACTTATATTTAAAATAGAGCACCACACAAATCTCTCAAAGGTATCACTCCCTTTGAAGCTTGGACAGGTCACAAACCTGACATCTCTCATTTCAGGATTTTTGTCTCAAAGGCTTGGGCTAGGATTCCGATTGAGAAGAGGAGGGCTATGAATCCCCAAAGAAAACCCATGTTTGTTTGTTGGATATTCAGAGGACACCAAAGGTTATAAGCTGCTGAACATGGACCACTCATAAAGCATTCATCGAAAGAAGTGTGCAGTTTGAGGAAGAGCCCTCTCAGAGCGCAGAAATTGGAGATTCATCCTTCACCACTGACTAAAGAAGAAGTAAGTGATGTTCTTGATATTTTTTATTCTTATATTTATGATGATTAGGATCAATTTATTTCAGATTATAACTCACCTACAACTCCTAAGTGGGCTGCAAAAAATTTTCAAGAAGCAGGTGAACTAGCAGGCAACCCTCAAGACCAAAGAAGGACTAGATCACAATTTGAGACTGCTCTCAATGTGAATGATCCTTATCTTTCTGAGAAATGCTATATGATGATAGATTCTGATCCAAAAACATATGGGGATGCCTCACATGATCCTAGATGGCATATTTCTATGGATGAAAAGTTTCAGTCTTTGCAGAAGAATGAAACTTGGGAGCTAGTCAAGCTCCCCGTAAGGGCAGAAAGTTGGTAACATGAAATGGATTTATAAGACTAAATGTGCAATGGATGGTACAACCATTAAGTACAAATCAAGTTTGGTAGAAAATGGGGTATTCTCGGGTCCAAGGACTTGATTATAATGAAACATTTGCACTGGTATCTCAGAAGACTCTATTAGACTAGTTTTGGCAATGGCAGCTTCCAAGCGGTGGGAAGTACATCACATGGATGTGAAACGTGCTTTCCTCCATGGGGATCTTGAAGAAGAAATCTATATGCAGCAGCCACAGGGGTACATCAAATCCAAACCTTGTTGTAGGTTGAAAAAATCTTTGTATGGACTCAAGCAAGCCCCCATGGCTTGGTATGCAAAGATGGACAGTTTTCTGCTGTCACAATCCTATGTTCGGTGTAAATCTGACCCAAATGTCTATATGAAGTTTGTTGATGGTTTTATTATGCTAATAGTGTTGTATGTTGATTATTTGTTGATCACAGGTGATAGCACTGAACAAATAGCATCACTAAAGACCGCAATGCCACCAAGCATTCTCCATGAGTGACTTGGGAATTCTTAAGCAATTTTTGGGGCTTGAGATTTCTCAAACAAAAGAAGGAACGAAGGTATATCAGTCAAAGTATGCTTCTTATCTGTTTAAAGAAGTTTAAGATGCTGATTGCAAGCCTTCTAAGACTCCATTCCTTTCTAGAGTTAGAATGGAAGAAGCAGAATCTACACCGCTTTTTGACAGTACTATATATAGACAGTTGATTGGCAGCTTGCTCTCTACTTGACACACACTCGACCCAGATCTTGCATATGCTGTGAGTGTGGCATATAGATATATGGAGCAGCCACATGAGTTACAATTGGACGGCTGCAAAAAGAATCCTTCATTATTTGCAGGGCACAAAGAGTGATGGATTCACTATGTGGCAGATTCAAGCTTAGATCTCTTGGGGTTTCACAGATTCGGATTGGGCCGGTGATAGCCTTGACAGGAAAGTCCACATCAGGATTTGTATTCATGCTTGGAGGTGGCCCTTTTTTCCTGGTCTAGCAAGAAACAAAATGCCATAGCACTATCTTCAGCGGAGATAGAGTACAGAGGAGCAGTGAATGCTGCTACAACAGTGTGTTTGACTGTAGGGGATTTTGTCTGAGTTTGAGATTTCTTTCAGTACTCCTACTTTCATTTAATGTGACAAACAGAGTGCCATTAGAGTTTCATGTGATCCAGTACAGAGGCATAGGACCAAGCACATAGAGATTCATATGCACTACATCAAAGGCCTAGTGCATGATCAGATCATAGATTTGCAGTATTGCCCCACAGGTGAGCAAACTACAGATATCTTCACCAAGGCTTTCACAGAGAAGGACATTCAACTATCTTAGATCACTGCTTGGGATGGTTGAACATGTGGTGGAGTGAAGGGTTGATCAACAACCTTTCAATTTTGATATGTCCATGTTTTGAGGGGAGGTTTTTCCCATGAGGTTTTCCTTCTGTTTTTTGTGGACCGACAATATTGTACGGGGTGACCAAGTCTTGTTACTTGGGCCCCTTAGTATTTCATTTTCTGATATTTAGATCATTTAAGTCAGACTTAAGAGGGGGTGTTGGAATAATTTAAGTCTTCCTACCATTTATTTATGTACATGTGATACATTAATTAATCATTTAGTGGTTAATTCCATGTAATAAATTAGGAAATTGCCATTGTGTGGACCACAAGGCAACATGGGAGGATAAGAATACTTCCAAGGTGTAATCTACAAGTCATATAGGCCACTTGGGCACTTTCCTAACTGATTTTAGACCAGAATTAGAAGGAAGGGCGCATTTCTGAGTTTTAGATCTTTTTAACTGCTTTTTTCCCTATGGGGGAAAAGCTAGTCTACCTAGGAAATTGTTTTTTTACACCAAAAACTGTCCTTAATATTTTTTCTACCCAAAATTCGTATTTGGCTTTGTTTTTATCTATTTTTCACCTTCAGCTCACTAATTTAGCAATTCGTGAGCTTTTGGGCTGATTTTGGAAAGTCAACTTGCCACCTAGGGGGGGATGGGCATATTTAGCAAGTCTGATTAAGTGGAGATTATTTTGGCATCTTCAGCCATTCGAATTAATAATATAGATTTATTTAATAGCAGACTATTACATTCATATGTTGGCTGATTTAATTTTATTCATGAGAAGTTAATACATAAATCATCTCGTGTGCATAATTTTTGTGTCCTTTGACTAGTTGTGTGAGACTTTTCATATGAGAGAGTGTAATTTCTTGAATAGTTCTTGGATGTTGATCTGATTTTCACAGTTGGAAAGTGGAATTCAAAATTGTTTGAAGAAAATATGGAATCTACAAATTTAATCATTGAAACGTATAAGCTCACAATGTAGAATTTTTACTTGTTGAAGATTAAGATGAATACTAGTTAATGATGAGAAACATTTTCATTACAATGTCTTCTACTAAGGGCACAAAATATCTCTTAAAAGGAATGGAATCAAATGCACAAGGAGGACATATTTTTGATAAAATTGTTTATTTCTGATGTTATTCCCACTCCCCACATTTCATTCCCTCCTCGTTACTACGCAACACTCATTCGTCACACATTCATGTTGTGGCTCCCTTATACCCATGACCCGCATTTCATGCTTGTCCATAGACAAACATGTTTCCTTTGTTGGCCCCTCAAAGAAAGTCACTTCCACTCAACTAGGGGGGGTGTTGTTGGTTCCATCATCAAATCTATGTCATTGTTGTTCTATTATTGACTAATTGTAGACATAGATTTTATGATGGAACCAATAATACCCTCACATAGTTCTATAGGTTAGATACATAGTAGAACAAAAATCCATAGATGGTCTCAAAACAAATCCTTTATCTTGGTAGCACAATAACTCTGTCAACATATGTAATATTGTTAGTATCCTAGCTTCATAGCTTGCTAAATTGATGGAATAAGTATAGTTGGAAGTGATTATTCTCTCAAATAAAGTCTTGAAGGTGGAAATGGAGAATTTATCCTTTAAATTTTTTTGAATGAAAACAAAGTATAGGAATCCCTTCACCCACTAAACGATGGTTTGTATGCATAAATTATTTACCTTGGGAACAAACACAAGGAGATATAAACCTAGTAGGGCCACCTTCAAACAAGAAATTGAAACACATATTAACTCATGGGAATATGTTGTTTGAGGGGGCCTCCCCCCTCTCTTATTGCATCCAAAGAAGTGGTGTAGGCCAATCTCATGAAGAGCATACTAGGTAGGCTTGGGAGATGAACCTTAAATGAAGAGGTCTCCCCCCTACCTTCTCCATTTAAATTGAAATGATAAAATAATTGCCTCTTTAGAGATAATATAAAATGTAAATCACTTTTGTTTCTATAGAGGCAATACATAATCGAAGTTACTTTTATCTCTACAGAGACAATATATTAAGCAATGCCTGAAAAAAAATTCTTACCACTTAGCTAAATGAACATAGATATTTTTTTTTTTAAAATAACCTACAATATCAAGTTATCATGGAATCAAACCACCAAAATCCTTATTGTACGAAAGGCATTATTCCACTGAGATAGACCCCTTTTAAAATAATTAAGGAGAGGAGTGGGTAGCTATTAAAGTTACAAGAGAGATGTAAACTGGAAAAGATGCATTTCATTGGACTCTTTGATCAAACTCCATTCTAAGTTACTAAGAAATATGTTGCAGAGCAATATTTTGATAGAGAAAATCCCAAGCTAATAAACAAATCTAACGCAACAAAATCAACCATAGAAATCAAGAAACATTGCATATAACATCTCCTCAACAACAACAACCTAATTTATATGTAAAAATAAAGGAGATTTGAGCATCTTTTTTAAGGTGGTGTGACGTGAATTAAACAAGTCACCAAGCACATAAGCAATTATAGGCATGCGATCGTAGATGTTGTTGTTGTTTTCACACCAGCATGTGCCAAAAGGAACCTATTAAGGATTGTGCTAAACTTAGTAGAGTTTCAAATGGAAAACATTGAAATCAAATAATAAAAAAATGAGAATGACTAATCTAACATACAAGCATAAAAAATAAATCTAAACTAACATTTCCAAGCATTCTTTACCAAGAAAACAGATACAAACATACTTTTCAAAGTTTAATAAAGAATTCTCATTGAACATTATAAAAATGGATTTACAAGAGTTCATGATCACCTTTGAGTTGCAGTAAGAAGGGCCCTTGTAGCTATCTGAGGGAGGGTTCCCTTGGCCTCCTAACAATCCATGGTTCTTCAACAACGCGTCATGTATGTGATCTTCGGCAAGGTGAGAAAGGAACAGAGGAGGGAGTTCAGATCTCAGGGAGATTTGTGCAGAGTAACGACTTGAGCAACGAATGGAGAATTGGTATCAAGTGATGGACCTTGAGGGTTCATTTATAGGCACAATGGATAGCTCTGGGATAAGGATCAAGCTTTGATTTTTTATTTTTGTTTTTTGGATTTTGATTTTGTTCCTTTCACTTTTTTTATAATTTTTCCAATTTGGGATTTCATAAGAGTTATGACAATTTTCTTCTTTTTGTCAAAGGTAAAAAGAGAGAAACATCTAAAAATTAAGTTAGGGAGTAAGTTGCCTCATTTTTTAGATAATTGAGTAATTTAATTTCATAAAATAGCTATTTTTGGTGTGCTACTTAAATTTTTGGGTAGGTCAATAGGTGATGACGTTAGAGATATATGAGGTTTTATGAAAAATCACAGACTACATGGACTCCCAATCCTGTGGAATTTGAAATGGCACGGGTGCCAAATGACAAGGGGTGCTAAACGGTCATCCATGGAAGGTATGCACTATTTTCAGGTAAGGGAAAATGCAAGAATGGTTGTGATTGGCCACTTACCTGAACATAAAGGGGTGTCCGACAAGTGTAAAAGGGAATGAAAAAGGTTTATGCATAAGATATTCTACAAGGGTGATTACCTATATGCCAGTTTGGAGTATTATACTTGTAATGGTTGGTCACATGTTGAAAGTAATGATCTTCATCGCGACCTGGAATTGTACACATGGAAATGATACCCGAGCATTAATTTGTTTTCAGAAATAAAATTTAGTGAACAAGTACATAAAAAATTGAGTGACTTACATGAGGGCATGTAAATCGAGGAATATGAAAAATGACCAAATAAAAATTCGGTGATTAGGAAAAATGGTTTTCGTAATCGATAAGCATGCAAAATGTTGATTCCAACGATGTGAACAACATAAAAAATGGATGGTGGATGAATCCGTAATACTAAGAATAAATTGGAGCTAAATGACCTTCTGAGGGTCAATTAGAGCGACTGAGATGTGGCTAACATCCGCTGATACATACATGGGAACCAAGTTGTGAGAGATAAATTGGCAAGGTATGAGCTTTTCAAGTTTCTTAAGAAACCTTTGATGTGCATTGCTCGACTCTTACTCAGCAAGATTGTTGAGTTTTGGAAACAGGATGTAGAGGCATTTATCATGTAGGGTGAGTAAGTGGAGCTTACCCTTTGATATTTATACTTCATGAATAGGATCCCTATGCTAGGAGTGATCTGTGATAGATATCCCAAAGTCCCACGAGACATGAGAATGCATGAAATCCTGAACTATTACTACATGGGGACTGCCATTGTGTAGAAGTCTTATATCATGGTCTTTGAAATTGAGTATTTAGAGACGCGAGCAGTTACAATAGCTATGGTATGGATCCTAGGGTCACCTAGTCTACATAAGGTCTCAAGCAGACAGATGATGCTGGTTGAGAGGGTGATTACTGGGACCTACTTTAGGTGGGGCCAGATGTAAGTTAACAACAATTCAATGGGATTTGAGCCATGTTAGTCGCCTTGGGGGTGACTTTGGGTTCATCTCATTCATTTTCTATTTCTTCTTTGAATGATTACCTACACTAGAACTACACTTGTCGGTGATAGATGGAGGTCCGATGGAGCCCCCTATGACACACTAGGGGGAGAGGATGATCCGCAAGGGAAGTGGTCTAGTTGGGAGACTCTTTGGATGAGAATTCTTTCCTCGGTGGTGATAGTTGTTGCTTGTCATTGAGGATTATCCTCAAACAGGAATAGACTTAAGGGGAGACCTTGAGTTTCCCTGCCCTCCTCACTAGGATTGGGGACTGGATGGTAGGTATGCATGTGTTACGAAGAAAACTTCCTCTAGCTTGAGGCAGACCACAATAGACAGCTGACTACCAGAAAATGACTCAATTCCCAATGCAATGCTATATAAATGAAAATGCTAAGATAATGGACAAAAGACCAACGTTCAACTGTATGTTTGAAGTAGATCCACGTTGAGCTTTCAACTTCTACACTTGAACCTGCAGATTAGTCTTAACAACAAGTACAATCAAGTGCATATAATATGTGAAAGACATTAGCATAATCAATGGCATGATCCATGATATTATAAGAAAATATAACCCAATGTAATTTAACAATATTCACAACATCAATTGGACAAGAAAATGAGTATTTCCATTAATGAATAACAAGAAGTACAATATACGACCTCTTGCCGACAACCAATCTGAACCAAGAACTGGGTCTCTCCACTTGTGCCTCCACCACTTCAATCCTCCATGTAATGGCAAACTCAAACTATGAAAGGAGTTTGGTAGGTGAACATAGGAGTTCACAACAACAAGGATCAATGAGTGTAGACTCAAGTCACGAAAAAAATCCACTAGAGTTATCTTGCTCTCTCTTTCTCCTCCCTTCCATATGCCATAAGAGCTCAATATATAGCCTTCCAAAGGTAAGTGAAAGGACACATCAAGGCGTTTCGGGGCATATGGAGGGCCAAAGGTCACCCTAAGAATTCTTTTTGGGAGTAAAAAGTAATTTTCTAATAATTTTTACCATTTTACTTGGTACCAGCGGGCTATAGTGGAACAGCCTACGTGTACACTGGCTATAGTGGAACAACAAGTGTACAGGAAGAAAAATAAGGAAAAAGTGTATTCTGGAGGACATAAAGTGAATCTGAGTCAGTGAAATGGATCCTGAAGGCCAAAGAATGCTGATGCTCACATTGAAGGTGGAAAATTACGTTGTAACAGATGCCCCCTAATGTGTGAGGTCAGAGAATGGTACTACAATGGCCAAAATACATTATAAATCGCAGAAGTGGAGTGATGGAGACACAACTTGAAGGAACAACTCCCTCTTCATAATACAATAATATCTTTGAATACATGTCAGTATAGTACAACAATTTGATACAATGGCCATGAATAGGCAGTACATAATGAATACATGTCATAGTTGATCATAGCCATAACCATATACAGTAAGAGATGGTCTCCTGTTAAAAGGAAACAACTAGTGCGATACTAGAGGTACAAACTGCTAATGTCTGAAAGGTGATATCTCAAATGTAAAGTCACGATCATAAGTAGCATACTGAATGCCACTATCTCCTAGGGTCTTCTACACAAATCATCTATGGTGCAAGTCCCATCAAGTGAATAAAGGTGTTGAGGTTGAACCTTATGTGACATCATCTTATTACCGGTTAATGATGTATACCATTAACAGACATGAGATAACCCACCAGTAGTGAAAATGGGCACCAAGGCACATAGTACAATCATCAAAGTGTGAATAGATGTGTTGAAGTCAAACACTAAGATGAATCCATCTATCAGGGGACATTGATGTATTCCCAAAACTGTCGATGGCGAGAGAACCTACCACTAATGACTGCAAGCCTCAAGGTACTCAACCGAACTCTAAGTCTCAATTCCGGAATAAACGAATTGAAGTCAACGGAATGAAACTCGCTAGAAGGAGGGAATTAAGGCATCCCCCATCAACCAACACGAGGTAACAACTACACTGAAAGATTTGGAATAACTCATATGAAACGAACTGACTCAATAAGGATGGCCGACATGAAATAGTCAAGATATCTGAGGAGTTGCCGACTCTGGTTTTAGGACTTCCTTTGAACAAGAGCATGAGTAGATGGATAGACTCAGGCATCATAGACTCGACATAACACTGTGCGATGCAGGAGGCATCAACAAAGGGCTCCATAGTGACTGGAAGCTTAACCAATCGGTGGAGTAAACTGAGAAATGAGTATAGCTCCTAAGGTCCGACTATAGTCCAGAATCATAATGTATGGAGTGGAATGAATGCTCAGTTCAAAGGCGACACAACAGCTTCTAACAAAAATAAGTAAATATTCTCCCATCCAAATTTTTGGAATATTTGATTTTTTTGGTCTTTTTCATATTTGGAAAGCTTGAAAAAGAATAAAATTGCTTATAGTACAACAATTGAGAGACCGAGTGTCAAATAGCGAGCAGACTAGTCCCAAGCAGTGGAACATACCTATGATCAATGCAAGGAAGCATGTGCAAGATGTGGACACTTGGGGGGGTGTTCCCTCAAGGTCAAAAGGTCATCAAATTGTGAAGGGAAATGGAAGCTCTGCAGGGATCGATAAGGAAAGTGCTCAGGCACCAGGCTAACAATTGAGTAAGTGGGAGCCAGCACAAGGCTCAAGCGGCAAGCATGATGATGCAATGCAATCACGACTTGATACAAATGAGGGGAGTCCTTATGGGAGATGGTCAGCATAAGACAAAGTAAAGTATGAGTCTTTATTGCAAAGTCATGCGTAACTACGAAGGAATCCTAATCCTAAAGAGAGACAACAGCATGGGCACCAAAAGGCAAAAATGGGCTCTAACTAGGGAACCCATGGTCGGATAGGCCCTATCGCCAAATAATGACACTTCTATAACAGTGTGAAGGCTCTGTGTCGGTTAAGAAGCGGGGTCGCACCTAAGGTTAATGAAAACGGTGAAAAGGTCAAATGCATAATGCATGTGAAAATGGCATCTATCCTATAGGCCAGGTGTGAAATATACCTACCGTAGGCGCGAAATGGTCAAAAACACAACTCTCGTCGAAGAAAATCTGTTCAAAATGCTACTCCAAGACATCACATTAGTCCAAAACAACTTAAAACGACAAAAAATATAGACAAGTGGATTTCCAAAACTATAAATAGTAAAAAAAAATTACAATTTACAATTCATTTTCACTTTTTACCCAATTTGGAGTTTTTTATTAGTTTTCACCTGAAACTTCAATCGTTGATTCTGGGAGCTTCGGGAATCCGTTGATCGAGCCGTCTGGAGCAGGTTAGCTATATCGTCCTTATATTTCATTTGGTTGCTTTTATTTTAATTTTCAGTGGTCCAATTTTTTTATTGGCCAAGCCCTATTTGGTCATGGTGTTGTACGTTGGCTGACATTATACGGGTCGCGGGTAGGGCCTACTACCCACGGTCAACGCATGCGTTGATCATAGGTGCCCACCTCTATTTTCTCAATAGCCCGTGGGTACGGCTGTGAAGTTTGTTTTTTAAATGCAAAAGACTAAACTGTTTGTGTTTCTTCCTCTGGGATGGTTCTAGAATGGAAGGAAAGGGAGCATGACCTTGTGGATGAGGCCATTTGCCATGATTTTCTTGCACAACAAGCATTACAAGCATGTGGGATTTTCAAATTTTGGAGCATTGGGGGTTTGAGGGCCCAAAACCAATTGCTCCATCGCTTGATAGACTACTGGGACGTAGACACACAAAATTTCAACCTGGATGGTCAAATACTCTCCTTGGATGTAGATGACATATATTTCATTACAGGATTGTCCTGTAGAGGGGAAGCGGCAAGTCTTCAATATCGTACTGTGGGTGGTGGGATCACTGTTCCTGACTACATAGAGCGGTATTGTCTTCCCAACACTCGGAAGGTGGTGAGTTAGGTACCCATTGGATCCATAGTCAGTCTGAGCATGAATATTATAGTGTCCACTCTCGTCCGGATTTCAGGTTCAGTAGCTCTACACCAGGATTCAAGGCCGATGATGTTCTACACCTCACAGTGCATGAGGCCCATGATATATGACTGGTGCATAATGTTACTGGGGTCTATGAAGACCCAGTCAACAGAGTGCAAGCATGGGGAGGCAAAAAACTTTGGATACAGCAATATTCTATGCAGCTTTTTCTTCGAGAGGGTGCCAGGACTTAATCCGAGGGTTGAATTCCCTCCTTATAGTCTCCGCGACCCAGCCCTGACCCAATGGGCAGAGATCTTGACACGATAGGGTGGTGGCCGACAAACATCACCATATACAGATGAGTTCTTTCACTGGTGGGACCGATAGGTCATAGCCATTGACGACTACCCCTATGGAGGGATAGACTTCTGTGGTGATCGTGACATGTTGCTTCCTCCAGGAGCCGCGTACGGAGACATCGGTATCTTACTCTTTTTATGTTTTTGTGTATTAAATTTTATGGGATTTTGATTATATATGAAAATGAAAAAAATATTTTGGGGGTAGTATCACATACTAACATCTCACTGTTTGCTCGCAGACGCTGGTCCGTGAAGACCTGAGGGTTTCCTGAGACATCATCAATGGGGTAGATTATACCTCAATATTACACATTAAATCCTAGTGTCACATCCTTGCACCAGCGACCTAAACGACACTTCCCCTTAATGACCATCTGGACATCCAGGAGTGAAATCTATTTCCTGAACACTGAAAGCAACACCATGCATGCCACGTGTCACCCAGACAGACCTCATCTACAGGAATTATCACGCTCTGCACAATTGATGGGGCATGATAATCAGGGTTACCACATTCTACTCCTACCCTAGGGCGTGGTAATACCGCGTTATGCTCAAGCCTAGGGGCAATATAATCCATTTTTATCCTTTTTTCCATGGACTTTGGGATCTCAACCTTTAAGAGATTTTGTTGGGATTGACACCTTTGATTCAATCCCAAACCCCTCTCTGTTTAGCAGGCCTGATCCACTAAACACTCTCTAGATCCATTATACTCTCTTGTTGGTTAACCCTTCCTCATCCTATAAGAGAGAGGAATTCCATGGGACAAAAGGAGGACTTTTGGGGCATCAAACCTATGATCATAAACCTTTTGCAAAGATAGCTAGAGGAAGGACTTGGAGCTGGAGTGGGTTTGTACATCAAGCAACTACTTTGTAAGCACTCTTGAGTTCTCAATAAAATATAACTTGTCTTGTTTCCCTATTTATGTGTATCGATCATGATTCATTTACATAAATTGTATTCAGTAGAGTATAGATCTAACTTGTGATTAAGTTATTTGGAAGATAGTGTGCACTTGTTTTTCGTGTTGATCTCTACAGGTTCATCACAAGGAATTCGGGATCAAGTACTTGATTGGACAAACATCAGAACAGAAGGTCAGTTGTCTTCTTTCTCATCTATCAAATGTTAGAACTGAAACACTAATTTAGATATAGGGAATGAGGTAGCATTTGTTTCCTTTTTGTCTTAGCATAGAGTTGATCTTTGTCACTTTATCCTAAGAGGGCTTCTTCTTACCCATAGGAAGAAATATTTACAACAAAAACTAGCGACTTCGCTGGTTTGAACCCCTTTTGTTTGAGTTTTTTTTTTACTTTCATTCATTTTTACTGTGAAATTGCTCTTCCTTCAAACCAGTCTTGAAAGTTGTCCTCTTTGAGCTCCTTTCACCCCCCTCCCCTCTGCATCAGACCCCTGTCATCGATCAGTAATTCCTTTGGGTTTGCAAACCTTTGAAAAGTCAAAAACTTTTGTCAAACTGCGCCCTTTTTCTCTTTTTGATAATTATCGCGCCCCCATCACAGCCTACAAAGTGGTAATTACCAGTTTACTGCACCCTTCGGTCTTGCTAGTGCATGATAATTTACCAGTACCACTCCTGGGCTTATGTTAGCCACGTGATAATCTCTGTAAAAAAAATTGTTTCTCAGCTTGTTTGGTTCCTACAGGTCATTTCTTAATTTTTCTGCCTTTGGTTGTTGCTCTGTTGCTTACCAGACCTCTGCAACCTGCTTAGCTATAGTACAGTGCCTGCATTTCATTGTTTGAAGTTGTGTAGGACACCTTTTTCATCTTAGGGTTCGTGATCATTGTTATCACCATACATATTTGTTCATTACCTATTGCTTCTTGTATACATACCCTGTCACAGTTCAATTTAGTTGCAAAGTCTTTTATGGTTTGTTTTCATTTGTTTTCGAGCTTGGATTTCTTGACTTAGTTACATCATACCCATTTTGACCAGCTCCTCATGATTCTTGCAATGGCGTGATCCTTTCATGATAATCAAGTTTTTGTTACTGTTTGTCTTTCCTTGATTATACAGTTTTAAATATTACATTGTTCTTATAGCAATATTTTTCCATTCCTGTTATCAAAATCAATATTGGAAATTTTCTTTTTGAACATTGTCTTGCTTTTATTGAAATGTTCCAGTTTATACTTTTGCATATTAGGAAGTGAATCACTTGTCATTGCTTTTCACATAATCTCTCATTTAGAAGCATCAATAGTTGTAGATCAGTCACATTTGAAATTAGTTTTCATTCAGTTTGGCTTATTTGAAAAAAGAAAACAAAAAAGTTTATTTTTGAAGTGGTTTTTCATTGTTTTTGAAAAAGTTTATGCATTGTGAACGAAGAACTCTCCCTTTTCTCTAGCTAGATTTCATTGAATAGAAAGACTCATTTCGATTCATTTTCATTTGCATGGTTTGAGTCGTCACAACACCACAAGTTTCACTTCCATTTACCCGATTGAGTAATACAACCACTAAAATTTACACTCCCTAACTCAACACACTGTAACCTCACTTAAGGAGAAAAAGAATTTGTTAGTTAGGTAGGACACTGGGGATAGGCATCCAAATAATTCCCCCTTGTCATTTTCATTTGAGACATAGTTGTTGTCCTCTAGGGTTCTAAAATCCTCTAGTAGTTATTGACATGGTCATCGACCAGTTTGTGGAGAGGGCCTCCCGTTGTTTTGGGGGTAAGCCGCAAGGATTGGTTCCAGACGGACTTTGTGGAATACTGCACTCCACTTAGCTCCTAAGGCATATCGATCCATTGTCTTCCTTGTATTTTTCGGCCACCATACTAGTGATACAAGGGTGATAAGGCAGAAGTGCCAGTATCCTTCTCCGACGTGCCATGAACAAGGTAGCTTAGTAACTTTTCTTCTAGGGCTCTTTACCCTGAATCCCTTTCGGTAGAGGGATATCCTTCCATTATTGGTCTCTCATTTTGTATTGTTCGACTTGGATTTCATCACCTTGAGAAGGATACAACTTGTTGAGGTGTCCAGCTCTTAGTTAGGAGGTTTTGCTTGCTATTTCATCTTCTTAGAGGGTCATTTTTCTTTTTAGTGATTGCTTGTTGGCATTCTAGCCACTTTTGTTTCATCTCGCTTACTGTGATGCCGGTCTCAGTATAGTTTTTAGAGCTTGCTTGTTTGGCATGTGAGCCTTGCCTTTTTCTAGCTCCCCTTTTGCACACTCGGCTGCTTTAGGGTTTTTGAGTTCTTTTATACGAGACTGTCCCCGGAAATTGTATTCCCATCATCATGTCTGATCCATGAAGATCACGAAGAATACAGGGACGAATCCCACCACCACCACCATGGACTTCTGGTCCACCTGCATCACGTATTCCTTCCCCTTCCGGCCGCAACGCTGGCCGGGGGAATGTTCCACCACCTATCCGCACTACATCTTCAGTTCCTCCTGTAACTGTAACTCACAACACGGTCTCAGAACCTCTTACATTTCCTGAAACCAGTAACACACCTGAGATTCTGGCTGTCACTAAACCCACTGTCATTCCATAAATACCTCCCATAGTGGACAACACCACAGTTGCTGAAATTAGTACCGCACATGATACTATACTGGAGGCTATCACCCTTCCATATGTTAGCACTACCCCACCAACAAACACTTTCTACGGTGTTCCTAAAGGATATGTTGGAACTATTGAAGGATCTGACGAAGATGTGTCCGCGTTGATCCCAGTCCCGGACGGATACGTTGAATTTATTGAAGAAACCAGACTACCTAACACACCTTTTGAACCTGATTTTTACTTTTTTACTTCCCAGGCGGAGCCTCCGCCTGCCACCACTACACCGTCAGGTGTTCACACTCAGGAAACCGGTTCTTCTAGCAATGTGCCATTCACCATGTCCCTCCCTAATCTCCCCTCAGGACAAGAGATCATGGCGTCAATCCAATCTAGAATGGTTAGTCTTGCTAACTCCCATTTAGCGTCAAAACAATTCAAACGTGATACGGAGCAAATTCTCTCTTCGACTTCCCGATACCCCCTGCCACCCATCCTCCTGGTTACCAAGCTCGTCACATTCTATCTAGCATAGAGTTTCATCACTCGTACGCTGACGGATTCGAACCTTCGTATTTTACTTTACCCAATCTATTTCTGGACCCGAAACAGACAGCTCGCATTTTTGACCCCTCATGGGATACAAATCTGGGCCAAGCCCTTGATGGTCCTCCTATTTTTCAAGACCCCGTGGACGTGACTCCTGCTACCCCTCGGTTAAATTCCTTACATTCTCTACTGTCCAATATGTTTTGCGTACCTTCAAGGGACACACCACTTATGAGGGATAACCCAGTATTCTCTCCATCCTCTCTTGTAACGTATGGAAGACCCCCCCCACAAATCGGCACCTTTGGCGCTGTTGGCCAAATGACCATACCCCACCTTTCTAGTATTGGAAGAGCATCCATTCATACTGCTGGATCATCCATGTTGACCAAAGGTTCATCTTCAACCACCATCTATACCATTTCCCGAGGCAGACAACCGACTATTGGAACCATCGATCCCAACAACCAACCTCCCCCAGGCGGACCATCCAACCCGCCTGTAGGAGGACAACCAACTTTTGGGAACACTAGTCCCAGTCACCAACCTCCTCCCGCTGGACCATCTAACCCAACTGTTGAAGAGAAACCCCTTGGTACCATTCAAAGCGAGGCCACTCAACAACCACCTCCTTCTTTCCCATCGGCTCAACAAAGCCCTTTTATTGGAGTAGCACCACTCGTTAACACCCCCATTGGCACCATCCAACAACCCTCTCAATCAGCAACTTCTGCTCAATTGGGAATGTATAATCCACTTGGTAGTGGACAAATTCATGCCAGTATCCCAACCAGATCCTATTTCCAACATCCCACGTCAGGTACACTTTGTTCTTGGGGATCCCAAAACCCACAGAGTGGGGGATACTCTTTGTTCAGAAACTGGAATCAAGATGGGGGGAAACATACTCAACCTTATATTCCCCCCAACCTAAACTCCGACATTCCTTATCCTTCAGCCGCGAATACTCCATGGAACCCACTGCTTCAGCCTCCACCCCTTTATCAAGGTGGAACCAATATTCCATGGACACCATTCTTTCAGGCATCCCCTAACCCTGGTATGGGTAACCCTCCACCCAATCAAGGTGGCAGAAACATTCCTGGGACACAACAATCCCAAGGAACCATACCCCAACAAGGAATGGGAAGCATTCCTAGGACACAACAATCCCAAGGAACCATACCCCAACAAGCAACAAGAAACATTCCTGGAATGCAACAACCCCAGGGAACTATACCCATCATCCCTACTCAGCAGAACGTTCAACAACCGATTACTATTGTGATTCTGAGTCAAACGATAAATCCCATGATTTCAAACACACAACCGGTTAACCAGATGGTCTACTATCCTCAGAACTTCCAACAGTATCCTGCGAGAAACATGTATGGGTACAATACGCAGCAGTATGCTATGGAGGGTCCTATAGGCATCCCTACACCATACAATTACTACTCATACCTGCAGCCCAATCATCAACTTCCTTTCTTGGCTACGCTATAATTACCCGATTTGACGCGGCTTATCAACGATCCCATATGGCATGAGCCACATTGGCCACCCATCCCATCCAAACTACCATCGTACATTCCTAAGTTTGATGCCAAACCCGGGGAAGACCCCAATAACCACGTAATGACCTTCCATCTTTGGTGTTCATCGAACTCATTAATGGATGACTCCATTTGGTTACGGCTCTTCCAACATACCCTGACCGGCACAGCAGCAAAGTGGTATATCGAGCTGCCACAACACTACATTCATGATTTCAATACCTTGGCTATGTAGTTTTTGACACATTTCCAGCTCCCCATCCAATACAATACTGGAACAGACCTGTTGACCTCACTACGTCAAACCACTTCTATGCACATCTTGGACCATATCCATGAGTGGCGTCGACTGTAGGTTAACCAAGGCACCCATTCCGGACCAGTTACTCGCTGATTGGTTCACAAAGTCATTTTTTCCTCCCATCACCAGGGATATTACCATGGGCGGACCTCTCATGGAGAAACAAGTGATTTCTCGTGCTCAGTATATGGATTTGGTATATACCCAATCCGGAACTTTATATGAGCTTATTCCCCATGCCACCTGCACCACCACTAATCCAACCAAGCCTGCTACTAAACCCCTCATCGATGGTATCGTTGGTTCAGTTAAGGCTCAGCCTGCCACCAAACCGACGGGGCAGCAAGCCACCGCTTCCCCCTCTCCACACCAGGCTTCTTCCAAAGCTTCCACCTCTCCTGCTCTCTCCTCCGAGGTGAACGCGGTTCAATCCACGTCACAACCATTCGGGGGAAAGAAGAAGAATAACCGTGGAAAATCCAAGAAACCTTCTAACCAACAGAAGAACCCCAAGCTGCAACCAACTAACAACGATCTCAAACCACGTCGGAAAGCAAAGTTCCCCACCTGATTTTCCAGGAAGATCACTACACACGTGACTGTCCCTACAAGGACGAAGTCAACAAATTTGTTAAAGGATCCTCCCACCCAACAGTGTTAACCGATCCTTTCCCTCAGCAGCAACAGCAGATGGTTTCCCACGATCCCTCATAAGGGAGCAATCCGAACAACCCACCCCACAGAGAAACGTCCGCAAACTACGAAATTATGATGACAAGTAATGAAGAGATTAATCTATCTACTCAAGCAAGGACATACGATACCTCTTCAAGTTCAAACAAACTAGAGACAGCCAATGGCAAGTCTCCTTCTGAAGATCCTTCTATCATCCCTCCCCCCAATGGTCATCTCCACATTGAGAGACCTATCATAGACACAGTTCTACGCCCTCCCAAGGGCACCATTTGAAAGGCGACATTTAATCCCGCAAGTAGCCCAAAATTACAATATTGTTGAGGACCTAGCTCAAGCACCATGCGCGATGTCGACTCTCGAGGTTCTCCAACATTTCCCCATGCACATAGAACCTTACTCTCAGCACTGGGGGCAGTGGACCCAGATACTTCAAACATGATTATGTTTAACTTGGAGTATTTTAAACCTCAACTTTCTCACCAGTTAGCCTTCCAGTTCCAAACAAAGATCTGTGGAAACAATATTCATCGCACTATCTTAGACGAAGGCACTTCCACGTCGATCATGTCCTTGACTCTGAACAATGCAACCCTTTGAACATATAACGGCATGTAACAGGACTTGGCAGCAGGGATTATTGATAGCAGAGGATAGACACCGAACGAGTAGGCTCGTGGTCAGAGAGACGAATCAGGATGATGACCATAACTCAGTGAAAATAGATACCCAAAATAGACAAGGGATCAACGCATGCCATGTTCAAAGGTAATGACTGACAAGCTGCCAAAACAAACTTGACCTGTTCCCCATATTCCCCCGACATGATAGACGAGTACCTCTTTGTTGTTTTTCGAGCTTGAAGAGGATAACAGATGCTCGGTATAGCTCATCTCATAGCTGAGTCCAATCTCACATGTTTTACGAACCTGAGAAATGAGGGGTTCATCCCAAAGTGGGTCCTTCGATGTTAAACTTTAACGAGTCCAAGGAAGGAAAACTCGGTAGTTTTTCACATTTAGAGAGCTTGAAAAACATAAAGGAGGCTCCAAATTGTACTTTTTCGTAAATTTAGTCCCTCGATCCCGAAAAAGTGTAAAACAATTCCCGAGAGAACTCTCCCAGCCAAAAATTGACCGTGGTATACCTTTCTCGTAAATAGTCTAGACAGGCCGAAAAAGGGGTAACCTATCACCAAATAGACGACCTTTCAAATACTTTTACAAGTGTGAAAGAGTCAAGATCACTTGGCAATCTTTTCAATTTTAGGGAGTCTGAAAAGAGCTTAACTATGGACTCCAATGGTCTTTTTCATAATTTTTAATTATTCAGGTCCGAAAAGAGAATAAAATATAGCAAGGATAATACTTTCCTCATCGTTTAACGAGCATGAGTAAAGCTGACCAAGCTCGACACCATTTGATTAAGTTTGACAAGCACGAGATGGGTGTAAAAGCGCTTGGAATCTTTTTCAAGTTTTAATCCAGAGCACGAAAAAGATAAAGTAGGCTCAAAATGAAGGTCAAACAATAAATGAATGCCAATGTGAATATTTTTTAAAGGAGATCATGTCAACAAATGCTCATGAAACCAGATATTAGTAATGTGAAATGAGTTTTATTTTAACCAAATAAAATAATGAGTGAAAAATAAGTGAAAAAGCTATATAAAGGATGGGTAAATATAGAAAGTTACCATTTCATTTGTGCATTTACCAAAAGAGGAGATTTCACCCATTTGAGTAGCAAAAAACTCAAGAGTTCATATCTAGAGATTCGGGGCACCGTTTCAACAGTCGTCTACGCCAGGTAAGAGCTTTCAAGCCCCTCTTTTATTTCATGTATGAATAACTTGTTTTCAGTAGGGAAAAAAAATTTCTTGGGCAAGCCCTATTGGGAAATTTTTGCCCTTCACAGTACCGTGCGGGGGACGTATCGGGAAGCGCAGTACTGTGCAATAGTACCATGATGTAATGTTAAACCAGGGCGCGGTACTGTGCAGTCAAATTTCTCCCAGGCACGATAGAGGCGAAATTTAAGATGAAAAAATCATTTTTTTCTCAAATTTTTAGCTGAGATCAAGTTGTTAAATAATTACTGAATGTTTCCTATGACATTTTGCAGGTATTTGAAACTTGTTTGGAGCAAAATGGTCCATTGGAAAGAAAGAGAACATGAAGCGGATGATTTGCTGGCTGAAAATGACCAAAGGACTATGACTGCACTGCGGGAATGTGGTTTGTTAAAATTCTTCAAGACAAAAGGTATTCGAAAGCAGGCAAAGCTTCTCACCCACATTATTCAAATGTGGGACCCCGACATTCAAGCTTTCCGAGTGGGAGAACACACCCTTGAGATTGAACTCGAGGATATCTATTTCCTCACGGGCCTCTCAAAAAGAGGAGCCCAAGTGAGTTTTACGGGGTTCACGACCTCGGAGGCGAGCACAGATGCTTTGATTGCTCGTTATTTTCGTCAAGGTTCAGGGAAGAAAAGCGGCAAGGTGGTCATCAAAGATATTATAAAACTTCCCATAAAAACCGTGTTGTTCACCATCACACATGCAACAAGGAGCACGGGTCCCCATCAGGCGTCCCGTACACAGATGAATCTTGCAGTGGATTGTATGGCAGGAATAGTATTCAACTAGTGTGAGGCAGTGTTGACCAACCTCAAAGAGAAAGTGAACAAGTGTAGGCTTGGAGAGAATTCTCAATTTGGGTATGGGAGCATCTTAGTCACCTTCTTTTTGGTGAGGGTGCCGTTTTTGTGCCCATAGATAGCCATGCCCCCCCATCCACCTACCGAGCCATGGATGGCTCGATGGATCGAATATGCAGGACGACTTGGGGGACCACAACGTTTGGATTTCGGTGAGGATTTCTTTTCGTGGCTCGAGGAACAGACAGTGATGATCGATGACTACCCCTATGCAGCGGTGGTTTTCCGCGAGGACATAGACTTGGCACTGCCAGAAGATGAGGATTGGGACAACTCAGGTATGACCTTCATGGATATATTTTTTCTTTTTTGAATATATATATTTTTATTGTTTTTTAGAATGTGTAAAAGACTTTAATATATGTACGTGTGCATGTCGCAGATCGTGGACCACAGAGACCGGCAGGGTACTCGCCATTACGCCGAGGTGGTGTTGATCACCAAGCCACCCCAGATGAAGAAGAAGACGAAGATGAAGTGGGAGGGGTCCAGGAAATAGAGAGGAATTTGTAGGGTTTAACCCACGGTATCCCTGCTATGAGGGTGGACGACATCCCTTTGCATCTCCAACGGCATACTGTAGGTGTGCCTAGGCGTATTGGCCGACTCCTTCGTAGGGTGGTTCGAGCTATAGTGTGTTATCACCAGCAGCATGAGGAATCTGATGAGGGACATGATAGATCTCCCAGATCTCCTTAGATGGTAGCTTTTATATTTTTGCGGCATGTATACGATATGTAGGCTTTGAGAGCCAAATTTTTGTATGGGATTTGGTCCCAAATTTTGTCTTTAAACACAAACTTTTTGTATTTGGAAAAACACTTTTATATACAGTGATGTGGACCTATTTTTATGATCTATTTATTTACAATGACTTGTGTGTTTATTTTTTGTGATGTGTTTTTATGTATGGGCAAGATGCCAATCCAAAATGTAATTAGCTAATGAATCAGCTATACAATTGAATTCCCTTGGTACGTGTTGATATGAAATGAAATTAAAAGATCCTTCCAAGAGGCGTACCCTCCGAAATAAACGAAGTAGGATAGGATCACGAACTGATTCAGATGAGAAACCACGAGTTGGGAGTCTAAAAATATTGATAGGGAGTCAATTCCGAGTGAAGCAACCTCCGTCAAGAGTCCGATGACTGCATGGTACTTTGCGATATTATTGGTTGCAGGACCCAAACAATTGGCTACTGAAGATATCAACTCGCCAGTGGGAGAATAGATTACCCATGCTTCGAAAGCGAGATTCGGGGTATGCCGGCTTGCACCGTCGGTGAATCCGAAGTAGGCATACATCTGCACATAAAATCACGAGTCAAAGTAAGAATGGATACATGAGGTCCGTGCGCACACCAAAAAGACAAGCTAAGTACATTATGTACAAAAAGTGACCCGCGTAGGGTAACCTTACGCGTAGAAGCGTTTGAGGTATATCCCATTGCGGGGCCGTGTCAATGGCGTTCCATCACAATCGACGAGTTCATGGGCTCCTTTCTCCAAGACACGTTTTACAACAAAGGGGCCATACCACATAGATTCTAATTTTCCTTTTCCGAGTTTATCATGCATTTGATCATATGTGAGTACGAGGTCACCTTCATTGAAAATTCGAGGTTGAATGGATTTGTCATACTGAGCTTTGACACGTTTTTTATGAGCTTCATTGGCTAAAGCAGCGTCGCGGCGGGTTTCATCTAGCTTGGCTAGGTATAGAAACCATTCCTCTTCGGAAGTGGTGTGGGGAAGTAGCTCTATGGCTATCTTAAGTGATGGAATTTCACATTCAATCGGTAAAATGGCTTCTTGGCCATACACCAGTTGGAATGGTGTAAACCCAGTAGCACTTTTTACTGAGGTTCGGTATGCCCATAGTGTTGAAAATAGAGATGAGTGCCAGTTGGATTTATGAGTACCCACAATACGCTGAATCATTCGCTTCAGAATTTTGTTAATGGCTTCAACTTGGCCATTAGCTTGTGGGTAGTATGGGATTGAGTTTTCATGGAGAAAACCTAACTTGGCACTTAGTTCTTCAATCATATGGTTCCTGAAGTGGGAGCCATGATCGGTCACAATGGATTGTGGGACACCAAATCTAGCTATAATGTGATTGAATATGAATTGTGCTGCTGTTTTTCCGTCCTCAGCATAAGTAGGCATCACTTCATCCCATTTTGTGAAATAGTCGACAGCTATTATGACATAGCTATGCCCCCCGGCTGAAGTGTGCTTACAGTGCATGAAATCTATGCCCCATTTGGAAAAGGGGCCGACGGCAATAACAGGATGGAGTGGAGCAGGGTGCGAGCATGTTTTACTATGAAAGAATTGACATGGTGGACATTTCTTGACCGTTTCAATGCAGTCTTTGAAAATCAAGGTCCATAAATATCCTACTCACAGTATTTTCTAGGCCGTAGCCATCCCAGAGAGATTACCACCACATGCTCCAGCGTGGCAGTCAATAAGAACGCGTCCCGCCTCATCTAGGGTCAAACAGCGTCGAAGAACGGTGTCAACACCACGTCGATAAAGAGTATCGTTGACTATGAGGTAGTACTTGGCGTGGTGCTGGATGTGTCGACGTTCATTGCGAGTGAGGTCGGGGTGGAAGCGTTGGGTTTGGAGATATAATAAAATATCCCCATACCACGGATCAGACGTGCTAATGAGGAACAATGATTCATCAAGAAGAGAATCGATGGGCTCGAATTGCTCGGTAGCACGAGGCAAAGTACAAATCAACTTAGCAAAGACCAAAGACTTCTTGGACTTGGCTTTGACAAATTCCAAGTCAAACTCTTGAAGGATGATGATCCAACGAGAATATTTGCCCCCAAGCACTTGACGTGTGAGGATATAATACATTGGATTAAAATCGGCTATAATAGTGGTCCGACGGAGTAGAATGTAATGACGGAATCTCTGGACAGCGAAAACTGTTTCCAGAGCCAGTTTTTCAACATGTGAATAACGAGTTTCGGAGTCAAGAAGACTCTTACTAAGATAGTATACCACATGTTATATGTTGTTGTGGTCTTCCTGGACTAGCACCATACCGATGGTGGAAGTCGAAGTTGCGAGATAATGAATGTAATCTCGTGTGTAATCGAGGGGTTGGATCATAGGATCTTTAGTTAAGGCTGCCTTTAGATTGTCAAAGGAACATTGAGCTTCGTCGTCCCAGATGAAGGGATTGTTCTTCTTGAGAAGCCTCATATAGCCTTTTCTTATCTCGGAAAGATTACAGATAAAACGGCGTAGAAATTTTGCATGCCCTTGCAAACTTTGAAGTTCTAGAATGTTTGTGGGGGAAGGCAGGGCTAAGATAGCTTCTACCTTCGCAGGATCTAAGCGTATCCCACTTTTGGAGATTATGAATCCCAAAATTTTTTCAGCTTCCCCTCAAAAGATGCACTTATGTGGATTCAAACAGATATTGTAGCAATAGCACCTTTCGAAAATGGCACCTAAATGATCAGGATGGTCATCCCGCGTCTGAGAGTGAGCGGGAAGATGATCAAGATATTGTTCTACAATATGTTTGATGTCGTGAAATGCGTATGACATCACCCGTTGGAAAGTTGCCCCGGCATTTTTAAGGCCAAAAGGTAACTTTCGATATGCGAAAAATCCCCCAAGGGTAGATAAAGGTTGTTTTGTTCTGGTCGACTGGGAGGATATCGATCTTATTATAGCCAGAAAAGCCATCCATAAATGAAAAGATGACACTCCCAGCATAGTTATCGATGATCTGGTCGATGAACGAAGTTGGGTAGTCGTCCTTTGGACAAGCTTTGTTCAAGTCGCGGTAATCGACACAGAATCTAATCATTCCCTGTTTCTTGGCTACGGGAACGATGTTAGATACCCATTCTGTCAATGGGACAGGATAGATAAAACCAACTCGCAAAATTTTTTCAACTTCTGCTTTAATAGCGGCTACCTTATGAGGATGGACGGGTCGAAGTTTCTGCCGAATAGGTCAGGTTCCAGGGAAGGTTGGAATTTCATGGACCACAATCGAGGGATCTATTCCTGGCATTTCTTCATAACTCCAAGCAAAAACATCGTGGAAGGTTTTGAAGTAGGCACTGTAGAACTCCATTTCGAGGGGAGTACATGTTTTGCCAATATGTATTTTCCACGATACCATGCTTCACTGAAATATCTATGGGAGTGGTTGCCATAAGTTTAGCCAAGTTTCCTTCGGAAAATACTTCATCGAGGGAAGTGGGAAACTTGGTTTGAACCATCCCAAGTGAAGTACTGGGTTTTGTATCGGGCTCAAGCGTCTGAATGGTGGGGAATGAAGATCGATGATGAAAATCTCCCCATGGTGGCTCATCACCGCACATAACCTCCATGATTGATTCGTCAATGGAAAAAATCAAATTGATAGGATCGATAAGTGGTGGGGATGAATGAGTCTCAGACGAGAGTTGTGCCACGGTGTGATGGGTAGAACAGTCGACCCAATTGGTGGTTGATTGGATCGCTTCGTATGCTGCGAGGTTTCTATTCAAAGGCATGGAGTTGCCGTAGTCCTCAATCTCAGCGGGACTCGGAATCACCCATGAATCATTGGAAGGGGTGACATTTGATGAAATCATGTTGATTGGTTGAACATGGGTCCCCAGCTCTAGAAAAACTCCAATAAGGGAAGAATCCTTCATAAGACCAACACCAATGTATTAGAACCGGTACCAAGGCTGATCCAATAATGGGATGGTGTTGGTGGAGTTCATATGAGAGTCTGGGATACAGTAATCAAGTTGATTAATGGTGACAATTTTCCCTTCATGAGGAAATTGCACAATCCGGAAGACGGTAGATGCTATGGCGGTCATGGCGTAAAACCAGTTCCAACCAAGTAGAAGATTGTAATCTAATGGTGCATCCACGACTTCAATGTGTACGGATACTGTTTTGCCCCCCAGTTCAACACCAATTGAGGGAATGAGTCCATAAGGTTGAAAACCATGTCCATCAAATGCCCTGAGCGTAGTGGGAGAGGTTGTGACTTCGGGTGAGCCTAAGGCTCTCCAGCAATTCAAAGACATTATCGACGTGGAGGCACCTTCATCTAAAACAGTGCGATGGATGCTATTTCCATGGATTTTTGTATGAACCTGGAAGGCTAACTGGTGAGAAAGCCGAGGTTTGGCGTGCTCCAAGTTAAACATAATAGAGTTTGAAGTATCTGGGTCCATTGCCCCCAGTGTTGAAAGTAAGGTTCTACGCTGCGTGGGGCAGTGTTGAAGAACCTCGAGAGTTGACATGGCGCAAGGTGCTTGAGCTAAATCCTCAACAATGTTGTAATTTTGGGTAGCTCGCGCATTGGGATTAAATGTCTCCTTTCGTATGGCGCCCTTGGGTGGGCGTAGCACTGTGTCCGTAAGCGATCTCTCGATATGGAGATGGCCGATAGGGGGAGGGATAGAGGTCGGATCTTCAATAGGAGATTTTCCTTTGGCTGTCTCTGATTATTTGTTTGAACTTGGAGGGTTCTCATATGTCTTTGAACGAGTGGTTATATGAATCTCCTCATTACTCATCATCAGGATTTCGCGATTTGTGGATGTCTCTCCGCGAGTTGGGTTGCTCGAGCTACCCCCCTGTGGGGTTTCTTGGGCAACCATCTGTTGTTGTTGTTGAGGGAAAGGGTCAGTTAACACAGTCGGGCGAGAGGATCCTTTAACGAATTTGTTGACCTCATCCTTGTAGGGACAGTCACATGTGTAGTGATCATCTTGACAAATTAGGCAGGGAAACTTAGCCTTTCGACGTGGTTTATGGTCGTTGTGGGTGGGTTGGGGCTTGGGGTTCTCTTGCTGGTTCTTCTTGGATTTACCACGATTGTTTTTCTTCTTTCCTCTGGATGGTTGTGACGTAGATTGAACTGCGTTCACTTCGGAGGAGATAGCAGTAGAAGTAGTAGCTTTTGAAGCAGCCTGAGGTAGAGCAGGGGAAGCAGAAGCTTGTTGTCCCATCGAGTTGGTAGTAGGCTGGGCCTTGACTGAACCGACAATACCATCAATGGGGGGTTCAGTGGTAGGTTTCGTTGGATCAGTGGTAACACGGGCAGCATGGGGAAGAAGTTCGTGTAAAGTTTTGGATTGGGTGTATACCAAATCCATGTACTGAACTGCTGAGATGGCTTGTTCTTCTATGACCGGCCCATGCATAGTGATATCCCTGGCTATGGGAGGCAAAAAGGACTTCGTGAACCAATCAGTGAGTAGTGGATCCGGAATGGGTGCCTTGATTAGCCTACGGCATCGACGCCACTCGTGGATGTGATCCGAAATGTGTGTAGAAGTGGTTTGACGCAGTGAGGTTAACAATTATGTTCCAGTCTCATACCAGATGGGGAGCTAGAAATGGGTCAGAAACTGCATAGCCAAGGTGTTGAAATCATGGAAAGAGTGTTGAGGCAGCTCGATGTACCATTTTGCTGCCGTGTTGATAAGCGTACGCTGGAAGAGCCGTAGTCGAATGGAATCGTCCATCAAGGATTTGGATGAACACCAAATATGGAAGGTCATTACGTGATTCTTGGGGTCTTCCCCGGGCTTAGCATTGAACTTAGGAATGTCCAATGGAATTTTGGCTGGAATGGATGTCCAGTGAGGTTCATGCCATATCGGATCATTAATGAGTCTCGACAAATCAGGTAATTCTAGCATGGCCAAAAAGGGAAGTTAACGATTAGTCTGCGGGTATGAGTAATAACAGTATGGTGCAGAGAAACCTTGGGGGGCCTACATAGGATACTGTTGCGTGTTATATCCATATGTGTTTCCTGGGGGGTACTGCTGGAATTTGAGTGGGTAGTAAGACATATGGTTAACCGGTTGAGTGTTGGTAACTGGTTGGTGGATGTTCTGCTGAGTGGGGATGGTAGGTATGGTACCCTGGGGTTGCTGAAACCCAGGAATGGTTGTTACTCCTGGTTGGGGAAAAGTTCCTTGGAGTTGTTGTGTTCCAGGAATGTTACCACTATATTGAGTAAGTGGAGGGTTTCCCATGGCAGGGTTGGGGGGTGGCTGCGACAGTGGTGTCCATGGAAGGTTCATTCCTCCTTGAGAAACGTGTGGAAATTGAAGGGATGGGTTCCATGGAGTTGTAGCAGTTGAAGGATAAGGGAAGCCAGAGTTCAGGTTGGGGGGAATCTGAGATTTCCCCCCAGCTGGGTTCCAGTTTCCAAATAGTGAGTACCCCCCACTCTGTGGGATTTGAGGTTCCCAAGAAGGAAGCGTACCTGACAGGGGATGTTGAGGATGAGGCCCGGTTGGAAAACCGGTATAAGGTTGTCCGCTGCCAGGTGTGTTGTACATACCATACTGAGCAGATGCTGCTGTTTGGGAGAGTTGTTGGATGGAGCAAATGGGTTGTCCTCCAGCAGATGGGTTGGATGGCCCTATAGGAGGAGGTTGTTGAATAGGAGGTGAAGATGCGACACTGTGAAATATGGAGGTATAACAGATTCCCCCTAAAGTGTGAGGTCAGAAGGGACTAATGGCCAAAAGACTTTACAAATACTGTGTGGAGATAGCATCGAGGAGAGCGACAAGGAGCTGAAAAAGAAACACAATGTTAGATATACCACCGAGGCGGGCATCCCCATGCTCGGAAACAAATGACTCAAAGCTTGGCTACCAACCAATACATTGCAAATCCATGAGTACTGAGATGATATAAACTGTGGATAAATAATGGCTACTATGAAAAAGCGTAGATCCATGAGACAGTAATGACACAGCCACGACCAATACAAAAAGTGGATCTCTATGACAATACAAAGGATATCTCCAACGCAACCTGGACGCAATCAAGATGCAAAGGTGTGCCCAGGGTCTTCTACCCAATCGCAAATTATACGAATCTAGCCATGTGATTACAAAGTGTTGAAGTCGAACATGGTAGAAACCATTTGATTACCGGTCAATGATGTGAACCGTTAACAAATGCGAGGGAAATCACCAATGATGACGATGATCCCCAAGGTATCCCAAGTACATCTCAAGGAAATGCGAATGGATGAGTTGACGTCGAGCATTCGAGAGATTGTTCGATCAGAGGTCAGTGATATAAACCTACTGTCGAACATGAGGAAACATGCCATTGAGGCATGCAGGTACCAAGGTACTAAAGGTTGATCCCTAAGTCCAATTCCTAGATAGTGATTTGGCGTCGATGGGAATAGACTCGTTGAAGGTGGGCCATAATGATTCCCACATCATCGACACAAAATCAGAGCGAAATATAATATAAGATGATGAGACACTGGAGTATGTACTGACACAGCGGAGGTATGACACGATGAACGACTTTGAACACTGCAACCCTTTGAACACGTAATGGCATGTAATAGGACTTGGAAGCAGGGATTATTGATAGCAGAGGATAAACACCGAATGAGTAGGCTCGTGGCCAGGGAGATGACTCAAGATGATGACTATAACTCAGTGAAAAATAGATACCCATTATAGACAAGGGACAGACACATGCCATGTTCAAATGTAACAACTGACAAGCTACCAAAACAAACTTGACTTGTTCCCCATATTCCCCCGACATGATAGATAAGTACCTCTTTGTTGTTTTTCACGCTTGAAGAGGATAACAGATGCTCAGTGTAGCTCATCTCACAGATGAGTCCAATCTCACATGTTTTACGAACCTGAGAAAGGAGGGGTTCGTCCCAAAGTGGGCCCTTTGATGTTAAATTTTAACGAGTCCAAGGAAGGGAAACTCGGTAGTTTTTCACATTTAGAGAACCTGAAAAACTTAAAGGAAGCTCCACAGTGTACTTTTTCGTAAATTTAGTTCCTCGATCCCAAAAAAGTGTAAAACAATTCCCGAGAGAACTCTCCCAGCCAAAATTGACCGAGGTATACCTTTCTCGTAAATAGTCTAGACGGGCCGAAAAAGGGGTAACCTATCACCGAATAGACGACCTTTCAAATACTTTTACAAGTGTGAAAGAGTCAAGATCACTTGGCAATCTTTTCAATTTTAGGGAGTCTGAAAAGAGCTTAACTATGGACTCCAATGGTCTTTTTCGTAATTTTTAATTATTCTGGTCCGAAAAGAGAATAAAATACAACCAGGATAATACTTTCCTCATCGTTTAACGAGCATGAGTAAAGCTGACCAAACTCGACACCATTTACTTGAGTTTGACAAGCACGAGATGGGTGTGAAAGCACTTGGAATCTTTTTCAAGTTTTAATCCAGAGCACGAAAAAGAAAAAGTAGGCTCAAAATGAAGGTCAAACAATAAATGAACGCCAGTGTGAAAATAATGTCTTTAAAGGAGATCTTGTCAATAAGTGCTCATGAAACCAGATATTAGTAATGTGAAATGGGTTTTATTTTAACTAAATAAAATAATGAGTAAAAAATGAGTGAAAAGCTAAATAAAGGATAGGTAAAAATAGAAAGTTACCATTTCACTTGTGCATTTACCAAAAGAGGAGATTTTACCCATTTGAGGAGCAAAACTTCAAGGGTCCATATATGGAGACTCGGGGCACCATTTCAACAACTGTCTGTGCCAGGTAAAAGCTTTTAAGCCTCTCTTTCATTTCATGTATGAATAACTTGTTTTCAGTAGGAAAAAGTAATTTTTTGGGCAAGCCCTATTGGGCAAAAATCGCCCTCCACAGTACCGTGCGGGGTAAATATCAGGAAGCGCGGTACTGTGTAACAGTACCGCGCTATGAGTTTAAATAGAGGCGCGGTACTGTGCAGTACCGCGCAGTCCAATTTTGCCCAGGTGCGATAGGAGCGAAAATTAGGATGAAAAAATCATTTTTTCCCAAATTTCCAGCTGAGATCAAGTTGTTAAATAATTACTGAATGTTTTCCATGACCTTTTGCAGGTGTTTGAAACTAGTTTGGAGCAAAATGGTCCATTGGAAATAAAGAGAACATGAAGTGGATGATTTAGAGGCTGAAAATGACGAAGATACTTTGACTGCATTGCGGGAATGTGGCCTGTTAAATTCTTCAAGACCAAGGGAATTCGCAAGCAGGCAAAGCTTCTTACCCACATTATTCAAATGTGGGATCCCGACATTCAGGCTTTCCAAGTAGGAGAACATGTCCTTGAAATTCAACTCGAGGACATTTATTTTCTCGCAGGCCTCTCAAAAAGAGGAGCCCGGGTGAATTTTACTGGATACGCAGCCTCGAAGGCGAGCACAGATGCTTTGATTTCCCGTTATTGTCGTTAGGGTTCGGGAAAGAAAAGTGGCAAGGTGGTCGTCAAAGACATTATAGAACTTCCTATAAAAATCGTGTTGTTCACCATTACACGTGCAGCGGGGAGTACGGGTCCCCATCAGGCGTCCCATACACAGATGAATCTCGCAGTGGATTGTATGGCGGGAACCGTATTCAACTGGTGTGATGCAGTGCTGACCAACCTCAAAGAGCAAGTGAACAAGTGCAGGGTTGGAGAGAATTCCCAATTTGGTTATGGGAGCATTTTAGTCACCTTCTTTTTGGAGAGGGTGCCCTTGTTGCGCCCACAGATAGCTATGCCCCCTCGTCCACCTACCGAGCCATGAATGGCTCGATGGAGTGATTATGCATGACGTCTTGGGGGACCTCAACATTTGGCTTTTGGTGAGGATTTCTTCTCGTGGCTCGAGGAAAAGATAGTGATAAATGATGACTACCCCTATGCAGGGGTGGATTTCCGTGAGGACATAGACCTGGAACTGCCAGAAGATGAGGATTGGGACAACTCAGGTATGACCTTCATGTTCATATTTTTCTTTTTTGAATATATAATTTTTAATTTTGTTTAGAGTGTGTAAAAGACTTTAATGTATGTACGTGTGCATGTCACAGATCGTGGACCACAGAGACCGGCAGGGTACTCGCCATTACGCCAAGGTGGTGTTGATCGCCAAGCCGCTCGAGACGAGGAAGAAGACGAAAATGAAGCAGGAGGGGTCCAAGAGATAGAGAGGAATTTGCAGGGTTTGACTCACGGTATTCCGGCTATGAGGGTGGACGACATCTCTTTGCATCTCCAGCGGCATACTGTAGGTGTGCCTAGGCGTATTGGCCGACTCCTTCGTAGGGTGGCTCGAGCTATAGTGTGTTATCACCAGCAGCATGAGGAATCTGACGAGGGACATGACAGATCTCATAGATCTCCCTAGATGGCAGCTTTTATCTTTTTGCGGCATGTATACGATATGTAGGCTTTCAGAGCCAAATTTTTTCTTTAAGCACAAACTATATGTATTTGGAAAAAAAAAATTATATCAGTGATATGGACCTATTTTTATGATCTATTTATTTACAATGACTTGTGTGTTTTATTTTTTGTGACGTGTTTTTATGTATGAGCAAGATGCCAATCCAACATGTAATTAGCTAATGAGTCAGCTATACAATTGAATTCTCTTGGTATGTGTTGATATGAAATAAAATTAAAAGATCGTTCCAAGAGGCGTACTCTCCGAAATAAACGAAGTAGGATAGGATTGCAAACTGTGTAAACACGATTCAGATGAGAAACCACGAGTTGGGAGTCTAAAAAGACTGATAGGGAGTCAATTCCGAGTGAAGCAACCTCCGTCAAGAGTCCAATGACTGCATGGTACTCCGCGATATTGTTGATTGCAGGACCCAAACAATTGGCTCCTGAATATATCAACTCGCCAGTGGGAGAATAGATTACCCATGCTACGGAAGCGAGATTCCAGGTATTCCGGCTTGCACCATCGACGAATCCAAAGTAGGCATACATATGTGCATAAAATCACGAGTCAAAGTAAGAGTGGATACATGAGGTCCACACACACACCAAAAAGTGAAAAAAATAAGCTAAGTACACTATGTACAAAAAGTAACCCGCGTAGGGAAACCTTACGCATAGAAGCATTTGAGGTATAGCCCATTGCGGGGCCGTGCTAATGGCGTGCCATCACAATCGACGAGTTCATAGGCTCCTTTCTCCAAGACACGTTTTACAACAAAGGGGTCGTACCACATAGATTATAGTTTTCCTTTTCCGAGTTTATCGTGCATTTGATCATACGTGAGTACGAGGTCTCCTTCATTGAAAAACCAAGGTTGAACGGATTTGTCATATTGTGCTTTGACGCATTTCTTATGAGCTTCATTGGCTAAAGCAGCGTCGCGACGAGTTTCATCTAGCTTGGCTAGGTATAGAAACCATTCCTCTTCGGAAGTGGTGTGGGGAAGTAGCTCTATGGCTATCTTAAGTGATGGAATTTCACATTCAATCTGTAAAATGGCTTCTAGGCCATACACCAGTTGGAATGGTGTAAACCCAGTAGCACTTTTCACTGAGGTTCGGTATGCCCATAATGTTGAAAATAGAGCTGAGTGCCAGTTGGATTTCTGAGTACCCACAATACGCTGAATCATCCGTTTCAGGACTTTGTTAATGGCTTCAACTTGGCCATTGGCTTGTGGGTAGTATGGGGTTGAGTTTTCATGGCGAAAACCCAAACTTGGCACTTAGTTCCTCAATCATATGGTTCCTGAAGTGGGAGCCATGATCGGTCACAATGGATTGTGGGACACCAAATCTAGCTATAATGTGATTGAATATGAATTGTGCTGCTATTTTTCCGTCCTCAGCATATGTAGGCATCGCTTCAGCCCATTTTGTGAAATAGTCAACAGCTACTATGACATAGCTATGCCCCCCGGCTGAAGTGGGCTTATAGTGCATGAAATCTATGCCCCATTTGGACAAAGGACCGACGGCAATAACAGGATGGAGTCGAGCAGGGTGCGAGCGTGTTTTACTATGAAAGAATTGACACGGTGGACATTTCTTGACTGTTTCAATGCAGTCTTTGAAAATTGAGGGCCAAAAATATCCTGCTCACAGTATTTTCTGGGCCGTAGCCATCCCAAAGAGATGACCACCACATGCTCTAGCGTGGCAGTCATTAAGAACACATTCTGCCTCATCTAGGGTCAAACAGCATCAAAGAACGGTGTCGACACCACGTCGATAGAGTATCGTTGACTATGAGATAGTATTTAGCATGGTGTCGGATGCGTCGACGTTCATCGCAAGTGAGGTCGGGACGGAAGCATTACGTTTGGAGATATAATAAAATATCTATGTACCATGGATCAAACGTGCTAATGAGGAACAACGATTCATCAGGAAGAGAATCGATGGGATCGGATTGCTCGGTAGCACGGGGCAAGTTACAAATCAACTCAGCAAAGACCAAAGACTTCTTGGACTTGGCTTTGACAAATTCCAAGTCAAACTCTTGAAGGATGACGATCCAACGAGAATATTTGCCCCCAAGCACTTGACGTGTGAGGATATAATACATTGGATTGAAATCGGCTATAACAGTGGTCCGGCGGAGTAGATTGTAATGACGGAATCTCTGGACAGCAAAAACTGTTGCCAGAGCCAGTTTTTCAACATGTGAATAACGAGTTTCGGAGTCAAGAAGATTCTTACTAAGATAGTATACCACATGTTCTATGCTGTTGTGGTCTTCTTGGACTAGCACGATACCAATGATGGAAGTAGAAGCTGCGAGATCAAGAATGTAATCCTATGTGTAATCGGGGGGTTGGATCACAGGATCTTTGGTTAAGGCTGCCTTGAGATTATCAAAGGAGCGTTGGGATTCATTATCCTAGATGAAGGGAATGTTCTTCTTGAGAAGCCTCATGTAGCCTTTTGTTATCTCAGAAAGATTACAGATGAAACGGCATAGAAAGTTTGCATGCCCTTGCAAACTTTGAAGTTCTGGAATGTTTGTGGGGGAAGGCAGGGCTAAGATAGCTTCTACCTTCACGGGATCTAAGCATATCCCGCTTTTGGAGATTATGAATCCCAAAAATTTTCCGGCTTCTACGCAAAAGACGCACTTATGTGGATTCAAACGTATATTGTAGCAACAGCACCTTTCGAAAATGGCACTTAAGTGATCAGGATGGTCATCCCGGGTCTGACAGTGAGCGGGAAGATCATCAAGATATGGTTCTACAATATGTTTAATGTCGTGAAATGCGTATGACATCTCCCATTGGAAAGTTGCCCCGGCGTTTTTAAGGCCAAAAGGTAGCTTTCGATATGCAAAAATCCCCCAAGGGCAGATAAAGGTTGTTTTGTGCTGGTCGGCTGGGAGGATATCGATCTGATTAAAGCCAGAAAAGCCATCCTTGAATGAAAAGATGACACTCCCGGCACAGTTATCGATGATCTAATCAATGAACGGATTTGGGTAGTTGTCCTTTGGACAAGCTTTGTTCAAGTCGCGGTAATCAACGCAGACTCTAATCATTCCTTGTTTCTTGGCTACGGGAACGATGTTAGATACCCATTCTGTCAATGGGACGAATAGATAAAACCAACACGCAAACGTTTTTCAACTTCTGCTATAATAGCGGCTTCCTTACGAGGATGCACGGGCTGAAGTTTCTGCCGAACAGGTCGGGTGCCAGGAAAGGTTGGAATTTCATGGACCACAATCGAGGGATCTATTCCTGGCATTTCTTCATAACTCCAAGCAAAAACATCGCGGAAGGTTTTGAAGTAGGCAGAGTAGAACTCCATTTCTAGGGGAGTACATGTTTTGCCAATATGCATGTTTTCCACGATACCAGGCTTCACCAAAATATCTATGGGAGTGGTTTCCATAATATTAGCCAAGTTTCCTTTGGAAAATACTTCATCGAGGGAAGTGGGAAACTTGGTTTGAACCATTCCGAGTGAAGGACTGGGTTTTGTATCAGGCTCAAGCGTTTGAATGGTGGGGAATGAAGCTCGATGGTGAAAATCTCCCCATGGTGGCTCATCACCGCACATAACCTCCATAATTGATTCGTCAGTGGGAAAAATCAAATTGAGAGGATCAATAAATGGTAGGGGTGAATGAGTCTCAGACGAGAGCTGTGCCACGGTGTGATGTGTAGAACAGTCGACCCAATCGGTGGCGGATTGGATCGCTTCATACGCTGCAAGGTTTCCGTTCAAAGGCATAGAGTTGTCGTAGTCTTCAATCTGAGCGGGACTCGGAATCACCCATGAATCATTGGAAGGGGTGAAATTTGATGAAATCATGTTGACTGGTTGAACATGGGTCCCCATCTCTGGAAAAACTCCAATAAGGGAAGAATCCTTCATGAGACCAACACCAATGTCTTGGAACTGGTACCGAGGTTGATCTAATAACGGGACGGTGTTGGCGGAGTTCGGATGAGAGTCTGGGATACAGTAATCAAGTTGATCAATGGTGACAATTTTTCCTTCATGAGGAAATTGCACAATCCGGAAGACAGTGGATGCTATGGTGGTCATGGCGTAAAACCAGTTCCGACCAAGTAGAAGATTGTAATCTAATGGTGCATCCACGACTTCAATGTGTACGGATACTGTTTTTCCCCCCAGTTCAACACCAATTGAGGGAATGAGTCCATAAGGTTGAAAACCGTGTCCATCAAATACCCTAAGAGTAGTGGGAGAGGTTGTGACTTCGGGTGAGCCTAAGGCTCTCCAGCAATTCAAAGACATGATCGACGTGGAGGCACCTTCATCTAACACAGTGCAATGGATGCTACTTCCATGGATTTTTGTATGAACCTGGAAGGATAACTGGTGAGAAAGCCGAGGTTTGGCGTGCTCCAAGTTAAACATAATGGAGTTTAAAGTATCTGGGTCCATTGCCCCCAGTGTTGAAAGTAAGGTTCTACGCTGCGTGGGGCAGTGTTGAAGAACCTCTAGAGTCGACATGGCGCACGGTGCTTGAGCGAAATCCTCAACAATGTTGTAATTTTGGGCAGCTCATGCGTTGGGATTAAATGTCACCTTTCGTATGGTGCCCTTGGGTGGGCGTAGCACTGTGTCCGTGAGCAGTCTCTCGATATGGAGATGGTCGGTAGGGGGGGAATAGGAATCGGATCTTCAACAGGAGATTTGCCTTTGGCTATCTCTAACTGTTTGTTTGAACTTGGAGGGTTTTCATATGTCTTTGAACGAGTGGTTATATGAATCTCCTCATTACTTGTCATCAGGATTTCGCGATTTGTGGATGTCTCTCCGCGAGTTGGGTTGCTCGGGTTGCCCCCCTATGGGGTTTCTTGGGCAACCATCTGTTGTTGTTGTTGAGGGAAAGGGTCAGTTAATACTGCCGGGTGAGAGGATCCTTTAACGAACTTGTTGACTTCGTCCTTGTAGGGATAGTCACATGTGTAGTGATCATCTTGACAAATTAGGCAGGCAAACTTAGCCTTTCAACGTGGTTTTTGGTCATTGTGGGTGGGTTGTGGATTGGGGTTCTCCTACTAGTTCTTCTTAGATTTACCATGATTGTTTTTCTTCTTTCCTCTAGATGGTTGTGACATATATTGAACTGCATTCACTTCGAAGGAGATAGCAGGAGAAGTAGTAGTTTTTGAAGCAGCCTGAGGTAGAGCGGGGGAAGCAGAAGCTTGTTGTCCCGTCGAGTTGGTAGTAGGTTGGGCCTTGACTGAACCGACGATACCATCAATGGGGGGTTCAGTGGTAGGTTTCGTTGGATCAGTGGTAACGCGGGTGGCATGTGGAAGAATTTCGTGTAAAGTGTCGGATTGGGTGTATACCAAATCCATGTACTGAGCTTCCGAGATGGCTTGTTCTTCTGTAACCGGCCTGTGCATAGCGATATCTCTGGCTATGGGAGGAAAAAAGGATTTCGTGAACCTATCAGCGAGTAGTTGATTCGGAATGGGTGCCTTGATTAGCCTACGGCGTCGATGCCACTCATGGATGTGATCCGAAATGTGTGTCGAAGTGGTTTGACTCAGTGAGGTTAATAGTTCTGTTCCAGTCTCATACCGGATGGGAAGCTGGAAATGGGTCAGAAACTGCATAGCCAAGGTGTTGAAATCGTGGAAAGAGTGTTTTGGCAGCTCGATGTACCATTTTTCTGTCGTGTCAGTAAGGGTACGTTGGAAGAGCCGTAGTCGAATGGAATCGTCCATCAAGGAGTTGGATGAACACCAAAGATGGAAGGTCATTACGTGGTTCTTAGGGTCTTCCCCGGGCTTAGCATCGAACTTGGGAATGTCCGATGGGATTTTGGCTTGAATAGGTGGCCAGTGAGGTTCATTCCATATGGGATCGTTAATTAGCCTCGACAAATCAGGTAAGTCTAACGTGGCCAAAAAGGGAAGTTGACGATTAGTCTGTGGGTATGAGTAATAACCATGTGGTGCAGAAAACCCTGGGGGGGCCTGCATAGCATACTGTTGTGTGTTATACCCATATGTGTTTCCCAGGGGATACTGCTGGAAGTTCTGTGGGTAATAAGCCATCTGGTTCACCGGTTGAGTGTTGATAACTAGTTGGTGGATGTTCTGCTGAGTGGGGATGGTCAGTATGGTATCCTGGGGTTGCGGAAACCCAGGCATGGTTGTTGTTCCTGGTTGGGAAAAAGTTGTTTGGAGTTGTTTTGTTCCAGGGATGTTTCCACTATATTGAGTAAGTGGTGGGTTTCCCATAGCAGGGTTGGGGGGTGGCTACGACAATGGTGTCCATCGAAGGTTCGTTCCTGCTTGAGGAGCGTGTGGAAATTGAAGGGATGGGTTCCAAGGAGTTGTAGTAGCTGAAGGATAAGGGAAGTCGGAGTTCAAGTTGGGGGGAATCTTAGATTTCCCCCTAGCTGAGTTCCAGTTTCCAAATAGTGAGTACCCCCCACTCTGTGGGATTTGAGGGTCCCAAGAAGGAAGCATACCTGACGGGGGATGTTGAGGATGAGGTCCAGTTAGAAAACCGGTATAAGGTTGTCTGCTGCCAGGTGTGTTGTACATACCATATTGAGCAAATGCTGGTGGTTGGGAGGGTTGTTGGATAGAGCCAATAGGTTGTCCTCCAGCAGATGGGTTGGATGGCCCTACAGGAGGAGGTTGTTGACTAGGAACGGGGTTCCCAACAAAGGGTTGTCCTCCCACTGGTTGGGTTGATGGCCCACCAGGGGGAGTTTGGTTGTTGGAGTTGGGGACCATGGCAGTCGGTTGTCCACCTCCTGAGATAGTGTAGATAGTGGCCGAAGGTGACCCTCCGGTCAAAACAGAAGATCTAGCAGTATGACTTGGTGTTCTTCCGCCGCTAGCCAAATATGATAGTGTCAATTGGCCAACGGTGCCAAAAGTGCCAATTTGTGGAGGGGGTCTTCCATATCTGACAAGCGAGGACGGAGAAAAAACTGGGTTATCCCTCATAGAATGTGCGCCAAACATAGGTGATGGCAAAAAATGTGGGGAATTTAACCGAGGGGTATCGAGGGTGCCATCCATAATGTGCTCAATGATAGGAGGACCATCGAAGACTGGGTTTGGATTCATGTCCTGAAAAGGGTTTTCAGGGTCTGGCGGGAACCTAGGTACAGTAACGTCTGAAGGTCCAGAGCCATCTGCATAGGAGTGATGAAACTCTGTGCTAGACGGGATGTTGGGATCCCGATAGTCAGGAGGACAAGTAACAGGGGGATATCAAGAGGTTGTTGAGAGCATTTGCTCTGTGTCACGTTTGAACTATGCCGATGCTAAGGGGGAATTTGCTAGACTAACCATACTAGACTGAATGGAGGCCATGATCTCATGTCCCGGAGGAAGGTTGGGGAGAGATATTGTACGAGGTACGTTACTGGAAGAACTGGTTTCCTGAAGATGAACATTGGATGGCGTAGTAATAACAGGAGGAAGCTCTGCCTGGGAAGTGATGAAGCCATAATCAGGTTCAAAAGGTGTGTTAGGAAGTCGAGTGTCTTCAACAATTTTGACATACCTGCCTGGGACTGAAATTAGGCCAGGTATATCTTGGTCGAACCCTTCGGTGGTGCCAACAGATCCGTCTGTGTCATCGTGAAAAGTTTCTGGTGGAAGGGAGGTGTTGACATCAGGTAGGAGGATGACCTCTGGTCTAGCATTTTGGGTTGTACTAGATTCAATCGCTATAATGTTGTCCACTATGGCATATATATCTGGAATAACAGTGGGTGAAGTGACAATGGGAATCTCAGATATGCTGGTGGTTGCAGAAGCTGCAAGAGATTCTGAGACTGTGCTGTGAGTAACGGTTATAGGCGGAACTAAAGATCTAGTATGTATCGGCGATGGAATGTTCCCTCGACCAGCACCGCAGCCAGGAGGAGTGGGAATGCGTGATGCAGGTGGACCGGAGGTCCGTGGCGGTGGTGGTGGTGGAGGGATCTTACCCTGTACTCGTTGTGATCTCCGTGGTGGTTCTGGCATGATGGCAGGAAAATGAAATCCGAGGGCAGTTTCGTAACAAAGAACTCAAAAAATATAATGCAGCCGAGTGGGCAGAAGAGGAGCTAGAAAAAGCAAGGCTCACAGGCCAAAAAAAGAAAGCTCTAAAATCTATACTGAGACCGGTGTCTGAATAAGCGAGCTGAGAAAAATAATGGCCAGAATGCCAACAAGCAGTCACTAAAAAGAAAAATGACCCTCTATAAAGATGAGATAACAAGCAAACTCCTAACTAAGAGCTGGAGACCTCAACAAGCTGTATCCTTCGCAGGTGATGAAATCCACGTCGAACAATACAACATGAGAGACCGATATGAGAAGGATATCCCTCTACCGAAAGGGATCCTGGGTAAAAGAGCCCTAGTAGAAAAGTCACTAAGCTACCTCGTTCATGACACGTTGGAAAAGGTTTTGGGTGCTTCTGCCTTATCACCCTTGCATTACTATTAATTACAAGGAAGACAATGATCGATGTTGCCTTAGGGATAAGTGGAGTGCGGCATTCCACAGAGTCCGTCCGGTTCTCCATCTCATGGTCGTTTAACCCCTGAAAGTTAAAAACAGTCAGGAGGCCCCTCCACAAACTGGCTGTGACCGTGTCATTAAATACTAGAGGATTTTATTTCCCTAGAGGACAACAACTATGTCTCAGATGAAAATGACAAGGGGGAATTATTTTGATGCCTATCCCTGGTGTCCTACCTAACTACCAAATTCTTTTGATTTCCTCAAGTGAGGTTAATGTTGGTTTAGTTAGGGAGATTAATTTTAGTGGTTGTATTACTCAATAGGGTAAATGGACATGAAACTTGGTGGTTTTATGACGACCCAAACCATGCAAGTGAGAATGAATCGAAATAAGCCTTGTCTTTGATGAAAACTAGCTATAGAAGAGAGAGAGTTCTTCGATCATAAATGCATGACTTTCACAAGCAATTAAAAACCAAAGCAAAACCTTTTTGTTTTCTTTTTGTAAATAGAGCCAAACTGAAACACTTCTTTCCAATTCACTGATCTTACTACTAATATGCTTCAAAAAATGAGAATTTATGTGGCAAATTTCAATGGTTAACTTCCTAATGCACAATGATGCTACTAGACCATTTTAATCAAAATAACACAAATGTTTTCCAATGATAACTTTCAATATGAATTTTAATGATAATAATGGAAACAATGTGACTGTGAAAGCTACACAATTCAGTAACAGAGAACAGTAGTAATGGTCTGGAAGATCAAGCCAATGCAATCAAACTGAAGGGGTGACCCAATGTGCAAATAATGCCACTAACTCACAAAATAATCAAGCTCACAAGAAAGAAATAAACACACCACACATACTGTATAATGAACAGGATGGTAATAGCAAACAGAAAATACCAACTAAGGCAGAGGAAATCAAGAAATGACTCAGTAAACCAAGAAAGCAAGAAAAATTTGACTGTAGCAGACACTACCACGTGGCATAAGAAGATTACAGCGCGGTATTGTTAAACTACCGCCCTGGTATTAATGCAGGATACGCGGTACTACCGCACTGTGGTTAATACAAGGGGCGCGGTACTATTGCAAAGTATGAAAAAGCGCAACTTTTGAAAAGAAAGATAAGATTTTAAGGATTGCTGCAGACCCAGAGGACTCACTGATCACATAGGGAGGAAAAATACACAGAGGAGGGAAGAATAAGGATCAAAAAAGACCAAAATTCAATACTAGTTTGAAGAGAAAGAAAAAGTCACAATCAAAAATTGGATGACAGTGAACTCATATCAATCAAATGGAATTCAAACCAGCGGAGTCGCCATTCTTGTTGGTAGAATTTTTCCCTACGGATATGTCAAAATTCTCTTAAATTAAAGCAGATTTATAACTGACTATAAGATAAGACAAAACTAAACAAATGCTACCTTGAATTTCCTGATCTAATTTTCACAACAAGATTACATGCATTCAGAAGAGATGAAAGACATAACTCACCTTTCAATTCGACGTTTGTCCCACTTCCGACTCTTGATTCCAAAGCTCCAATGTAGAACCTGTTGAAATCAAACAAGGAACAAGCATACAAGCTTCCAAATACCTTGAAGTAAAGCTTAGATTCAAATCTAGATTAGATACATTCCATGTCAGAAACTCATATAGTACACATGAAATGGGAAAAACAAGACAAGTTATTTTATTACAAACTTGAAGAATGCTTACAAAGGTTGCTTGATGTCCAAGTCAATCCTCCAGCTCCAAGTGCTTTCTCCTCCAGCTATCTCCACAAAGCTGCAAGATCATAATTTTGATACCTCTAAGAGTCCTCCCCCTTTGCTCATGGAATGCCTCTCTCTTATAGTGTGTGGTAGGGTTAACCAACAAGAGAGAAGGGTGGATCTAGGGAGATTTTAGTGGATCAGGCCTACTAATCATAGAAAGTGAGTTAGGATCGAATCAGGGACCCCAATCCTCCAAAATCTCTCAAAAAATAAAATCCCACAAGCCATGGAAAAAAGGCTAAAAAAAGTGTATCGCGCCTCTAGAACAGAGCATAACACGATAGTACCGCGTGGCAGGGAAATAGCATAGCGCGGTAGTACGGACTACCGCGCACCTAGAACTGAGCAAGGCGCGGTAGTACGGACTACCGTGCACCTAGAACTGAGCAAGGCGTAGTAGTTAGGGTAAATGAAGTCTCGGCTAGGTTGATTCTTGACAGGGTAGATTTTCATCCAAGGATCACTCATCATTTTTCTCTTCTGGGTGTTTTAAGCAGTAGGGGAAGTGTCGTCAACTCTTTTTATGGTGAAGATGTGACACTGTGAAATATGGAGGTATAACACAAAGGATTGTCCTCCAGCTGGTTGGGTTGATGGCCCACTAGGAGGAGTTTGGTTGTTGGATTTGGGGACCACGGTAGTCAGTTGTCCACATCCTGAGATAGTGTAGATAGTGGCCGAAGGTGAACCTCCAGTCAAAATGGAAGCTCCAGCAGTATGACTTGGTGTTCTTCCGCCGCTAGCCAAATACGATAGTGTCGATTGGCCAACGGTGCCAAAAGTGCCGATTTGTGGAGGGGGTCTTACATATCTGACAGGCGAGGACAGAGAAAAAACTGGGTTATCCGTCATAGAATGTGCGCCAAACATGGGTGATGGCAACAAATGTGGGGAATTTAACCGAGGGGTGTCGGGGGTATCATCCATAGCGTGTTCAACGATAGGAGGACCATTGAAGACTGGGTCCGAGTTCATGTCCTGGAAAGGGTTTTCGGGGTCCGGCAGGAACCCAGGTATAGTAACGTCTGAAGGTCCGGAGCTATTTGCATGGTAGTGATGAAACTCTGTGCTAGATGGGAGGTTGGGATCCCGATAGTCAGGATGACGGGTAACAGGGGGATATCTAGAAGCTGTCGAGAGCATTTGCTCTGTGTCGCATTTAAACTGTGCCGACGCTAACGGGGAGTTTGCTAGACTAACCATACGAGACTGAATGGAGGCCATAATCTCATGTCCCGGAGGGAGGTTGGGGAGAGATATGGTATGAGGTACATTGCTGGAAGAACTGGTTTCCTGTGGATGAACGCTGGATGGCGTGGTGATAACAGGCGGAAGCTCCGCCTGGGAAGTGATAAAGCCATAATCAGGTTCAAAAGGTGTGTCAGGAAGTCGAGTATCTTCAATAATTTCGATGTACCCGCCTGGGACTGAAATCAAGCCAGGTATATCATGGTCGGACCCTTCGATGGTGCCAATAGATCCATCTGTGTCATCGTGAAAAGTTTCTGGTGGAAGGGAGGTGTTGACATCATGTAGGAGGATGACCTCTAGTCTAGTATTTTGGGTTGTACTAGATTCAGCCGTTGTAATGTTGTCCACTATGGCAGACATATCTGGAATAACAGTGGGTGAAGTGACAGTGGGAATCTCATATATGCTAGTGGTTGTAGAAGATGCAAGAGATTCTGAGACTGTGCTGTGAGTAAAGATTATAGACGGAACTGAAGATGTAGTATGTATCAGTGGTGGAATGTTCCCTCGACCAGCACCGTGGCCAAGAGGATCGGGAATGCGTGATGCAGGTGAACCGGAGGTCTGTGGCGGTGGTGGTGGAGGTATTTTTCCCTGTACTCGTCGTGATCTCTGTGGTGGTTCTGACATGATGGCAGGAAAATGAAATGCGGGGGCAGTTTCGTAACAAAGAACTCAAAAACTCTAATGCAGCCGAGTGTGTAGGAGAGGAGCTAGAAAAAGCAAGGCTCGCAGGCCAAAAAAGAAAGCTCTAAAATCTATACTAAGACCGGTGTCTCAGTAAGCGAGCTGAGAAAAATAATGGCCAGAATGCCAACAAGCAGTCGCTAAAAAGAAAAATGACCCTCTATAAAGATGAGATAACAAGCAAACTCCTAACTAAGAGCTGGAGACCTCAACAAGCTGTATCCTTCACAAGGTGATGAAATCCAAGTCGAACAATACAACGTGAGAGACCAATATGAGAAGGATATCCCTCTACTGAAAGGGATCTTGGGTAAAAGAGCCCTAGTAGAAAAGTCACTAAGCTACCTCGTTCATGACACGTTGGAAAAGGTTTTCAACGCTTCTGCCTTATCACCCTTGCATTACTATGAATTACAAGGAAGACAATGATCGATGTTGCCTCAGGGCTAAGTGGAGTGCGGCATTCCACAGAGTCCGTCCGGTTCTCAATCTCGCGGCGGTTTAACCCCTGAAAGTTAAAAACAGTCAGGAGGCCCCTCCATAAACTGGTTGTGACCATGTCAATAAATACTAGAGGATTTTAGTTCCCTAGAGGACAAAAACTATGTCTCAGATGAAAATGACAAGGGCAAATTATTTTGATGCCTATCCCCGGTGTCCTACCTAACTACCAAATTCTTTTGATTTCCTCAAGTGAGGTTAATGTTGGTTTAGTTAGGGAGATTAATTTTAGTGGTTGTATTACTCAATCGGGTAAATGGACGTGAAACTTGGTGATGTTGTGACGACCCAAACCATGCAAGTGAGATTGAATCGAAATAAGCCTTGTATTCGATGAAAACTAGCTATGGAAGAGAGAGAGTTCTTCGATCATAAATGCATGAAATTTTCACAAGCAATTAAAAACCAAAACAAATTTTTTTTGTTTTCTTTTTGTAAATAGAGCCAAACTGAAATAAACACTTCTTTCCAATTCACTGATCTTACAACTAAGATGCTTCAAAAAATGAGAATTTCTGTGGCAAATTTCAATGGTTCACTTCCTAATGCATAATAATACTGCTATACCATTTCAATCCAAACAACACATATGTTCTCCAATGATAATTTTTTAATATAGATGTTAATGATAATAATGGAAACAATGTGACTATGAAAGCTACACGATCCAGTAAAAGAGAACAGTAGTAATGGTCTGGTTGTGATGAGAAGATCAAGCCAATGCAATCAAACTGAAGGGGTGACCCGATGTGCAAATAATGCCACTAACTCACAAAATAATCAAGCTCACAAAAGAAATAAACACACCACAAAGACTGTGTAATGAACAGGATGGTAACAAGCAACAGAAAACACCAACTAAGGCAGAGAAAAATGAAAAATGACTCAGGAAACCAAGCAGGGAAGAAAAAATTGACAGTATGCAGACACTACCGCATGGCATAATAATACTAGAGCGCGGTACTGTTACACTACCGCTCTGGTAAGAATGCATGATACGCGGTACTATCGCGCTGTGGTCAATGTTGAGGGTGCGGTACTGTTGCAAAGTATGGAAAAGCGCAACTTTTGAAAAGAAAGATGAATTTTTCAGGGTTGTTGCAGACCCAGAAAACTCACTGATCACACAGGGAGGAAAAATACAGAGAGGAGGGGTGAATAAAGGTCAAAGAGACCAAAATTCAATACTAGTTTGAAGAGAAAGAAAAAATCACAATCAAAAAATGGGTGAAATTGAACTCAATCAATCAAATGGGGTTCAAACCAGCGGAGTCACCATTCTTGTTGGTAGAATTTTTCCCTACGGATAAGTAAAAATTCTCTTAGATTAAAGTATACTTTAACTGACTCTAAACTAAGACAAAACTAAATAAATGCTACCTTGAATTCCTAGATCTAAACAGACATCTCAAGATTAAAGGGCTAGAAGAAGTAGAAGAAATCTAACTGACCTTCAATCCAATCACTTGTCTTTATGGTTGCTCCAATTTCCAAGTCCTCGCGAATGAACCTGTCAAAATGAAACCAAGATACAAGCATATACAATTCTCTAGCAACTTGAAATGTGAGTTAGGATCTAAATCTACAATAGATACAAATCATATCATTGAAACAAAATCAATACATGTGATTTGGGAAACAAGACAAGTTATGTTCTATTATCAACTTGAAGTCACTTACAATGGTTGCTTGATATCCAAGCCAACTTCCATCTCCAAGTGCTTCCTCCTCTAGCTATCTCCACAAAGCTTCAAGATCATAAGTTTGATGTCTCCAAGAGTCCTCCCCTTTGCTCATGGAATTTCTTTCTCTTATAGTGTGTGGTAGGGTTAACCAACAAGAGAGAAGGGTGGATCTTGGGAGATTTTAGTGGATCAGGCCTACTAATCACAGAAAGTGAGTTAGGATCGAATCAGGGACACCAATCCTCAAGAATATCTCAAAAATAAAAATCCCACAAGTCATGGCAAAACGGCTAAAAAAGGTGTACCGCACCTCTAGAACAGAGCATAACGTGGTAGTACCGCATGGCAGAGAAAGAGCATAGCGCGGTAGTACCGCATGGCAGAGAAAGAGCATAGCGCGGTAGTATGGACTACCACGCTCCTAAGATGGAGCAAGGCTCGGTAGTAAGGGTGATTGAAGTCTCAGCTAGGTTGATTCTTGACAGGGTAGGTTTTCCTTCAAGGATCACTCATCATTTTTCTCTTCTGGGTGTTTTAAGCAATAGGGGAAGTGTCGTCAACTTTTTTTTGGTGAAGATGCGACACTGTGAAATATGGAGGTATAACAGTCTCACGACGATCATCGTAAGATATGCCACCACGCAAAGTATTACTTGATCATAACTGATACTTTGTATCGTTGTGGCATCGATTCCATTCTTCGATGTTGTCTAACGCACGAGGAATCCGAATGCGTTCTTAATGACTGTCACGCTGGGGCGTGTGGCAGTCACCTCTCTAGGATGGCTATTTCCTAGAAGATTTTTTGCGCAGAATATTACTGGCCTACTATCTTTAAAGATTGTATTGAGGCCGTTAAGAAATGTCCTCCTTGTCAACATTTCCATACCAAGAAGCGCACGCATCCCACCCCGTTACATCCGGTTATTTCCATTGGCCCATTTTCTAAATGGGGCATAGATTTTATGCATTGTAATCCTACCTCAGTCGAGGGGCATAGTTACATCATCGTAGCTGTGGATTACTTCACGAAGTGAACTGAGGCTATGCCTACATACCAAAATGACAGAAAAACCACCGCACTCTTTATGTTTAACCACGTAATAGCACGGTTTGGAGTTCATCGGGCTATAGTTACCGATCATGGTTCTCACTTTCAGAACCATATGGTTGCTGAACTGAGCGACGGGTTGGGTTTTTGCCATGAAAATGCAACACCCTACTACCTGAAATCCAATGGTCAGGTCGAGGAAATTAACAAGGTCTTGAAAACTATGATCCAGAGGATGGTAGGGACACAAAAGTCCAACTGGCATAATATGCTCTTTTCAGCATTATGGGCCTACCGAACTACCATTAAAACTGCCACAGGCTTCACTCCCTTCCAATTGGTATATGGATTGGAGGTTGTTCTGCAGATAGAGTGTGAAATCCCGTCTTTACAGCTCGCGGTCGAACTTCTTCCTAACACTACTGCTGAGGAAGAATGTCTCTTACACTTAGCCCAACTTGACGAGTCTCACCATGATGTCTCTCTTGATAATGAAACGCATAAGAGATGCATCAAGGCCCAATACGATAAGTCGGTTGAACCTTGTATCTTTAACGAGGGTGATCTGGTCCTCACTTATGACCAGAAGCACGATAAGCTAGGAGTTGGGAAGTTCGAGTCCATGTGGCATGGACCCTACGTTAAAAAACGTGTGTTGGAAAAAGGTGCCTATGAGCTTGAATATTATGACGGAATCTCTTTAGGTGAACCCCGCAATGGGATTTACCTGAAGAGATACTACGCTTGATCTCTCATGCATAGACTTGCTTGTATATATTGTACATGGCGTGTTTTTGTGTTTTTGTGTGGTGTGATGCATTTCTCTTTTCGAGTGTCTTTTGATCTTGTTTCCGCTTCTCATACCATGTTCTGTCTACGTGTGTAGATGGAAATGTGCTATGGATTCGCGGACGGTGCCAGCCGGCATACCCTTCACCTTGCTTCGGCATCCTGGGTACTATATTCCCCAACAGGTGAGCTCATTAGCTCAGGAGGAAGTTGCCTAGGGTTTGCAACCAACAATGTCGCAGAATATCAGGCAGTAATCGGAACCCTAACTGATGCCATTTCCTTGGGTATGAACCACATTGTCATCCACATGGATTCTCAATTAGTGGTTTCCCATCTGAACCGGATATACGCCATCCGTGATCCCATCTTACTCCGTCTCTTCAGACAAGTACATCTCCTGGAAAGGTCATTTGAATTTGTTCAATACCTGCACATTCCATGAGACTTAAACACAGTTGCTGACTCGATGGCCAATTTCATTTTTGATTGGTACATTGCACACACATAACATCCATAATATGTAAAAGCATTCACAACATGTAAATATAATGTACAGAATCAAACATATAAACAAGATCACATCACTAATCATTTGAAGAACACATAATGTATAAACTGTCGATAATGTATATATATATAAATCGCTCAAAAGTAGTGCTGGTACAAAATCTGAAGCACGATGGCTTTTAGTGAGTCTCTACAAAAATATGAAGCATCATAGCTTTCAGTAAGTACAAAAATATGAGGCCTCTAAGCTCTCAGTACAAACTAAAAGTGAAATCAGGATGGATTCCTGACTCGTACACCACCCCTACCTCTAACATCTCTCTGACGCTAGGTGAGAAAGCAGTCTACAGTACGAGCCACCTTACGGAGTAGGGCGTTGAAGCACACGGATGCTCCAACCCCATACCTCTACATGGGCCTTGGTAGGTCATCAATGGCTGGATCTGGTACCTCCACAGTCAGCCCGGATAGGTTCCGGTACACCTCCTCCATCTCCTCGACAGCGGGATGAGCACCAGCAGGAACCACTGCCTCTCCACCTCTGTCTCTCCTCGCCAAAAGAGAGAGACCTACTGGTCACACGGGACCCATATCTGCACACACACATAAAGTACTTGTTAGCACTACATCAAAAAAATAACATAATTCGCAAAACTAAAAAGTACAAAGGTTTTGTTCTTACCGATATCACCCCATGCTGCACCCTTTGGAAGCACTAAGTCGGGATCCTCCCAGAATTCCGTGCCACCGTATGGGAAGTCCTCGACCATGAGAATCTGGCCCTCTATCCAGCTGAAGAACTCGAGGACAAAAGTGATGATAGTACCCCCACCATGATGGGTCATTAGCTCTTCCCACCTAAGCATGTGTGGATCTCTTAGATCCCTGTCATCTAGTACCACCTACAGGCTCAAGAGAGGAACCCGCTCCAAGAGGAACGACACTATGATCGATCCGTATCCAAACTGCTTGAGCTCCCCTCGTCGACACTTGGTCACCTGAGCTCAGATGTTTGCGAGGAGACCCTCACACCAGTTGAAGACCATGGGGGACATACAGTCCTTTGCATATAACATCTGGGTCCGAGTAGCCATATGTGGGGCTTGGCTACCCGCCACCCTTGTAATAGTAAGCAGTACAGTCCTCAATGGATGACTCACCACATCTCTGATGAGTATCTTCCCGCTGGAAGGACAAGAAGTAGCAACAGAGTGCTGTGACACCATGTTCTCAACTGTACGATCACTGGCCCGTGTCCTAGTGATTTGTACAACGTCCCCTCTTCGGGACAAACCAGTCAGAAAGTATATGTCCTCAATGTCAATATTGAGGATATGCTCACCTATGATGAATTACTGTTGGGATGCATCCCAACTCTGTAGCATGTGTGTCAAGAACGGGATCTGGGCTCTCATTCCCTTACCTGGAAGAACTTGAGCAACCCACAGTTTCGCAAAGCAGCCACACATTGTGGATCGTTTGCGGCTTGCTCATCCTCTATCTCGTGTTCTCTCTCTCGCCACTCTAGTACCATCTCTGTTTGCTGGGAACCTGCCAAAAGGGGCATTTAAAACATGTTAGGTCCTTTCCCAACTGGCACAAGCTCATTTTTTGGAATGTTTTTTATGTTTGACTTGTGGGTTTCCGTCGTCACACCTCACCTTCAGGTATAGGGCGATGTCATCGCAGGTCCCATTTTCGAGACTTGCAACGACTAAGGCTCGTCACAAGTCCTGAAAGGGCCACTTACGATGAGCTGAGGGCACAATGGCCCCTCCCCAAATCATCAAAAAATGAACAAAAATGGAAAAAATAAACCACTACAAAGTTGCTGGCTAAGATTTAGGCCTACCTAGTCTGGATGGTTGGGGAAATGGCAGATCGTAGCTCCCAGAATCGGGAAAGGAAGTTTTGGCTCCAAATTGGTACTTCTCCACCCAAATTGGCAATTTGAACAATGTTTCTATTTTTGGTCCATATTTCTATTTATAGAATGGAATGGAATATTCCTTTTCAAATATTTTGATGCTTTTGGGCCATTTACTATAGTTTTGACCATTTGTCATTATATTTGGGGCTATTTGACACTTTCTCTAGTGTACAGGAGTCGTAAAGTGGTCTTTTGTAGCGTTTCTCGCATTACCAATGGTAATTACAGGTATGAACACTCCTTTGAACATTTTGACATTATTATTTTTAGTTAGTCGTAATTATTACATGAGGATGAGTTTACTCTTTGTTTGTTCTCGTACTCACCAAATCATGAGAACAAGTGCCGAGTTACGATTTATCACTTTTCCAGGCTCATTAAACTCCTACGGGAAAGGACACGCCCCGGAGTCCATAGTTAAGCTCTTTTCAGACTCCCTAAAATTGAAAAGATTGCCAAGCGAACTTGCCATGTTCACGCTTGTTAAAGTATTTGAATGGTCGTCTTCCTGGTGATAGTTTACCCCTTTTTCGGACCAAGGGGCACTAATTACGAAAAAGGAATACTCCAGCCAATCATGACTGGAAGAGTCCTCTCCCGTGTTATTTTACCCTTTTTTCGGGCAATGAGGCTAACTTTATGAAAAAGGACCGTTGGAGTCTTCTTTAGTTCTTTTCAGACTCTCTAAATATGAAATGACGACCAAGTTTGCCTTCTATGGACTCATTAAATTTTCACATTGAAGGGCCCGTCATGGGACAAACCCCTCCTATCCCAGGTTCAAAAAATATTTAGGATTGGACTCATCTATGAGATGATCTATACCGAGCATCTGGTTACCCTCATCAAGCTCGTTAAAAAACACATGAGGCACTCATCATTCATGATGGGGAAAAACGAAAGTGTTTGTGTTACATACCTCAATGGCAGTATATTGTCGTTCTTGAACATGGCACTCATCTGCATTTGCATACCGATACTTGGGTCATCTGTTTGTCTATGAGTCCCCACTTACTTTCTGAGTCCTGTTACTCCTCTGAGTCATTCAGAGAAAGCCTCCACTATCAATTGCATTAGAAGTTTGCATCATTCTCATGTCAATACTGCCAAGTCATGCCATGCCCATGTTCAAGAACACATTCATCACTCATCATTTTTAGTCAGTACACACGTCGTCATGTCGTTGTTACTTTGAGTCAGTCTCACATGTTACTGTACCATCCAATCCACTCTACACATCTTTTGTCGTGTTTCGTGTCGATTGATGGGGGATTCATTATGGCCCTCCTTTGACGGATTCATCCTTGTCGACCTCAACTCATCATCCAAGGATTGAATCTAGAAACCAGTCAAGTACCTTGGTCTTGCATGCCTCAATGGAAGGTCACCTTGCTTTCATCATGAGTTTACATCATTGACTCTTGATTGAAATATTTCATCTTGCGTTCGACGTCAACTCATTTATTCATGCTTGATGATATGTACTGTGATACCTTGGGAATCATTGACATTAATGGTGATTTCCCTCGCACTTGTTAACGGTTTACATCCATGACTAGTAATCAAGTGGTTTCTACCATGTTCGACATCAAGACATTTGTAATCACATGGATAGATTCGTATCATTGCGGGTTCAGGTTGAAGACCCTGGGGAGTCATGTTTTTACCCAGGTTGCGATGGAGTTTGTATGGAGTCATATTACACGTATCCAATTTTGCATTGGTCGTGGCTATGTTATCATCTCACCATGGATCTATGCTTGTGTCTAGTAGCCATGATTGTGTTCAGTCAGTCATTACTCCCATGTATCTGCAATGTATTGGTTGGTAGCCATGTTGTACTACATATGAGATTGTCAATTCAGAGTCAGTTGTACTGCAGCAGCATCCTTCATCCAACAAGTCTTTTGCCATTATTTCTATCAAAGCACTTCACCTGTACATCCTTAACAGCTTCATGCTTTGGGGGGCATTTTGTTACACCTAAAATACACCCATCATTATGATTTAGTGTATACATCCCTGAAGTCACCTGGACCAAGTTCTCATTTGAAGGATTTGTACTCAGTTTGTACACTTTTTTCAGAGGTCGTCGCAGGTTGCACACTAGCAACATGCGACGTCGTAGGTTGCTCCATATCAGGGTGTGATGAGGTTTGTTAATGGGAAAAAATAGCCATTTCGATATCTTTCTCGAAGCTTGTCCATTTGGGGGCTTATCCCTGATCTCTTGGAGAGCTGGTACTCAACCCCTAACTCATTGGAAATATCCCCTATCTCTCTCCTACCATCTCTCATCCTATCCTATCCATAACCCCATCCACTTAGTCCTATATATATAAGGCTCACTCCCATACCAAAGGGAGGAAGACTATGGTATCTACATGCTGGTGAAATCTCTCGTAGGACACCTTCACTCACCTCTTGGAGAATTCATGCTTCCTTGGAAGGGCTTGGCAATTGGCTTGTGTGGAGAAGGGCTGCTACATTAAGTCATTGGTTGTAGTTCCATATCTCTATCATGTACTCCTCTATTTGCAATAATACAAATGCTTTCCACCAATATCATTCTTAATATGTGATGATGTTGTATTGTTTACCTACTTAACTGTTTACATAGATCTCTTATTGTATAGATGCTCTTTGCTTGTTTCTCTTTTTTGTGTCTTAACAGGTCTTGCAGCTTGGATCTGATGACCTCGGTACGTGGAGAAACATTCGAGAGAAAGGATAGCAAAATCAAAGAGGTAAGACATCTAGTACTTGGTCCTTAAGTAGATCTAGGAAACGTGTTTGTAGTCTGTTCTATTTGTTCTAGACTCGCATTGAGATAGGGAGATCCGGCTCGCCTCTGTTCGAGTGGACTGTCCGGTAACAAGTCCTGGGGAGTCACCCGCTCCCTTCTTCCATTAGACGTTGTTTCAGCGTGTTCTTCCTGCACGTTTCCCCCCAGCACATCCTCTTCCGGTTCATAGGGATTTTGTGCATCATTAACGGTCACCATTCTTGCTTTCTGACACATGTTCTTGTTGTACGCTTCAACTATACATGTTGTAATCACTGTGAATGATATGAATTTTTATTAGACAGCATAGAACTTGAAACATCCATACAATCTGGAAATTACTCAATAAACCATTAATAAACAAGAGTTTTGTTAGGTTAAAACAATGCCACGGCGTTTCCTGGCGTGCGACTCCTTCCACTGTTTGGCCCTAACAGCTGCCGTGTTGTAACTAAAGCTCACACTTCAGCCCAAACAGCCCCAATGTTGTAACTGAAGCTCAAACTTCATCCCAAATAGCCCCAGTGCTGTAATTTAAGCTCAGACTTCGGCCCAAAAATCTCCAGTGTTGTAACTGAAGCTCTGATACCACTCTATAACGTCCCCGGACCTCCCTTATGGCCTTTCGAGGCCACCGAAGATCCGACGTTACTTTTTTTTTCTTCTTTTACTTTCAAATCTGCACAGAGTCGCACTGGACTCGGATCTGCAATCCACCATTGTGATCTGCAGTCCACAAATGTGTCTTTCCGTAATCCACAATTCGCATTGTGTCTTTCCGCAATCCACAATCCGCAATCACGTCTTTCCACAATCCGCAATCGCGTCTTTCCGCAATCCGCAATTAGCATTGTATCTTTCTGCACTGCGTCTTTCCGCAATCTACAATCACATATTTCCACAATCCACAATCATCATTGTGTCTTTCCACAATTTGCAATCGCACCCTTTCGCAATCCGCAATCCACATTGTAGAAGTCTGAATGCGGAAGTCCAACTTCCAACTTCTGGAAAATTTCCCTTTCTGCAATCCGCATTGCGGAAGTCAGAATTGCGAAAGCCAAACTTTAAAATTTTGGAAACTTAACCTTTCCGCAATATGCAATACGCAGTGTGGAAGTCATAATTGTGGAAGCCTAGCTTTAAACTTCTGGGACTTCACCTTCCGCAATCTGCAATCCGCATTGCGGAATTCAGAATTGCAGAAGCCCCAACTTATCCATTTCTGCAGTTTAATTACTAAGGCAAACTTCTAAGGGGCATAACTTCCTCACCCAATGTCCAAATAAGGAAAGGATGGTACTGTCAGAAAGATATTGAAGAGCTCTATCCAATGGTAAAAACCCCGACCCTTCTGAGGTATCTAACCTCTTCCTTTTCTTCTCTGAATTTCTATCTATAAACCTTCCAACATACTTATCAACCCTTAACAGATCTCTACCTATCTCCTGCCATGACCCATCATTCCTCTGTCCAACGGAGCAGTCTAGGAATACCCAGGGCCCCATAACCATCCCCATGATTAAGTAAGGTTAAGCAATCCATTACAAGGTTAGGCATCTCATAGAAAAAAACATAGAATAATGAAACTAAGGCTAACCATACATCTAACACATGTAAATTAGCAATGCATTAAACTCATGCAACCAAGTAAAGCATTCAACTTGCACTCAACCTTCCACTCAGGCTTACACAGGGTCTAACTATTATTCCTATTCACATAACATTCATTCACAGTATTAAGCAAAACAACATAATAATAACACATGAAATAACATCATTCATTCCACAGAATACTTATCTATGTATCTTGAAGTTGCCCCAACAACTGGCTAAGTGAGAGAAACGTTCCACCCAACCTTAGGTCTCTATCCATCCTATACTCTTCCAACTGAGAGACCACCTCCGAGATGGGCTATGTATCCACTAAGGAGGGATAGGTAGGCTCTCTAACAGTCAAGATCCACTCCCATGCTAAGCCAACCTACAGTTGGATTTTTCAAGCAATCCATAAACATACTCATGCTAAGCCACCCTGTAGTTGGGTTTATCAAGAATACACATGCTAAGCCAACATACAGATGGATTTATCAAGCATACAGGGAAATAGGGAGGATATTGCTAATCCAATGAACTCAACAACATAGCTACAGACATCTCAATCAATCAGCAGACAAGGTACCCACATTATCCACCTCACCCAACACAAGGAAGGCCCTCTTCTCTGCTACACAGCCCCTCAAGGCCCCTTCCCTTCCCGTGATATTTAGGGTAGGCATAAGAAGGTTTGAATGCTAGTTCTATGAGATCATAGTCTTCACTGGGTTTTGTCAAGCATTCCCAACCTAAACCCAATATTTTACTTCCACTAAACAATTGGTTCATTCCATGGTTTTGGACTAAGCTCTGTCCTGCAACTTGACTCTCTGCTCGCAGAATTCCAGGCTTCACACATCTTCCTCAAGTTGCATGCCCTGTAATCTTCCTTTGAACTCATCTTCAAGTTTCTACCCAAGGATCACGTATACACAGGGTATCCCTCTAGTACTCGGGTTTACTTCTTTGGCTCTCTCTGCGTCTCAGGGTCTCTCCCCAACAGAACGAATCCTCTAACCAACAACCAACAGAATAAATGAACTGAGTGTCGAACCAAAAATGTCGAATGTCGGAACCAACACCTGAAAGAGTGAACCCCCCACTCCGATTTCTACGCCAATTTTTTATCTTCCACGAATATCCTCCGTAGGCTTACCTTCTCCACGTCCTATAACTGAATCCATACCCGTACAAGGAATCAAATCGGTTACTCCTGCTTAAGTGGCAGGATGGGTCACCATCCCATGACCCCCTCACCTCTCCCTAGTGGATACCTTCGCCCCCTTCTCATTATTTTCCTCACTTAGCCAGTTTGGGTATTTCATTGCAACATTAAACATTTACATTCATTACAAAATTTCATGGCTTCATATCCCATGCATAGTTTCAGTGTCAAATACTTGCCTATGAAAATAAACCTTAATCATCCACTAGTGGAGCCTTGGCCCTGAGCTCCACACTAGGATCAACACACATTGCACAAGCACCATATTTACATTGAGGCCAATAATTACTAAGGCTGGGTAGGGGTATTACATTCAACATGGAGGATCTTCGAACAGAGTAGAGGTAGCAGGAAGGATTAAAATTGCGGATTGGATTGTCCTCAAAGTATCAATATTAAATAATTATTTGGAAAAAGAGTGAAATGGATTAATATCAAAATGATGGGGAGGGAAAGGATTGAACATGGGAAAGGGAATTTTTTAAATAAGGATGGATGGTGACTCTAAATTCAGGGAAGAGAATGGAAATGGATTGAAAATGGCATGGCCAATCAAAATATAACTTTTAAATTATGTAGAGCGAAATGGAGGTTGTACATATGAGGTATTATGGAAGACCTTAGTTCATGTGACTACACTATGGACAAACAAAGCACTAGAAGAACTCCTAAAATTGTAAATTGCTCAATTCATTCCATCAACGATAGCTTGTCCCTTAGATTTTCCATGGCGTAAATATGTCATGCCGAAATTCTTTCACTAAAACCTGTTGCTCATGAATTGATTAAAAGTATCCTTATATTGACCTTGATATTGACATCATGACTAGTAAAATTTATTTTGATGGAGAAATTCAAATTCAAACATGAATATTTAACATTCAAGGTTTGAAGTTAGAACTATTCAAGCCTCGACTAAGCCGGGAATCAATAGATACGAACTATGCATGTCAAATATTAAAAATTGATGAACCCTAATTTTTTCTTAATGAATACATATATACATGTATATATATCTCTATTCAAAACTTGTTTCTTCAACGATATTACTATTGGATAACCCTTCCATTACATTCCATACTTATCACTCCACTATTTACGGCCTTCAAAGAACAATGAATGATGATAATAAAGGGATAGGGCTCAGGTTTTTTTTAGGTTTTTAGAATGCCATGAAGTTTAGGGTAACAAGAGAGGGATTCAATGTAAAAATGCTCAAAGTAAAACGTGCCACAATGCTAAATAAAACAAGTTATTTGGATTTTGATAGATAAGGGATATGAACCAAGGAAGGACACACAAATACAATTTACAACACTAACAATCAATTCCTATTGAAATGCATAGTAGGTAAACCAGATGTCACTTGCATACCTGACAAAGAAGAATAACCGTGTTTATTTACCGAGCTATCCAAAAGCTAATTTTCCAAGATCATTGATCTATTTTCCTTTTCACACAGTTGTAAGATGAGGGAGACAAAACCTTCGTCGTGGTAAACCAAGCTAAATGTGTAAACCCTTGATGCCTTCTTGGTAAGTTTAACTCGGTCGAAATTGTAATGTCCCCATTCAAATAAGTGCATAGTAAGACAATCCCATCAATCCTACTAGTTTCCTAGGTTGGATGGGCACATGTGGGATGGTAATAAGGAAACTAATAAATGATATTTAGACATTAGAATGGTTCAAGAATTTAATAAATATGATTAATAAATAAATTCAAGAGAAATTCTAGGTGGCAAGTGGTTTTGGAGACATATGGAGGTGGTGGGACCCACACTAGCTTGATTTTTCAATGACACATGGCAGCTCTCTCTTGCCAATTCGAATTCATGGGAAGGTGAACACTCTTGGGTGAGTTGGTAAGTCATAACACATGGCATTGAGCATATTAGGTCGAAATGGGAAGGAATAGTAACCTCCATGGGAGAGAAAGAGTCAAATTGGAGACTAGTGGACACATGGGCTAGATTCCCTAGTTTTATGACAACAATAATGAAGCATCTATGACATTTTATGACAAAATTCAGACCTGACTTCTTACACCTGACCATTATGACATGTCAGCCCCAAAAATAGGCTCAAGAAGGCGCTCATGGAGTTGGAGGAATCAAAGAGACTCAAATTCGAATTTGGGAGAAGATGGAAGGTTGGAACTAGGAGACAAGTGGCAAATGAGGAATATTCTCTAAATGGAAAATTATTGAATCTATTGAGAGGATTTCGACCCCTTGAAGGCTAATGTTGGTTATAAAATGTAGAAATCAAGTATGAGAATGGCTTTTGATGATTTGAGAAAAATTGCATTTGTGAAGAGAGAGCTAGTGGATGACTAGTTTCTTGCCTTAGCCAATTTCGAGGGTGAAAGATTCCCATCCAAGTTGGTGTTTGGAGAGGCCACTCAGGTATTTCATGGTGATTTAATGGAGTTTGTATTTTCAGGTAGCAGCTACAGGAAGTTTCATGGTTTGGTTTAGTGCAGCACTTTCTCTCCACTGTTTCCAGTTTTGAAGGCATATTCGTGCTCCTTGAGGGAGGGCGTTTTTGGTGAGATATTGTACTCTTTGGGGGAGCTTATAATGCCCCATTTATTTTTTAATATGAATTAAATACTCTATTATTCATCTCCAAAAAGTTTCAGGTCGAAATTCCAAGTAGAAATGTATAAATCTCATTTTTAATGGAAGAACAATGCCATTTCCCCACTACCTTGTTGTGAGCTAATGTATTGATGATGATTTCGAATGGATGGATGATTCTCTGATATATTTGTGATAAATATACTTCCATGTATGTCTTCTACAAGTTTCATGTACTGTACTTGAGCATTTGAAGCATTTTTACTCAGTTTAGTTGTATTGGGAGGTGAAATAGTGCCATTTCCCCAAGGATCGAATTGGGGGTTTTTGCTGTTGAATGTGAGAGAGTTAGAACAGTATTAAAAATCAATTAATGGTGCTACCTTAATAACATACTTAACACATTATATACCTCTGTTCATAAATTTGTGGGAGTTTGGAGGCATTGGGAAGGCCATTTGCAGTGTTACCCGAGGGGGATTTGATGCACAAATTACTAGTCAAAATTACATATATTGATCAGAATACAAATCAAGTTTGCAGCAGTATTTGGAGGGCCATAAAACATCCCTGAACCTTATATTCAAGTCTAAATACCATTCATACACTCCTACAGAATATTTGGGATCATTTGGGTTGATTTGGAGGTCAAAACAGTAAAACTAGGAAAAGGTCGAAATTGGGAAAAAAAAGTGGAAAATTGGGCATTTTAATAAAATTTGAAAAAGGGATATTACAAGTGGTATCAGAGCATGGTCTTGGCACCTGATGGTATTAAAAAGAATCCAAACAAATAAAACACCACCCCTTGAATCAGTAGTTGAAGAAGTTTTGGTTGAAGAAGAGATAGTAGTAGAAAAAGAGTTTTTTTCTAAAACAATGGGTAGAGAGGAGGAGGAAAAATTAAGACATAAGGAGGAATTTATTGAAGCCTTAAAACCATGTTTTGAAGGACTTACCATGGTTATTCTAGATATGAATAAAAAAATGATGAAAGGTTTCGAATTGTTGGGTAGCCAACTTTCAGGCAAAGGGATGATAGAAGATAATAGTGGTTCACACTCAGGAGAAAAGATGAAAGGGAATGAGCATATTTTCTCAAGTACAGGACCTCATAATAGACCTGATGAATTTCAAAGCACACAAAGGCATACTGCACCGAAATTTCTCACACCCAAAGAAGAACCCAATCTTGAATTGGATTACAAGAAACTAGTAAATGATTGGAATGATTTGAATGAAGAGTGTAAAAGAGGTGTACCACTCAGTGACTACATTGATGCTATGCAAAAGATTAAAATGAAGGGAGACAAGAGGAGTCCATTCCAAAACAAAGAATTGAATAGTGCTATTGGAAAAATGTCACTTCCTACTTTTGATGGTTCTTCTCAAAATTCTGCTAACACTTGGGTGCAAAAATTGGATGTATATTTTCAGCTGAATCCTATGTTGGAAGAGGATGCATTAAAAATGGCCATTTTGCATTTGGAAGGAGATGCCAATGAATGGTGGTTTCATGGGCTGAAAACCTTGGGTCATAATCAGGTTAAAACATATGGAGAATTTGTTGACAGGGTACTAGAAAGATTTGAACAAAAAGATCCAGAATTGCCTTTCAAAGAACTAGCTCAATTGAAGCAAACTGGGTCCCCTACCGAATATATGTTGGACTTTCAAAAATTATCAGTCAAGGTGGCTGATGTATCAATGGGAAGATTAGTATTGCTGTTCACTGAAGGTTTGGCTGAACCCTTAAGAGGTTTGGTCAAATCCCACAAGCTAACTACATTAAAAGATGCAATGAGCTTGACTAGGGATCTCCAAAATGTGCTTCCTAGAACGCGATTTCCTCCTAAGCCTAGCTATAAATTTGAAAAGAAACCTTGGAAAAGGGATGGATATGATAAGAAACCTTGGCAAAGAGAGTCATTTGAGAGGAATAAAAAAGAGGGACTAAACAGGGATGAACTTAGAAAAAAGAAACTATGCTTCACATGCTTCCAACCATGGACACCGGGGCACAAATGTACCAAAGGAAAGGCTCAATACATAGAAGTATTTTCTGATAATGAGGGGTATTATGGGGGCATGGATGAAGATGGACATATTTCAGATCAAGAAGAGGCATATGAGACAGCAGTAGAAGAGGAAATACAAGAAGAAAATCAGCCTTCACCGGACAAAGCAAGAATGGCAGTGCTTTCAGCAGTACCTCGCTATCATACTATCCGATGCAAAGGTGTGGTACAAGGACAAAGAACTTCAATTTTGGTAGATGGAGGAGCCACTCATAACTTCATTGATGCAGAGATGGTAGAGAAAAGAAAGATACCTATTGAACCATTTGATGGCTTCACAGTTGTCATTCCCGGTCACAACACAATGCAATGCAAAACATGGGTTCCAAAGCTGCAAGTCACCGTAGGTAACTATACTTTTGTTGATAGTTTTTATGTGGTTGATGTTGCTGATACTAATGTGGTTTTGGGAGTGCAATGGTTGTATTCAATAGGAGAGCATACAGTAAATTATCAAATTCCCGAAATGAAATTCCAACATTCAAAAGGAGTACAAAGATTTGTGAGAGGGAAACACACTTATCCAAATCAAGTAGTGACTTGCAATAGCATGAGATCTATATTGAGGCATGGGGATATAGAATGGGCTGCTGAATGTCATATTACATCTCCCAAGCCAACTATCAATATTGTCAAACACCCAAAGGAGATAGAGAGACTTTTGCAAAAATATGAAAAGGTTTTTAGAGACCTTCCACATGGTAGGCCACCAGATAGGGGGGTTGAGCACAGTATTGTTTTGGAGGAGGCTACTTCACCCATTCAAATACCACCTTATAGACATCCTAAAAGGTTTAGAGATGAGATCGAAAAATCTATCCAAGAACTCCTAGATTTGGGGCTCATTAGACCAAGCTCTAGCCCTTATGCTTCTTCAGTAGTGCTAGTGAAGAAAAAAGATGGAACATTGAGAATGTGCATAGATTTTAGAGCCTTGAACAAAAAGACTATCAAGAATAGGTATCCTATTCCTAGGATTGATGATCTCATGGATGAGCTACATGGGGCCAAATACTTCTCAAAAATTGACCTTAGATCAGGGTATCACCAAATTCGAATGAAAGATGAAGATGTGCAAAAGACCGCTTTTCGATGTCATTTTGGCCACTTTGAATTTCTTGTCATGCCTTTTGGGTTAACTAATGCTCCAGCCACCTTTCAAGCATGTATGAATAGGATATTTTGCAAGCAACTAAGAAGGTTTGTTTTGGTTTTCTTTGATGATATTCTCATTTACAGTAAAACATGGAAAGAGAATTTGCAACAGTTAGAGATTGTGTTGAAAATCTTGCAAGAAGAGTCCTTATTTGCTAAATTATCAAAATGTGAGTTTGGGATGAAAGAACTACTGTATCTTGGGCACATTATTGGGAAATAAGGAGTGAAGGTACACATGGAAAAAATCAGGGCTATCTTGGAATGGCCATCACCAAAAAATATTACTGAATTGAGAGGCTTTATTGGCATATGCACCTACTACAGAAAATTTGTGAAAGGGTTCTCCAAGTTGACTTCTCCACTCACTGATTTGACTAAGAAGGATGCTTTCAAGTGGGATGAAGAGGTTGAAAAAGCATTCCAAAAAATGAAAGAGGTAATGAGTAGTTGTCCCATACTTGCACTTCTTGATTTTACTAAACCTTTTGTTGTGGAATGTGATGCTTCAGGTGGAGGAATAGGGGCTGTCCTAAAGCAAGGCCAACACCCCATAGCCTTTGAGAGAAAAAAGTTGCAGCCTCATGAAAAAATTTACTCCATCTATGATAAAGAAATGCTGGCCATTATGCATGCATTGGCCAAATTCAGACAATACTTGGTGGGCAGCAAGTTTGTGGTGAAAACTGACCATAATAGTCTAAGACACTTTCTCACCCAAAAGGATCTAAATGAAAGGCAACAAAAGTGGGTAAGCAAGATTCAAGCTTATGATTTTGATATTGAATATGTCAAAGGAAAGAATAATATAGTAGCAGATGCTTTGTCAAGAAGGCCTTCCTTTTCTCTCATGGATATTGCCAAGGATTGGAAAAACATGCTACTAGTTGAATATGCCAAAGACAAATTTGCTTGTGATGTGTTGGATGGAATCAAAGGGGATGATAATTATAGGATTTTGAATGGGCTGATATATTATAATGGAATAATTTATTTAGTTCATAACTCCAAGATCAAGTACCGAATTTTGCAAGAAGCACATGATTCCCCACTAGCGGTCCATCCGGGGATCTTTAAAACTTATAGACAGTTGAGGCAAAGATTTTTTTGGAAGGGGCTGAAGGAATATGTTCAGAAGTATGTGAATGAATGTAAAGCATGTCAACAAAACAAATCAGAACTTACATGTCCAGCCGGCCTATTACAACCATTGCCCATTCCGGAGCAAAAATGGGACAGTATTTCCATGGATTTCATCACCGGATTGCCTAAATCCTTAGGTAAGGATTGCATCTATGTGGTAGTTGATAGGTTGACAAAATTTGCTCATTTCTTTGCTGTTACATCATCTTTTAGTGCTACACAAGTGGCTGATATTTTTTTCAAAGAAATCTTCAGATTGCATGGGCTCCCCAAGAGCATTGTCAGTGATAGGGATAGTAGACTCATGGGTGCTTTTTGGAAAGAACTTTTTAGATTCGTAGGCACTCAATTGACTCCAATTACCAGCTATCATCCACAAACTGATGGACAAACAGAGAGGGTAAACCAATGGTTGGAAGGATACCTAAGAAACTATGTGGGAGGGCAGCAAAAAGCATGGGCAAAATGGATACACTTGGGTGAGTTTTGCTACAACACCACTTATCATATGTCAATAGGAATGTCTCCTTTCAAAGCATTATATGGTTATGATGCCCTTACATTTTCTGACACTATATTTGGTGATAGTAGAGCCCCAAAGGCTAAAGATTGGGTGGAAGAGAGCCAAGAAATTTTAAAGCTCTTGAAAGACAATTTGCAGGTTGCTCAAAATCAACAAAAACAATATGCTGATAGACATAGAGAAGAGAGAACCTTTCAAGTCAATGATTTAGTATATTTAAGGTTGCAGCCCTATAAACAAACATCTCTCAAAAAGAATGGAGCAGAAAAATTAAAACCAAGGTACTATGGGCCATACAAGGTAGTGCGGAAGGTTGGAGAAGTAGCATATGAACTAGAACTTCCGAAAGGGAGTAAAATCCACAATATATTTCATGTTTCTTGTCTTAAGAAATCTCTTGGTCAACAAATCATCACTTCATAAATACTTCCTCCTTTGGATGATGAAGGTCAGCTCACACATGTTCCGAAAAATATTTTGAAGACACGGGAAAGAAGGTTGAGGAGTAGAATCATCAAAGAATATTTAGTGCAATGGAAGGACTTACCAAATGAAGATGCCACATGGGAAGAGGAGAAGATTTTGAAGCATCCAAATTTGAAATTGCTTGAGTACAAGCAATCTTGGGTGGGGAGGACTGTAATGTCCCCATTCAAATAAGTGCATAGTAAGACAATCCCATCAATCCTACTAGTTTCCTAGGTTGGATGGGCACATGTGGGATGGTAATAAGGAAACTAATAAATGATATTTATACATTAGAATGGTTCAAGAATTTAATAAATATGATGAATAAATAAATTCAAGAGAAATTCTAGGTGGCAATTGGTTTTGGAGACATATGGAGGTGGTGGGACCCACACTAGCTTGATTTTTCAATGACACATGGCAGCTCTCTCTTGCCAATTCGAATTCATGGGAAGGTGAACACTCTTGGGTGAGTTGGTAAGTCATAACACATGGCATTGAGAATATTAGGTCGAAATGGGAAGGAATAGTAACCTCCATGGGAGAGGAAGAGTCAAATTGGAGACTAGTGGACACATGGGCTAGATTCCCTAGTTTTATGACAACAATAATGAAGCATCTATGACATTTTATGACAAAATTCAGACCTTACTTCTTACACCTGACCATTATGACATGTCATCCCCAAAAAAAGGCTCAAGAAGGCGCTCATGGAGTTGGAGGAATCTAAAGAGACTCAAATTCGAATTTGGGAGAAGATGGAAGGTTGGAACTAGGAGACAAGTGGCAAATGAGGAATATTTTCTAAATGGAAAATTATTGAATCTATTGAGAGGATTTCGACCCCTTGAAGGCTAATGTTGGTTATAAAATGTAGAAATCAAGTATGAGAATGGCTTTTGATGATTTGAGAAAAATTGCATTTGTGAAGAGAGAGCTAGTGGATGACTAATTTCTTGCCTTAGCCAATTTCGAGGGTGAAAGATTCCCATCCAAGTTGGTGTTTGGAGAGGCCACTCAGGTCTTTCATGGTGATTTAATGGAGTTTGTATTTGCAGGTAGCAGATACAGGAATTTTCATGGTTTGGTTTAGTGCAGCACTTTCTCTCCACCGTTTCCAGTTTTGAAGGCATATTCGTGCTCCTTGAGGGAGGGCGTTTTTGGTGAGCTATTGTACTCTTTGGGGGAGCTTATAGTGCCCCATTTATTTTTTAATATGAATTAAATACTCTGTTCTTCATCTCCAAAAATTTTCAGGTCGAAATTCCAAGTAGAAATGTATAAATCTCATTTTTAATGGAAGAACAATGCCATTTCCCCACTACCTTGTTGTGAGCTAATGTATTGATGATGATTTCGAATGGATGGATGATTCTCTGATATATTTGTGATACATATACTGTCATGGATGTCTTCTACAAGTTTCATGTACTGTACTTGAGCATTTGAAGCATTTTTACTCAGTTTAGTTGTATTGGGAGGTGAAATAGTGCCATTTCCCCAAGGGTCGAATTGGGGGTTTTTGCTGTTGAATGTGAGAGAGTTAGAACAGTATTAAAAATCAATTAATGGTGCATATTAGACCTTAATCACATACTTAACACATTATATACCTATGTTCATAAATTTGTGGGAGTTTGGAGGCATTGGGAAGGCCATTTGCAGTGTTACCCGAGGGGGATTTGATGCACAAATTACTAGTCAAAATTACATATATTGATCAGAATACAAATCAAGTTTGCAGCAGTATTTGGAGGGCCATAAAACATCCCTGAACCTTATATTCAAGTCTAAATACCATTCATACACTCCTACAGAATATTTGGGAGCATTTGGGTTGATTTGGAGGTCAAAACAGTAAAACTAGGAAAAGGTCGAAATTGGGAAAAAAAGTGAAAAATTGGGCATTTTAATAAAATTTGAAAAAGGGATATTACAGAAATCATGGTACAAGACATTGAATGTTATCACAAACTGAATGAGGTAATGGAAAGCTCGAAAATCGGGATGGAAATCCTTGCCATGCATACTATTTTCCATTTTCCTAAATCGACAGTGGATATACAACGCACTAAATATACCGTTCCCTCAGTTGCAGAGCCATATCCTTTGTGATCAAATTCATAAATACACCACCTTCTCAGATGGAAATACAATATTTACAAAACAACATTATTTTTCCATTTCAAGCATCCAACACGTCAATTTTAGTGGATTCATTCGAACTCAAAGCAGGGAGTTTAATCAAGCTTTGTCACATCTAAAAACAAAGGTGTAAAGGTCCCAAAAAATCACATTGAGGATCACATAACACATGTTCATTGCCAAAATACACATATACAATGTTACAAACATAAAATAATAAATAAATATATCAATAAAGATTCATAATGCTTAATAATTAAATAAATTAATTGTACACATTAAATGAAAGGTTGCATCCTTTCACATTTGGTCACGAGACGACTATTTAAAAGTCCCACTATGTATTCTAAAAGCATCTTTCATATATTGAAATAATATCTTTTATCCAGTATGGATTTTCAGTGGGTGACTTATTCTTTTGGTTAATTATAGTGTAAACTAGATAAGGTTTACTACATTGGGCTTGTGGCCATAATTTCCAGGTTTCCCTAAAATCTAGGACCTTGTCCAAAAATTAGGCCCTTGGCCCAAAGAAGTAAAGACAAAGAATTAAAAGAATTAAAAATAAAAGAAAATATAGAAAAAAAAAAACAAGAAAAAAAAAGTAAAAACAAAGAAGTAAAGAGAAAAGAAAATATAGAAACCACACGTGGTTTCTTAAAAACAATACATGGTTTATTCTCCAACAACAAACAACACGTGGTTTCTTAATAGCAATACATAGTTTATTCTCCAACAATAAACAGCACGTGGTATTGGAAGCATTTGTGAAAATAATATATTCGAAATCTAGAAGTGCATAAGAAGTCTTAAGCGTGGTTTCTTAAAAACAAACAACACGTGGCTTATTGGAAACATTTGTGAAATCTAATAATAAAATTAGAATATAAAATTTAGAATTGCATAAGAATTTTAAGGCTACCAAGGAGAAATCGGGATTTGAACTTGGGTGGGGGAGGTAACATTCATTCTTCCCAACCACCCAATCTACATTCAATCTCCAAGAATTCTTAAGGGGAAAAGAAGATAAAAAGGGCATTAAAAGAATATTTTTTACAAGAAGAACCATATTGAATATTTTTATTAGAAAAAAACAAAGAGAGAGAGAGAGAGAGGGAATACCATATTAAGGTTATTACACCTCTTGTGTCTACCCATTGTCAAAGAAAAGAAGACAAGATGAAGAAGAAGTTGAAATCACGAATTATGACGATTACATATTCAGAAATGCAGATGCAATTACAATCAGTATTGGGTGAGTTTGAACACTATAAAGCAACCAATCGTCGGCTACATTCTAAGAATATTAAGCAAGAAATAAGTAATATGTTCATAGAGAAAGAAAATCAATGATTAAAAGAGCTTATTGAGAAATTAACCACAGATATCGAGGAATTAAGGAATGAAAAATGTTCTAGTCGAAATCTTCAAGGACAATATATCGAGAAGGACATTATTGAGAGTAAAGACAAAATAATACGGTTAAACAAAATCCTCGGGAATAAAGATGAGGAAATGGTGCAAATCTGAAAAGAATTACAATGCAAGGAATTAGAGGTTGGTAAACATCAACAACAGATAAAGGAACTCAGATAACAAAGTGACAACCTTAAAAAAACACACAACTTAGAGGTTATGAATATCAACAAAACATTATCTGACAATAATGAATAAATATTTCAACTAAAGAACCATAAAAAAATTATACTTACAAAATCAAAAAGTTAAAAAATGTGCGAAAATCAGAACGAAACAATGAAGCTATTGAAGGGAAACTACTAGAGAAAGAAGAAGAAATTCAATATCTTAATGAACAACTTGATAAGTTCAACAAAAAATCAAAGGTCGACAAAGAAACAATGGCTGAAACTATTGAAGTAGCAACATCATCCAAGATACAAGTCCAGAAATCGGAAAAGGGAACCATTACAGATCCAATCAATGTTTAAATTCCAGAAAACACTTACATTGAAAAGGTATCGACCAATAAATCACCAGTAGAACCAAAAGATGAAGTTTCTACAAACACTCCGCAAGCGACTCGAGTACCTTATCTCCATCCTAATCACAAGAGTCGTTATGATCGACAAAAAATTCAAGAGGAAAATAAACAATATTATTCCTACAGACAAACTAACTACCACCTTGAAAGAGAGCAAAGACAAAATCAACAACTTGTATGGAAGCAGACCTGCAAACAAAATTGACTTCAAACAACTATGAAACCCACAAGACCTGCACCACCACACACAAGGATGGTACATATTTTTTACTATACATTCCCTCAAGTGTACCCACCCCTTCCAGTGCTCTTCAAGTTGTGCATCGAAAGGTAACCAAGTTTCTGCAAGCCTCGGATCACCTATGGATACATATAATACAAATGTTACGCCAGCACGCTAGCTGCACCACAACATTCAAATAACCAATGCCAAGCCAGTATGCTGACTAGGTTTATCAGGAATTCCATGAACTAGCATGCTAATCCAACTCTTCAACTGGGTTTATCAAGCATACAACAACCATTTCCAAGCCAGCACCTATGCTGGGATTATCATGCAATATAAAGGAATACAATTTCTTGTTCCCTTCTCCAATGCAAACCAGTGGTTCCCTCCAGGAAACCAATAGGTAACTCAATTAACTGCATACTAGCATGGCCCCACAATACCCACTCACACAACACAAGGATGGTACCCCTTATCTGCTACACAGTCTCTCAGACATACCCATCCCTCCAATGCTCTTTAGTGTGAGAGTAGAAAGGTTACCAATTCCCATGCAAGCCTCTTGAGTACTCATGCTCTTACTGGGTTTAATGGCACTACGGAGAGACAAGAACATGCAAGGAATTTACATGGTTTCTCAGCCTAAGACACTCTTGTCATTTCCTTTATGTATTCAGCCTCAATAGCCAACATTTTCCCCAATGGCATATTTTCACCATCTCACCTGCATTACACACAAGTATGCAGTTCATATGAGATGTCATCATAATAATTTCAATTAGAATTTCTCAAGTATGTTTCATACAAAAAATAGATTTCAAAAACATGAGGTCCTTCTCATGATGTTTGGATCTTGCAGGCAACAGCACATGGTACTCTTGCAATGTGTCCACCTGACATAATTCACAAATAGCCAAACAATCAATAACATTTATAAACAGATTCAAATATGAATTTACAATTCTACCTCCTACACAAATTTGATTTATTTATCTATGAGTCCATCCTCATAATGTTTGTATTTTTTAAGTGGTAGAACCCTGTCCATTATGGTTTTACACTTTCTACCATAACATGAACATGCACCTACAACATATCCTCTCGACATAATTTTAGATCAGCCAAGCAATCCCTAGCAAAAATTTCAAATATGAAATTTACACATATGTTCCCTACAAAAATCATATTTCACATCCATGTGATCCAGGAGGATCATCTCATCGGTGATCAATTTAAAAGTATTCAAACAGTAGAACAAAGATAACCGTGGTAAATAGCTCATCGACAGCTTTCCGTCAACGCTTGTTTCGTGCGAAACAGCCTCCAGATGAAGAAGTTGTCAGCATTTGAAGTTAAAATGGTTAAAAGGATAAAAGAGTGGTTAATATGGTAATTAGTAAAAGGTGGATGGAGTCTATGGGAATCAAACCCAAGACATCCATAACCCACCAAAGACTTCACATAGCTCTACTAGCCAACTCCCCCACTGGTGTCACTTAATAAGCATATGGAAGAAGTTGTATTTGAAGTTGAAGTGTCAAATGTTTTGAAATGGGGCGGAGCCGAGGGCACAGCCCTCGACCCCATGTCAACACCGAGACCCCCACTATTTGGATAGTATTCCAACAAATCACACAGGTGGAACTATATTCCAAGGCATTAGACAATGGTGGAACCTTATCATGTATCAACGTGGAGCCATATACCAACGAACCATACAACAACCAAACTATAATATAATGCCAACAAACCATATGTTATCACATATATCAACACGAAACCATACCACATAATCGTTATACAAACTTCAAAACAAAAGAACGTGGAAGGAGGAGACGCCCGTGGACTTGAGCCCAGGACCTCTCCCCATATAATGCAGAGTCTTACCATTGGGGCACCACCCCACCATTGAATGGATTACAGAGCGAAAACCTTAAGAAGTTGCAGTGCCGAAGTGCTATAAAAACACATGATTTTCAACCACGGAGGAGGGGTTCGAAAGCCACAACATAGCGCAGTTTGCACAGGAATCAAGGCAGGTACAGGAACAGTTCCCAAGGTGAACATGACATTAATGGGCACAGATCCTGAGGCAGAATCCGTACACAGTCCGTATGTTTTTGTCCTATTTGTAGGAAAATTGTCTCGTTTTGCGTGCCGTAGGAGGCCTCAGGCACATATAGTCAACTTCACACTCATTTTTCTCAGGATTTCGAGAGGAACGCAGTGGTGCAGTCTGTTCCTGATTCTGACTGATAGAAAACAAAAGTGTTTCCAGAACACTCATTTTGTAATCTTTGAATACTTAATAAGATCGGCCTTCCCATTGGAAGCGGCCCAAAGATGTAGCCCAAGAAGGGTGAAATTCGTTATCAGTTCTTGTCTTCATTTTCTGGTTTGCATCTCTCTTTTATGTGTTTATGTGCTTCAAATATGCTCTTTAATTTTTTCATTTAAAGCCTCTTTAATGGAATTAAGCATTTAAAATTTCACATGCAAATAATGGTTATAAAGATCCTGACATTTTTCGGATCACCCTGAGATCCTTCTCATAATGTTTGGCTCTTGTGCATGGTAGATTCCATCCTTTATTATGGACTTACCCACATTTCCATGTCTAAGGCAATTCTACCTGCGATCTAAATTATTTTTTCAATTAGCTAAACAAGTGGTGAGTGCTCATGGATGTAATCTTTTCATTGTAACATTTACTATCAAATTCTATATGTGTCATAGGTGGATCTAGATTACTAGAGCAAGCTTCACTTAGAATTTAGCAAACATTGACAAGAAAATAGAAGAAATATGAAGAAAATATTAAGTAGAACACAAGAGAAAAACACTCATGTGGATTAATCTTCCATTGCATTATTGTTAACAACATGTGTACAATATATCGATGCTCTCAAGAGACAAAATCGAGGGGCTTAGTGGTGAGTTGAGTAGCTTACATTAATGCCAGGCTTAATGGAGTAATTCCCTAATCTATGACATTGTGCCAAGTGTAATTCATGTATTGGGCCATAATGAGGTCTAATGAACCTATGAGGACCATGAGGAAATTTGACCATTTCCAGTGCATAAGCACCCTTGGTCCAACCTTATCCCATAAAACATGTAATTGGTGCGACTACCTCATTGAATGCATTAAGTGGGGCGCCTTTGACTCCCTAGAATAAGGAAATGGGCACACCTGTGGAAAAACATGCCTATAATTACAAACCACTAGTATAATATGTGGAAAAACCCCCTAGACTAGGCACTATGAATACAAACCATGGAACAACTTACATTAAACACTTGGAACCTTATGCAAGGACTATTAACCAAGATCTAGATGGGAATTATGTTCCAACGCCCCCCTTAAGCCAAAATGGTTGTGAGAAAAGAAAATTATTATGAGGGACCAAGCAACAAAGGCTTATGGTCACCCTTTACATTATTCATCCATGTAAGTGAGGAAAGAGGAAAAACCACTTGCGGAAAATCCTCCCTCTAAAATGGACATGAAAGACACCAAAAATAAACTACTCCAAAACACAAGTAGGTGTGAACTTGTTCATATGTCTGGGGGAACCTTCTTCTTTGGAATAAGATGAATGTGATCAACTGGATCATGTACATGTACATTTGCATGGTGGAAACTGAAGCCATGTAGAACAACTGAGTAAGACTGATAGTAGAGCGAAGGCTGCTCGTCAGACTGGGTCTTTGAACCAACCAGGGTTCCAGGTCCAAAAGAGACTTGAGATGCTTGATAATAAGTGACCCCAATCGAATCATAAGGCTCCTAAAGTATCAACATCAAACTAATAGAATTGTAATCAGCTCCAAGAAAGAGGAACATGAGTCCCAAGTTTGCTAAAGTGATGGCTAAGGCTTCTCCATCTTCAAATGAACTTGAAGCAATTTTGCTAGTCATGGTGTAGGAATACATAGGAAGCAAAAGAGTGCAAAGCAATGACAGATATTCACATAGATTCCAAACTTCTCCTTGACCGTCTTTCAAACCAATACTCTCATATGAAGAAAGAACCTCTTCTAGAGAAGGCTCACTATGATCACCAATCAGCAACCCATCTTCAACATTCGTAATAGAAGACATAGAGGAGAAAGAAGTGGAATGGAGAGACATCTCTTCAACAATATTGATGGCATCAGCTCGTATTTTATCTTCACAAAAAATAGCTTCATGGAAAATAGAGGAAGCCACAAAGGAAGAAATTTGAGCTGGATCATTTGTTGAATCTGTATCTTCTTCTTCTTCTTCTTCTTCAATTTAAACAACTTCTTGAGAAATGCATGAGGTCGAGACCTTTGGAGGGAGAACACATGAGGAGGTGTCCATTTGCTTGCTCTCCATATATCTAATATCATCTTTCTGCATTCCAAGATATCTATCTAGATTTCTCCAAAGATCAAATGGATACTCAGCATAATCAATGAGATAATGCATTCTAGGAGGTATATCCAGACACATAGTTCCATACGCTCTATCACAATCATTGAGCCAATAACACTTCTCTTCATTATATTTCGGTTCGCTCACAGCACCAATGGACACATCAAAGAGACATTTTATCTTGAGATATGCACACATATTTTCTTTCCACTCTGAATAGTTGAATGGAGAGAGGAGAGGAACAACTTTCGAATCCATAATGAATTTGTTGTAGGAACCTGCAAAACACACACTTGGAAATCTATTTTGGAAGCAAGACTAGGATCCCCTATGGAGCTCTAATACCATGTCAAATTCTATATGTGTCACAGGTGAATCTAGATTACTAGAGCAAGCTTCACTTAGAATTTAGAAAACATTGACAGGAAAATAGAAGAAATATGAAGAAAATATTAAGTAGAACACAAGAGAAAAACACTCATGTGGATTAATATTCCATTGCATTATTGTTCAACAACATGTGTACAATAAATATATCAATGCTCTCAAGAGACAAAATTGAGAGTCTTAGTGATGAGTTGAGTATCTCACATTAATGCTAGGCTTAGTGGAGTAATTCCCCAATCTATGACATTGTGCCAAGCGTAACTCATGTATTGGTCCATAATGAGGTCTAATGAACCTATGAGGACCATGAGGAAGTTAGGAAAGTCAATAAATGTGGATGGAATCATTATGAGGGTGAATTAGGTGGTTTAGGGCTTTGGTAGTGGCCATTAATGAGCAATTTGACTATTTCCAGTGCATAAGCACCATTGGTCCAACCTTATCCCATAAACAGGGAAGTGGTGCACCTACCTCATTAAATGCATTAAGTAGGGCGCCTTTGAATCCCCAGATAAGGAAATGGGCACACTTGTGGACAAACATGGCTATAATGACAAACCACTAGTCTAATATGTGGACAAACCCCCTAGACTAGGCACTATGGATCCAAACCATGTTTGTCCACAAGTGTGCCCATTTACTTATTATGAGGGCCCAAGCAACAAAGTCTTATGGTCACCCTTTACATTATTCATCCATGTAAGTGAGGAAAGAGGAAAAACCATGTGGGGAAAATACTACCTCTAAAATGGACATGAAAGAGGGAGGATTTTCTCCAAGTGGTTTTTCCTCTTTTCTCACTTACATGGATGAATAATGTAAAGGGTGACCATAATCCTTTGTTTCTTGGGCCCTCATAATAAGGAAATGGGCACACTTGTGGACAAACATGGTTTGGCTTCATAGTGCCTAGTCTAAGGGGTTTGTCCACATATTAGACTAGTGGTTTGTCATTATAGCCATGTTTCTCCACAAGTGTGCCCATTTCCTTATTATGAGGTCCCAAACAACAAAGGCTTATGGTCACCCTTTACATTATTGATCCATGTAAGTGAGGAAAGAGGAAAAACCACTTGGGGAAAATACTCCCTCTAAAATGGACATGAAAGACACCAAAAATAAACTACTCCAAAACACAAGTCAATAAATGTGGATGGAATCATTATGAGGGTGAATTAGGTGGTTTAGGGATTTGGTAGTGGCCATTAATGAACAATTTGACCATTTCCAGTGCATAAGCACCCTTGGTCCAACCTTATCCCATAAAATAGGGAAGTGGTGTACATGCCTCATTAAATGCATTAAGTAGGGTTCCTTTGACTCCCCAAAATAAGGAAATGGGCACACTTGTGGACAAACATGGCTATAATGACAAACCACTAGTCTAATATGTGGACAAACCCCCTAGACTAGGCACTATGAAGCCAAACCATGGAACAAGTTAAATTAAACACTTGGAACCTTATGCAAGGATTATTAACCAAGGTCTAGATGGGAATTATGTTCCAACTTTTACAACAGTCACTGAAGTGATCTCAGAATTATAACAAACAATAATTCAAACATTGTCAGCTTTTAATATCTCAAATACAATGAAATACAGTTACTTTATATGCATTTTAATCACAATAAAATTACAATATACAATCACATTGTCCATGCAATCAAATACAACTTCCATACTCATTATGACACAAACATATCCTTTCATGCAACTCTATCCTCCCAATAGAGCATTACGGTAGCCAATCAAACATGACTACCCTCTTCATGCAATCATTTTCCTGCATCCATAGCAGCTCATGAAATGATCTCATAATTCCCAACAATTCTATTATTTCAGCTATTAATGAATTGCAATGAAATATATATCACAACCATGCATTCACACAATGACTCTCAACATATGTACCCACACATATGCATAAACAATCACAATATTTACATAATCTTTTAATGTATATTCACTCAATGTCACCTTTCATTGATTCATGAATACCATAATTTCATTTCATGCATTCCACCATGATGTTTTGGAAGGTCTATCTAATGCCTCGACACATCACCCAACCATCTCCCCAATCACTTGGTTAATTATCTGGGTGCCTTCCATCTTCACCTAAACAAAACATTAGGGGTTTACTCACTCCTGACTTGTTGGAAAAGAGGTTTTATCCTAGATTTACACCAATAGGGATTTCATGGGGTACTTATGTAGCACTATAGCATCACCATTTCACCCACATTTTGGCCTTAACCATGACTATCTCATATGGCATGCACTACCACAATAGGACCATAATTTCTCACTTTATTTGGTTTTTAAACTCATAACCAACATACACACATGGCATGGTATATTTTCCTACATGAATGCATTCAAAAGTCTAAACAATTAGATAGTATAAGGCTCCTTGCCCTTAATACCCTATACCTCATCATACCCAGTGGGATATTAGTCACATAAAGGCATTCAAACATCACATACATACCAACTTATGATTATTAAATATGGCTCAAGGGATTCTTACCCAATCCCCTTTTTGTACTTATGCAATCAACATAAATAAACCATTACCTACATGGCTTTCATCACCATCTTTGATGTTACCTGACCAATTGGTATCGTACAAAGGATTACACCATCCTTCCACCAACCTCTTAACCCCCAACCCTTCTTCATAAGGTTTTTGGTCACATGCAACAATGTCATCAACATCTTTATCCATGCTTTTGTTTTCTTTGGTCCTACAACCAATACCAACACCAATAATTATCTTAAGTGGTTCATTGCATATGTAAAATCTCACTACTTTTACCAGCATGCAATATCATATACATGCACAAACATATTCACATTCACTATGCAATATCTATTAATATGACCACTAGTGCGTATTCATTTCTTCTATCTAGTCTCTTGCATTTTCAACATTCCTATGCTGTAATTTTCTATATATATAACTCTCAAGATATAAATACAATAGCAAGAGAGGAGTTAAGGAATTCTCCCTTTCCAATCCCTTATCATAGCATGGAATTCCTCTTCCACATCATAGTTGATCCAATTTCATGGCCTCTCTGTCAAACACACTAGAGGTAATTAGCTATGATTTTATCACCAAGCAGTAATTCAATACATATACTCATGTATAACATTCATACTTGCTACTTTCCAAGCATGCAATTCTTATCATTATAAACATAAATAGTTTAAGGTGATAAATTTCCCTCTTTATAAACATTGCCTTATGGATATTAATCTCCAATTTCTTTTGCAACCATCTTATCAACCCTATGTAGCTTTCCGTGGTCATTGCAATAGCTCTCATTTCATTCTATTTACATTTTTTTGTTGCTTCAATTGCTTGGAGGAATTCTGGCCAAGTCCAACTTGACCTTTCTTAAACTTCCTAGCACTTATCAACGCTGCAATTTATTCCATTCCAACTCCATAAGGAGTCTTTTCAAGTTCCATTATATGCCCTTGCACCTCATTCAACTATGATACTTTCTTTCCTTTCTCATGGAAATATTTGCCACAATTTTGAACCACATACTTGATTCACGCATGGGAATGCCTCATTCCTTAATTGATAGCCTTTGCATGGCCACTCTGTCACTATCATGAACCACATGATAGTTCCACATACTAGAATGTTTTATTCTATCAGTGATAGATTTTGGATGAATACAATTTTTCTTACCCATTGTCATTACTTACTCATAAGTTGTTGGTTCATATCCAACACCTTCTCGTAGCATGCAATCACTTATCCACAAGGATGATTCGTCAATCACCTTTACAAGTTGCATGTATTTTACCTACTAGTATATTCCATACCTTGCTTAGCATTCTCTTATGGATTACAATATCCATCTCCAATCATTAAGAGCTCCCATGTCTCTTGCTTGCAATTCAAATTACACATTATGAACATAAAGAATGCATTACATGCATTCTAGATAAGGAACCATCACTTTTTAGTTCCCTTCTTCCATAATGAGTGTTTATAAAATTCAATCTACAAGAGTGTATTCTTATCCATTCAACACGTTTTTCCACATGCTAACATAAATTACAATAATACTCTCAATTGAGTATCCCTGCTTGTTGGACTCCAGAATTGTCTTTTATAATGATGTTATTTACATCAATTTCCCGACCTATTCACTGCAATCTAATACATCTATCTTTAATTTGTCTATCTTTTACTATGTTTTTATCAATTATAACTTATAAATGTAAAATAAGTTTAATTCATCATTTTTTGATGTGTTATTGCATTTAGTGCGCATTTTGGTACTCCATCCAACCCTTCACCCGACTCTGAGTTCAGCACTAGGTTTAATGGCATGTTTCTTATTAGGTTCTTGGTTTGTTTTATCCTCGCCTTCTATTTCTCGCCGGTCCCATGAATACTTGAACATGCAAAAACCATGAGTGATGATGAGCTTTGATCATTGGTTTAAAATTAAACAAGGGAGAGAATGAAAAATATTAAATTTTATTTTTTTGGCAAAGTGGTGGAACCTCCTTGACTAGCAAGTTTGCCTTTGGCTAAGTTACCACGAACCAGGGGTATCTAAGCCGTCAAAATCAACCGGGGATTGCACCCGGCCTGGACCGCACCAACCCTTAACATGGTTGTATTTTTTGGTATCCGCGGGATTAGAACCGACGACCTTTCCGCTTAGGGGGCATCTTAACCATACCCTGCCACCAACTGTTCTACATCTCATGGATATGAAAAATATTAAATTAAATAAAGAAAATAAAAAATATATATTAAAAAATGGGAGCTAAATATCAAAGCAAATCCACTTATAATAAAGTAACCAAATCATAAAGTGGATTATGACATGGATTGTAATAACTTATTAAAACCATATGTCACACGCCCAATCTCTCTTAAATTCATTTTAAAGTGGGTTCATATATATATATAGCATTCTCATGTATAGTTTTTTTATCATATAAACACTTTTCTTTAAAACTTTATGCTTAATATATATTACCATTTCATGTTTTGGTAAACTAACGGACTTTATGTTTTGTGCAGGCACGCGAATACGGAGAATTATTTTTACGCATAGTGAAGAGTAATTTATGCATAGTGAATAGAAATCAATGAGCTGTGAAGAGGAGGAGTGCATCCATCACGCCGGGAAAGGCAAGAACCCAGCCACAATCCAAAAACTCAGCACCCAGCAATAAAATTCATGCAGGAATCAATATTTATGAATTAAAGTTAAGCCCGTCATTCAGCCTTGCGTTCGACCCGCGAAATCAGTGGTTGGCATATTCCTGGTCATTAAAAGTAGAAATGGGAAAGTGGGTTCTGTTAGCAGCATGATGGTTATGGTTAGTGAGCTGTCGTTCCAGAATATTTGACCTCCCGTGCACCCAGCTTGATAGCACATCTCCCGCTCACGTTAACACTCTGGAAGTCCTGTCCTTCTGATCGCCAAGCCTGACAGCACACACCTCTTTCCACCTTGAAGTTCCAGAATCCTGCGTCCTCCCATGCTCAGCTTGCCAGCATATCATTTTCCCACGATTGAAGGAAACTGACGCCTAAGCTGTTCGCATTAGGGAGAATTGACGCCATGAATGAAGCCAGGCGGCCTGTGCACTATTGTAAATCATTATGCAGTCGTTGTGTAGACATTAAAGCCTCTATTTTAAGAGAGGTCGACTCTGTCGACCTTCTCATCCATTGTAAATTAAAAATAGTTTCTTTGTGTAGAGACAAAAAGTTAAGAAAAATGATCATCATGTTAGCAGATAGTTTGTAGAACACGCTCCAGATAGCAGTCACCTTTGTAATTCTCTCAGATTAATGGAAGTTTCAGTACGTTGATGCTCTAATGATAGTAACTAAGTGATGTAGCTTCCATCTCTGACTGCTGGGAAGGGCCCCTCATCAACTGGAGGTTTTATTTATATTTTTCTGCATTTCTTTCTTGCAAATAACTAGTTTATTTTGTGTGTGTAATCAATTTCGTTTTTCCTGTGTATGACATCTTCATTCCTATGTAATTAATATTCTGTTGTTAATATAATCTCTCTTCTTCTGAACTAGGAAATGGTCGACCAACAGTTTGCTAGTTTGTAATTTGTTTTCAATCATTTATAATTAGATATTGCTTCCAAATTCCTCCATAGTTAGCATTCCTTTCTCTCCCGTCTTCCCCTCTATTATTTCTTCTTCTTCCTGTAGCTGTAGGTTAATTCCATTAGTTAGTCAACCTTCCTCTGTCGCTATAGGTGACTTCTATCTTCCATCATTTTGCTCCAATATATCATAGAAATAGTTCCTCCCTTAGATAAATGATTAGAGTAATTAGCTTCTTGTTAGTTTAGCCTCTACTTAATCATCTATTGCTTCCTGTGCACTGTAGGATCATTTGCATAAAGCTAGCTGGTAATTAAATCATCCAAAATTCTTCTTTTCCTCACTTTAACTCGTTTTCCTCCATTCGGACTATCATTCGAACCGCCATTCAGACAGGCGTTCCGATCGTCATTCGAACCTGTTTACTTTCTGCATTATTTTAGGCCTTTTTCAGAATCTAATTTCTTCTGCCTCTTAATCATCATTCTTCATGTTCCTCCTTAATAGTTTGAGATGTAATTTAATCTTGTTTTTATGTTATTTGGAGTTTTTAATTCAATCTTCCTCATTATTTCCTCCTTCTTCTTAAACTTTCTTCCAACCTTCTTCCAAACTTCAGTTCTTCAATCTGATCTGCTAATTAGTTACTGTTCAGAATTTATTAGGCTTATTTCTGGATAGTTTGTCTTCCAAGTAATAGTTAATAATTCCATTTTCCAAGTTGTTTTAGCTTGATAGTTTCTGTTTAGTAAAGATGTTCATGTTGTAAGATTTGGATTAATGTTAAATATCTTTATCAAGTCTTATGCTTTCCAAATCAAATACAATTCAATTAAACATCTTCATTAAGTTTTCCTACTCACATCATTTGTTAATTAGTTTCCTTTTTTCATAGATAGAATAATTATGAAAGTCATGTAAGTAGTTTAAAATCATATAGTTGCATGTTAGCACATTTGCATATTTCGTCAACTTAGGTTAGTTCAAGCCTTCAATCCTGCACATATAGTGTTTGCATCTCACAAGCTCCCTCCCCGGGTTGACAATTTAAATATTGGAATTATTTAACACATAATAAACACCAACACTGCTCATGAATGGCATTGCCTTGTTACCAAGCATCCAACCATACTTGGTTCAATACTTTCACATTTCTAGCTAACAAGCAATTTTACCATGATTGTTTTTCCAGATGTGCCTCCACTTTATTGTGGGACCATTATTACCATGGTATGGGTGTCATAGTATTTACTCACTTTGTGTCACTTCATATCTGGTACACTCTTATACCATTATACAATTTTTTCCCAAAGTTTTGGGTTACTTTGAAAGTCACCCACATTGAGAATGTTATTTCCCAATCAATCCCACAGGATCTGTTCTACCTTCCTTTTGAAACAACTAGAAACATGTTTCAAAATAAGAAAATTATAATTTCATTATCCCGTGGATAATATTTCCAATGACTATAAGTATGTCCATTTCTGATTATTGAGCAAAAACTACAACCCCTCAAAATTGCAATTTCTGTCAAATTAAAGAAACATCTATACCACCCTTTTATAATCTACAACTTGCCCAATTATCCCTGGGACTGTTATCATAGTGCAACATTTCCATTTCTATGAGTCATTTCATCACCATAGGAATTTCTCAAAATCAATGATGTCTCAAGTGGATGACGGGGGTCAAGGGGGCTTTCCCCCTTGTAGCCTTCGCCGCTATAGAGCGGGTCGACGGCAGTGTTGTAGTTTTTTTTTCTTGTAAATATCTTGATTTCACGCAATGTGGCAAATAAATTCGATGCCATTTTTCAATTTCTGGCACCTAAAAATCACCCTGTAAAACTGCCCAATTTCCTCGTTATGGAGGGATTTACTAAGTTCTTATTTGTTTACACGGACTTCTCAAAACTCGTCGATATACTTTATCAAAGAAATTCTCAAAACACGACGAAACACGTCGTCATAATTTCACAAAACTCGCCAAACACTATGTCGGCGGACTTTCACAAAACTCGCCAAACACTCTGTCGGCGGACTTTCACAAAACTTGTTGAAACTTCTCATCGACGAAATTTCTCCAACTTTGTCGAAATGCATTGGTGGAATTTCACAAAACTTGTTGAAGATGCTCATCAGTGAAATTTCTCCAACTTAACCGAAACGCATCGGTGGACTTTAACAAAATTATCTGAAACTGCTCATCGTCAAAATTTCTCCAACTTCGCAAAAACTCATTGGCAAACTTTCACAAAACTAGCCGAAACTGCTCATCGAGGAAACTTATCCAATTTTGTTAAATCGCATCGGAGAACCCTTTAAAACTTGTTGAAAATCATCGAAACACTTCACCGGTGAAGTTTTTCAAAATGTGTCGAAATGTTTGTCGGTAGAATTTTTCAAAACGCGCTGAAACACGTCGGCAAGTTTTTCCAATCTTCACTGAAACAACTTTTTTGGTGAACTTCTCCATTTTTCGTCGAAATTCTTTCAGTGAACTTCTCAATTTTTTGCCGAAACACCTTTCGATGACTTTTCCAATTTTCGTCGATATGTGTCGGCGGACTTTTCCAATCTTTGTCAAAACTGTAATTCGGAGAAACTTTCGTAAGTTCACCTAAACACTTCGGCGGAACTCATCAAAACCGTCGACACATACTCGGGAAAAAACCATCATTTTTGCAGCGATCAGGTAATTTCCTTAACGCTGCAAGTCACACGATTCATCCCATTCATTCCCAATGTTTCAACTTGTGGCTCTGATACCACACTTTCATATCCCCTCTTCATCCATCTGACCAACATTGAAGGGGTGTGAACCAGATCTTGAGGCCTCGAGAACTCACCCTGAATCCATCTGATACCACTCCAAAACAAGCATGCATACATGTTCAAATGAAAGATAAGTTATACATTGGAATAAGGTCGATCCACACAATGACAACATGCATGTAGAAGTAATATATCTCAGTCATACAAACAAAATTATTCCAATTGAAATACAAGATAAATACTTATCTTTAACAACGTAGATCCAAGCAACTGGTTGTGTAAGAGAAATTTTCCACCCAACCATAGGCACTCCATCCAATATATACTCTTTCTAATGTGAGGCCACCCCCAAGTTGGGCTATGAGACCACCAAGGAGAAGGAAAACACCTACAGGCCTCTATCTCTCAGCTCACAACCCATTTTCTCTCTCCATGCTTGGCCAAATGCTCCTACAGAGCTCTACAGGATCTCACGCGGCCAAGACAGCCTTGGATTCCACAATACCTACCCCACACAACACCCTTCATGGGCTCATGCATCCCCTTCACCAATCCATGGTTCTCTTGGGAAATCCATCTTGCCATGTGTTTCCATTGTGTGCATAGAAGAATACCAATATGTTATGCTATTGGAGAACCACCTATATCTTCAATTCATGGATTCCCAAGGGTCTATGAGTACCAAAACTCAATGGGTAAGGGTGTAATGTCCCCATTTTGACCCCCTTTGTATTAAATCGTAAATGATGTAAATATTGTAATTTAATCATGGTGAGGAGCTCAAGTCCAAGGCCCCACCATTGATTTAGCGTTTCATGTATCGGCAATTAAAAATAGATGCCTATGGTTCTTGTGCTAGATAGGCACAATGTAAATAAGACATCATGTAAATATGAATTTTAATGAAAATACCCACAACTAGCTATGCAATGCAACAAAGAGATGGGGCATGATTCTACAAGGAATAGGGAGGGAAATTATTCAAACCCTTGAGCCAATGGTGTTAATCCATGTGTCAATGAGAAAAACCATAAACCCTCAACTACCCATTTTGGGTTATGGACCCAATCATTTAATTCTTCCAAGAGTTGGTTGAGGCAGTTAATGCCTTGGGAATGAAGAGGTATTGCAGCCAATTTCGTGCATGGGCAAGCCATCAACCTAGGAATTCATATTTTTGCTTCTTGGGCAAGAAAACACCCACTAAATGGTGCCCAAAGCCATTTTGAACCCATAGTCTTTTCCCTCTCACGCAGTCTGAACTACTGGGCCTTTTCCCATCACATTTTTCACCATTTTTCCTGCATTTTCCATGCCTGGGAGATTGTTTTTGCATTGGACAGCAGCTGGGAGAGAAGGGCCACGATTTGGGACTGTTATGGAGGTCGTTTTTGCCCAGAATGTCCATGGACGTTTTTCTAAAAACGGATTTGGCTTCCCAAGGTTGTTCCCCATCTTCTAGTTTCATTTTTGGGTTTCCCACGTTTTTCTGAAGCTAATGAAAACCCCATCTTTGGGAATCTCACTATAAAAATGTTTCTTCATGCCCGGCACTTAGACTTCTGTTGTTATGTGCATCCCTGTTTTGATTTGAACCTGTGAGCAAGAAACTTGGAGTGGTAGTGGACAGAACTGGATTGATAAACCTAGTGAAGGGAGTAACCTCTCAAGAAGATCAAGAGGGATGGATACTCTTCTATGCACACCTGGGACACTCTAGAATTGGAAGGTATGGCCTGAGGGACTGTGAATTGGTGAAGGGAATACTTCCTTGAGTAGGGGTGTGTAGGAATTGTGGGTGCCAAGCTAAATAGATCTTGGAGGTATCCATAGCTCTGTGGTTGAGCTCACTAGCTTAGCAATTCTTCCTTTCCATTTCCTAGCAGCCTGATAAACCCAATTGTAGATTGGCTTGGCTCATCTTGGTGTATGCTTAGCTATGTGTGAGTCTGTTGTTCCCTGGTTCCTTGTAGAAATCATGCCCAGCTCGGGGGTGGCAGTTGCATCAAGAGGTTGATAAGCACAACTGGCCTATGGTTGGGTGGAACGTTGCAGTTGCATAGCCAGTTGCTTGGGACTACTGTTATAAGATAAGTATTCTCTTGTGTTAACTCCCCAATTATTATTTGATGAATATCTTGAATGTATGATGGATGTGTTACTGATATTATTTCCGCTGTGTTTTTCTTATAATTACACACTCCATATGTCTTTTATATTATGTGAATGCTTGGTTAAAAGTTTATGGGGCTAGATGCCCAGTTTTAGTATCACGATCCTCTCTATCATGATGGTATGATGGGAGGGGATGTTACATTTTGGTATCAGAGCCGCTGGTTGCAGCATTGGGCCTTTATGGGGCTACCTATCATAGTTGTGGAGGTAAGTATGCTTCCTGCTCAGCAGTGATAGATAAGAAAATTTTCAAAAAATTTCTAAGTTTCTATGAGTTCTGCCGAAAATTGCAGAAGGAATTCTCTTCCGAAATTGCGAAAGGAATTCTCTTCCGAAACTGCGGAAGGATTCCGCGAGTTGTTCCGCAACGCGGAAGAATTTGGCGAACTGATCCGAAATAGCGAAAAAAATTTCCAAGTGTTCAGCATCGAAAGGAAATTTTTGGAAGGAATTCTCTTCCGAAATTGCGGAAGGAATTCTCTTCCGAAACTGCGGAAGGATTCCGCAAGACATTCCGCAACGCGGAAGAGTTGGGTAAGTCATCCCGAAACTACGAAAGGATTCCGCAATTGCGGAACACTTCGGTGAATCGTTCCGCAACTACGGAAGACTTCAGCGAATCGTTCCGCAACTGCGAAAGACATCGATGAATCGTTCCGCAATTGCGGAAGCATTCCACAATTGCGGAAACATTCTGCAAACCTCCCCGCAATTGCGGAAGCATTCCGCAAACCGCTTCGCAATTGCGGAACAACTTAGCAAATTGCCCCGAAATTGTGGAAGCATTCCGCAAACCGCCCCGCAATTGCGGAAGCGTTCGACAAACCGTCCTGAAACTGCAGAAGCATTCGACAAATTACTCCGCAACTACGAAAGCATTCGGCGAATCTCTCCGCAACTGCGGAATCATTCGGCGAGTTGCTCCACAACTGTGGAAGCATTCGGCGAATCACTCGATAATTGCGGAAGTGTTCGGCAAACCGCCCCGCAACTGTGGAAAGATTTACTATAAAAAAATTTAAAAAAAAAAACGAGGGCAAGCCCCCTTGACCCCCTTTGTCCCCCTCATATGTCATTGATTGTGAGAAAATTCGATGATTTGACAATTTTCAATATAACATTTTCCCACGTGCATGAAAGTAAGTTATGAATTCTGAGAATATAATGCAGGTAACAATTGTGTTGATGAACACATTTTGCAGAATCACAGTTACATCAGGGTAGCACTCTAGATAGTACAGTTGGAAAGTTTTGGATTTTGGTTGGGCCAAGAAAATCAACATCATGGATGATGCATAGGATCCCTATGAGCCTGAGACAGATGCCATGGGGGAGAACATACATGTTGAAAATTCTGAAACAGAATCTAATGGGAGAAGAAATCAAGAGACTCCTCCAGGTATTGCAGCCACCATGAGAAGCCTAAGGGTGGAGTTGCAAAGCTGTAGGGAAGATAATGAAAGGATGATTAAGGCTCAGGAAGAGCAAAATCAGTTGAACGCAGCCATGCTACAGAGTTTGGCAGACATCCAAAGGAAAATAAACTCTGGGCATCAGACATCAAATCCAGAAAGGGGTGGGAGTAGCTCTAAAAGGAATTCCCGTAAGAGGGCTAGTAGCTCAAGAAGAGTTTCTACAGACAGAACATATACTCCAGAAATCTCTTCTAATGAATCATATGACTCTGAAGAATCCATTGAGGGTTCAATCTCTTCATCTCGCGGAAGCAAGAGGAATAAGCACTACCATAACAATTCACATGGGGAATTTAAGAAGGCGAAACCTCCTACATTTGATGGAGAGATAAAGTCCGGTCAAGAAGCTGAAGCTTGGCTTCTTGGGATGAGAAAGTATTTCCAAGTCCAAGACTACTCTGGAAATATGAAGGCAAGGGTAGCCATCTTCAACTTGAATGGAAGAGCATTTGTATGGCGGGAACACGTCAGGAAAGTGAGGAAGATCAATGAAAGGAAGATTGTGTGGAAGCATTTCAAGAAATACTTCAAGCAGAAATACCTCTCTGACAGGTACTATGATGATAAGATCAAAGAGTTTCATGAGCTGATATTGGGACAATTGACCATGGAATAATATGCAAACAAATTCTTGGAGCTGCTAAGATATGTCAGGTAAATTCGAGATGATAAGGTGAAAATTCAGCGTTTCCTAAGTGGATTTCCCCAGTCATATAAAGATAGAATTGAGTTTGATGAACCTCAAACTCTAGAGGAGGCCACAAGAAAGGCCAAGTATTGCTTTGATCAGAACAGAAGCAAACCAGAATTCCATAAGGCATGGAAGGATCGAAAAAATGAAAAGTTTGATCAAAGGAAGAAGGGGTTCAAGCCTCCTCAATTCCGGAATCAGCAAAGGCAACCATCACAGGTTGTGACTAAGCCAACTAGGATGATGGGAGACAAGCCAAGAGATCCAAAGGAACCAAGAGAACCACTTCAATGTTGGGGTTGTGTAGGAGACCACATGCTTAGGAACTGTCCACATCGGAATGGGAATGAAAATCAAGTCCACAACATCCAAGGAGATGAAACTGTGGGTCAAGTGGCGAGGACAATCCCTAGAATCTATGCAGCACTAGACAACCACCAGGCAGATCATCAGTCAACTGTGGTTGAAGTTGAAGGTAAGATTGCTAAGCAATCTGTTTCTATTTTGATTGATCCTGGATCTACTCACAGTTATGTCACTCCTAGAATTGTTGAGGTTTGTGCTTTCAAGAAATTAAAGTATAGTAAATCATGGTTAGTTCAACTAGCCACTGGAACCAAGAGAAAAGTTAGTGAAATAGTAGAGAAATGTCCATTAGAGATGGATGGGATATTCACTTATGCAGATCTGAATATTTTACCATTGGGTTACTATGATATTCTCATTGGAATGGATTGGTTAGAAGCACACAGGGTTAAACTTGACTGCTACAATAAGACATTTGAATGCATGGACGAAGAATGAAACCCGAGGGTTGTAAAAGGAATTCCAAAGGTGACTTCTGTTAGACAGGTTTCAACCATGCAGTTGAAGAAGTTCTGTAGGAAGGGATGTCAATTGTATGCAGCCCACATTTTAGAGGCAGCAGAGAGTGAAACTCTGAAATTGGAGGACTATCATGTATTGCAAGAATTCAGGGATGTTTTTCCTGATGAGGTTCCAGGACTCCCTCCAAAGAGAGACATTGACTTTACAATTGAACTTGTGCCAGGAGCGACACCAGTGTCAAGACACCCTATAGGATGACTACACCGGAATTGCTAGAATTGAAAATGCAATTACAAGAGTTGTTGGAAAAGAAGTATACTAGGCCAAGTGTGTCCCCGTGGGGAGCACCTGTTCTATTTGTGAAAAAGAAAGATGGAACACTCAAGTTATGTATTGACTAGAGATAGTTGAACAAAGTCACTGTGAAGAACAAATACCCATTGCCCCGAATTGATGACCTTTTTGACCAAATGAGAGGATCAAAGGTATTTTCAAATATTGACTTGAGTTCTGGTTACCATCAGGTAAGAATCAAAGAAGAAGATATTCATAAGACAACCTTTAGAACGAGGTATGGACACTATGAGTTTGTAGTGGTACCATTCGGTCTCACAAATGCACCAGCTACATTCATGTGTCTCGTGAATAATGTTTTTAGCAAGTATTTGGACAAGTTTGTTCTCGTATTCCTAGACGACATTCTCATCTATTCTGAGAATGAAGAAGAACATGAAGAACATTTGAGAATGACAATGCAATTACTAAGGGAGCATAAGTTGTATGCAAAGTTGATCAAATTTGACTTTTATAAAGATAGAATTCATTATTTGGGTCACATCATCTCCGACGAAGGAATATCTGTAGACCCTGAGAAGATTGAAGCCATTATGAATTGACCAACTCCAAGGAATGTGACTGATGTGAGATCTTTTATGGGCCTTGCTAGTTACTACAGGAGGTTTATCGAAGGATTCTCCAAGGTTGCAAACCCGATCACTTCTTTGCAAAAGAAGGGGATAAAGTTTGAATGGTCACCAAGATGTGAGGAAAGTTTTCAACGGTTGAATAATCTTCTTACAAGTGCACCAATTTTGAAAATTGCAGACCCAGAAAAAGACTTTGTGATATGTACCGATGCATGCAATCAAGGAATTGGAGGAGTTCTTATGCAAGACAACCACGTGATATGCTATGAGTCAAGAAAGTTGAAGGAGCATGAGAATAACTATGCTACTCATGATATAGAACTTGCAGCCATAGTACATGCTTTAAAGATGTGGAGGCATTACTTAATGGGAAGAAAATTTGAGTTAAGGACAAACCATTGTGGTCTGAAATACTTGTTTGATCAGCCAACTTTAAATGCTAGGCAAGCTAGATGGTTGGAATTTTTGCGTGAATTTGATTTTGAAATCAAACACATAAAAGGGAAAGAAAACAAGGTGGCTGATGCACTCAGCAGGAAGGTACATGAAATGCATGTGGCAGCGCTTAGTACTTTCCAACCAGATTTGAGGCAGCAGATTGTTAACCATATGGTTGTGGATGAAGTGTATGAGCAGATAAAGGACAAATTGCAGCAGCAAAACCTTGAAAAGAAGTATGAAGGCTATCATTTGGAAGGAGATAGACTTCTTACTTATAAGAATAGAGTCTATATTCCAAATGTGGCAGATTTGAGGAGGATTGTTATGGATGAAATCCATAAAGCTCCATACTCTGGTCACCCAGGATATCAGAAAACAATTGCTACAGCAAGAAAATATTATTTCTTTCCAGGGATAAAGAAGGACATCGCTGAATACATTTCTATGTGCATGGAATGTCAGCAGGTGAAGAGTGAACACCAACACCCCACAGGTTTATTGCAACCAGTGCCAATTCCAGAATGTAAATGGGAAGTAATATCCATGGACTTTATTACAGGATTTCCAATGACTATGAGTCAACATGATTCCATCATGGTTATGGTGGACAAGTTAACAAAGGTAGCACATTTCATACCCGTTAAGTCCACACATAAATTCGACGCCATTACAAATATTTTCATGAAGGAAATTTTCAGATTTCATGGGTTTCCTGGGGCAATCATTTCTGACAGGGATACCAAGTTCACATCCAATTTTTGGAAAGGCCTCTTTGCAGATTTGGGTACACAGCTAAGCTTTAGTACTGCATACCATCCTCAAACAGATGGGCAAACAGAAAGAGTAAATCGGGTGCTTGAATACATGCTCTGCATGTATGTAATGGACAAACCATCCAAGTGGGAGGATTATCTACACTTGGTAGAATTTGCATATAACAATGGGCAACAAGAATCGTTGGGAATGAGTCCTTATGAGGCTTTGTACGGCAGAAGGTGTAGGACACCAGTGACTTGGGACAATCCAGTGAACAGAATTGTACTTGGGCCAGAATTGCTTAAGAAAATGGAGCAAGAAGTTGCCAAGATCAGACAGAATTTAAAAGTAGCCCAGGATAGACAGAAAAGATATGCAGATAAACATAGAGTGCATAGGGAATTCAATGTTGGGGATCATGTGTATCTTAGAGTGAAATCCAGGAAGAGTTTCTTGAAACTTGGGAGTTGTACCAAGCTATCACCTAGATATTGTGGGCCATTTGAAGTGCTTGAAAGAATAGAGCTAGTTGCATATAGACTTGCATTTCCTGCTAGCACTAAAGCTCATAATTTTTTTCATGTCTCTTTGCTTAAGAAATATGTACATGATCCTAACCATGTGATTAATTGGGATGTGATCCAGGTGGAACCCGAGGGAGAATTCCAAACCGATCCATTGGGCATCCTAGACAAGAAGGTAACATTGCTCCGGAACTGAGCCATCGGACAGGTAAAGGTGAAATGGAAGCACTACGGTCCCGATGAGGCTACATGGGAGTTGGAGGATGCCATGAGGGTGGCACATCCATTTTTGTTCAATTTTGATGAGCACTGAGGACAGTGCTAATGTAACGGGAGGGGAATGTAATGTCCCCATTTTGACCCCCTTTGTATTAAATCGTAAATGATGTAAATATTGTAATTTAATCATGGTGAGGAGCTCAAGGCCAAGGCCCCACCATTGATTTAGCGTTTCATGTATCGGAAATTAAAAATAGATGCCTATGGTTCTTGTCCTAGATAGGCACAATGTAAATACAAATTTTAATGAAAATACCCACAACTAGTTATGCAATGCAACAAAGAGATGGGGCATGATTCTACAAGGAATAGGGAGGGAAATTACTCAAACCCTTGAGCCAATGGTGTTAATCCATGTGTCAATGAGAAAACCCATAAACCCTCAACTATCCATTTTGGGTTATGGACCCAATCATTTAATTCTTCCAAAAGTTGGTTGAGGCAGTTAATGCCTTGGGAATGAAGAGGTATGGCAGCCAATTTCATGCATGGGCAAGCCATCAACCTGGGAATTCGTATTTTTGCTGCTTAGGCAAGGAAACACCCACGAAATGGTTCCCAAATCCATTCTGAACCCATAGTCTTTGCCCTCTCATGCAGTCTGAACTACTGGGCCTTTTCCCATCACGTTTTTCACCATTTTTCCTGCATTTTCCATGCCTGGGAGCTCGTTTTTGCATTGGACAGCAGCTAGGAGAGAAGGGCCATGATTTGGGACTGTTATGGAGGCCGTTTTTGCCCAGAATGTCCATGGACATTTTTCTAAAAATGGATTTGGCTTCCCAGGGTTGTTCCCCATCTTCTAGTTTCATTTTTGGGTTTCCCACATTTTTCTGAAGCTAATGAAAACCCCATCTTTGGGCATCTCACTGTAAAAAATGATTCTTCATGCCCAACACTTAGACTTCTATTGTTATGTGCATCCCTATTTTGATTTGAACCTGTGAGCAAGAAACCTGGAGTGGTAGTGGACAGAATTGGCTTGATAAACCTAGTGAAGGGAGTAACCTCTCAAGAAGATCAAGAGGGCTGGCTACTCTTCTATGCACACCTGGGACACTCTAGAATTGGAAGGTATGGCCTGAGGGACTGTGAATTGGTGAAGGGAATACTTCCTTGAGTAGGGGTGTTTAGGCATTGTGGGTACCAAGCTAAATAGATCTTGTAGAGGTATCCATAGCTCTGTGGTTGAGCTCACTAGCTTAGCAATTCTTCCTTTCCATTTCCTAGCAGCCTGATAAACCCAATTGTAGATTGGCTTGGCTCATCTTGGTGTATGCTTAGCTATGTATGAGTCTGTTATTCCCTGGTTCCTTGTAGAAATCATGCCCAGCTCGGGGGTGATAGTTGCATCAAGAGGTTGATAAGCACAACTGGCCTATGGTTGGGTGGAACGTTGCAGTTGCATAGCCAATTGCTTGGGACTACTGTTATAAGATAAGTATTTTCTTGTGTTAACTCCCCAATTAATATTTGATGAATATCTTGAATGTATGATGGATTTGTTACTGATATTATCTCCGCTGTGTTTTTCTTATAATTACACACTCCATATGTCTTTTATATTATGTGAATGTTTGGTTAAAAGTTTATGGGGCTAGATGCCCAGTTTTAGTATCACGATCCTCTCTATCATGCTGGTATGATGGGAGGGGACGTTATAAAGGGTACCTAGCTTTCCCAACCTCTGTGCTCACCCCCAACCATCTCTCTCTCCTTCAAATCAACAACCCCCTTCTAAATTCAAATTTATGTGTTATACACATCAATGGGGAACTCATACAAGGTAGCTCTGCATGAGAGAAAATGGTAAAATGTGTGAATGAGAGAATGACCCCAAGGCATATGGTTAAATGGGTGAAAAGACTACTGACATTTATTTTGAATATATAATAAAAGGACTGTTATCACTATAGCACTGATTTTTAGCAGCCGACATGACTGTCACCAAAGTCAATCACCCCCATGCTTCAATAACTATGTGATGTGACTTTTCCCACCAACCTCACATATGCATTCAGTGATTGGGTTCAATAGTCAAAAGGAGGTGATTGGATCATTTAAAAATACATGGCATATTTTGAATGAGTTCTAAGGTTGACACTTGGCATGTTAGGATTTGGTCACCCATGGGACCCCTTCATCTTCCCCTTTGGTGGAATCCTATCCCCTTTGGTGCTCTTTACACAGCCATTGTTGGACCATTTTATTATTTATGCACATAATATTTACATATATTTTGAGTTGGCATGTGAAGCCAACCATATGGTCCAAACAACAATATTACATCATACATGCCTAGCCATTCACTAGTCGGGCCTTGGCCTTGAGTTCTGCACTAGGAATCCATACTAGCATATTTACATCATTTTCATAATTTAATTTAATACATTACAAGGGTCAAACTGGGGGTATTACAATGTTACCATAAAACTGTATTAATTGTTGATAGAACAACATGGGGTGGTGAGGATATTGAAGACTGTGATAGACAAGTGTTTACAATCATATTAGACAATTAAAAAAAACATGATCTTAATCAATGGTGAGGATCGTTTTACCCATTAATACCCACACTTGCAAATTTAAACCAATTATGCCATGAACTCATCATTAAATTCATGTTGGTTGTAACATATGTGACACAACATACGAATGAACCACCTCATAAACTATAGAGTCTATTAACAAATCATCTGCCAGTAAACATTTTCCAAGTGGAAACAATTACAATTACAACTACACCGGGTCATAAGACAATACATAGAAATGCCAAGTCACTTGTCTTGTCCTATTGCAACGTCACTTGTTAATTTGTTACATATTGCAACGTCACTTGTCCTGTCCTATTTTTTCACTTTTAAGCCTTAAAATCTATTTATTGCACAACATAACTCATATTCCAGTTAATTCACACCAACTACATCACACCTGAACTTTCAAGAAGTGTTGATATAATTAAAGCTCGAACCTTGTATGAAATACAAATACATGATCTACTATATAATTGTAAAGAAAGTGATCACAATGTCGAGATTCCCCATTACATTAACTAACAGACAAACATTTTCCAATAAACAAATATCCGCTATCCCTTATGCATAATAACTTTTACAAGTGATCGTTCGAGCATGATAAATCAATTCTTGACCATGTCTTCCATACAAACAAAACACTTGCACATGACCTTTTTTTCAACCATAAACATGCACACTTCTTCTTATGTGGTTTTGAAACAAGAAACCACATTTTATTGGTTCAATTAATAAATATGCAATGATGTTTGCAATTTTATTTAGGTATTAAGTAGGGTCCCCCTTTAAGCTAGCTGGGTCGACTTGTTGGCTTGTATACTATTCTCTAACTTTCCAAGATAGACCCACGTTCTACGCGGTTCAGGGAACCAACAAAATCCCTTTTCACCAGCCCTTTCGGAAACAGTGTGTGAGCAGACTGAGGTCTCACTCGAGGCGGAATGGAGAGGTTGCAGAATCAGGTTTTCACAACCGGGTGATGCGCGGTTCAGACTGGCGAGCAGCACGCTACAAGGCTCGCACTGCGGACAGGGGGATTGTGCAAAGTTTCACCTACTACACGGTTGAGATGTATGCTATAGCGCATCTAAGGACTGCGTGCTTCGCAATGGCCTCTTAACAACAGGACAACACAATTGAGGACTACGCTTCCTCTTCGGCAATCACAGAACTTCGACAGACTTTACTTAGTGTAATTTTATGCATTCAACAAGCATCTTAGACCGTAAACCTTGCAAGCTTATACAATACGATGAGCTACAATGCAACTGCGCACTTCCAGTGCTGCGCTTCAGGGAATCGCACTACACAGACTTCGCTGACTTAAGTGTTTACCCGTTTAACTTATGCATTCATCATGTCCAGAAAGACTTGCATTCAACATTCACTCATATGCATTCAACACGTAGCATATTCTTCCTATCATTCATTCTTATGGAGAATACACATGAAAGCAAAGATACATATACTCATAAGAAAGAACATAACCATTCATCAAAGCAAACATACATTCAATCACATAACACAAGGATTTAACATGGTTCACCCCCAGGATGGGAGCTACGTCCACAAGAACTCTTGTTTATTATAAATGGGAAGGGTTCAATAATTTCAGTCTACGCACTCAGCTGCAGACTCTCTTCTCTCTTCAGTAGGTATCTACACACACAACTGTAGAGCCTCTTTGTAATAGTCTCTCAACATATATCAACAAAACTCAAGAACAACTTAACATAAAATCAACCCTTTCCCTTACAAAATTTCCCTTTATATAGATCGTGCCCTTAGGTCATGTCTATTACAATCATGTTGGGCTAAATCCCTAAGGTTACCCAAAACTGGTGTGGTTACCCGCCACCCCAATCTGTTAGGATATGATAGTGACTTCACCGTCGTGGCCATCCTTTTGCGCGTGGTCACGTCACTTTCATCCCCTCTGTTGAGCACATGCTGATGGGTCGCTTTCATCCCGTCGTTCCTTCTCTGACAGCTTTGTGCACCCGGTTTGCGTAATGCTGCCTTTTCTCATGCGATCGGTTGCCTTCCTTCTTCGCCACTCCTTACCCGCCTCCTGGGAATCTCGTAGTATCTTAACCAAAATATATCACCGATCGATCTTACCAAAATTTATACCATTTTCCATCCAAAACTCTGCCATGCTGGATCTTCGCGGAGCTGGCACTTCGCAGCGCTGGATCTCCACAGCGCTGTAACTTTCACAGCGATGGCTCTTCTACTTTGCCGATGTTGTGCTGCACTGTATCCTCACATCTCCCAAAACTAACTTTTCCAAATCTGGATTAACTTGGGCCATGCCCAACAGGCCCCTAACACTTACATTTGGCTCGTCCCCGAGCCACTCTCAGTAGGTTCAGTGGGCTTCGCTTCTCCTTGTTGAGCTATCTTCGCAGAAAATTCTTCATAAGTTGCGCTTAGATTCGCAACTGTGTCCTTAGCTTCTTGCTCAAATGCCTTCACGGTTTCCAACACTTCTGGTGACAAGTCTTCTGTAGCCTATTCTTGTACCGTCGTCTCCCATACACGGAGTTCCTGCAATTTCTCTTCAATGTTTTGCGAGATGGCAAGAGATTATTCCTATAGGGGCTATGTCTTTACCAAAGTGTCAGCCTCCCTGTCTCTCAAAACTTGGATTTCCTTCTTTAGTTCTTTCACTTCCGCAAATATTCGGAGTCTCTCTATTGTCAGCAGGGTCTTCATCTGCACATTTAGAGAATCTAGCCCTGCTTGTGTTTGTTTTAAAGTGTTTTGGACCTACAGCAGCTGAGCGTCCTCTTGCAGCGTGGTCCATATTACGGTTTCTTCATCCAGCAAGTTCTGGCACTTAGCTATTTCACTGGATATATTTTCTACGGCCGCTTTCAATTATGTTTCTCTAATCTCTGTCTGATCTCATGGTGTATTAGGGAGATTCTATGCTTCTAAGGTGGAAATATTTTCTTTGTATTCTATATCCATGTTGACCATTTTAACCTTAAGATTTCCTACTACCGGGCAGATCTTAACGATGGTGTCTGCAATCTCTGGCTGCTCGTCGCACTCTGGTACGTCTGCGCAGACCAAAGCAATGGTCTCTTCTATTCTTCGATGATGCTCATGCGCACTTTCAAGATCCTTAGCCTTCTACGCATTTTCTTCTTACAACTGCTTATAGTTTGCTTCTAGGTTCTGGTGTTGGCTCACAATCACCATATCTCTGTCATGGATTTCCTCCACAACCTGCAGGTGCAGATTATGTAGGCCTTCTATCGGTAACATGGTGATATTAATATCCACATGTGGTAGGTTCTTCGCGCCTTCGGCTAATTCATCAATTGGAAAAATTATACTTAGCGGGTCCATGCGGATGATGCGCAGTCGCGGTGCCATGGTTAGAGGAAAGGGATTTTTCTTCTGCTTAGGTGTGGCACCGGATCTTCTTTCTGCATCATATTCGCGAACCAAGTCTTTCTAGACTTGTTCCATCTTCGCCGCTATGCCCTGCAAGGTGGTGAGATTATGTTTTAGACTCACTTGAATCTCCTCATTTTTAGTGTCTTTTAGGGCGAGTGCATATTCCATATATGCGTTGACCCTTCCTGCAATGATCTCATAATCATCATCAAGCAATTGCACTTCAGATCGCAGCTTTGTGGCTTTCTGCTTCTTTTCTGCCCTTTATCTGGTACTAAGCTTTCTGGGTCCTTCCTTTTGTTTCCTGGTAGAGTCTAAGCTTCGCCGGCTCCTTTATTTTGCTCGTCGACAGTTTCTTCAATGACCTTTGTTGGGGTCTGAGTACTTTCATCTAAATTAGATTCGATGACCATCACCCCTTCAACCTTCCATTTTTCTAACCACTCTTTCATGATCAAATCAATACCCACTTCGTCCAGGTGATAGTTCCCTGCGAACCATTCTGGATTCTTTTTCTGCGCCTTTGCTGAAATATAAATGAAATGCATGTCAGCTCTAAAATTCAAAGTGTGGATATATTTGGTTGTTACCTCCTTGGAGATTTGCGGTGTGCGAACGATGACATCACACAACTATTTGAAATATGTGAGGAATAATTCATTTGAGGCACGCAGTTGGTACGTCTTCAGAGTTTCCCAGATATTTGAATATCTGGGTCCTCGTAAATCCTAGACGAGAGACGCGAGACCAACGTAATGCTTTGGTTCCTTCCAACTGACAAAGGAGATCAACACCATTAGTCAACTATAATGAAAGGCGGTGCCATTGTTTTGAGTGTCACAGACATCGTCCAAGAACTCGTTTAGAAAAAATTGAGACCAATTAAACCTTACTCCTTGCGATGTCTTCACAATGAGGTGAATTGCTCCAGCTAGCACTTCTATTGGTCTTGCCTTCCGCAAGACTTTTCCTCCAAGCATCTATACTACAAACCTCGTGGATTCATCTTTTAGGCCTTCTGTGACAAAACCTCATTTTCGTTTGGGAATGTTCAATTCCTCCTTCATCTGCGTGGAGATCTCTTTGTCTCTAGTTTTTTCTGCAAAGAAATTATGAGGGTTGTCGCCTTGCTTACTCAGTCCAGTGATCTGATGGATCAAGCCTATGTTGATATCAACATTCTTGTCCATCCACAGGTAGCCTTGGTGTATGCGCATTATCAGTGTGCGCACAACCGCGTTGAGTTCTGGACTCCTGTCGAAGTGTGGGATCCGCAATAGGTTCAAAAGCCCTGATTCCACAACTTCTGAGAGCCAACTCTGCGCTACCAGCAGTGGATTGTTCTTCATGTCCATATTTCGGCACATATATCTGTCTGGTTGAAACTGAGAGTATTTGGGCTCTCCATGATCCTTGAGCTGTTGCAGTAAGTCATAATATTCAAACTTACAATCTGCGATCTTTTCGAACATATTTTCTTATGGCTTGACATGTCTGGATATCGGTGGAAGCAGTATCTCATATTTGGCGTTTCTGGAAATCTTTACTTTAGGTGCATCTGGTGCTCACAGAGAAATATATGTTGGTCTTAAGTATATGGGAATCTCCTTATCTATTGGTGGAGCATCCTTTATCTTAGATCCCATTACTTTCGGATTTGATTGTTCAACTGCAGGTTCTTTTCCCTTGTGTTGCATTGTTGTAGGGTGGAGTGATGAGTGGTGTGAACCTTGGCCTTTTTTTGGAATGGACTTCTTCGCAGGGGTTTTCATGAACCCTTCAGTCCCAGCTTGGTTGAATTCGTGCAGCACTTCATCTAGAGTAGACTCTTCAGGCATTCACTTGCAGCATGAATCTGAGCTCAAGAATGTCTTTGAATTCTCTGTAATACTTAGCTTGAAAATCGTGGTAATAGAATCACTATGTAAACTGCGGTATTTATAGGCACTGGTATCCTTACCTGCATCCCTTAATGCTTAGATTAGCATTAAAATCTATGACCGTTTGGCAAGATCTCATCAAAATCCATGTACTTTCCTTCCTTAACTACGCCTTCAATGAGTGATTCCTCCTTAATTGCAGAAACAGATAGTTTCCAAAACACTGTATAATGGTCACTTTTCAGCTCTAACGGCTATATTGGTGTGTTGCGTCGAACTGCGCGGATGGGATGTCACCACTCCCTGCGCGGTGTTATAATTGAACTTTGCATCCATCCTGCTTCATTTGATCTGCGCAGCTGCATTTTGAACTTCGCATCTGCACACTTCTACTTCTCTTTTCTTTTCTCTTTTCTCTTTTTTTTTTTTAGCTTTGTCTGCGCAGCTTCACTTGTCTACTAGTGTTGCACGGTAGATGCATCCTTTCCATCGAACTTTGCATATCAGAACAAAACTGTGTATAGAATCTGCTCAATTTCTAGTTCCCAATTTCAACTGTACTTGACACTTAGAAATTTCCTTCTCTTCTGATCACTAAGGGTTCGGAAAAGTAGGACTATCCCGGTAGGGTTCTAGTCTACTTCCATTAACTAGACCTGGTATATTTTCCCTAGCTAATGTGGCTAACTGAACTATGCCACCGTTAGTAACATGCATAACAATATATGGGCCAAGCTAATGCATTTTAAACTTTCCAGGAAACTTCATAAATTTGCTATCATAAAGGAGGACAAGGTCTCCTACCTAAAATATTGTGTGCTTGATATGGCGATCATGCCATACTTTTTCTCTGTCCTTCTGCACTTGCTGGTGGAAGCCTGCAATGAAGCGATCCTCCTCCAATCCAAACAAGTGTAGTAATCTTTCTTGCAATGTCTCTTCATCTTCCATATCTATGAATGTTGCAATCCTCAAGCTTGGTACTATATACTCCATAGGCATCATAGCTTCCTGTCCATAAACCAACCTGAAAGGTGTATGGCCTGTCACTTTCTTACAAGTTTTTCTGTATTCCCATAGTACAACTGGTATGCGCAAATCCCAATCGTCTTTGTTTGTGTTGCATACTTTGGTCAGCACATTCTCCGGTACTTTGTTAAATGCTTCGACAGTTCCATTGGCTTGTGTATGGTATGGTGTACTCTTCTGATGATATATCTGAAACTCTTCAGTCAGTGCTTCAATGGTTCTGTTCGGGAAGTGAGTTCCTTGATCACTCATTAAGATTTTTGGGAATCCAAATCTGGTAAGGATATTCTCAAAGATGAACTACGTGGCAGTAACTGCACTACAATCCTTGACTTGTTTAGCTTCTGCCCATCTGGTGATATAATCTGTCACGGTGATAATATATTTTACACCAGTTCTCATCCCTGGTGGGTTAATAGGTCCCACGAAATCAATTTCCCATTTGTCAAATGCTTGCAAAGTCAGTTGCAGTCTTAGTTGCATCTCATCTCTACGTAATGGATTTCCCGTTCTTTGGAAAACATTGCAACTTCGGCAATGTTCCTTTGAATATTTATGGAGTGTAACTGACCATAGCCCTGCTCTTAATATCTTCTGTGCAATTTCTTTTCCTGCGTAGTGACCTCCTGATACTCATGAGTGTGCTTCATCCAATATAAATGGATTCTCATGCTCTAACATGCATCTGCACAGCACTTCATCTGGTCCTAACTTGTATAGTTGTCCTGCGATGATGGTGAAGTCTGCTGCTTTAAATACTAGTTGCTTCTTCTGCTGCGTAGTAAGTTCTATAGGTGACAATCCTGTAGTCAAGAATTCTACAATATCTTTGTAATAATCATCTGCAATCTGGATGGAAAACAATTGCGCATCAGGAAGATTGTCTTCAAGATTTGTAGGATCTTTGCCTGACTCAATCCTTGAGAGATGGTCAGGTCCTAGGTTCAGTCGTCCTAGTTTAATAATAATTTCAAATTCATGCTCTTGAAAGAGCAGTAACCATCTGCGTATTCTCCCACCTAAAAATGGATTATTGACCAAGTACTTCAGAGTTGAATGGTCAGTGTACATGGAGAAGTGCGCACCCAACAAATAGTGTCTGAATTTCTGCAGTGTGTACACCATAGCTAGACCCTCTCTTTCCATGGTTGTGTAGTTATTTTCAGCTGAAGACAGCTTTCTACTTGAAAATGCAATGGGGTGATCAATGCCTCCTTCACCAGGTTGAGCAAGCACAATGCCCAATGCTATAGATGAAGCATCAACATGTACATGAAATGACTTATTCCAATTTGGAAATACTAGGATAGGCGCAGTTACCATTTTCTCTTTTAATGTATCTAGTCCTTTCTCGCATTCTTCGCTCCATATGAACTGCGCTTCTTTCTTCAGAAGTTTCTCCATTGGTGTGGTTATCTGCCCATAACCCTTGATGAAATTTCTATAGTATCATGTATGTCCTAGTGTGGTGCGAAGTTTCTTTACTGAATTCATTGCCGGTAGATTCACAATGACGGTGATCTTCATGGGATCAACCATCAAACCTTGCTTACACACAATGTGGCCTATTAGTATACCATAAGGTACACAGAAAATACATTTCTTCAAATTCAACAAGATTTGATGTTGTCTACACTTAGCTAACATCATTCTGAGTTTTTCATAATGGTTCTTTAGTAAACCCAATACAGTCCAATCATCAAAGTACACTTCTAAGAACTTATGGATAAAATCCTTGAATGCAGCAACAACAACTCTTCAAAATATAGCAGGTGCATTCTTCAAACCAAATGGAAAAACTATATCCTAGAATGATCCCCATTCAATAGCAAATGTATTTTTATGTCTGTTTGTTGAGTCAATTATGATCTGATGGTATCTAGAGAATCCATCCGTGAATGAGTAGGCCTCATTTCCTCCAACATTGTCTAGTACTTCATCTGTGAATGGAGTAGGAAATGGGTCGTGTAGTGAAGCATCATTGAGCTTCCTCGGGTCTACGTAGATCCTGATTTCTCCTTTTGCTTTCTTATCCTGGATAACTGTTGGGCGGGCCTAAGTTGGAATATTTTCACAAGTGTTGGAAAGTGTGCATTGTGCATTGCGACAGGGAATGGGGGCAGTTTTGATAATTGCACATGTCACGCAGTGGCAATAGTTAAGGCAGGATTATGCAGTACGCTGGTACGCAGGAATCGTGCAGAAGCTATTTTTGGTAAGAAATACAGGTAAAGGTCAGACAAGGAAATGACCTATTTTGGATAAGAGATAGGTGGAAGGCGGATGAAAGTGACCTTCCAAGGAGAGTGGAGACAAGCAGTTGAGAAGCCAGGCCACTACGCCGATGGCGACAGGTAAGCGGAAGGAGTGGAAAAGGACAGGACACGATGCAGTTGTAATCGTTTTTTACGACTGGGGCTGTCAGACAAGCATGTGAGCCACGAGTGGCCCAGCAGGACGGTCTGGAGCAGGCAGAGCAAGCTATCAATGGCGACAGCTAGGGTGGCAGTTAGCCACACCAGTTTTGGAAACTTTAGGGTTTCGGCCTACTGATTGTAAAGACACGATCCATGGGCATGATCTATATATAAGGAAATTTTGTATGGGAAAGGGTTAGCTCTTCATTGTTGAACATTTTTAGAATATTTGAACTTGAATCTATTATAAAGGATCTATAGATGTGTGCGCAGAGACCTATCTGAGAGAGAAGAGAGTCTGCAGCTGAGTGCACAGACTAAGAACTATTGTACCCTTCCCAAAAGATCAATTTAACAACAGTTCTTGTGGACGTAGAGTGCGCAGACTAAGAACTGTTGTACCCTTCCCAAAAGATCAATTTAACAACAATTCTTGTGGACGTAGCCTCCATCTAGGGGGTGAACCACGTTAAATTCTGTGTCGTGTGATTGTTTGTGTTTGCAACTGTTCATTTGCTTAGTATGGATGTTTAATACCGCAGATTATCTATTATGTGATTGCTTTTATATGTATTCGCCGCAAGAATTGTGGGAATAATATGTTAGGTAATACATGTATGGATGGATGTAAAGTATTCAGCATGTTTTGCGGACAATCTACTGAGAGCGGACTCAAGGCCTGATCTCCCTAGCTTAATGTAAGTCTAGAACAAATAAGATAGAACATAAAATACTTTCCTAGATTGTATAGAAATACAAACATAAGAGTAGATCATTTACCTTAGATTCGTAGATCCCTTTCTCCTTTGTTGATCCAATGCTCCAACGCTGCCATATTGCAAGTAGCTAAACCATGTTGAATATGTGACAAATCACGAGAAGTGAAAGAATATATCTCATATGATAGATCTAAGCTAACAGTTAAGGACGAAAGCTCTAAACATCATCAAAGAGACAACATTTATGGAAATCAATTATATTAACTGTATTGAAGAGTGGAGAAGTACAATAGAAAATAAGATTACAACCATTGCCTTAACGCTGCAAGCTCCTTCCAACAAGCCATTCCAAAGCTCCTAGAGAGAAGTGGATGTTCCCCAAGATAGAGTATTAGATCTATGAGCTTGGTTTCACCAGCATAAGAGTACCATAGACTTCCTCCCCTTGGGATGGGAGTGAGCTTCATTTAAATAGGACTAAGTGGATACGGTATGGATAGGATAGGTTAATATATGATAGGAGAGGCTTAAGGGATCCTTCCAAGGTGTTAGGAATCAAGTGCCAACTCTCCCAGGAGGTCAGGGATAGGGATCCAAGTCAGCAACCTTCGAGAATGAGCTCGAAGAAGCTATTTTTTCCATTAACTGACTTCATCACACCCTGAAATAGAGAAAGCTGCGACGTCGCATGCTGCATGAGTGCAACCTGCGACGACCTCTCAAAACCTAGTACAAATGGGTACAAATCCTTCCAGGTCAACCACTCAGTCAAGGTAACTCCAGGGGTGTATACACTGAATCTGATGGTGGTAAGATTTTAGGTGTAACAAAATGCCGCCCAAAGCATGAATCTGTTGAAGATACACGTGAAGTGCTTTGATAGAAAGAATGGAAATGGAATCGTCGGACAAAGGACACTGCTGACTGACTCTGAGTACACGGTCTCAAATGACTCACAACATGGATACCGACCAATACAATGCAGATCCATAGTAGTAATGACCGACTGAACACAATCATGGCTACTAGACACAAGCGTAGATCCATGATGAGATGATAACACAGCCACGACCAATACAAATGTGGATCCGTGTGATATAACTCAATACAAACTCCATCGCAACCTGGGTAAAATATGACTTCCCAAGGTCTTCAAGTTGAACCCACAATGATACGAATCTATCCATGTGATTACAAAGGTCTTGATGTCGAACATGGTAGAAACCATTTGATTACCGGTCATTGATGTAAACCGTTAACAAGTATGAGGGAGATCACCATTAATGCCAATGATTCCCAAGGTATCACAGTACATATCACCAAGCGTGAATAACTGAGTTGAAGTCAAACGCAAGATGAAATCTTTCAATCAAGAGTCAATAATGTAAACTCATGTTGAAAGCGAGGTAACATGCCATTGAGGCATACAGGGCCAAGGTACTTGGTTGGTTTCTAGATCCAATCCTCGGATGATGATTTGATGTCAACAAGGACGAATCTGTCGAAGGAGGGCCATGATGAATCTCCCATCAATCGACGTGAAACATGAAAAAATATGTGTAGAATAGATCGGATGGTACAGTAACATGCAAGACTGGCTTAGAGTAAACCGACATGGTGGCGGGCGTACTGACTGCAAATAATAAATGGTGGACGTGTTCTTGAGCATGGGCATAGCATGACTTGGCAGTATTGACATGGCGAGTACAACACTAACTTCTAATGCAACTGATGAGGGAAGCTTTATTTGAATGACTCAAAAGAGTAACAAGACTTAGGAAGTAGGTAAAAATCAAGGACAAACAGATGACCCAAGTACAATATGCAAATGCAGATGAACGCCATGTTCAATAACGACTACGTACTGCCACTAACAAAGTGTGTAACATAAAAGCCTTCCTTTTTCCCCATCATGAATGATGAGTGCCTCATGTGTTTTTTACGAGCTTGATGAGGGTAACCAGATGCTCGGTATAGCTCATCTCATAAATGAGTCCAATCCCAAATATTTTCCAAACCTGGGATAGGAGGGGTTCATCCCATGGTGGGTGCTTCAATGTAAGAGTTTAACGAGTCCATAGAAGGTAAACTCAGTCGTCATTTCATGTTTAGAGAGTCTGAAAAGAACTAAAGAAGACTCCAACGGTCCTTTTTTGTAAAGTTAGCCTCATCGCCTGAAAAAGGGTAAAACAACGCGGGAGAGGACTCTTCCAGTCATGATTGGCTAGATTATTCCTTTTTCGTAAATAGTGCTTCATGGTCTAAAAAAGTGGTAAACTATCACCAGAAAGACGATCATTCAAATGCTTTTACAAGCATGAAAGGATCAAGTTCGCTTGGCAATCTTTTCCTATTTAGGGAGTCTGAAAAGAGCTTAAAAGGACTCCATGAACAACTTTTTCATGATTGATGACCGAGTACAACAAAGGAAAAAGTAAACTCAGCACATTTCCTTTTTCGTAATTAGTCTAGCGAGGCCGGATAAAGTGATAAACCTATACTCGTTAGACACACCATTTTACTCAAATTTTTAACGAGCACGACAATGGTATCAAAAGCACTCAGAATATTTTTCATATTTGAACCAGAGCACGAAAAAGTAAAAAGTAATCCCAAACCACTTTTCATGTTTCAACCAAAGCATGAAAAAGTGAAAAGTAAGCTCAAATGCCATCTTACAATTTTTAACGAGCTCGAAGATAGGTTGGAAGAATGCTCATGATGTCTGCTTTATTTTTTAACGAGCTTGTAACAGAAAATGAACTATGCTCGGGATGATTTTCATGGTTTAATGAATTCGAAACCTAAAAAGGGAAAGTATGCTTGAAAATGTTCCCAATGGTGAACTTTTCCCCAACATGGCATCCAAATGTTGGTGTGTGCCCCCAGCATGATTGTTGGAAGTAAGTGACTTAGCTCCAACGTGGTGTGGAGAGGCGATCGAATTGACTTCAACGTAACTTCCAGAGGTTGAAGACATGCCCCCAAGCTTCATTCATTCACCTAAGGCATAGGCAGGTGAAAAGAGGATTCAGGTACTAAGTTTACGAGGAGACTCAACTTAAAGGGAAAGGATATGTTTCATTTTTTAACGAGCTTGACACAGGAATAGAACTCTGCTCAAAAGACCTGTTTCATTTTTTAAAGAGCTTGACACAGAAAGGGAACTATACTCAAACTACTGGTTTCATTTTTTAACGAGCTTAAAGCCAAAGTTAAACTCTGCTCACGGTTAAGGCCCATTGACTGGTTCCTTCCCAACATGATGCCCAGAGGTTGGTAAATGCCCCCAGCATGATAGCTAGCGGCTTGATATGGTGGTGTTCCTTCAACATGATTGTTGACGGTACGACATGTGGCATGCCCCCCAAGCTTCATTTCGTCTGAAAAATGTTGCTTGCTAACCCAACTACCAACTTGGCTACTAATATGAAAATATTCACCAAGGGGGGAAAATGAGAATCAGATGAAATGAAGGTTCAAGTTCTAACTCTAGTGAGAGACTTGAACCAATGAGAGGGATCTATTTCATTTTTACACAAGCTTGAAATAGACAATAACTGGAGGAATCGGAGAACCCACAGTATCCATATTTAAATATACCGTTGGATGAGGCAATCCAAGTCATCAAGGAGGTAATTGATCCAGACACAGCTAGGTTAGCAGAAGTATGTCTCAAATCCACCTTCTTCAGTTTTCAAGGAGAATTCTATGAGCAGACCACTGGGGTAGCCATGGGGTCCCCCCTCTCACCCATAGTAGCAAACCTTTTCATGGAAAAGTTTGAGAAAGAAGCTCTAAACTCCTATCCACTTAAGCCAACACGATGGAAGAGATATGTGGATGACACCAATGTAATTTGGCCGCATGGTGAAATTGAGCTAAAAAAGTTTTTTGAACATCTTAATAATCATTCAGCGGACATCAAGTTCACAATGGAACTTGAGGAGAATGGTAGCATACCCTTTCTTGATGTCTTGATAACTAGAAAAGAAGATGGAACTATGGGACATAAGGTCTATAGGAAGAAAACACATACAGAAAGCTACCTCCACGCAGATTCCCACCACCACCCCTCACAGAAAATAGGATTCATTAACACCTTAGCGATTAGGGCTTCTAGGATTTGAGACAGCGATCATCTCCAGGAAGAAAAAGACCACCTCAAAGAAGTCTTCATGAACATAGGTTACGAACCTAGGGTTATCAAAAAAGCTCTAGATAAGGCTAATAATAGACGCCATAACAATAATATAATATCAAATAATTTGAACAACACCCTTAGTAACCAAACCTGTAACACAAGAGCCTACTTACCCTACATCCAAGGAGTCACTGATAAGATCTCTAGAATCCTTAAGAAAAAAGATATTACAACCTCATTCAAACCCCTTGAGACAGTTAAACAAAAAATGAGATCTGTAAAAGATCCTATCGACCCAAAACAACTTAGGGGTGTCTACAAGGCTGCATGTTCTTGCAAGATGTGCTATATAGGGGAAACTGGGCGTTCCTTCCAAACCAGACTAAAAGAACATGCAGCGGACATAAGGAATGAACGTACCCGTACCTCATCTATTGCAGAACATTGTTCCAAAACCAAACATCAAATTTGTCTAGAGTACACCGAAATCATAGCCAAAGAAAACCACTATTTCAAAAGAAAATTTAGAGAAGCTCTAGAAATAATCAAACATCCGATCAATTTAAATAGGGATGGAGGTCTTGAGGTTAGCACCAGTTGGCTTCCTTCCATCCTAAACCAGAGATCAAGTAACTAACCTAACAAAACCGATTATATTAACTCTAGAAGAAGCATTTTGAACCCTAACAGACAACCTCTTATCTCTTTATTAATAATAATTTTTAAAATTGATAATTTAAAAAAAAAAAAAAATTATAAAATACTTGAATTAAAATTTTATTAAAGTTAATAATTTTTTAATTTGTTAACAATTGAACTACATGAATTAAAGGGATTTATTAAATCCTTTTTATACTCAATTTATTTCCTAATATTTTGTGGTTTAAAACTTAAACCATTCCACCTTTATATATGCTCCCTTGTTTTTGTTAAAATCCATCATTATATTAAGTATTCCTAAAATTGAAAAATTAAATTAAAAATTGAAAAATTGAAAAATTAAAAATTTAAATTTAATAATTTAATAATTTAAATTTAAATTAAAAATTAAAAATTTAAATTAAAAATTATAATTAAAAAAGTATTATAACTAATTGTTTATGAAGTGCTTAGCACTTACCCAATCTAACCTAAAAACATTTTATTACTAAAACAAACCTTTGATTAATTTATTAGTATACTGCTTCTCCAATTAATTTAATGTTGTTATTACTAAAATAATTAAATAAAATAAGTTTTACTCTTATAATAAGAATTTTTCAATTTAAAATATAAGGTTCTTCTAAAAAACAATTAATAAATTAATATTTAGGGTTTGATAATTAATTAAAAAATCTCAATATTTCAACCTAAACCCTAAAATTCCCCGTAAAGCCGACCTTGAACTTGTCTCCAATATTCTTGCACTATATATCAGATCTTTAGCTCTTCATTAAAAACTCGGCATTTTTTCCTGATGATGGATCCTGTTTTGGATTCGAAACGTCGATATTTAAATATGGATACTGTGGGTTCTCCGATTCCTCCAGCAAACTACTACCACATAAGTCTTGCTACAGAGACAATAACTATGCTTGAGGGGGCCCATCTTATTTTTTAACGAGCTTGAAATGGAATAAAACTATGCTCAAGTGGATGGTTTCATTTTTATGCAAGTTTGAAACCAAAAGGGAAACTATGCTAGAGTGTTTGGTTTCATTTTTTAACGATCCTGAAACATAACATAAACTGTGCTCGTACCCCCCATCCTCAGGGGGAAGAAACCACTAAAACATGCGGGACATTTAGGGAATTCTGATGACTAGGAGTCATATGATGAGTGGGTGTCATGAAGGAAAGCTGATCAATGGTCACAATCTTCCCATCATAGGGAAAATACATCACTCGAAAGAGTGTGGACACGACGGCTTTCATAGCATAGACATAATCACGTCCAAGGAGTAGATTGAAATCTAAAGGACCTTGGACAACCATGACATCAACATAAACAGTTTTACCTCTCAACGTGGAAAGTAACTGCGGGAGAATCCCTAAAGGTCCGATAGGCCTTCTATTAAAAGCCAAAATATGGTCAGTTACTAGCACAAGCTGAGGGGAACCTATAGCTTGCCAAGCAGTTGAGGATAAAATACTAACAGAAGCTCCCTCATCAACTATCGTACGAAATATTTCTTTATCAAAAAATACTACAGATATTTGAAAAGGAATACTCAAAGGAAGACGAGATTCTGTTAGACCATTCCAATCAAAGGAAATGACCTCGGTACTTGGGGGGGGGGTCCTATAGGAATGGAAAGGGTCTCCCCCTGCCTAGAACATTCTTAACTGACTAGGAAAACATCAGCAGTTTCCAATTCACTCTCACTTGGAAGCTAAGAATGAGACGAAGATTGTGTCATGGTGACTACTTCAATCTGGACTTTCTCCAATGAAAGAGCGGGATCGAGTGGAGATGATATCGACTCGATCACTTCACTTTTGGAAGGAAGAGCAGGATCTATTACAGATGAAACTGAATCGATCACTTGGTCAACCAGTAGGGGGTCGAGGGATAACTTACTATCGCTTGTTGGAAGCACCTGCTGAGAACTAGTAATATCTTCCAACCACCGTGAAGCTTCATCCATGCTTGGACAAAGGTAAGTACCATGCATTCCCTTGCATAGCCAGCAAGGGTCTGCAACTCTACCCTTCCGACCCTTCACCAATGGTTCACTAGTTAAGGGAGTATCATCAACATGATGGTCAGAGGTTGACGACACAAGCGGTTTGGGATGTTTAGACCACACTTCTGACACATGGGAAAGACCAGGACAATTCTTGAGAAGGTGATCACCCTTGCAAAGCTTGTAGGGGAACTTAGGCTTACGAGGTGTTCTCATAGAATGAGTGCCATCAGAGGCAGATGGTTGACGCTTGGTATCTTTCTTATCCTTCTTCTTCTTAATCTTCCTTTTTTTCTTCTTCTTCTCACTCGCCTTCTTACTAACATCAGATTTTTCAGTAGGAGAAGAAGAAGAGACGGAAGCCGATTCAACTTTCGATGAAGAAGGAGAATGGTCACCATGAGATTGATGCTCATGTGATGAAGGACCTAGGTTCGACACAATTGGTGCACTTGGTGTAACTGGATTGGAGAATAACCATACTGGTAATCCTATCGTCAATTCAGGAAGACTCAACGTAGCCATAAAAGGAGGACAAACAGTTCCACAAGGGGGAATAACGAATGGCATACCCTGGAAAGGGGCCTCTTGGTTGGTAGTCCCGGAAGAATCTTCCATATCTAAACTTCCTAAGAGTCTCTAAAGTACCACACAAACCAAACACTACTTAAGTCTAAAAGCCATAAGCAAACTGTGTGAATAAGAGTGGATTCAAAGTCTGGAACCTCACGGGATTGTCAAGGCTTCGCAACTCGCGATATACCGCAGGGTCCAACAATATGACGCGACAAGGAGGATTGGGACTGTACCCTTGCCTGCATACCCGATTACCTGGACGGTACGTGCATAGTAGCTCCCCGAGTGTTGTTCTCCGTGTATTACTCCGCCAAGACGGCCAAAAAGTTAACTTAGCTGGTTTCAGGAATCCTAAGGGTGTCTCTCGATATACGCAAGGTACGTGGGAGCTCAAATCCGTAGTGGTGTTGTCTAATGCACAACCGTTCAACAAGAGACCTTCCGATATACTACCGAGTGCGTGATACACCCTTCGATATACGCCAAGAACTCAAGGTGACTTGGTGGGTACGTGAAGGAGCTCAATATACCGATAAGTACGTGGAAGAATACAATACACTCGGAATACAGTGCTGGAAAATAACGACAGCTGCCACACTTAAAGACATCGGAACATGTCTCTAACTTACACACAGTTACTAAATGATTTTAACCTAAGCTAGCGTTAATTTTGTCTTGTACGGTTAGGTGGATGCATGAGGTGAGTACATAAATGTAAACATAATGCAATCCTCAACTACATGATAATGCACATTTTCCTTTCCTTTTCAATAAAAACTACTTAAGGTAAGGAGAGATTTTTCTTTCTTTCAAACCAAAATTACTTAAGTAGTAGTGAAAAGAAGAATTCCTTCCTAGAGTGCAATAACTCTAACTTTCTGCAACAATCGGCTAAAAAGCGCAAAGAAAACGAAAGATGCAACTAATATTAACAATGTATAAGACAAAATAATGAAGCACTTTCAATTTTCACATGCATGTTCAAAAATGGAATTTGGTAGCTAAACGCTTTTCATATCTATATACAGAAAGTGAGAGAATATCTACAACACTCTAATCATTCAGAAATTCCCAAAGAAAAATGGCAAGCACCCAAACAACTCAAAGGCACTCAAGAAAGGCTCAAAATCTACCAAATGCAATAATTATAACTCATTGCCTATCTTTTTACACTTGAAGAAGACACATCTAAGCTACAGAAAGAAGGATTCCACAAACATTTCCAATCAAATGCAAGACAAAGATAAGCACTTAACAATCTTATCTACCTCAAATGCACACAAATCCGAAACAAATCTTTCTTCTTCTTATGAGTGTGAGACCAAGAATTTTAAATGATCAAATTAAAGCAAGAAGAACACTTATGTTTTCCAATTTCATGAATATAGCAAAATAGTGACAAAATCAAGCTTCTCTTTGAACTAAAATGGAGACAAAGAATCAATCTTTCCAAACAATCATTAGATAGGATGTAAAGGAAATAAGATGCACAACCCAAGAAAGAGAGGCTCAAAAAGACATGGATATCCCACACTTTTCAAGTCTTTAAAACAAGCCAAGCACACCAAACCAAAAATGATCTCAAAACTTTAATAGAACCCATTTTGCTTAAAAATGCAAGCAAAACACTAGTTTTGAATCAAAGGGCCAAACATGAATCCAAATCTCAAAAGACCCAAAAATCCAACACAAGCAAACCAAATGCAGACAATGTTGAATAACAAGTGAAAGAAAGGATTTTGGGATCAAATCTAGTGCAAAGATCAGATCAGGTGAGGAGAGGAGGGAATGCAAGGATGAGCGGATGAAGGTGGAGGAGACAAGAGTATCCACCACTACCGGTTCTTAGAATTGTCCAAGACGGAACCCAAAATCAATCCAAACAAAACCAAACACTCAACACACAAATCAACGATGGGATCTCTGGCTGGATCTTGCAGCATAGAGGGAGTTCATACAGCAAACCAAAGCTCATATTAACAAATGGAGAGGGATGCCTGCATGCCAAATTCGACAAATCAGCGCACTCTGTTCTTCTACACAGTGCAACGTCGCAGTTCACCAATGCAGGGAGTGCGACGATGTCACAGTATACAAATGAAAGGACTGCGACGAGTGGCTAACAGACAAAGAACAGAATCCAGGAATGACACAATGTCGCTCTGTTTTCACTAACCAGGTGCGACAAGCGAGATCTAAGTTCAAAAATGAATCAAATCTCCAAGCAATGAACTATGAAATGGTTTGAAAATGAGTAGTACAAACTCAAAGGAAGCAGATCAGAGTCTTCAAGATGAAGATATGATAGTGAAATCAACTCGAGAATCAAATGCAAAATAAAATTCTTGGGTCAAGCAATCAACTGAAAATGACTCTCAGATTGACAACTACAGAACAAGATGTAATTCCCCAGTATGGTTGCCAAATTTGTTTTGTGGACAATCTACCGAGAGCGGACTCAAGGCCTGATCTCCCTAGCTTAACGTAAGTCTAGAACAAATAAGACAGAACATAAAATACTTTCCTAGATCGTATAGAAATACAAACATAAGAGTAGATCGTTTACCTTAGATTTGTAGATCCCTTTCTCCTTTACTGATCCAATGCTCCAACGCTGCCAGATTGCAAGTAGCTAAACCCTGTTGAACATGTGACAGATCATGAGAAGTGAAAGAATATATCTCATATGATAGATCTAAGCTAACAATTAAGGAGGAAAGCTCTAAACATCATCAAAGAGACAACATTTATGGAAAGCAATTATATTAACTGTATTGAAGAGTGGAGAAGTACAATAGAAAATAAGATTACAATCATTGCCTTAACACTGCAAGCTCCTTTCGACAAGCCATGCCAAATCTCCTAGAGAGAAGTGGATGTTCCCCAAGATAGAGTATTAGATCTATTGAGCTTGATTTCACCAGCATAAGAGTACCATAGACTTCCTCCCCTTGGGATGGGAGTGAGCTTCATTTAAATAGGACTAAGTGGATAGGGTATGGATAGGATAGGTTAAGATATGATAGGAGAGGCTTAAGGGATCCTTCCAAGGTGTTAGGAATCAAGTGCCAGCTCTCCCAGGAGGTCAGGCATAGGGATCCAAGTCAGCAACCTTCGAGAATGATCTCGAAGAAGCTATTTTTTCCATTAATTGACTTCGTCGCACCCTACAATAGAGTAAGCTGCGACGTCGCATGTTGCATGAGTGCAACCTACGACGACCTCTCAAAACCTAGTACAAATGGGTACAAATCCTTCCAGTTCAATCACTCAGTCAAGGTAACTCCAGGGGTGTATACACTGAATATGATGGTGGTAAGATTTTAGGTGTAACACAGCAGTCTAAGTATTTGAATGTATGAATCTGTTGGATAATCACATAGTTGAACTCTGAATTTGAGCACAGCGTTGGAGCGCGCAGTATTGTATGTTTCATTCATTTACATAAACCATAAAGATAATAACCTAAGTGTTGTTGAATGAATAAATACTGTTAAGTAAGATTGAATAGAGTTTATTAAGTCTTGAAGTAGATGCGCGGTCCAGTTGACGCGCTGACCCATTGTAAGTGTGGCGAGGTAAGTTGTTGATAGCTTATCATCGTAACACTGAGAGTATTCCATACCGTGCAGTCTGTGCATGCGTTGGTTGCGCAAGCACCTCAGCTTGCCGAAGTACTCGTTGCGAAGTAGCAGACTTTGCGTAGTCTTTTATCCGCAGCAATAGTTCCCTTTATCGCGCTGTCCATTAGCTCCTCCTACACTCGCATCACTAGGTTGTGGAAACCTGATTCTACAACCACCCCGTCAGCTTCACTTCGGGTGACACCTCAGGATGTGCTCAGTCTGTTGCCGAAAGGGCCGGTGAATAGGGGTTTTGTTGGTTCCTTGAACCACGAAGTACCTGGGTCTACACTGGAAACCTCTAGCTCAGTTATATACACCAACAAATGGTTATGTTGCCGTGCTAAGACCAGTGATGCGATAGTGTATTTGGAAATTAATGTGCGAAGAAGAATACCAGTTCCCATTGGGTTCAGACAATTGGCATCCCGAAAAGAAAGAGATCTAGGATTGGTGTGATAAGATCGAAAGATATTTTGCAAAGAAAGAAAACAGACACCCGCGTCTCTCTGACGTACAGTGGTTGAACATATATTTGTGGAAAGATATTCAAGAGATATTCTAGGATTCGTTTGGAAACGGCCTACACGAGTGGATATCGCGAATCGCGGAAAGGAAAAATTGTTTTCAAGGGGGAGTACCTACAGAGTGGACTCCAGAGCTCACAGCGCAACTCAAAGCAATAAACAACCCACTATCGCGAGCAGTCGACTTCTGGGTTGATAGCATACTTGAAGGATTTGTCACTGAGTTTGTTGTAGATACGCTGAAGTCCTACAGTCAAGCCGAAGCATACTTTTTCGAAGGATTCAAAGGTAAGTTCCTGAACAATCTCAGTCTATACATTAAAATGCTTTTAGCTGAGAAAGGAGTTTTAAGAATGCAGTAATATTTTTGAATCTGTCATGGTAGAAAGTATATTTAGTGACTCTGATGAAGAAACACATAATCTGAGAAGTGGAAAGCGGTATAAGTTTAATAAAGAAAAGAATCATGGAGGACCTGGACTCCACGTGAATACTGAAATCCCATGTGACCTTACCAATCAGACTGTGCCATCATCCGCCACCATCGACCCTATTACACCTCAGAACCTGCCGGTTGCAAATACCACGCCACCCCTATCTCAGAACCCACCCGCTACGAATGTAGCACAGCCCACTCCGCAGAATGTCGATACTGCTAGCACCACAGGAGCGAGTGCTCAGACCATTCAAACTCAGACTATTCCAGTTCAGAATACCCAGTCCCATAATATCCTGCAGAATACCACTATTCTGAGTAATAACTTTATTTTTTCCGCTCAGAACCCCCCGCAGAATCATAGCACTACTCAGGGTGCAACACAACTAAGAAGGAGAATGACAGATAACGATATAAAACTACTGATATTCAAGGGAACGGGTCTAGAAGACCCTGATCAGCATTGGTTTCTATGTGAAGCCATATGGAGTGTAAAGCAAGTTCAGGATGATGCTGTGAAGAGAGCGCAGCTCATCACTACTTTCAGAGATAGAGCATTGAATTGGTTTATGAAATATTCTCAGGCACAGCCGAGAACCCTAACAGAAATTAAGGTTGTGCTCACAGCAGAGTTTAAGAAGTGGAAATCAAAATCACAGTGCATAACAGAATTAAAGGAAATCAAGCAGAAACCTACCGAAATGGTATGGGAATTTGACCAAAAATTTAAGACATTTTTGGATCAAGTGAGCTTTGAGATAGCTCTGCAATAGCATAAGTAGTGGTTCATCGTTGTGTTGTTGCCCCACATCAGATAACCACTGATGCAGCAGAAGGTTGCATTGCAGGCAGAGGCCTTAGAGATCGCGATGAAGCTGGAGGCTTCGCCAATTGGTGAGACTAGCTCAAGAATGTCTCAGATCCAGAACCAGTTGACCACCTTGACATTATAATTGCAAGGCATGAAGAATGGAAAGGAAAAAAGATATGAACAGATGCATGAGGTCTGGTGTACAGGATGTAAGGGAGAAGGCCACACCATAGAACATTTCCCCTTATTCCAATATTACCTCAATAGTGGTGTGTCGAACCTGATGAATCAGAACCAGGCGCTGCGGTGTGAAATCTGTAGAAGCTGAGGACACAGACCTGAGGACTGTTACCTAATACAGAAATATGTAAAAACACCAAAAAACTTATATTGTAATTTCTGTAAATCAGTTGGACATGATGAATCCAACTGTAGCACATATGAGATAATGAATGAAAGAAAGTGAGATATGGAAGCAATGCGAGGTGCTAGAATGTACCGCGTCCAAGAGGAAAATCGGCCGAAACAAGAGAACACCCACTATGATTAGGGTGGATATAGAGGCCGTGGTGGTGGATACTACAGGAGAGGAAGAAATGTTGGCTCGGCGCAGGGAAGGGGTCGAGGCCAGGTAATCTATTATAATTGTGGCCAGCCAGGTCATGTATCTCGAGATTGTACAAATCCATGCAATACGTACAATTACTGTAAATCATTTGATCATGTTATTGAAGACTGTCCTGTCCTAGAGGTAGAAATGCAAAAATGAAGAAGGACAAAACCACTGACCCCAAAATTCAATTGATTGGAACATAGAGAAGAAATGAGGATCCAAGTGTAAATGTGGTAACGTTCAGTGGCGCTGATACAGGAAGAGATGGAGGCACAGAAGCGTCGACTTCGGGAATGCGCAATCCTAAGCAGACTCCTGGTGAACCAGTATGGATTAGAAAATCTCCTGGGAGAACACCTGGTCAGGATTTACAGAAAAATAAGGGCGCATTCAAGGAAGCGCGGGACATGTTCAAAACACCGCCACCTACCTCCCTGAGAATCCCATTGCACAACGAAGTATCGCAAATAGAGGATATGCCAGCAGTAGATGATTACACGAGCACTCCAACAGATACAGGTACCTCTGTTGCGCAGTTCCTACGGAGCTGCATGAAGTTATTGAAGAGCGCAGATGCTTTCATGGAATTTGAAAAACTACTCAGGTAGTATGAGCCACGCAGTGAGAAGGGGGATACCCATGGAGCAGTCCATAATATTAGGAGTCCTAAAAGAACAGGAAGGGAAATGAGGCTCACTGCACAGATTGGGGACTATGAGATGGATGAGATTATTCTTGATCTTGGATCCGAAGTAAATGTCTTGACCAAGCAGACATGGCATCATATGGGAAAACCAAAGTTACAGTGGTCACCACTATAGTTAAGAATGGCTAATCAAGGGATAGTTATACCTTTGGGGAGGTTACCCAACACCATTGTTGACATTGACGGAGTGCGCAGCTATGCAGATTTTGAAGTGATTGAAATCGTGGATGATAGCCATCCTTATCCAGCACTGTTGGGTATAGATTGGGCAATGACTAACTCTGCCATTATTGATTTGAAGACTATGAAAATGATATTTTTAAGGCAATGATATTAGGATCATCGTTCCATTGGACCCCTCGCAAGGTGAACGATATGTTGAACCGATTCAGGAGGAATCCTGAGCCCAAGACTTGGACCGTATTTACAAGATGACAACTAATGTTGCTGACTATATTAATCCAACTGCGGATGGAACACTCAGCTGGCGCTATGACAGTTCTTGCATTTCAGACTTTGACGCAGGACTAGAAAACTAGCAAAGCCGATTGCATGAAGTATCTGCCAGGAGATGCAAACGGATCACGAAGTCACTCCGCTGGATTGGAAAAGAGGTAACTCCAATCCCTACCTATGATGGTTTATCTAATTTTTATTGCTTTATCAAAGAATATACTGCAGCAATTGTATATGAATACCGCGTTTCAGCATTAGACATGGCACTGTGCGAGACACCTGCTAGATGGTGGGCTGTGCATAAGAAGACACTGATAACATGGGACCAGTGCAAAATTAAAATGCAAATCAGGGTTGTTGAGAAGGTTACACTACCTTTTACAAAATATAATAGACAGACAGATCCAAGGGATCATATTGAAGCCTTCTCACAAGCTTGGATGGAAAGACCACTGACTGAATGGGTGCATCTGTTTGCACACACGCTGAAGGAATCGATTTCGAAGAAGTGGTACCTAGACCTGGATTTGCGCAAAGGCACAGCGGACTGGTCTGTCCTAACTATGAGCTTCTAGCAGGATTTTAGTTTCAAAGAAGAACATTCAAGTATCAATGACGCGCTGCAGGTTATTAAGGAAAGAATATTTAAACCAAACTGCACTCAGGGAAACATGACACTAGAAGGACTCTTTGGAGCAAATAACGTACCTACACGCCTACAACCAGAATGGGAGGAGAAACCAGAGCATGCTCTTGACTGTTATCACATCGCTGAGGAATGCGAGGATAAGGCAGACAGTGATGAGGAGGACCCACGCAACATATAGATACATGAATCAGAGGGATTGCATGAGGTAGAAGGACCTCCACTGGAAATTCCATATATGAGTGGACCTGTGCAAACAAGAAAAGTGAACATTGGAACCAGCAAAGAGCCAAATTTCGCAGCTATCGGAGACTATTAGGATGAAGACACAGTTGAGGAGGTCGCGGGCATACTACAGGAATATCGAGAATTATTCCCGACCAAGTTCACAGAGATGAAAAGCATTCTGGGAGAATTAGGAGTGATGAAGATTCCTCTTAATCCTGGCGTGAATCCTGTGAAGCAAAGACCGTATAGACTGAACCCGCGCTACAAAGAACAAGTTAAGGCAGAACTCGATAAGATGCTCGATGCATGGATCATTGAGCCGGTTGAAGAATCCGAGTGGATAAGCCAGATGGTTATCCAAGATAAGAAAACAAAGGGTGATATCAGGATCTGTGTGGATCTCAGAAAGCTCAATGACGCTTCAATGCATGACCCATTTCCTACCCCTTTCATAGATGAAGTGCTTGATAACATTGGAGGGAATGAGGCGTATTCTTTTACTGATGGATTCTTTGGATACCATCATATCATGATTGATTGCGTAGATGGGCATAAGACTACTTTTGCTACAGAATGGGGGTCGTTCCAGTACACAGTGATGCCTTTGGTTTGAAGAATGCACCTGCCATATTTTCTAGGGTGGTAGTCGCAACATTTAAAGATTTTATACATAAGTTTTTAGAGTTTTATTTTGATGATTGGACTATTTTCAGTTTACTAAAGAACCATGCCACGAACCTCAGGATGATGCTGGAAAAATGTAGACAGCATCAAATCTCATTAAATCTGAAGAAATGTATTTTCTGTGTTCCCTATGGAATTTTGTTGGGACACATTGTGTGCAAACAGGGCTTGATGGTAGATCCTGCAAAGATCGCAGTCATTGTAAACTTTCCCACCCCAAACTCAGTAAAGTAGCTGCACACTACATTGGGGCATACCGGTTATTACAGGAAGTTCATAAAGGGGTATGCACAGATCACTGCAGCCATGGAGAAACTGTTGAAGAAAGATATGTCATTCGTTTGGAATGAAGAATGTGAACAAGGATTTGATACATTAAAACAAAAGATGGTCGTGCCGATCCTAGTTTTTCCAGACTGGGAAAAGCCATTTCATGTCCATGTTGATGCTTCATGTATATCATTGGGCATTGTTCTTGCTTAGCCAGGAGAGGGAGGTATTGATCATCCCATTCAATTTTTCGGTAGGAAGCTTTCATCTACTGAGAAGAATTATACCACTACTGAAAGAGAAGGACTCACGATGGTATATGCGCTGCAGAAGTTCAGGCATTATTTGCTTGGTGCGCACTTTTCTATGTTCAATGACCATTCTACTTTGAAATACCTAGTCAATAAGCTAGTGTTAGGGGGGTGCATATGCAGATGGTTATTACTCTTTCAAGAGTATGACTTTGAAATTGTTGTTAAGCCAGGCAGGTTGAATTTAGGACCTGATCATCTATCAAGGATTGAGTCTTGAGAAAAGCCTACAAATCTAGAGGACAATCTGCCCGATGCACAGTTGTTTGCTATATAGGTTTTCGATGAATACTATAAGGACATAATTGACTTTTTAACCACAGGGTTGGCACCTCAAGAGTTCACTACCCAGCAGAAGAAGCAGCTAGTAGTGTGAGCCGCAGACTTCACCATTATTATGGGCCAGCTATACAAGTTGGGACCAGATGAAGTACTGCGCAGATGCGTATTAGAGCATGAGAAACCATTCATATTGGCTGATGCACATTCAAGAGTCGCAGGAGGTCACTACGCAGGGAGAGCCACTACATAGAAGATATTGCACGCGGGCCTATGGTGGCCTACCGTCCATAAGGATTCGAAGGAACATTTCCAGAGTTGCGATGTTTGTCAAAGGACAGGGAAGCCATCGCACAAGGATGAAATTCCATTAAATCCACAGTTGACATTGTAGGCATTTGAGAAATGGGCTATCGATTTTGTGGGTCCTATTAACCCACTAGGAAAAAGAACTGATGTGAGTATATCATTACTGCTACTAACTACCTCACCAGATGGGCGGAAGCGAAGCCAGTGAAAGATTGTAGTGCAGCTACAACCGCGGAGTTCATTTTTGAAAATATCCTTACAAGATTCGGATGCTCGAAGATTTTAATGAGTGATCAAGGCACTCATTTTCTGAATAAAACCATCGAAGCTTTGATTGAAGAGTTCCACATTCATCATCAGCGCAGCACGCCTTATCATCCACAGGCGAATGGAACTATTGAAGCATTTAACAATGTCTTGGAGAATGTGCTAACCAAGATATGCAATGTCAATCGGGACGATTGGGACCTGCGCATTCCATCTGTGTTATGGGCATACAGGACTACATGCAAGAAATTGACAGGCCATACACCCTTCAGATTGGCGTACGGGAAAGAAGCAAGAATGCCAATGGAATATATCATTCCCAACTTGTGAATAGTTGCATTTACAGGCATGGCAGATTGCGCAGCGCTAGAAGAAAGGATCCTACACTTGGTTGGCCTAGAGGAAGATCGCTTCATCGCAGGCTTCCACCAATAAGTACAAAAAGAACACGAAAAATCATGGCACAATTGCCATATCAAGAACAAGTCTTTCCAGGTAGGTGATCTAGTCCTCCTGTATTTTAGCAAATTCATGAAATTCCCTGCAAAGTTTAAGATGCATTGGCTTGGCCCATACACTGTAATGCATGTTACTAACCGTGGAGCAGTCCAGTTAGCTACATTAGCCGGAGATACTTTACCAAGTTTGATAAATGGTAGCAGACTAAAGCTTTACCGCAATAGTCCATCTGCGCAGAATTATGTATGATCAAGAGAGCCATACCGCGCAACACTGCTGAAGTTGCACGAAAAAAAAAAAAGCAGTTGTGCAGCACAAGCCCAAATAATAGTCGCGCTGTCAAGGCGGCACAAAAGACATGCAGAAAAGCAAGTAGCATGTGCACGCGGAAGCGACACTCGTGAAAAACCACCTGCACATCATAACGGAAGCCGTTACCATAACATTTGTCGGTTGGTTAGTGGGTCGTTAACCAATTTGGCAGCACTTGCAAAATTCAAAATTTAAGAGTGGATGAGACACTTTGGAGCACCATAAAGATCAATGTGACCGATATAGCACCAGATTCCAGCTAGCAGGATGAGCAGTTAATGCTGACCCAATGGAGTTGACAGTCTGGCTGCCCGGCAACCTTTTGGCATTTAAGGAAACAGAATTCGCACGATGGAAAATATTGGTTGGCAAGGTCGAAATCATAGGGTAAGATGGATAATAAATATGGCATCAAGTGCCTCGAAAATCGACGAAGGCCACATACCAGACCAGCTAAGGTTATAAATAGACCTCATTCGGCCAATTCTCCACTTTACGAAGTATTTGCCATTGCTGGAACTATCAGAGAACCAAGCGAAGAAGAGCAGCATATGAGTGAGCTGAACGATTTGCAGGGTCTGTTCTGGTTATTTGAGCAATCAAGAATTCAAGGAGTCATGACGGCCACAAAGGGAGCCTCATCCAGAAGCTCAGCAAGGCAGGTTGACAAGGGGAAGAAACCAGCTGCAGAGCAGGGAGGGTCTGCCGCACCAGTGAAACAAAAGTCGGCCGCAATTCAGAACCAACCCATCTATCTGGTACTAGATTATATCCCTCCACGAAAAGACGACGCCCCGCTGGTGCATTTGGAGAAAAATACTGCATATGAACTCCCAATTCCACCCATTTCTACTCGGGCGAGGATTGCAGAAAACCTATTGGGCGAAGTGCCAGGATGTAAACTGGATGACCATGACTTACTGGAGAACACATTGGCGAAGCCGAAGAACTACCCGCAGTTTCGACCTGATGGCTACATCAGTGGGACCGTGAATGCGCAGACTGGTGTCAAAAGCCTGTAGGTGCAGGATTGGATAAAGGCCATCCAACCATCTGGGTTGTTGAACCTACTACAAATATCGCATTTTATGAAGAGTACTGAGCTTTTGGTGGTGGTGCACGTGTTACTAAGTTGTGTACATGAAGGGTTCTTATGGTTGGATAAGCGCATCGACATCAGTATCGACTTGATCCATCAGATCACAAACCTGAATAAGAGAGGTGAGGACCCTGCCGACTTAATGGTCAAAAGGGCGCAGGATAGAGGTCTAAGCGTTGAAGTGGAAAAAGAATTCAGTGTAGTGCAGAAGGGACGTGGATTCCCAACCACCGATATCAATGACCGTGCAACAAATTTTACTACCTAGTTGCTTGCAGGGAAGCTTTTGTGCAAGTGTAGACCACCTAAGGTACCTGCGGTCGTGATCAAGCTTGCATCCAGTACACTGTGCGGAAGACCTTAGAATTGGTGCCAGTACCTACTCAACGAGTTTCTAGCAGCCGTTGAGGATACACAGGATAATGGAACCCCATTCCATTTCAGTTGGTTGCTCATACTTATAGCCTTTATAGGCTGAAAAGAGCCATATGGGTATCAAGGTGCCCCAACCTTAGCAGGGCGGGGCCGTGGAACATGTTTTTCCAACTTATGGGCGAGCCCGAAGGCGTCCAAGCAGCGCCAGACAAATGAAGTATTTTAAATTTACTATCACCAATTGCGCGACGCGATTCTTTCAACACAACGACTCACAAAACCACTGACCGACACATACACATGCATCATGAGATTTATGGTGAAAAGGCATCGATCATACATTCATCCAAGGGCTGATGAAGAAGATGGATTATGGTATCCAGGTTTTTATCGGCTAGATCAGGAAGGAATCGAGGCAATGATGGAGAGATGGGATGTGGAGTGGAAATTTCCTGTATCAATGGACATTGCCTCCGATTATGAGCAAAATGTCGATCCAATCGCGGAGAAGATTGACATAAAAGATACAGATGATGAAAGCACCGGGGAGGATAAGGAGGATAAGGAGGAATCAGAGGAGGACAAGGGAACGCACAAGGGGGGGTTACTTGGCGGTACTGCCATTGAGGAGGAAAAGAAGGGTGAGTAGAGTGAACCTACAGAGATGGCAGTGGGAAAAATAAAATCCACTGAAGGCCCCACGCAAAAGCAAAGCCGACGTACAAAGAGGAAGGCAGAAAGACCTGAGTTCGTCCCATAGCTACACCCGTACGACTATGAGATAATCGCAACAAAGGTACAGGAAGTATGGGAAGAGACCCATGTGGAGAAGGAAGCCAAGCAGGAACAATTGCAGATAAGCTTGATCCAAACTATGGAAACAGTCAAGACAATGGTCGCACAAATAAGTTTGGGCCAGCACAATTCAGACTCCGAAGGGAAGGCAGGTGGAACAAGCGCACTAAGGAGGCCACCTCCTACTGTAAGTAAGTATCCAAACATGCTGAAACTCGAGCTGGGCTATCTCATTTATCTGAAAGAAATGATTAAGGAGGCAGTAAAGATCACACGCCTTGACCTTAATATTGGGGCTTTGCCCTTAGAAGACTTGAATGAATTACATATAAATATTGCGGAGGAGATTCATGAGAGAGGCCTTGCCTCATATGATCAGAGCGCAAACCTCACTGAAGATATCAATCAGCTGAAGCAGGAATCAGCTCGCAATATGCAAGAACTGACCGAAGCCAGGGAAAAAAACCGTAAGCTGAAGGAAACAGTTTCAGCAGTCTGCGCAAATATTGAGGAATGCGCAGAAGAAGATGATGTAGAGTATACGATTAAGAAGCTTGGGTCCAAGGTAGAAACCCTTACATCAGATATGATACAGATGGAGACTTCCTACAAAGGGAACATTGTAGACCTGGAGGCTAGGCACCCAGTTATACCGCCAGATCAGGTTGCAGCTCCAGCGGAGGAGGTAAAGGCAACCATGGATAGCATTTCGTCGGAAGTGACAAAGTGCCAATATTTATTTGAAGGAGTAAATATAATATTGACAGGGTTGAATGAGGATCCTGCGCTGCAACAGATAAAGGGGGATCTGTAGCAAACACAACAACAGGTAGAAGTTGCAAATGCAGATTTAAAAACTGCGCCAGCCAGAGAGAAAATACAAAAGTATAACAAAATCAAGGACCTGCAAAAAGAGTTGGTCGCGCTTAGAGAGAAATAGGTTGCAACAAATTCCAAGTTGCATCCCATTGAACAAGAAGGCCTCGAATTGATGCAGCAGTTCGATGAGATGTTCGTAGAACTTCAGGCGGCGAAAGGCAGCATGAAAGAGCAGGTGACCAAAGAAAAGGTCTCGCAGGAAACTCTGGATACGCTTCGGGGATTTGAGCAACAGGCCAAGGACACAGTTGCAGAGTTAGCCATTATTCTGTACAATTTTACTTCAAATCTAGGTGCATTGGAAGAGGCGCAACCATCGTCCGCACCTCGAAGTGGCTCGGGATGCACCACGAGTGAGTGTTAAGGGCCTGTTGGGTGGGGCCCAAGTTGGAATATTTGCACAAGTGTTGGAAAGTGTGCATTGCGCATTGCGACAGGGAATGGGGGAAGTTTTGATAATTGCGCATGTCGCGCAGCAGCAATAGTTAAGGCAGGATTGCGCAGTACGCTGGTGCACAGGAATCGCGCAGCAGCTATTTTTGGTAATAAATATAGGTAAAGGTCAGACGAGGAAATGACCTATTTTGGGTAAGAGACAGGTGGAAGGTATATGAAAGCAAACTTCCAAGGAGAGTGGCAGCTAGCAGTTGAGAATCCAAGCCACTACGCCGATGGCGACAGGTAGGCAGAAGGAGTGGAAAAGGACAGGCCACGATGCAATTGTAACCATTTTTACAACTGCGGCTATCAGACGAACGTGTGAGCCACGACTGGCCCAACAGGACGGCCTGGAGCAGGGAGAGCAAGCTGTCGATGGCAACAGCTAGGGTGGCAATTAGCCACGCCATTTTTGGAAACCTTAGGGTTTCAGCCTACTGATTGTAAAGACACGACCCATGGGCATGATCTATATATAAGGCAATTTTGTATGGGAAAGGGTTAGCTCTTCATTGTTGAACATTGTTAGAATCTTTGAACTTGAAGCTATTGTAAAGGATCTACAACTGTGTGCGCAAAGACCTATCTGAGAGAGAAGAGAGTCTGCAGCTGAGTGCGCAGACTAAGAACTTGTACACTTCCCAAAATATCAATTTAACAATAGTTCTTATGGACATAGCCTCCATCCGAGAGGTGAACCACGTTAAATTCTGTGCCGTGTGATTGTTTGTGTTTGCAATTGTTCATTTGCTTAGTATGGATGTTTAATACCACAGATTATCTGTTATGTGATTGCTTTTATATGTATTCGCCGCAAGAATGGTGGGAATAATATGTTAGGTAATACATGTATGGATGGATGTAAAGTATTCAGCAGTCTAAGTATTTAAATGTATGAATCTGTTGGATAATCACATAGTTGAACTTTGAATTTGAGCGCAGCATTGGAGCGCGCAGTATTGTATGTTTCATTCATTTACATACACCATAAAGATAATGAACCTAAGTGTTATTGAATGAATAAATAATGTTAGGTAATATTGAATAGAGTTGATTAAGTCTTGAAGTAGATGCACGGTCCAGTTGACGCGTTGACCCATTGTAAGTGCGACGAGGTAAGATGTTGATAGCTTATCATCGTAACATTGAGAGTATTCCATACCCGGCAGTCTGTGGATGCGCTAGTTGCACAAGCACCTCATCTTGCCGAAGTACTCGTCGCGAAGTAGCATAATTTGCACAGTCTTTTATCCATAGCAAGAGTTCCCTTTATCGCGTTGTCCATCAGTTCCTCCTACACTCGCATCACTAGGTTGTGGAAACCTGATTCTGCAACCACCCCCTCAGCATCGCCTCGGGTGAGACCTCAAGCTATGCGTAGTCTGTTAACAAAAGGGCCAGTGAATAGTGGTTTTGTTGGTTCCTTGAACCGCGAAGTACCTGGGTCTACACTGGAAACCTCTAGCTCAGTTATATACGCCAGCAATAACCATAGGGCTTATCCATTCTGATTCTTCGATGGGATCAATGATCCTTGCATCAATCATCTTATCGAGCTCTGCCTTCACTCTTTCTTTGTATTTTGGATTCATTCTATAAGGCTTCTGTTTGATAGGATTGACACCTGGATTGAGAGATATCTTCATGACTCCCAAGTCACCCAAAATGCCTTTCATTTCGGAGAACTTTATTGGAAACAAATCCTCATATTCATGCAGAAGGTCTGCGATCTGCACGACCGTTTCATCATCCTAGTAATCCCTAATAGATGCGAACTTTGGTTCTTCATTTGTGCCAATGTTAGCTTTTCTTGTTTTGGCAGGGTTGCTTAGATCTAGAATTTCTAATCGAGGTCCTTCTACATCGCACGCTCCTTCTGATTCAGGTATGTTGATATTGCGCAGATCCTCCTCGTCGCTCTCCTCCTCATCTTCTTCATCTGCGGAGAGGTTATAACATTCAAGGGCATATTCTATCATTCTTTCCCATTTTGGTTGCTGATAAACAGGTATCTGTATGTCTTAGAATATATTTTCTTTGATAATGTGCAGAGCCGCATTTATGCTTGAACAATCATCTTTGAAATTGAAAGTTCTCTAGAAGTTCACAGTCATGATAGACCAATCTGTTGTTCCTCTGCGAAGCTCTGCGTTTGTATACCAGTTCTTTGGAATCTGCTCTAATGTGTGCGCAGAGAAATGAACCCATTCTGTCTACGATCTATTTTCCCATGTCTTTGAACAAATCTCTATGTGATCCCTTGGATTCGTTTGTCCATTATACTTTACGATTGTCAACGCAGCTTTGTCTGTGAATCTTGGTTCCATCATGTGCTTGCACTATTCCCATGTGTTTAGAGTGTCCTTATGCGCGGCCCACCATCTTGCAGGTGTAGCGCGCAGTGCTGAATCTAATGCTGACAGCTTATATTCACCTGGAATCACAGTATATTCTTGAAAAAATGACTGAATTCTAGTCAAACCATCAAAGGTAGGGATTGGACTTACCTCTGCTCCAGTGTAGTGATTTGGTGATCTATGCACATCTCCTGGCAGATACTTCATGCATTCTGCTTTTCCAATTCTCCAATCCTGCGTCGGAGTCTAATATGCAAGAGTTGTCGCAGTGCCAACTAAGCATTCCATCTGCTGTAGGATTGATGTAGTCAGCGTGGTTTGCTGGCATCTTGTAGATGCGATCAAGGTCTTGTGCTCTGCATTCTTCTTGTATTGGTTCACTGTATCTTAGTCCTTGTAAAGGATCCAAAGGTGCAATGACCCTAATATCCACCCCTTCAAATATCATCTTTTTGCTTTTCAGATTGATGATTGCAAGGTTATCCATCGCCCAATCTATCCCCAGTAATGCTGGATATGGGTTACTGTCGTCAATGATCTCAATAACCTCGAAGTCTGCTGAACTTCTTACTCCATCAATGTCCACAAGTACATTCGAGAGTCTTCCGAATAGAATAACTTTCTACTGATAAGCTAGTCTCAACTGGATAGGTGACCATGATAACCTTGGTTTCCCCATCTATTCCCATGTCTTCTTGGTCAAGACATTCACTTTTGATCCCAAGTCAAGAATGATCTGGTCCATTTCATAGTCTCCAATTTGTGCACTTAGCCTCATTTATCGGTCTGTTCTCTTATGGATTTTTATATGGTGAACTGTGCTCTGAATAGTGTTCATGCAACTGCGTTGTTCATAATGGTTTAGTAAGTTTTGCATTTCCACTAAGGCATCTTAGCTTTTCAGTAGCTTCATACAGCTCCGTAAGAACTGCGTAACAGAAATCCCTATTTCTGTTGCGGTACATGTTTGATCATATGTTGTTGGCATATCCTTCATATGCGTTGTTTCACTTCGCAATGGGATTCTTGGTGTTATAGGTGTTGGTTCTTTGAAGGTCTCCCTTGCTTCTGCGAAGACTTCTTTGTTTCTTTCCAGATTGAAAGCAGTTGCTTTCCCAGTTGCTTTTCTTATCCAGACCCCTTTAGTAGGTGTCTGCTTAGCTTGGTGTTCTTCAGAAGTCGAGGCTTCTGGTTCTTTATCTCTTCCTGTTGTAATGCCACTTCGCGTCATAGCATTAATGTTTGGATATCTAGTTCTTTTTTCTACTGCGATTAGAATCCAAATGGTCTGGAGAGAGACAAACTCTGAATACCCTGAAAACTTGCGTCCTAAAACAACAGCACATTTGAAGTCAAAGATGGAACTTTTAGAATTTTGCAGGAGAGCTTCCATAAAACTAAATAATGACATCCTAAGAACTGTTCACAAGTGTCAGGATTTCTATAGGAAAATCCAACGAGTTCATGAAAAGTGTCATCTTTCTCCGCTCCCGCCAATGGACGAACTTCCTTCAGAATATTGTGCATGACAAAGCTGCAGAGTGGATTACAGGGAGGGAGTTAGAATACATCAGAAAGCTAGATGCTCTCACTGAGGAAGACATACATCATTTTGTGGGGTAAGAATCTATACATGCATATTTCCTGGAAGATATTTGCACAGTAGTAGAAACAAGGAGGGAACACGTTGAGACTAAATTATCATATCATGAAGTCTCTTTACAAGTTTTGGAGCCCAGCATGCTTAATATCATTACTGAATAAGCCAATGCGTGGGGGGGATATTTTTCTAGTTAGTTGGGCCCACATAAATTTGAATTTGTAAATATCTTTTATATTTTCTGATGTAACCACTAAAAGACAAAATTTTGGGAATCTTAGGGTTAGGATAGATGAAGAGGCACTAGAAGACAAAACTTTTGTAATATAAATAGAGGAAAGGAATGCATATGAAGGAATTTTGGCAGGTACAATAGAGCTGGACTGTTTTTGTATGAGAACTATTTTTCTGCTTAATAAAGAAGGATTTGTTGCCTGGGAAAAGCTAGCACAGAGATTTTGCTTGGAATATGTGGAATTTCATGCGGAACTAATTCTTCATGCATTCATATTGCATACTATGAGATCATTCTAAACTGTCTTGAATTACTTTATGGTTGTGAATGATTTTATTTCCTGTGTAAATGTTGATGTGCTTATTGAGTAATAGAATGCTTTAATTATATCAGAGTTATCTTTGGTATCTGTATTTCTGCTGTAAATGTGCTTAATAAGTTGAAACAGCTATCTGTGAGGATTTTATGTTCATTTCCAGTTTATTACTCTTAATTCAGATTTGCTCCCTACAGGGATAGTTTAGATAGTTTAGTTAGATCAGATAGATTAGATAGACTGCATGCATTTAACTAGGGAACTTGCATCTCATCTTTAAATAAAAAATACATAAACAGTGGGTCGGGAAGCAACCAGTAAAACTGAACTTTAAATCGCACATGGTAGTTAGGGCATTAGCCAGATGGATTCCCTACACCAAACGGTGAGCGATCTAATTGGGATTGCTTACCAGGGAGAATCCCTAACTGCTGGTGCTACGAATTTCGGGGCATCAACAGTTCTTGGCGCTAGAAGGAGGGCTGCCGGTGCATGGCTGGAAAAGGAGACCCATTTGCTAGAATAAATTCCTCTGAAGACCCACTTGAAACAGCTATACCAGAAGACTTCATTCTGGAACCTAAAGATCAAGAAAATCTGAATTCTGGAAGTGAACATCAAGAAGCCCTATACGTTGTCCCTTTTGAAGAAGTAAATCATTTCCGTAGGCATACGCATTCTTATGTGAGGAAACTTGGAGTATTGAATGTGATTCCCATATTTCCCAGAAGGCGACTTCCCAAGAAAGAAATCCAATGTACCATAGATTCAGTGCTTGTAGAAAATTTGGAAGAATTGTTGGATTTATCTCTGCAAGAAATCACTGAACCTTTTGATCATTTGAGACCGGAATCTCCTCCAACTCAAGAAATTCCTCAAACCCCAACACATTCTCCACCACATTCACCACCACGAATTATGGCTGGAAATGTGCCTACGTGGAGAGCCAGGGGACCACTCAATCTGGTTGCTCCTTTACATGATCTGCCCAAACATCCAGAAAGGGTGCTACCTAAATATGATCCTGGAAAAGGCATTTCTGTTGAAGATCACCTTAAGAGATTCTATTTGGATCTGAATCTCCTAAATGTAGAGCATGAAGATGTATTTTATAGAATTTTTCCCTACACATTTGAACCTAAGGCATCTTCTTGGTATTTTAGTTTGCAGGCTAATTCAATAGTAGATTGGGCGGTTTCAAGAAATGTTTTTAAAGTAAATTTGGAAATCAAAAGACCATTGCCACGCTCATGAAATAATTGTTATCTATGAGGATGGAAAAGAAAGAAAAGATACAAGAGTTTAATCAGAGATTTACTACCCTATTGTATAATTTTAGTGTTGCAGCAAAACCCGTCGAGGAATCCTTGGTAGAATATTATACTACAGCACTCGATCCACCCATAGTTATGTTTGTTAAAACAGTGTTTAAAGATACATTAATAGAAAACTATGAAGAAGGCAAGAAAGTAGAAGCCGAGGCAGATAGCATTGCTAAACACTCACTTGATTTGGAAGTAAAACCAACAACCAGCAAGAAGCCTCTGTTGTTATCTAGGCCTAAGGAAGAATCATCAACCAAATTAGAAAATGTGGTCAAGATGATGCAAAAACTATCCAATTAAATTGTAGATTTGGAAAAGGATAAGGTAGCTAGTATGTCTAGAAAACCATTCAAACCCCTCTACAAGAAAAGGGAGGAAATTGGGAAACCTCTTTCACCTATGAACAACTCTATTGTGTTGAATATAAACGAAGTTGGCATGGAACATTTCTGCACTTTTCATCAAGAACAACATTCTGAAAAAAGCTGCTCGTAGTGAATAAATTCGATGAGCTTAGTCATGAACCAATTGTTGGATGCACAAATGGCAGACCAAAAAAACCCCCGGGAAGATCAAACATTCGAGCAGGAAGAGCCCACTCCAGACATCATGATGGTATTATGGGATTGGGCACCCACGATAGGATTTACTGAAGAATCTCATGCTGAAGAAATCCAAGTTTCAGCAGTAAATATCACTACTAGGAGTAAAGGGTTGGTTGTTGGTCAGATCCCACTTGAGCCTAAATCAAAGATTGCAAAATAAATGCCGAAAAAGAACATAAGTGTCACTCAACCACAACCTAAGGTAAATCCAGTGGTGGTAAAAGAAGCAAGCCCAAAAGTTAATAAACATGCAAAGATCACAGTGAGCAAAACAGGGAATGATGGGAAAAGCCCAGAAGAATATAACATGGGGTATGACATTGTTGAAGATATCAAGAAGACTAAAGCAAATATTTATTTATTTGAATTATGTAATCTTCCCCAACAGAGAAAGAAATTTTTAGAAGCTTTTGACCCACAATCAAGAAGTTCCGTGGAAAACATTGAATCTGACACTGAGATAAACGAAGCTAGTATTGGTGGAAAATCAAAATCTCAGACCCTGCCTTTCCTATTAACCTTCGAAATTTTTAATCATAACGTGCACAATTTCTTGGTAGATTATGGGGCTTCCTCAAATGTTATGTTGCTATCAATCTGCAAGAAAATTAATGGACAACCAATACCATCTCCTTCTCAGATCATACAATTAGATAGGTCTGATGTTAAAGTCATTGGAGAAATGAAAGATGTACTTATTAGGTTGTCTGTTGATCCAAGAGTGTGTCAATTCATAGATATCATGGTGGTAGATATACCTGAAGCTTATGGTTTAATATTGAGTAGGGACTGATCTACGAAACTGAACGTTATTTTGCAACAGATTGGTCTCACTTGTGGTTTCCATACCAAAATAGACAGAATCAAATCAAGATACTGAGAGAGCCTCATATGAAACAAAATGTGTCTCAGTTGGAAGAAAAGAATGAACGTGTAAATTTTTCGTCTTCAGTATTGGGGAATTATTTTTTAGAAATTGAACCAGGAAATTATCAATCAAAAGATGTTAGCATGACTCAGACAAACAGTTCAATCTCCTTCAATTTTCACGGACTTATGATATTGACTGTAACATAGTAGAATTAGTTACTAACTTAGGTGACAATCCAAACTTGGTTAAAACAGAAAATAAATGATGGCTTTTATACTTCGATGGTTCTAAAACACAAGAAGAATCCGGAGCCGGTTGTGTTCTGATTGATCCTGAAGGAAACAAACATTTTCTATCTTGTAGGCTAGAGTTTGAATGCACGAATAACATAGTAGAATATGAAGCTCTAGTTCAAGGTTTAAAGAAGGTTGTTAGTTTGAATATCAAATATTTAAAAGTCTTCGGTGATTCAGAAATAGTTTTCAAACAGGTGAGAAATACAATTCACTGTTTATCACCGCACTTAAAAGGATATCAATATGAAGTCTGGAATCTAATTTCACATTTCAATGCTTTCAATATAAATGTTGTTCCTAGATTACAAAATGATGCAATTGATTTATTAGCTACTTCTGCTTCCAGATTAGTACCAACGAAATACAAATGCTCTATTGAATTGATTTTCAGGACATACGTACCTAATAACATTACGAATCTAAGAGTGTTTAGATTATTAGTTTCTTAACAAACGAAGATGCCTTCCGAGGATCTATAATCGATGAGGATAAACACAATTTGGATTTGCAAAACAAGAGTGCGACTAAAGGGAAATTTATGCTGAAAGGAGTAAGGACTCTTGAAGGGCTATTTGATCTACAGAAAAAATTTAGGAGGTCAGCCAATGTAAAAACTAATAGCTCCTCGATGCAGCATGAATTGGTAAAATTAGGTACAGAAGCTGAACCTAGATTTGTTAATCTGGGTAAATGTTGTTCACCAGGCGAGAGGTGTAAGTTCATCAAACTTTTCCAACAATACAAAGATGTTTTTGCATGGACTTATGAAGATTTGAAGACGTATGACACCCGCATCATACAGCATGTCATACCCATGAAGCCAGGCGTGAAACCATTTCAGCAACAATTACGAAGGATGCATCCAACACTCGAACCATTAATACAAAAAGAGTTAAAAAAATGGTTGGATGCTAAGATCATCTTTAAATTTCAACATTTCGAGTGGGTGGCTAATTTAGTCCCGATGCGGAAGAAGTCCGAAGAAATAAGGTTGTGTGTAGACTTTCAAAATTTGAACAGAGCATCCGATAAAGAAAACTACCCTGTGCCACCACTGGAGCAGATTTTACAAATGGTATCAGGATCAGAGCTAGTATCCCTGCTAGATGGATTTTATGGATACAATCAGGTATTGGTAGCGGAAGAAGACCAACTCAAGACCAATTTCCGTATGAAATGGGGAACGCTTGCATATCGAAGAATTCCATTTGTCCTAATAAATGTTGGAGCTACATTTCAGAGGGCCATGGACATTGCATTCTGAGATTTGGTTGGCTAGTGTGTGTTCATTTATTTAGATGATGTGACTATTTTTTCCAAGAAAAGGGAAGACCATGTTTTCCACCTAAAACATATTTTTGGCCGCTGTAGGAAATATGGTATATCTCTAAACCCCAAGAAGAGTGTTTTGTTGTTCTTGAAGGTAAACTTCTAGGTCACATCATCTCGAAGAAGGGAATCTCAATAGATCAAGAGAGGGTGAAAGCTATAAGCCAGATTCCCATGCACCATAACAAAAAATCTATGCAATCATTTATGGGCACGATAAATTTTGTTCGAAGGTTTGTTTCTGATTTCACTCAGATTGTTAAACCTTTGCAGAAAATGGTGAAGCAAAGTGTGCAATTTAAATGGACTAGCATAGAGAAGACTGCGTTTAAGGACATTAAAACTGCCATAGCTAACTCCCCTTCTTTAAGAAGTCCAGATTTTGAGAAATATTTTATCATGTACACCTTCACTTCGGATAAATCTCTCACAGCAGTGCTCACTCAGAAAGGAGAATCAAGAGACAAATATCCAATATCTTTCATGAGCACTGGTTTACAAGGAGCTGAACTAAATTACCCAACCGTGGATAAACAAGTGTATGCAGTGTTTAAAGTGGTAAAGCAGTTTAGGCCATACATTTTGAAAAACAAGACTAAATTCATAGTACCTCATCCCGTTGTCAGATCTCTATTTGTACAAAAGGAATTGGGTGAAAGAAGAGGAAACTGGGTAACTTCTCTTCAGGAATATGATCTGGAATTTAAACTAGCCACCATCATTAAAGGACAAGTCATGTGTAAGTTAATCACTGAAAATCCAACCAACGAATATCAGGAATGGGAAAACGAAGTTGAATTAAATCTAGCTGAGGTATGTCCTATCTTCACTGCTCTAGAATCTTGGTATAGAGATTTAGTGTACTATTTGCAGCAAGGATATCTACCAGAACACTGGAGTCCTAAGCAGAGAAGGGAACTCCGACTAAAATCAGCTTCCTATCAGATAATTTATGGAGTAATTTTCAGAAAAAAAATTATGATGGGATATTTCTCAGATGTCTTGAGAAAGAGGACTCTGAAAAAAGTGGTTAAAGAATTACATGATGTCCCTGCTAGGGGACATTATTCTGGGGATACCACGGCTCATAAAATCCTCAAAGCTGGTTACTATTGGCCCACTCTTTTCAAATATGCTCATGATTATGCCAGAAAATGTAATGTATGTCAAAGGAGTGCTGGTAGATTGCCAAAAGAAGCAATTCCCTTGCAGCTAGTTATTATATATGAACCATTCGAGTAGTGGGGTATATATGTTATCGGGGAAATTAATCCAAACTCCTCTCTACAGCATCAGTACATCCTCACAACTACTGATTATTTCACACGATGGACAGAAGCTTCCCCTTTGCGTAATGTCAATGAAGACGCAGTCATCGGATTCTTGCAAGAGAATATCATAACCAGGTTTGGGGTTCCAATTTCTTTAGTTTTTGATAACTTATTTCTCATCTATGAAATTAACTGCATTTTCTTATGAAAGAGGAATTAAATTGCATTATTCAACAAATTACTATCCCCAAGAAAATGTATTGGTTGAAGCTACAAACAAAAACCTTATCCGAATCCTGAAAAAGACTGTTATTGAGAGTTAGAGGAACTGGCACACAGCTCTCCCAAATGCGTTGTGGGAAAACAGGGTCACTCCAAAGAATTCCTTAGGAGTATCCCCTTATACGCTATTATATGGGAAGGAAGCTTTACTCCCGCCTAATATACTGCTCCCATCCTTACAACTAGCCCAAGCCTCTCGAGGTTCCAGCAACAAAATCCTACAGTCACGAATTGATACCATGTTGAAGCTTGAAGAATCACGGCAGAAGGCTAAAGATAGATTCCACTAACACCAAGATATTGTCAAAAGGTGGTTTGATAAACGAAATTCTGGGAAAAGGAGTTTTGAAGTAGGTGAATTGGTTCTGAAGTGGGATCACCCACATGACAATAAGGGAAATCACACAAAATTTCAACAATTATGGCTTGGCCCTTACCAAATTTCCGACAAGCTTGGTCCGTCGACATACAAACTGAAAGATTTACAAGGGGAGGAAGAAAACCTCCCTGTCAATGGCCTTGCTCTGAAGCAGTATTTCACTTAGGTTTAGAAGTTGTTTGTCAATAAATAAACTTTGTTTTTATGTTATTTCTAGTTTGTTGTTTTCTGTTTTGAGTAGTCTGTTTTGTTTTGATTGCTTTCATTTGAATTCATTTGTTTGCTTATTGTTTGGTTTCTTTATTTGTTTCAAATAAATCTCAGCTCAAATTCTTGGTATATGGAAAGATAGGGATCTGAACAATCTCAAGGCATCCCCTGAAAAGGCAGATTTTACTTATAAAAGAAAGACGTTTCTCTATGTGACGTTGCTTTTGCTGATTAGTTTTAGAAAGGTAGGACCCTCTTCAGCTTCATATTTGAGTCATGATAACCCCTGTAAAATAATTGAGATTTATGATTTCCGTATTACTATCTTGGGGCTCCATTCACTCTCACATTAATGACTATCTCAGGTAGTTCACTATGATGGACCCACGGAAAGGAAGCAGGTCTCACAGATGTATGGTATTTAAAATGATCCCATGCTACAAATCAAAAGTCAAAAGAGATTATATCAAAGAGTCCATTTTCTAGAAAATCTCACCTCTATCGAAGCATGGTTGAGAAAGCAAAGACATCCAATCAAGAGAGTTTCCCTGGTGGTCAGCTCAGCAAAGTTCTTCTCCGTCCATGAGCATGACAATCAAATAAATCTCTTACTCACAAAAAAGCAAATTATGGATGGAAGAACCTAATTCAAATGTTGAAGATTGAAGAAAGCTATCATGGAAGGCTCAGACTAAAAACTTCGTCAATAAAGAAAGCATTTAAAGGAAATGTTGACAACATGAGAATGACGAACAAATGAATACGTCTGTGGGATTTTGTTACGATCCTGTGGAGTCCTATTTAGTGGACATCCGAAAGATAGATTTAAAATGAACTTCACATTTTGGCCTCAAGAGAGTGGTTGAGAAGTCTAATTCAAAGTTTCCCTTATTTCCGCAATGACCAATGTGATAAAAGTGGTTACTCCCCTGTATTAAATCTGAGAAGTATAAGCATTTTTGTTACTTATGGGGCCAATGACATGTAATTTTTCTGACCATGAAAGAGATTATTCAAAGATCTGTGTTCACCAGCGAATCGCCAATTGTTGTTGCTACAACCTGATCCCCAAATGTTGTTTAAATAATGAGGCCCCTCCTTTTCTCTTAAGAGATTTTTTTAGAAGTTTAAGTCTTTTTAGAAAGCCCGCCTTCAAACATAGTTTTGTCCAAAAATTCGAGCAACGAAATTTTTTCTCACTAAGTAAAACTCAACTTTTTGCACCGAAGCGGTCGGTGAAACTCAACCAATAGAGTTGAAACGGTCGGCGTAACTCGGTTACATCTTTCGAAACGATCGCATCTCTTGACTTGGTTTTTTCGAGTTTTTGTGTTTCGGCGAGACTCAATGAGTCAAGCCAAAACGGTCAGAGTGTTTCCTTTTAAAGTGTTGAACTTGGACGTCTTTTGTTTTGGCATAACTCACGAAGCCAAGCTGAAATGGTCGGTGGAACTCGATCAACTCCACCGAAATGATCGGAGAACTGATCCTTTATTTTCTTCGGCACTTAGATTTTTTAACACCGCGACCTATTTCGGAGAACTGGAATATCTACGCCGAAACGATCGTCGACAGTCGCTAAGATATGCCAAAAAATAAGAAGGGATCAGTTCAATGCAACGCATCAGCGTAACTCGAAAGTAACAGTTGAAACGGTCGTGAACAAACTATCACGCAGTAATATTGTGAAAACTCGCCGAGAAGCTGGAATCGACATGGGTTGTTTTCCTTTGCCAATTTGTTTTGGTGGAACTTGGTCAACCCCGTCGATAGGTTTCGCAGTGACTTGACGAGTTCTGTCGAAATCGTTGGTGACATACCTTTAGTGGCGGTGAAGTTTGAAGTGACTGTGGCGCCAAAACGATGTTGGGCCCCACCACACTAATGACATTTTTAATTTGCTACCAACCCTGTCCACTCGACATTAATTGGTCTATTTCGCAAAAGGTTATATATAGGGTTGAGGTTCTTTTTTTTATTATTTTAACTTTGCAAAAATGTTGTTCAAGTTGTTTGTCGTCTCCACCACTCACCGAGCACTGGGCAACCCAACTCCGTCGAAGCTTTGCATCCAGTTAGCGCTTGACAAGTAGACCATCCCTTTCCATTTTTCTTTCATTTTCTGATTGGTAGTTAGGAGAAGGGTGTTCATGTTGTTAATATTTCCTTACTGGCGGTTGGTACTCGCCATCGTAATGCGCAAAGGGATAATCTAGTCTGGGTTTTATTTTTTCTGTCAGTATAGGGGGGTTTAAACTTTACCCACTCGTGGTTTCCCTACCCTCGACCATCACCCTGCCTCGTCTAGAGCTTGCGTTGAACCTTTCGATGACCCTGTTCGGCCTAATCTTGTTTTGGGCATCTTAGAGTTGTTATCATTGGGTGTTACACATGCTACTGGTTGTGTGAGATGAACCTTTGCGGCCACGAGACAAAAGTGGACCCATGGTGGCTGCTTTGTTGCTCCGCAGACTCGGTCCCTTTCTCCGCTCTCAACAAGAGTAACCGACCTGCACCCTTAAAAGCTCCTCCTTACACACCCATGTTTCATAGTTTGGACCTAATCAACACTGTTTGGGAACCCCTTAAGCTCACCTTTCACTACACACCCTAAGTCGCATTCTTTTCTTCGACTTTGGCTGTCGGATGTATTTATTGTTAAAACAGTTGACAAGGTTAATTGGGTGTGTTTTCATATGATTATGTTGGCCCCACCTGCACATTGATAAAACAAAGCACAAAACTTAACAAGCATAATAATAGTGTTTTCTTCAAAACCCTTCTCATCACCAATAATATGTCTAAAAATGCTTGGTTAATTTATATTTGAATTTTGCTTACACATGGTTTTCTTTTTATTAGAATTTAAAAGATGACTAAGAAGGGAGCCAAGAGGAAATCCAAGGTGGTTGAGTCAGGGTCAGATGTCGAGGTTGTGCTGGAAACCAAGGTTGATACTATATTCGGGGATACCAAGGCAGTGACTGGGGCTCTCCCTGAATTCAAATGGGGGGAATTATATTAGATGATCCGAGACCAAGATGTCCCTAGTGTAGTGCTTGAAGAGATGTTCTTATATCAAAACATCAGGAAATATGGCATCACTATTGCATCCACATGCCCTGAGCTTTTCCCTTGCTCAGAATTCATTGGGTGGATTCTGTCGCAAACTGATACCGCCTCAAGGATCCTGTCAGACATCAAAGGAGTTGTTAACACCTAAAAAGTGCTCACTACCTCATCTACCCATTACATGACTCATTTGTCCATATTTCCTACCATATTTACCTTCAGAACCCTAAAAATTCCATCAAAAAAGCCTCAAAAAGGCTAAAAAACCCCTTTTCCCTCCAAAAATATCCAAACTTCCTCCAAAATAGCAAAAACCCTATAAAAAGGGAATAAAAAATATTAAAAAATGAGAAAAAAGAGGAAAAAGGAGGAAAAAACCCTATACAGCTGACCTAAACCATGTGGTTCCCAAAACCATGGGCCAGCACTCCACCACCAAAAACCTATAAATAGGTGATGGAGACCCCTCATTTCAAAATCCACAGTCAAGTATACCCTTACTCTGCCAAAATCTCTCTTGAAACCCTAGTTCACCCTTGAGCTACTTTCACCATGGAGAGCCCCTTTTGGCCCATTTCCACCATTGGAGAAAGAGAAGGAGCAAAGTTGGAGTTTGGAGCAACCCTCTTGGATCATTGCAAGAACTTCACCAACCTCTACACTTGAGGTAAAATTTTAATACAAAGAAAACCATTTATTATTTCTTGTCTCTTATGTCTCATGCACATGTTTAGAATAATTTCCATTTCAATGTATTGTCTTTTCATTTACTGTTTATTGAACTGCTACTAAGGAGTCCCTTCTCCTTACTGGGTGCTCATTTGCACAAGCTAGGGGGAAAACCCTAGCTACAGTTTTGGCGACTCCGCTTGTGTTTTTAAGAATTTCTAGTTATAATTTTTTAAGTTTTAGAAGTTTTAATTTTCTGCAATATTTTTTTGTCCGGCTGTCCCTTTCGGCCACCGTAAACCGCATCTTTTACCCCCTGCAGTTGCGTTCCGACCGCGTCTTTCGGGAGTTTACCTGTGATCCGACCGCGGCTCTCAAACTGTTTTCGGCGACCTGCCGGCCGTTTTCAGTCTGTTACCTGCGATCCGACCGCGGCTATTAGCCTGTTTGAGACGGTTCGACTGCGGCTATTAACCCTTTTTCGGTGTGCCGCCTGCGGCTTTCAGCCATTTTCCCGCAACTCGCCGGCGCCTTTAGGCATTTTTCCTGCGTCCCGACCGCGGCTTTCATCCCTTTTGCTACAACCCGACAGGGTCTGTCGGCCTTTTTCCCGCGTCCCGACTGCGGCTTTTTACCTTTTTCCTGCGGTCCGACTGCATCTTTCGGCCAAAAACCCGCAACCTATTCACGACTGTTGCTCTTTTTCCCGTGGTTCGACCGCCGATATTTGCCACAGACCCGCGGTCAGCTTTCTGCACTTTTTTCCCTATTTTGAACCCAGCACTTTGCTGCACTATTTTCTGCACCTGCACAACCATCTTTCCTACCTGCAGCCATACTTCCTTACAGCCTTTTCTGCAGTTTTTATTTATGTTTCATTTACAGAATTGTTTTTTAAAAAAATTCAGCATTTTACTTAAAAAAGAGAAAATTTTGCATGTTAAAGTTTACGTTCTGTCTTGTTATTTTTAGTTAGAAAGTTTCCCCCCTTGTGGCACTTTTATTTGGGTTCATCACCTCACCCGCACACACTCTTTCACCTAATTCAAGTGAGCCTTAAAAAAATACTTAACTCAACCAACATTCTAACCCCACTTGGGGAACACATAAGAATTTTTTTAGTTAGGTAGGATCGGGGGGATAGGCGTCCAAATAACACCCCTCAATTGCTTACACTTGAGACATAGTTGTTGTCCATTAGGGAACCAAAATCCCCTAGTATTTTTTGGCACGGTCACAACCAGTTTATCAGAGGGCCTCTCCCCTAGGAGGGTTGAAGTCGCCAGACTGGTTCTGGAGGCCTGAGTGGAATACCGCAATCCATTCAGTAACTGAAGGCTACCTTTCGCAGTTCTCGGGGTATCCTTGTATGGGGGTACTGCGGTAAAAGGACCAAACGGAAGATTCACCTTTTCTGGACGTGTCATGAACGAGGTATCTTAGTTGCCTTTCTTCTAGGATTGACTACCCGGTGTCCCTCTCGGTAGGGGGATATCTTTAGCCACTTGGATCTCCTATCCATATTGTCTAACTTGGATTTCATCACCTTGCAGAGGATATGTCTAGTTGAGTCAGAATACTATTTAGTTAGGTGTTTGCATGCTCCCTTACCTCCTTTTGGTCTAGCGAGTCCACTATTTTTATTTTTTAGGAAACCTGCTGCTTGTTAGTATTCTGACCATTTCTGTTGATACTCCACTTATTATAGCACAGCTATTACAGTAAGTGTTTTGAGTTGGTTGTTGGCCTGAGTGCCATATTTTTTTAGCTCTCCTTCTGCACACTCGGTTGCATTAGGGTTTTTGAGTTGTTTTTCACTCAACACAACCCCCAGATATTTGACACCATCTGTCACCATTGAGTCCCCGAGACATTCTCGGCACCTCAAGGGTGAGCCCCCACAGCACGGTTCACTTGATACCACTCATCATAGATCTCGATCTTTTTCACTTGAATCCACACGTCAACGGCATAGAACTCCGTCACCTGATCTTGATGCCCCTTATTTTACCTATGATTCTTAGGCAGAGTCCGAGAACACCATTTACACTGCACCAACCAGCCCCATGGCTGGCGTGACTTCCACCCCTTTCTTGGTAGGGACCATTGGTGGAGCATCCACCACCACACCAGTTACCACACCTGCTTTGGGTATGCCCTCGATGGGGCCCCCATCTACCATTCCGATCACTGCACCCACTCCAGTAGCTAGAATGTCTATTCCCACTCCATCAGTGACCCACACTACTCTTGGCGGTGCAGGACCGTCCCATACCACGTTCGTCCCTACACTTGGGGGCAACCTCCCAAATCCTGCCCCTACACTTGGTGGCATTGGCCCCAACATGGTCCAACCCACTAGTATGTCACATCCGTCTACTAGTTTTCCATTCATGGCTAGCCTCAACCTTCCTGACCTAGCCAGACTTACTAACGATCCTATCAGACACGACCCTGCGTGGCCGCACATGCCCACCAAGCTCCCCTCTGACATCCCTAAGTTTGAGGGCAAGGCAGGTGAGGACCCCCAGAACCATATTATGTCCTTCCATCTATGGTGTTCCTCCAACTCCATAGTGGATGACTCTGTCCACCTCCGTCTGTTACAGCGCACCTTCACTGGCTCTGCAGCTAAGTGGTATATCGAGCAGCCCCATGGGACCCATGCCACCTTTACTTCCCTTGCCTCGACCTTCCTGCAGTTCTTTCAGTTACATGTCCGCTATGACGCAGGAGTTGAGATCCTACTATCTTGCAGACAGAACACGGCTACCCACATCACTGACCACATTCATGAGTGGCGTCGACGCCGTAGCCTCTGCAAAATCAAGTTAGACGACCGTATCTTCTTAGATTGGTTCCTAAAATCCCTCCTTCCTGTCATTACCAAGGATGTGGCATCCGAACGACCCCAGTCTGAAGAAGAGGCCATCCTCAAAGCCCAGCAATTTGACCTCATATACGCCCAGTCGGGTTATCTCTACACCATCATACCTGACGCCCCTCGCGATGATTCCTCCCAACACGATGCACCGGGGGCATCCCATGCCGCAGACGGCATCATTGGTCGTATTGCCTCGCATCCCCAACCCTTTTCCATAGCACGTCCCAGCCCTGGCCCCGACCTTTCACGGGCTACATCTCAATCCGGAGCAACCAATTCGTATGCTCCTATGACACATCACCACCATTCTCACGGACCCTCATGTCCAACTCAATGCTTTGGACATGCGTCCCCCGCTTATGCTCCCCCGGTCGCACCTCAGCCGTATTACCATCCACCGGCTGCCCCAGCTCCTGTGACCTCTCAATCCCAACCTGCTTATTATCCACCACAGGCAGCCCCTGCGGCAAACCCACAACCCGCTCCGCAGATGTATCAGCAACCCCCACAAGGTTCAGCACCTGCACAACCTCCACCTACTTATTATCCACCGCAGCCTGCTCCCGCACCTGCACAACCCCAGAACCCACCTGCCGCCCAAGGGCAAGTTTACACCCAACAGAATCCGCAGCAGAACCAAAACAACCAGCGCCAACAGGGCCAACAAAACCGTGGCAAAGGCCGTAACCGTGGGAACAACCCTCCTCCAGACCGATGTGTTCAAACTCCCAATCCCCCAAACAACAATAATGCGGCACCTGCCAACCAAAACCCTGATCGGCCACCCAAGCAGGCCAAAAACCCTAACTTGCGAACTAACCATCCTTGTTCTATTTGTGGGGTCTATGGCCACTACACACATGCTTGCCCACATTTGGAGCGAGCTCAGAAACTCTGGGTTGATGATTCCCATCGCCAAGGGCATGCAGCTCCTCAAGCGCCGCCCAACCCCCCACCCCCTTAGCAGCCACCTTTGGTACTGCAAAACCCCTTACCCACTCAAGGCGTAGTGAACACTCAACCATTGGCTCCCCCTCAAGGCAATGCGCCAACACAACAACAGATCACTTATGTCGCTCCTGACCAACCCATGTTCGACTCAGGTACTCACCACTTGTTGATGATGTCATCCGCTGATGTCAACCTCCAAACCCATCGAAACCAATATGGCTCCACCCCTGAAGCCCCTCCCTCCGACAAAAACACTAACGCTCATCCCACCGATCAGACGTTACATATACCTTCGGCTCCCCTCGATGGCGCCTCCAAAGCACCTCACTTTCCACTTCGTCGTCTTAACAATAACCCCAATGATCGTGCTGCGTCAAATTACAACATTGTAGATGATTTAGCCCAAACTCCCGCGGCCATGTCCGCGTTAGAAGTCTTAAAAAACTGTCCTTCTCAGTGCAAGACTTTGCTCTCCGCCATTGGTGCTATTGAACCAAATGATTCACAACTGATGGCATTCGATTTGGACCAGTCTGAACCACGCCTGCCTTCCACTTTAGTGTTCCAAGTTTCTGTTTCCGTCCGGAATCTTGTCATCCATCGGTGCATCATCAATGAAGGTTCCTCTACATGCGTCATGTCCACATTCGTTTGGTAGAAGTTTGGATCCCCTACTCTCCAGCAGTCCACCACTGCATTGCAAGCCTATGACAGTCATTCGGCTCAACCCCAAGGCCTATTAGCTAACGTCCCCATCCAGCTGGCTGGTAAAACCATACTCATTGATATAGACGTCATCAATTCCCAACTTGATTATAACCTCTTACTTGGCCGCAGCTACATGTATGCCATGTGGGCGGTTGCCTCATCCATTTTTCGTACCATGATGTTTCGCCATGATGGACGCGTGGTCAAGGTCGACCAACTCACCTACTACGATCCAAATGCCCCCGCTGCACCCGAAAATGTTCTCCCCATGGTTGAACAACCTGTTAATGGTGCCGCTACCTCGTTTGTTTCCTTCATGGGACTGGGAGTTTACTCAGATCCACTGATGACATCAACATTCCAATCCATTCCTCCCCCGTCATCTGCACCCGAAGTATCTGATCTATGTACCATTTCCCACAATACACAAACACCTAACAATCAACCGCCCTTGTTGCCCAAACCACCATTGGTACCTAGCCACATTGTTGTTACACCCATCCACACAATCCCCTTCCTAGTCCCTCCCTCGGGAGTAGTAAGCGCCCCGGTTATGGCTACCCTTAGCCTCCCCGAGTTAACCTTGGGATTACCCGTGTGGTATCTTTCACCTCCCGTTCCCCCGCCGACACCAAACATCGTCCTACAACCGGTGCAACCCATGGCTACTACTAATCAACCACCTCCCGATGTCACTACCCCTTAGTCTTCTACGAGTCCCCCCCTCTTATCAAGCACACTAGGGGCAGAGGCCCACAACCATACACTGCTGTACCTCCTCCCAAGACAGTTAAACCCCCTCCCATATTTCGTGCTCCCCCCAAATACTCGTTGTGCGATGAGTTAGGCCATCTGACTCACCAATGTCCACAGTTACCTGCATTACAGGAACACATGAAGATGCTTGACGATGACCCCAACATCCCGGTTGTTGAACTTGACCCAACCCCCAAACCTCATGATAAATCACTGCGTACCAACCACCCTTGTGCCATCTACAATATTTATGGTCATTACTCACATCACTGTCCTGATCTCCCAGATTATCGAGTAGCTCTCTATGAGATGAATAATTTGGACCTTGAGACGGCACCCCCCACAATTGAGGAGATCCACCCCCCGGTCTCATCCCCTTCCGGAGAGATTAACACCATTTATATGATCTCTTCGACTACCACTCCCTCGTCAACCGATCTGACAACCCACACTTTCCGTACTGATGAGTAGATTCTCGCGGCTCTCACTGCCCCGGATTATCCCTGGGATGACATGCACCATCGTTCCTATTTCCTCCCAGAAGAATCCTGCTCTAGTACAGCTACCCAATTTGCGGTTGAATTCAAAGATTTCCCTCCTACCAAGGTCGACTGGTTTAAGGATCCTATTCCTTCTCCTGATGCCTTTGAGTAAGGTAACATGGCCAACATCTCCCCCGTTATCCACATCGATATCTCTGACCCACCTGGTGCTCTTGAACTCATTACGTTAGGATCCTCCTGTAGTGAGTATGAGATTGGAGAATACAAAAAGCTTTTCCAAGAGTTCCGCGATGTCTTTGCCTGGTCCTATACCGAAATGCCTGGTCTTGACCCCGCTATTATAGAGCACCGCATTGACACCTCTGAGCTCGGAGGCATCATAGATTACCTCGACCCTGGGATAAGGGGCATGATCAATCATTTTGAACCTTCCCCATCACATCTATCTCAGCATGTCAATAAACCCATCGTTCAAACCAACACATATGTGATCCACAATCACAAACCCTATGCACATAGCATGGGGGCAGGTCATTAACCCTGCTCAGTTTTTCACATTTGTGATCTCAACCATTTTTGAGGTCACGTGTCACTTGTATATTTGATTTGATTTGATACGCATAGTTCTTTCCTTTGACCATTCCGGAGTCCTTATGACCTCCATTTTTTGCACCATTTGCACTGTCGGATTCTTTTGTCTGCACTCATGATGGTGCTTGAGATCATTTCTCACTCTCACCAGGACCAATATCAACATTGTGTCACGACACCTCGTCACTTCGGTTTGCGTGCCACATCGGCCGTTATCTGTTTTTGACACTTTTTATATCGCCGAATTCCTTTTTCCGAGCTCGTGATGATGCTTGAGATCATTTCTCGCTCTCACTTGGTACAGTTTCAACATTGTGTCCCAACACCTTGCTGCCTCGGTTTGCACGCCACATCGGTCGCCATCGGATTGTTCCACAGTTTTACATGAGCCATTCACTCCTGTCATACTGCAACTATTTCGTTATTTTGCCACCATTCATTACCCCGCAAGGAGGCACATCAGTGTTCCCCCCCACCCTCTTTCTTGGTCATCATTAATGTTCCTTGATTGAGCACTTCCTCATTTCCTGGCCATTCCTTTTGTTCGGTATAATTTTATCCCTTTTTCGGGCCGGACAAGTCCTTTATGAAAAAGGCACTTAGGGAGTTTCTGTTAAGCTCTTTTCTGACTCCTAAAACAATGAAAAGATCACCGAGCAATCTTGCTTCCTTTCATGCTCGTTAAAGTACCTGAAAGGGTGTCTATCTGGTATAAGTTTACCACTTTTCCGGACCTGGTAGACTACTTACGAAAAAGGAATACTCTAGTCACACCGGCTAGAAGAGTTCTTCATTGCATCATTTTATGCTTCTTTGGGCCTTGGAGACTAACACACAAAAAAGAAACCCCTGGAGTCTTCTTATCGCTTTCAGACTCTCTAAAATTGAAAGCAACCACGAGCATGAACTGTCCTAGGCTCGTACAAATCCACACGACAGTACCATTCCATTATTTCATAGTCTTCTTATCGCTTTCAGACTCCTTAAAATTGAAAGCACTCACGAGCATAAACTGTCCTGGGCTCGTATAAATCCACACGACAGTACCATTTTACACACACTTATTCTAGTTCCTTAACCCATGAAGAAGTTCCCCCATGCCTCTCGGCACTATGATCGATCATCTCGGAAGAACTCCCAATTAGGTCGCCTTTGTTCAGAGTAGTCTGCAGTCTCCTTCCATTTTACACCAGCTTGAGTATCCCTCATCCCAGTCACTATCCTTGATCCATTACAGCTATGATCCCTTTCCCATCAGTCAGTTTCATATGCTACCCGATCATCCCTACCGTCATACTCTGAACAAAGGAAGTTTGAGTCCACCCACCCTACTTGCCCAGTTATCCCCCACAGTTTGTCAGTCCTACCATCAGTACTCTCACACTTCGCTTCTCCACCTCGCGCTCCTGTCAAGGAAACATCATTGCCTTGATCGTTGCAGGTCTCCCTCTGTCGACAACAACCCCTCTATTCCAGAAGATAGACCCAGAGGTCCCTGCGCCTTGGACCCATCACCATCTGTGGTGAGTGCCTATGGATCATTTTGAGAGGAGTCATCATTGCCTCTCCAAATGGTTGTTTCTCACATGCTTAACTTAAACACCTTGATCGCATCATTGAGAATCACGCAGGGCTTATATCCCTTCAGTTATTGGTCGAAGACCCCGGATTTCCCCCGACTCTAGCACATTGGTGAGTCACTTCGGAACGCCCAGTTATATGTTCCTGTGGATGTCTGGGTTGCGTTGACGATTGTATTTGGAAGCCATCCAATTATATGCTTCCTTGAGTACCCAGTTCAGTTCTAGTTCAGTGTACCATTGAGAGTGTGACCCCTTGTCACTATGATCCCGCAGCTCATCAGTTCCTTTGGTACCACACTGAGTAGCACTGTTTTCATTCCAGTGTATCAGTCCTTCAGCTCAGACATGGTCATCCCAGCAATATGTCCCAGATTTGTGTCCCCTCTGGACTCTTATGATGTACACAGTGGTTCTCTATGTATCCTACAGGTCCCCTTTTTCGGGCCTCACTGTTATTTTTTATGTATCTTGATACGAGCATGGGTATGTCCGCCTCGTCCATATATTGAGATTCTTCCTCATTCATTGTTTGAGGCCATGTATATATCAGGTCCCCATAGTTTGGACCCCATTGATTTATTGTTCTATATCTTGATACGAGCATGGGAATTCCCGCCTCATCCATATGATCAGATTATTCCTCATCCATCATTGAGGTTATGTACTTTTAGTTTTTGCAGTTTGTTCGGGATCGTTGTTCCGGGATCCAGTTTGTTTCTTCTCTTCTCCACACCCCAGGAAAACCATTAAAAGACTTATGATGTCTATCAGCCATACGATGAGCTCCTGCCCTCACACATCAGGGGGCAATCTGTTAACACCCAAAAAGTGCTCACTACCTCATCTACCCATTACATGACTCATTTTTCCATATTTCCTACCATATTTACCTTCAGAACCCTAAAAATCCCATCAAAAAAGCCTCAAAAAGGCTAAAAAACCCCTTTTCCCTCCAAAAATATCCAAAATTCCTCCAAAATATCAAAAACCCTCTAAAAAGGGAATACAAAATATAAAAAAAATGAGAAAAAAGAGGGAAAAGGAGGAAAAAACCCTATACAGCTGACCTAAACCATATGGTTCCCAAAACCATCGGCCAACACTCCACCACCAAAAACCTATAAATAGGTGATGGAGACCCCTCATTTCAAAATCCACAGTCAAGTATACCCTTACTCTGCCAAAATCTCTCTTGAAACCCTAGCTCACCCTTGAGCTACTTTCACCATTGAGAGCCCCTTTTGGCCCATTTCCACCATTGGAGAAAGAGAAGGAGCAAAGTTGGAGTTTGGAGCAACCCTCTTGGATCATTGCAAGAACTTCACCAACCTCTACACTTGAGGTAAAATTTTAATACAAAGAAAACCATTTATTATTTCTTGTCTCTTATGTCTCATGCACATGTTTAGAATAATTTCCATTTCAATGTATTGTCTTTTCATTTACTGTTTATTGAACTTCTACTAAGGAGTCCCTTCTCCTTAGTAGGTGCTCATTTTCACAAGCTAGGGAGAAAACCCTAGCTACAGGAGTGTTAGTTTCTCAAAAATTTCAATTTGATCTAGGATCTTAACTGAGAGAATAACATGTACATCATATCTACAGCATATCAATCATGGACACAATAATGCAAGCACACAAGAGACACAGAGTTTCACCGGGGAAAACCAAGAAGGTGGAAAACCCCGCAACTTCCTCAGAGATAGATAGAGCAATGATACAACCCAAGTACAAGATATAGTCCTCCTAGTAGCATCTTCTCCTCCTCCACTAGTGCGCCACTCTCCAATGATTGTGTGAGTGAAGAATAGAATGATCAAATAGAGTGCCTCCCGCACTCTATTTATACATGACTTGACTTGCCTAATAACCTTTACTAGGTTAGCCTCAACTTAACCACATAACATAATGATGACAGGGCCAAACCCCACTAGGGTGGTCTAATAAACCTTTTACCCACATGACTCATACAGGGCCGACCCCATCAAGGTGGTCTAATAACCCATCAAGTATAAGTTACGACACTTACAATATAAATGACAACACTTCCGTATAGAGGAATAATAACATCTCTATAGGAATACAATATACATAGGTGAAATACATTCCAAAGTTACAATTACATCAACACTCCCTCTTAACTAGGAAGTTATTTCTCGACATAGATCTTCTAGCACAAGTCTTCTTCTCTAGATCATCGTCACTGGATCATCGACATCGAATCATCGTCATCATCACAGCTGTTGCTATCTCAATCAATCTATGAACTACTCGTGATAGGAAGTTCTACAGAACTAGCCCTTTTTCATGATGGATGTAGGCCCACCACCTGTAGGTCTTCATCATCAGTGGCCATACTGTGGAACCTAGGACTGATTACGTGTGTCAACAAAACCTAGCACAAACTATAGGTTCTTTTACATGTTGACCTTCACAAAACCTACTTAGAGCATCCCAGGATGTTACGAGCACACTGCTCTCCATGTCTGGATCTCAATAGAGCATCCCAGGTTGTTACAAGCACACCACTCTACCTGTATGGATTTTAAAGGACCTTTTCTATGCTACCTGCACAACCTGTCCACGGCCACAAAGTATCAACCTGATACTCACCATACATCATCCTGATATACATCATCACATGATCAACCTGATCATCATCATAGCATCAACCTAATGCATATCATCTGGAGCAACATCCTGAAGCTCGTCTTCTGTGATCATCCTGATCATCATCATAGCATCAACCTGATGCATATCATCTGGAGCAACATCCTGAAGCTCATCATCTGTGATCATCCTGATCAAACAATGCATCCACCTGATACATATCATCATACATGATCTACCTGATCATACAAGTATCCACTTGATACATGTGCAAATGCTGTTACGATATTCCTATACTCCATCCTAGTCCTACTATCTTTACAGTCATTTTCATTTTCAGTCATGCATGCAAAATTAGGGTTTGCATGCATTTTGCATGCATTCTAGGTCATCAATCCCAGCACCTAGTCCTCAGCAAACTAGCCCCCGGAGCTTCTTTCAGATCATTTCTGGGCCTCCCAGTGACTAATGCGCCCTCCTTTGCTCCACTACATGACAAGGGCGCCTTCTTCACCTACCAGTCTAGTTATATTCAGTTATATTGAGTTATCTTTAGTTATTTCCTTGATTTAAGGATTAACTAACTCTTTACTGAGTTTATCACTCTGTTGGACCTCCAGTGCGACTAGATTGACCATTCTGACTCCAGTTAGAACCTATGGTGCCCTCCACTGAGCCTCCTTCACTATATTAGTGCTTCCATGTGCCAGTTACACCAACCACATTTAGTTAGACTCAGTTTGACTCTCGGTTGATCATTACTTGTGAATTGATGACTTCACTGATGAGAAGGTGGACTCCTAGTTAGGAATTGATGACTCTCCACTGATTATGGATCTGTGCATGAAGGCCAATTCGAATTCCTCCTAGTGAATTCAAATCCTCATACTCAGCATTGTATATTTACCAGTTTATTATTCTGTTAATAGTAACATGTGTAATTATTCTGCCTCAATCAGAGTTTCTTTGGATCTAAGTTCTATTGCTTGTCTCTTCTTCTATTATTCCTAAATTCTTTCATTGTGAGGTTTACATCATCTCTTTGGATCTTATGTGGGAAATATCACATGGTATCAGAGCCTTGAGAGTATATTCTACCTCCATTCTTGAGAGTTTTTTTTGCAGGTATTTTTGAAGTTCCAGCAGCAGATTAAGTAGCCTTCTATTTGCACTTGTTCAAGCAGTCAAGAGGAGCAATTCGAATGCTCCTTATTCTATACTTCTCACTCCTTTCAATTATTTCGAATGGAAGAGGAAGATGATAATACTCTTGCAATCAAGAGGGTTTACTATAATAGTTGAGAAAAAATATGCCATACCACATCAAGCTGAAAAGAGAATTAAGCACCTAAACAAAATGGATGAAGCCTTTGGATTCATATGCCTTCATATATCTGATGATCTATTGTTTCATACTGATGGATTGAAGTCTCCATATGATTTATGGATAAAATTGAGGAGTCTTTTTGGCAAACAAAACGAACTGAGAGGCTACATTCTTGAGAATTAATTAGTTGCCCTTCAACCTAGCAATTTCAAGAGCATCCAAGATTTCTTCTCCAAATTTCAGAATTTGGTTTTGCATTGCAAGCAATGTGGCATCACTAAAAGTGATGAGCAATTGATACTCTCTATATTGAGAAAACTTGGATCTCAATTTTCTGTCTTTGTATCTACCTTTCATTCTGTTCGAATGTCCATCCCTGGATGGAAGTTTCCCACCTTAAGTGACTTCATTGAAGCTCTCACTCAAGAAGAGAACAAACTGTTTCAAATGGGTGCCATCAAAACCTCCAGAGATCTAGCTCTTTTAGCTGGTGAATCAAGTGGAGCGAATGCAAAAGGGGGACAAAAAGGCAAAGGAAAGAAACCTTCAAGATCCAAGAATGACAAACAAAAGAGACCAAATTGTACCTACTGCAAGAGAGGAAACCATCCTGAGCATGCCTGCATGCATAAGAAGATTGATCTTCTAACCGAGCTTCTTGAACAAAACCAAATTGTTGTTCCAAAAGAAGCAAAGATGTCTGATTCTAGAAGTGGATCTGATGATTGTCATGCATTGATGGTTGGTTTTTCAAAGACAAAATCTCTCCTCATATATTCTGGAGCTTCCAACCACATGATGGCACAAGAAGAATCCTTCTCCTCTTTGGATCTCCAAGATGGGCCTACCATTCACATGGGAGACAACTCTCAGATTTCTGCCAAAGGTTTGGGTACAGTTCATATGGAGCATGGTAAGTTCAAAAATGTCTTATTTGTTCCTTCTCTTACAGCTAATTTGTTGTCAGTATATCAAATGACTCATACAGGATCTCCAAAACAAGCAATTTTTGGTCCAGACACAGTAGAGATTACAGAAATCTCCACTGGAAAGGTTATAGTGAATGGGATTGCAAATCATGCCTCAAAGGCATATGAGTTCTCACACTTCATGCCCTTCTCTCCAACTATTCCTTCAGATTCTGATGAAGATCGCAGTGACTTCTCTTCCAATGACTCCTATTCTAGTGAAGAAGAAGATCAAGATTTTGATGTTGAGATCATGGTTCAAGAAGATTCAGAACCAACACCTATTCTCAATCCAGATTCAAGAGAAATATGTTCTCACACAGTCCTTGCTACTACTGAGAACACAGTTGATGATTTATTTGCTTACAGAACTACTAGACTTCAGCAACATGCTAACCTTGCATTATGCCATCCATCTCTCCATAAGAGATGCAACATGATGATGGGATTCTCTCTTCCATCTTTTGGGAAGACTACTCATGTTCCATTCGCTCCAGATACAGAAAAAGTTCCTGAAAGACTTGCTTCATCCTCCACACAGTGGGAGACCTTCCTACATGGGATCAGCTTGCCAAGTCTTTTACAAAAGTTTTCACTGATGAAAGCTTCTTTCTTTTCTGCATGATGGTTCTTTGAGTTATTTACTGTTCTTTTTAGGGGGGGTATTTTTCCCATGAGGTTTTTCCCCATTTTCTCAGTTTATGGACAGTTATGTATTTTATTATCATTTCATTTATTGTATGGGTGACCTTTGGTCCTAGTTACCAGGTCCCAGGATGGATTAAGGGGGGGTGTTAGGATATTCCTATACTCCATCCTAGTCCTACTAGCTTTCCAGTCATTTTCATTTTCAGTCATGCATGCAAAATTAGGGTTTGCATGCAATTAGGATTTGCATGCATTCTAGGTCATCAATCCTAGCACCTAGTCCTCAGCAAACTAGCCCCCGAACCTTCTTTCAGATCATTTCTAGGCCTCCCAGTGACTGATGAACCCTCCTTTGCTCCACTGCATGACAAGGGCACCTTCTTCACCTACCAGTCCAGTTATATTCAGTTATATTGAGTTATCTTCAGTTATTTCCTTGATTTAAGGATTAACTGACTCTTTACTGAGTTTATCACTCTGTTGGACCTCCAATGAGACTAGATTGACCATTCTGACTCTAGTTAGAACCTATGGCACCCTCCACTGAGCCTCCTTCACTATATTAGTGCTTCCATGTGCCAGTTACACAAACCACATTCAGTTAGACTCAATTTGACTCCCGGTTGATCATTACTTGTGCATTGATGACTTCACTGATGAGAAGGTGGACTCCTAGTTAGGCATTGATGACTCTCCATTGATTATGGATCTGTGCATGAAGGCCAATTCGAATTCCTCCTAGTGAATTCGAATCCTCATACTCAGCATTGTATATTTACCAGTTTATTATTCTGTTAATAGTAACATGTGTAATTATTCTGCCTCAATCAGAGTTTCTTTGGATCTAAGTTCTATTGCTTGTCTCTTCTTCTATTATTCCTAAATTCTTTCATTGTGAGGTTTACATCATCTCTTTGGATCTTATGTGGGCAATTTCACAAATGCATGATCCACCTGATCATACAATGTATCTACCTGATACATATCATCATACATGATCTACCTGATCATACAAGTATCCACCTGATACATGTGCAAATACATGATCCACCTGATCATACAATGTATCTACCTGATACATATACAAAATACATGATCCACCTGATCATACAATGTATCTACCTGATACATATCATCATACATGATCTACCTGATCATACAATGTATCCACCTGATACATACATAAATACATGATCCACCTGATCATATCAAGCATCCAACATGATGCATATACAAATACATGATCCAACTGATCCTATCAAGCATCAAACATGATGCATATACAAATACATGATCCAACTAATCATATCAAGCATCCAACATGATGCATATACAAATACATGATCCAAATGATCATATCAAGCATCCAACATGATGCATATACAAATACATGATCAAACTGATCAAAGCATCCAATTGATGCATATACAGAGCAGTAATTGGAGGATCATCCTGATGCTCATCATCCAGCGCTTACATCCACACCCATGGGAAGGATCCTCCTCTCACCATGCTTGGAATGGCTCCTACAAATCTGTCCATCACTTATTCCTCTAAGTGTCGTCAATCTAAAGAACACCAAGCCTCTCTCTGAAGTACTCAAACTTCACTCTGGCTAGTGGTTTCGTCAACACATCTGCAACCTGCTCATTCGTCACAACATACAGGAGATTCACTGCTCCTCCCTACACCATATCCCTTGATATTTTATCTCAATGTGCTTCAACTTGTCATGGAACACTGGATTCTCAGACAGCTTCACACAACTCTGGTTGTCACAAAAGATACCAGTAGCATCCAACAGGAGATCAAATAACTCAGACAGTAGCTTCTGGAGCCATACTACCTCACAACTAGCCGAACAAGCTGCAACATACTCTACCTCAGCTATACTCAGTGCTACACAGGACTGCTTCCCGCTAAACCATGAGATCACACCCGATCCCATACTGAAGTAGCACCCAGATGTGCTCTTCCTATCTGCAGCACTGCTTTCCCAGTCCGAATCAACATACCCTACAAGTTAAACTTTTGATTTGCATCATACTTGAGCCCATAATCAATTGTACCCTTCAGGTACCTCAGAATATGCTTTGCAGCTATCAGGTGAACATGTCTCGGATCTGTCAAGTACTGGCTCAAGTTTTTCACCGCAAAGCAGATATCTGGTCTCGTGTTCGTCAGGTACATCAAGGACCCAATCATCTAGCGATACACAGTGACATTAATCGGATCAGATGAAGCATCACACAGAAGCTTCAGGTTCAATGCCATAGGTGTGGCCATGGCCTTGCAGTCCATCATCCCGAACCTCTTCAGGATCTCTACTGCATACTTCGCTTGTCCAAGGAAGATTCCATTTTCACTTTGCCACACCTCCATGCCTAGAAAATAGTGCATCATCCCCAAGTCCTTCATCTTGAACTCGGCAGCAAGCTTCCTCTTGGTATCGGTAATCAGTCTATCCTCTCCTGTAACAAACAGGTCATCCACCTACAAAAGTAGTATTACTGGATTGCCTTCCTCAACCTTGTAGTAAATGTTGGAATCCACTTTACTCTTGGTAAAGCCCAAACTGGATAGAAAGTTGTCTATCCTACCATACCAAGTCCTAGGAGCTTGCTTTAAGCCATACAAGGCTTTCTTCAATCTGCACACATATGACTCCCTGTCATGTGTCTCAAAACCAAGTGGCTTCTCCACATACACTTCCTCTTCGACTACACCATTCAAGAAAGTTGTCTTGACATCCATCTGGTGTATCTTCCATTTCATCACTGCAGCCAGAGAAATTACTATTCTGATGGAAGTGTATCTAGCTGCAGGTGCAAAAGTCTCTTCATAATCAATCCTTCTTTCTAGGAGAAGCCACGACCTATAAACCTCGCTTTGTATTTCTCCATGCTACCATCTGCAGCATGCTTGATCTTATAGATCTATTTGGAAGTCACAACAAACTTCCCTTCAGGTCTTGGGACCACATCCCAAACATGATCGATTGGTACTTCTCGACCATGGCATCCTTTTATTGTATCCTGTATCCTGGGAACTTCAGATTCTTCAATATCTTCAATAGATAGTTTGAACTTCGTTGCTGGAACAAATGTTGTAGTCCTTCTTTTGTAGGTGATGGTATACGATCTTTCCTACAAAGCAAGTTAAATTGCATGATTAGAAACATCTCATAGTTTTTAGAAAAAATTCTTACACATAAAGAAAAATGTCATACGGTCATGCAATTATTTTAGCCAATGCTTCAATACAACATTTATCCATATCCCGTAACTTTCTAGATGCCTTCTAATATCTACCATAACATTGTTAAGAGTGTGCACAACTCCCAACATGTCAACAAAGAGGTTTCATTCTAGATAAGTAGCAGTGGAATGTTGTACATTGCCATAGGCCACTTACCCATCATATGCATATTAGTAGTATATTGTTCATTAATGAAATTATTCTAATATGCATAATACTCAACCTAAGTTTGGGAACATAATCATATACATCATTGATCAATATTATTTAAACACTCAAATATACAAGAAATGACAATTCAAATACTTATCTTTGTTTGTTTGTTGGGTGGACTCCCTCTCAATCTTTGTTTCCTTGTAGGAACTACTGGAGTGTGCTCCCTCTTGATCTTTGCTTCCTAGATTACCTGTCCTTGAACTTATATCCATCCTCGATCACTATGCATACTTACTAGTATCATCATTGTGTTATCCTCAAGGTCTCATACATACATTCATTAGTATAATCTTAATACTATAAAAAAACATTATGATTCTGAGTAATCTTAAACATGTATGGTCAAGATCATTTCATACACAGATAATTTATCACAATTCTTTTACTCATGCATATTCCTATTTGACCATAGGACTTTTCTGGTTAGTCATATCATCAATCAAAGTAAGTAGCATAATATTCCTAAACCCATGATTACTCAACCCTATAACTTCATGAATAATCATTATCAATCATACCAAGTATACTTATATAAGAGATCCTATCACAAGGTAGGATTCTAACTTGATATAGGAAAAACATACCTGGATTAATATGTTAGTTGGTTATGTCTAACATACCCACATGATGTCTTCTTGTTCTCTTAAATGACTTGCGCTAGTGACCTGCATATCTCATAAGTTAACCATTGTGGAACCAAATTATACATACCTTGTAAGTAGAGCTTCTATGTGATCCACGACTATGGATGAGTCTTTTGTCTTCATGTCACCATGGTCATATGTTCTTGATCTAGAACTGGATTTGTCTTTCTAGATCTACCTTTCATATTAGCGGACAACATCATCCTCATACAACACCACAATGCATTAGTACAATCATAAGTGTTATAAACCTAATTAATGAATATCTTCTATCATGCATTCATAATTTTACTAGGGTGATAAGACAGGTCTAAAATTAGTCAAGACTATTACTAAACTTAATAACATGAAGACAAACATATCATAAACTTAATCATGAACATATTTCAAAACATACATGTAAGTCATACCTATCAAGATTGCTTGTAATATTCTTATGTAAGGCCTTAGCCTCATCTCCCTCTGAAACAGGAACTTCTTCACTTATGCAGGTGACCAATCCATTCTCTTCTAGGATTAACCCAATCCACTTTGATTTGTTGAAACTGGATCTAGAGTTGGATTAGGGTTTGTCAAAGAAACCCTAAAAACTCAAACTTTGAATTTCAAACTTCTGAAAGGATAGAAAGATGCACCTTGATGAGTTGATCAACCCGGTATACTCAGAATTTGAAAACTGCAAAGTTTCACCCATCAAACTTGTTTTTCAATCTTCTGGATTCACTCAGAGGACCCTAAATTAGGGTTTGATTTTCCCGGAGCTTCACCCAACCAAAAGGTTTGATCCAAATCTCTAAACTTCAATTTTTCCAAGGATCTTCCAGCTATGGTCACAGATTTCAAAAAATCCCATTTTTGCAGAAGCCCTAATTTTTCACCTTTCCGATCAAAGTCCCGAACTAGGGTTTGATCAAGCCCGGCCTTCTTCCCAACCAAAAAATTCGATCTTGGTCTCTAAATTTCGATTTTGATGAGGAGCATCCAGTCGTGGTCTCTGATACAAAAAATTCCAACATTCTCCGAAACCCTAAATCCCCGGAGCCATGAATGAAGGTGCTCAAAATCCAATTCTGTTTTGACAGAAATATGCACCTGATTGTTTCTGGTGTAACTCATAAATTTTAGATCTACGGGGTCTGAAAATTCTTCCTGTGGTAGCTTGGCCTGTTATCTTTCCAACCCCACAGGTTTGACCTCAAATGGATTCTCTGAGAGATAGTTATGCTAAGTGTCGCAACGTGACCTGTTTATGGGATAAAAAAGGAGAGCGAACTTGTACGGAATGCCACGTGTCACTATTTCCATTTCAGCACTTGAGAAATTACAGTCCGTTCCCTACCTACCACTTTTTATGAAATTTCAATTGGAGCTTCCTAGCCCAAGTTGTGACCTTTTTTCCTAGGTCACTTGTTTATGACTGAGATCTGGAAGAGGCAGAAACCCTATATTGTATAGATCATAAATCTTAAAGTACAACGAATTAGATGCTCTCCTTTGGACACAAGGTACATGGGGATCTTATCTTCGACCTGTAATATTTTCAAATCCTGAAACTTCGCCAAAATGAATTTATAGCGAAATTTCTACGATGATTGGTTTTTGCTATATCAAGCCCTAGCTTCACAAGTGTAACAAGTGCCATAAATGCCATACCATGCCTTCTTTCAGGCTAGCTCTGATACCATGTTAGTTTTTCAGAAATTTCAATCTGATCTAGGATCTTAACTGAGAGAATAACATATACATCATATCTACAGCATATCAATCATGGACACAATAATGCAAGCACACAAGAGACACAGAGTTTCACCGGGGAAAACCAAGAAGGTGAAAAACCCCGCAACTTCCTCAGAGATAGATAGAGCAATGATACAACCCAAGTACAAGAGATAGTCCTCCTAGCAGCAACTTCTCCTCCTCCACTGGTGCGCCACTCTCCAATGAGTGTGTGAGTGAAGAATAGAATGATCAAATAGAGTGCCTCCCGCACTCTATTTATACATTACTTGACTTGCCTAATACCCTTTACTAGGTTAGCCTCAACTTAACCACATAACATAATGTTGATAGGGCCGACCCCCACTAGGGTGGTCTAATAACCCTTTTACCTACATGAATCATACAGGGCCGACCCCATCAAGGTGGTCTAATAACCCATCAAGTATAAGTTATGACACTTACAATATAAATGACGACACTTCCGTATAGAGGAATAATAACATCTCTATAGGAATACAAACACTTTTGTATAGAGGAATAATAACATCTCTATAGGAATAAAATATACATAGGTGAAATACATTCCGAAGTTACAATTACATCAACAAGGATAAGCTTTTGCATTATTCCATCCATCCATCCCACATAGCAGCAGCATACAAGTTACCACACACTCAGGTCCTGTTGACTGAAGAATGGCTTCAAAGTCTTAATATGGACACTCTTGAGTATGCTAAGAAATTCTTACTAACGGGAAAACAACTTAGGACGAAAGCGAGTGGATAATATGAGTGCCAAACCCTGAGAACCCCCTTTAGGATCATATCCTTGATGTTAAGCAGGATTTTCGGAAAAGAAGACGGGACTGTTTACAAGTTGAATTGGATACCCCTAGTTCACCAAGTAGCCTTGCACGGTACAATCTTTAACTAGGCAGATATCATCTCAGATAGTCTGTCATCAACAATAGCAGCTGCTAAAGGGGGTTTGACTCAAGGAAAGGCAATATTTTACATGTCTTCATACCTTATGGATTGCATATTGTCAAGGCATCCTTTCCCTAATTTGGGATGCATCTGGAATATAGTTGATTCCCCGGTCTATATAACGTAGGAAATCCTGTGGGCCCATAAGTATGTGAGCCACTATAAGATGATATGTGAGGAATTTATCATACCCCTCTACTGGTTGATTCTAAACAGAGAACCAAACTTCTTGTTAGAAAATGCCATGACATTCATTCAAGAGTATGGGGATTACTATTTCTCGCAGGAAGGCACGTACATCAGAATGTATGGAGGCTTCCGAGCTCCGTCCCTTCTGCCCAAGTATGCGATCGATTTTGTGGTCCATAAGGAGGCAGTAAGACAGGTTTTTATCAATGGTATGGGAAAGATCTTGCATGATAAAAATATGTCTTCTTTTCCACCTCTACCTTTTTGCATCGGAGCATACAAATTCCTAAGATTAAAATGGTCGAAACCTTTGTCCAATATTTGGAGGCATTCCATTTTGGTGAAAAGAGTTTTGCAAGGAATGATAGCTAGGGAAAGGTGGCTGAGCATTGTGTAATGGTCAAAGTTCATTGTGATTATGCTAATCACTTTGACAAAGATGAAGAAATATTCAGAAGATCTAGCAATATGACTGAGCTCAGCAAGCACTTCCGTCCCAAAAGTGGGGGTAGTTCTAGCACTGCTGCCAAAGCTGCACAGCAAGCAGTATATTTACAATTAGAAAAATATGAGCAGAGGTTTAAAGAAGAAGCTGAAAGGGTTCAGAAAGAAGAGGCCGATAGGATTCAAAGAGAAGAGGCCAACAGGATTCAAATAGAGGAAAATGAAATCGTTAGGAAAGAAGCGGCTGAAAGAATTCAAAAAGAAGAAGCTGAGAAGTTGAAAGAAAGAGCAGAAAAGGAAGCAGCTGAACAACAGAAGAAGAAAGAGGAAGAAGATAAGTCCAAGAAATTTGTGGAAACAGGAAGCCCGAGCATGCAGAACATGGACTCAGACCAAACCCAAGTATCTAATGAAATGATCACAGAAGGACACCTCCCCTTGGAGGAGCTCGGACTCGTACCATTTACCCTGTCAAAGGGATACACTGTGGCTCAATTGGACACAATCGTCTTTGACCGTAATAAAAAAACCATCTTAAGAATGAGTGAAAAGAGACTAAAAGTGGGATCCAAACCGGATGGCGTCACTATACAAGAGAACACTATCCTAGACGATACACACAAAGATCCCATAATCATGGCATCTGTCAGTGTGGATGCTACTCAAGCAAGTGAAGATAATATTAGCAAGATAATGAATGATGTTGAGCGGATCAAGGAGAAATTGCTTAAATTAAAAGGTAATCTAGTGAAAGAGCGAGCAGAAGGGATAGAATGGAAAAGGAAATATCACACCCTGCTATGCGAGAAAGAAAGAATAATAAATGAATACCAGAGCTTGGATGAGGAAAAGGAGGCCTTAACTGTTCAGTTAATGATATTGGGAGGAGAGAACAATGATCTTGAAGCTCAGACTACTCAGCTAGAATCAAGCAAGGCAGCTTCCAACCAACGGGTTGAAGGATTAAAAGATGAGGTAGAGGAATTGGAAAGGGAGTAAGAATATTTAACAGGACAGCTAGAGTTGGCGGACAAAAGAAAGATAGATATATCTTCGTTTTGTGATCAAGCCTGTAAAATCCTAGAACAAATATATCATTCTCAAATGATTCTCACAGAGAATATATATAAGATGAAGAAAATGATGGCGCGAATGGACGAGATATCTGCGGAATCACAGGCGGTCAGGCAAAAGCAGTATGATGTTGTAGAAAAGATGAGAAGCCAAATGGTCTGGAGAGAGACAAACTCTGAATACCCTAAAAACTTGCATCCTAAAACAGCAGCACATTTGAAGTCAAAGATGGAACTTTTAGAATTTTGCAGGAGAGCTTCCATAAAATTGAATAATGACATCCTAAGGATTGTTCACAAGTGTCAAGATTTATATAAGAAAACCAGCAGGTTCATGAAAAGTGCCATCTTTCTCTGCTCCCGCCAATGGAAAAAATTCCTTCAAAATATTTGCGCATGACAGAGTTGTAGAGTGGATTACAGGGGGAGTTAGAATACATCAGAAAGCTGGATGCTCTCACTGAGGAAGACATACATCATTTTGTGGGGAAAGCATCTATAAATGCATATTTCCTGGAAGATAGTTGCACAACAGCAGAAACAGGGAGGGAACACGTTGAGACTCAATTATCATATCATGAAGTCTCTTTACAAGTTTTGGAGCCCAGCGGGCTTAATATCATTACTGAAGAAGCCAATGCATGGGGGGAATATTTTTCTAGTTAGTTGGGCCCACATAAATTCGAATTTGTAAATATCTTTTATATTTTCTGATGTAAGCACTAAAAGGAAACTTTTTGGGAATCTTAGGGTTAGGTTAGATGAAGAGGCACTAGAAGACAAAAATTGTGTAATATAAATAGAGGAAAGGAATACATATGAAGGAATTTTGGTAGGTACAATAGAGCTGGACTATTTTTGTATGAGAACTATTTTTCTGCTTAATAAAGAAGGATCTGTTGCCTGGGAAAAGCTAGCACAAATATTTTGCTTGGAATATGTGGAATTTCATGTGGAACTAATTCTTCGTACATTCATATTGCATATTGTGAGATCGTTCTAAACTGTCTTGAATTACTTCATGGAATGATTTTATTTCCTGTGTAAATTTTGATGTGCTTATTGAGTAATATAATGCTTTAATTATATCAGAGTTATCTTTGGTATCTTTCTTTCTGGTGTAAATGTGCTTATTATGTTGAAACAACTATCTGTGAGGCTTTTATGTGCATTTCCAGTTTATTACTCTTAATTCAGATTTGCTCCTTGCAGGGATAGTTTAGATAGTTTAGTTAGATCATATAGATTAGATAGACTACATGCATTTAACTAGGGAACTTGCATCTCATCTTTAAATAAAAAATACATAAACGGTGGACCGGGACGCAACTGGTAAAAAACTAAACTTTAAATCACACATGGTAGCCGGGGGCCGTTAACTGGACGGATTCCCTACACCAAACGGTGAGTGATCTAATTGAGCTTTCTTACCGGGGAAAATCCCTAACTGCCGGTGCTACGAATTTCGGGGCATCAACACCTCCCCACCCAAGTTCTATTCTCATAGGTGATATGATGAGCTCATGCACTTAATAATCAAGTTTTGAGCCTAAGTACCATCCTCGAAATGAGGATAAGTGCTTGGGAGGTTTTCGCTAGGAAATTTACCTAGAAAAAAAAGTAAAGTGTTAAGCCTTGAGTCATAACACATTGCATTGCTATATTATATTATTTTGTCATCATTAATCGGCTAGGCCTTTTAATTATAGTTGCACCCTTTATATCTTACGTATAAAAAGGAGACCTTGTTTTAGGAATCATCTCATCTTGTGAATTTTATATATTGTAAGAGAGGGTTTCCCCCTCAAATTTGTACCCTTTATATCTTACATATAACAAGGAGACCTAGTTTTAGGAATCACCTCATCTTGTGCATTTTATATATTGTAAGAGAATATTTCCCCTCAGAGAGGCTTCCATTCATCTACCATTTATCTTTTTTAAGGCATGGAATTACTCATTTCTTCTATTTTGTGTTATTTGAGATATTTGGTCCACAATATTTGGTATCAGATCAGATAATCCTTGGGTTTGGCTCCTTCAAACAAGTCATCTTATTGTTTTCATTCCAAATATTTTTTCGAAGAATTTTCAAAGTGCAAAATTTTTAAGTGTTGAGAGGATACAACAAAGTATCATGGGTAAAAATTTTAGATTCTAGTTTGCTACACTTTTGGAACTATACATTGTGGAAGCTAGGGGTTTTTTACTAGTCTGAAACAAGTGTTTTAGGAATATATATATAAAGCTACAAAGCTCTAAATCAAGTGACGTTGGTTTCATTGGAAAAAATAAAGACTAGGATGTTTTGGTTCCAAATTTCATACCTAGAAGTGAAGTATCAGTGTGTGTTATTCCATACAAGTTTGTTCTCCTTAAATAGGGAAAAAACAACAAGTTATGGTATTGTGAGAAAAATTTCCTATTTGAAGGTCCAAAATTGATAAGACTAGTGGGAGATTGAATATAACAACTCATAGTACATCTTGTAAAAACTTTAGCAATAGAGCATCAAAATTAGCGATGTTATTACAAGTCAAAGTTCATCATAGAAGACAATCACCAAATAAGGGATTAAAAAGGTATGCTAACTTGAAACTTATATAATTTTTATTGGAATATCTATTTGGGGTTATTCAGAGTGTGATAAAGAAAAAAAGAGGATAATTTTAGCTAAATATTATTTTTGGCTCACATGGAAAAAGGTGTTTGAATTTGTTTACACTTGCAAAACCTCTAGAGAGATCATCATTAACACCAAAAGGAATGAATATGTTGAATTTACGATGTCCAATATGGAAGAGAAAATGACAAGCATGGAAGCTACAATGGCAAGGAAGGCTGACATCATAGATATGTTTAAGGGAAGAAGAATCTGAAGTTTTAAAAAATGACCTCAAAGAGATGGCCAACAAAGATGATCTCAAAGATATAGAGGGGAATTTAGTTAAGATTCCTCTATACCCTTAATTTTCCTCTCGAAGAAGATGATAGGGTTGATTTGTGATCACATATAGAGAAAATCAAAGCACACTATGAGATTAAGAGGTTTGATTCCTAGACACCTTAACATAATCACTCCAAGATCCACATCATCATGGGTTCAAATTAGGTTGAAGGAACTACTTCATTCCCAATATTAATGTGAGAAATTTTGATGGCAAGGATCCAATGACATGAATATTACAGCTAGAGCAATCCTTTGTTCTACACCAAGTGCCACAATTTAAAAAGGAAACTATTGCATCCTTGTATTTAGAACTTGATCAATTTATGTGGTACCACTCGCTTTGTGATCATAAAAAGGACTATGTTGTCTCCTAGTTTGATTTTAAGGATTATGGGGACATTAAGAGAAAACACATTCTTAGCCAATTGATAATTTTGATGCAAAGATGTCCAGTTATATAACACATTGAACACTTTCAAAAGTCGAATATCAAAGTAAAGAACATTCCAAAATATCATTTTTCATTAAAAATGTGTGTGTGTGTGTCTGTGAGAGAGAGAAAATGTCATTTGGTTCTAAATTGAGTGGTTGTGAGGAGGTTATACTCCTCACCTAGGTTAAAATCCCCAATGTCGAGACATGCATAAACTAGTAATCGATGGACTCTTCATGAGCTAATAATTGGTGAACCTTAATTGATGGACTCTTTAAAATAACATTAATTCCATTTCAACATGTTGAACTTTTCACTTTGATCTCTTAAATATTTAATATGACCCATTTTCTCTCTAATGACATATTAAATATAACTTTAATCATTTTCTAAGGTAAAAGGTTCTTAGGATAGATTTACTCCTTTGATAGGGTAATCTTCCATTCATTTTAATGGTACTTTAAGGTATTCTTAGGCCTTCTTCACCATAGGTTATGTGACCCCAACATCATGGTCATGTGACCCCAACAACATTATTTAGAGGCTTCTTCACCTTTCACACCAACATTTCTTAAGGGAAAACCTAATTATGGACATTTTTAGGGTTTTGATCCATATGTGTACAACACAAATTAGTGTCTTCCCATGAGGGTCATGTGTAACTGCTACACCATAAGTGGACCACTTTGGAGGTTATATACACATAGAGTTTGACATCAATGAAAACATTATTCAATAGGATGTAGGATGCTTTGTATCATGATATTAGTTGTTATCAGGCGATAGCTTTAGAGTGAACACATGGAGAGAGAAAGGGCACGAATATGGAAACATGGATCGACATTGCAGCTATAATATTTGCAAGATCATGACCAAATATACCAAAAAATACTTGTATAGATAAAGGCCCGCTCAAGGCCAAGGCCCCACCATCGATTTAGTGTTAAAATTGATGCATATGGTTTGTGTGTTATCCAAGCACAATAGAAATTGTAAATATCATGTAAATATGCATTAAAATAAAACACCCACAACTAGCTATGCAATGCAATGCAACAAGAGTATGGGGGCATGATTTTTACAAGGAATTGGGAGGGAAATATTCAAACCCTTGGAGCCAATCAAGTCAAGCCAAGTGTCAATGAGAGAACCCATGAACCCTCAACTACCCATTTTGACATATGCACCCATGTTGGGCGTGGCCCAAGTAGGGACCAATTTTGTGGAAACATGATTTTGAGCTGCGCAGTAGAAAAGCACAGCAGTTAGGAGAGCACAGCTTGTTGGACATATTCAGCAGCGTAGCTATGCTGATGCGCAAGACCCGCGTAGCAGTAAGTTTTGGTAAGAAGGTAGAAGAAAAGGTCGGGCGAAGAAGTGACCTATTTTTGGTAAAGAGTTGGACGAAGGAAGGAGAAAGCGACCTATTTGGAATAGTGGCGGCAAGCAGTTGAGAAGATAGTCCACTACGTTGACAGAGACACGCAGGCGGCAGAGGCAGAAAGAGACAGGCCACGATGCAGTTGTAACTATTTTGAGGATTGCGGCTGTCAGAGGAGCATGCGAGCCACGAGTGGCCCTGCAGGACGACCTCAAGCAGGCGAAGGAAGCTGTTGACGGCGACAGTCAGGATGGCAGTTAGCCATGCCATGTTTTGAAAACCTAAGGGTTTTGCCTACGAATTGTAAAGACATGACCTATGGGCATGATCTATAAATAAGGCATTTTTGTATAGGGAAGGTTTACTCTTCATTTGGGGATATTGTTAGACTTTTGAGCGAGAATCATTGTAAAGGCTCTGTAGCTGTGTGCACAGAGACCTATCTGAGAGAGAAGCGAGTCTACAGCTGAGTGCGCAGACCAAGAGCAGTTGTACCCTTCCCAAAATATCAATATTAACAACCGTTCTTGTGGACATAGCCTCCATCCGGGGGGTGAACCACGTTAAATCTTGTGTAGTGAGATTGTCTATATGTTTATGCTTGTTCTATCTGTTTGCTTACTATGTATGTTTAAACTCTCAATTATCAGTGATTGGTTAATGCTTTTGTATGTATTCGCCGTAGAAGGAAATCAGGATAATATGTTAAGTGTTTCACGAATGGATGATTGATGAATGCGAGTTGTTCTAAGTAGGTGAATGTATTGGCCGTGGCTAGACATGTATGTAAACAATGAAGGGTTGTGTAATCGTGTTAATGTGTAATACTGGTAGGCGCAGGACTGATAGTTTGTCTGCGTGCACCAAGCGTAAGGTTAAATAATCATTGGTAGGGATTAAAGGGATAAGTACCTAGTAAGTCCTTAACAAGTTGCCATCGAAGTGGGATTGCATAAGTCTGTTGCATTATCCCATCAATCGAATAAGGTCGACCCGCGTGATCTGTAGCCATGCCAAGTGCGCAGCTTTCCAATTAAAGAAGTATCACCCGCGACGAGGACAGTCGTCGCGCGGCCCAGAGTCGTAACACGAGCACCTAGAGTGTTGCGCAGTGGTTTTGTCATGTCAACTCATCACCTTGTTGTAGAAATCTAATTCTGCAACACCCCCATAGCTTCGCCTCAGGTGAGACCTCAACCTGTGTGCAGGTTGTTGCCAAAAGGGCCGGTGAAAAGGGGTTTTGTTGGTTAAGTCTAAAACCGCAAAGAACCTGGGTCTACACTGGAAAACCTCTAGATCAGTTACCTACACCAACAACCCAATCATTTATTTCTTCCAAGAGTTGGTTGAGATAGTTAATGCTTTGGGATTGGAGAGGTATGGCTATCCAAATTCGGGTATGGGAAAGCCACCATTTTGGAAAAATGTGTTTTTGGCTTCTTGGGCAAGAAAAGAGCCATGAATTGCTCCCCAAGCCATTATCCATCAACCAGTTTGGCTCCCTCACGATTTTTAAGCTACCTGGATGTTTTCCCTCACAATTTTATGAGTTTTCATCCATTTTTCTTCAGCTGGGAGGTCGTTTTTGAGTTGCAGAATGTCTGGAAGGAAGAGGAATCCAATTTGGGGGTTTAGGGAGGTTGTTTTTTCCATTTAAACGCCTATATACCTAAGGGGGAAATTGTTTCTTCCCTATGGTCGAATTTCTCTCCCCATAATTCATTTTGGGTGTGCCACGAAGTGGAAGAACCAATGGGGACCCTATTTTGTAAATACCATTGTTAAAAATGTGTATCTATGCCCAATACTTGTGCTTGTTGTGTGTAGAAAGAGTATGATGGGGTATGAGTTATGGGTATCCATTGCTTTGGTTGTGCATGAGCTTGAGTGTTCCCTTCCCTTGTAGAAATCATGCCCAACTTGGGGGTGGAAGTTGTGTTGAGAGATTGATGAACACAGCTGGCCTATGGCTGGGTGGAACGTTACAGTTGCATAGCTAGTTGCTTAGGAAAACTTCACCATCATGATAAGTATTCTCAATGTGTTTTACTTCTGCATTGTTTTATTTGATGCATGTTATCAATATGTTGGAAATTGCATGATATATGTGTGTGTAGAAGAAATTTCATTCCGTTGTGTTTAATAGATTTATACATCTGCACACACATGTGTTTTTATTTGTATGAATCTGTTCATAATGAATGGGGCTGATTTTTTGTAAAATCCCTAGAATTGTAGTCATGTTCCCTTCCTTGCGTTGGATCGACGGGGGGGGGCGTGAAAACCACATGGAAATTGTCACTTCATTGTTTAAAGGACCAACATAATTGCCCATTGTTGTCATGATGGAGACAGATAGGGTGCAGCACATCTAAGTATATCTAAGAATGGAATTTGATTTCTTTGTTTTTGCATTAATACCAGCTTGAAATAATGTTGATCTCTCAACATGATCCTTGCAAAACTCACAAGGGGAAAACTTTATTTTCTAGCAGGGACACTGGTTTTTTAGTTCATACATGTACATATTGTACTTAATTCCATGAATGTTATATATTTTGTTTTGAAAACATATTTAGAAATGTAAATTAAAGAAGATGGAGTAGGATATTCATATGCTCTCAGTGGCATGGCATTCCCTCACTGCTCGAAGAACACAGTGGTTTGTTTGAAGGACAAACTTCAGAGTGTTCTCAAATTGGCCTATTCTACACTTTCTAAATATCTCAGACAAACAGGCTTTGGAATTATTTGATGTTATTGATTTTATCATTGCCATTATTTACCTTATCTTGTTGACTTTAGCTTTACTAGATTTTTTGTTTGGCATTGTAATATTTGGAAAACTCATCATGTTAATGTTTTACATCGCTAATGTATAATTATATAATATATTATATTTAAGAGTGTTAGCGCAATGGAAGAGCACATTCCTTACAGGCATGAGGTTGGTGGTTCAATTCCTCCATGCCCTATCTACAAAAATCAATGACCAATTAAATGACCAGTTAACGGCAATGTGCAACGACTAAATAAATGACCAATTAACATCAATCAATGACTAAATAAATGTCCAATTAATTGCACTCAATGATTAACTAAATGACCAACTAACTGCAATCAATGACTAATTAAATGGCCAGTTAACAACAATCAATGAATAAATACATAACCGGTTAACAACAGTTAATGACTAAATAAATGACCGGTTAACAACAATCAATGACTAAATAAATGACCAGTTAAGAGCAATCAATGACTAAAACAATGACTAAATATACGACTAAATTGATCAATTAGAACAACCAATAAACGACTAAAAAAATTTAGTCACGTATTTAGTCACATTATAAGCGAGTGGCAATAAATGACTATTAGTCACTTATATGCAATTTTTAGTAGTTTTTTAAGTCATTTATCTCACCTTTTCTACTAGTGATAGAAAATTTCACAATCACATTTAGCTAATAAAATACCCACATTCACATATGTTGTGTAATGGCCACCTCCCATGCTTCCATAATGGTTACTCACTTCATATAGCTCATAAATATTGGATTGACAAAGCCCATTACACAATGAGAAATAAGTGACTAGGCGAGTAAAAATGTTAGTCACCACTGTTTTTTCAAGGGATAAACAACTAAAATTGAGCAATTTCAAGTGATCCAACTAAAAACGACTAAGATAAATGATTAATTTAGTCACTAGATAAAATATACGACTAGATAACAAGTGAATAAAATAAAAATAACTTAAACGACTAATACAAATATGACTAGCTAACAACGACTAAGAATATGAATTAGTCGTTTATGTTAGTCATTTTTAGTTGTGTCACCCCATAAATGGAAAATTAAAATTTAGTAAATTTTAACATTGTAGATGGATTTAGAGACCCGAATAACATTAATTATGTCACTCAGCAATGGAAAATTACAATTTTGACAATGCAGTGTTACAATTTACTAAATTTTAACACTGTAGATGGATTCAGAGACCTCCTAGGGGTTATTTGATTGAATCCATCTGCAGTGTTAAAATTTAGTAAATTGTAAAAATTCATTGTCAAAATTGGAATTTTCCATTGTTGGATTCCATCAAATAATTTATCAAAAAGGGAAGAATGAGGGATTGTGGTTTAATAAATTACGGGATTACTAATTATGTGAGGTTAATATAACAGGTTAGTGGAGTAGAGGCCCATTGGTTAGAATGTAAAAAAATATAATTAACCCACATATCACCTCTAACCTCCACAAGCTCTCCTATGTCAATGGCCAATAATTGAAACTCCTTTGCATATCACCTCCCATTACATTATGCATGTATCAGGATATGCATTTCTTATTCTGCATGCAAGCTCCTTCAATTGGTGGTAATGTGGCGGTCGGATCCAATACCACCCGCATAAATCCCAACATGCCAAAACTATTCCCTAACCCCTAATCCAAGGGAATATATATTTAATGGTTAATAATATTATAGTATTATACCAATATTAGAGTGTGGTCTATCAACAAGTAGCGAGGTGAGTGGGCTTGTATGAACATAGAGAATCGGGTTCGAAATTACCCTCCTTGGGCATGATTATAATTAATATGGCCTTGTAAATATAAGAAGTATCTCTCAATATATGTGTGTGTGTGTGTGTGTGTGCGTGTGTGTGTGTGTGTGTGTGAAATTATTATAAATAATGTTTCTAATAGCCTCCATAAGGGTGTGGCCATATACATTAAACCATAAAGAATGCACCTCCCCCACCTTAACTTTGCACTCAATAAAGGCGTCCAAATCTATATATAGGGCACTAAGCAATAGCTCCCCTAGTGCATATACTCTATCATGTACTATAACTTTGTACACTAGAGAGTCTAATATACTCCCAAGAATAACATTGCTGCCATATATATGATCTCATAGCATACTCAATGTAAGAAATAACCATCTTGATCCAAGTATCATGCTCTAAAAATGTTGTGGTAAATATGCCTATGCTCCTTGTTTAATGGGATATCTATATACTTGTGTTATTACGAAGTGTTTGAACATTGACCTAAACTCCCTCTCTAACCCAACATGGATCCATCCACTGAAAGACTCCATCTATACCCTCTCCCATTTGATAGGTAATCCAATGATCTCATAAACATCCTTTGAGGTGGGTGCCATCGCAGATGGAAAATGTGTGTGAAATTAGATCCTGATAAGAGAGAAGCATAAGTAGCTACTCAAGGACTATATAAAATATCTCTATGTAGGCTACTCTCTAGGTCTAAATGCCGCATTATATATAAGTCTACATTGAATGACCCATACCTTTACTACCTCCTTACCTATCTTGAAATGTATATAGATTTAAATTTGTTATTTAGGAAAGATTTATACTTTAATTTATATAAGTTAAGATATTCTTGGTATTGGAACACCAAGAAAATAGAAAGGATTAGAAAGGTTGTTTGGTAGGAATAATAAGTATTTAGTTTAATAAGTTGTTAGTATAATTAGGTTGGAAATAAGAATACAAACCACAAACATATTCTTAAAATTGTCAGGTTTATAAATAATAATAATAATAATAATAAGAGGATACAAAGGTAAAGGCTTAGGATATATAGAATTAGCATAGATTGTCTTTGGTTGAAATTATTGGAATAATAAATAGAAAGAAAATGAAAGATTTAATTGTTAGTATTATGTATTGTATCATTTAGTAGGAAGTGGCATATATAATTTTTACTGTTATATTATAATATAAATATCGTAAACCAATATTAAAACCAAAAATACCAATAAAAACCATATAAAATAAATTAAAATATATATAAAAAACAAAAAGATATAAAAAAAAACACAAGGTGTTGAATGGTGGGAATTTTGGGAATTTTTCAGGGTTCTTGTGTTTTTTTGAGGGGGCGCTCTAATATTTGAGGATGAACTTGCGTGGAGAAGGTTCCCGGACCAAATATGATCTCTTCATTGCCATATATCCCTGCTTGATTGATTGCTCGGCATTGGTTGTTAGGGGGGAATAATTTCCATCATTTCATGGGCAAAAATGGAGGGTGTAGAGGCTTAAAGAGGCTGTAGATCCCATCCATATCCTTGGATCGTATTATAGTTGCTCTCTTCTATGAAGAGGAATACCGTATACTGTTGGTCCAGTTATTTGGGTGATTTGCTACTCTCAAACAGTGGTTATTCTCTTCTTCCTTGAGACTTTCCCATTCAGGTATTAATCATTTTATGTGGTTTACTTCAACATAGATTCGGGTGCAAATGAAAAACCCCATTCTTAGCTCAACTTTGTCTACAAAAATATGGAATCTTGATCTTGTTCCCTATTGTCTATGCATCCCAAAGGTTGAGAAGGAGAGGAGGTAGTCTTATCCACACTATGACAGAGGATGGAATCTCTTCCTCTAGAACAAGATCCAAAGACCAACGATTGAAACTTGAGATACAACCTATCAGTGCCCAGAAACCACAGATCACAGTGGAAGATTAAATCATGATTTTCCTTGAGTTGAAAGTGAAATCCAAAGAAACCCTTACCACAAGACTAGCTTTGAACTACCTTTCGTGTGGGAGACCCAATGGCTTTGGATCCTTGAATCAAAAAAGTTTTGAGGTTTGGCCATGCCCCCATAAAATTTCCAAACATGAAATGATCCACAAACTACAAAGCTTTTCTCTTTGTCACAATGAATTTGATGCAGGGGCATCTAGCTTAGCCAGAAATGTGTCAGGGTGGTCACATGTTGTGGCTAAAGAAACAAGTTGTCAAAAACTTTGATGAAGATTTACTTTGTAAATATTTTGTTTCTAGAAGATAAACATAGGCAGTTTAGTCTATCTATCAGTATTTGAGCTAAAATAGGGATAAATGGGCAACTGAGTCTTCCTATGAGGAGATCGAGCCAAGTAGAAAGTTGTTGAGATAATGTAGGAATCAAGTAGTCTAAAAATAGAAATAATTCCTTCAAATGTGAAAGACAGTAATCACATTTGTTTTTGTATGTAAAGCACGAACTTCAATTGGAAAGGGATTCCAATAAGCTCCAGGATCTATCTTCACATAAATTGACAGCAATAAGCTCCAGGAGATCGCTGCATAGCTTATGCAGAAGTTCATGGAGATAAATCCTTGGCAGCAATAAAAGAAAAAATTAAAAACAGATTGCTGACATTGATCTTCGATTGTCTATAATTCCAGTGAACAGACATCATGAGAGAACGGAATTAAGAGAAGAAAAGACCAGACTGCAAAAACAGCCAGAGACAATGAAACCTGACAAAGGTAAAAATCCCATCTCCTCTTCCACTCTGTCTTCCTATTATAACCCTACCGAAATCTATCATGATTATCCAGGTAGCCATGAGGATAGGCAATCCCATAGAAGAGACAAAGAAAAGTTTTTAAGGCTCCAGCTTAGAGAAAAGCAAGATAAGCTTAAAATGATGATCAAAGAAATAGATGATTTGAAAACTATGCTATCTACTATGGTCCTTGAGAAAGATCAGTCCTCAGATGAGGAATTATCCAAACAAATTGGAGTCTAGTGCATTGAGCTAGTTAAGAGCTCTGCAACTTAGGAGTCTAGAGCCGAGCTGCTCCAGTAGTTGGAAGCTCTGCGAGTCATAGAGAGTCTGTCTAGAGCCGAAGGTTATATGCTCTGCTAATTGCCCTCATGGTATAATATAGCATCAAAAGACCAAGGTTCGACTTCTGTAAAAATGTCAAGTCTGTAAGGTGTTCTAGTAGGCATATCACTAGATCCCCAGGAAGCCTCCAAGTAAGTTCATCGCTCTGCGAGGTTCTGAACGGTAAATGGGCCAGTGACATTGTGTCTAGGCACTCTGTCTAAGTTGGTGTATGTGGTGATGAGATTCACCCTCCGAAGCCGATCCACACATGAGTCTGTAATGTGATGCTGCAAGCTTAATATAAAGATTGAAGTGTTGTGGAATTGCTGTCAATTTATGTGAAGATAGATCCTGGAGCTTATTGGTATGTATGCTCTATTGATTTCCCTCGTGGTATAATACAGCATCAAAAGACCAAGGTTCGACTTCTGTAAAAATGTCAAGTCTGTAAGGTGTGCTAGTAGGCATATCACTGGATCCCCAGGAAGCCTCCAAGTAAGTTCATCGCTCTGCGAGGTTCTGAATGGTAAATGGGCTAGTGACATTGTGTCTAGGCACTCTGTCTAAGTTTGTGTATGTGGTGATGAGCTTCGCCCTCCGAAGCCGATCCACACATGAGTCTATAATGTGATGTTGTAAGCTTAATATAAAGATTGAAGTGCTGTGGAATTGTTGTCAATTTATGTGAAGATAGATCCTAGAGCTTATTGGTATCAGATCCAGAGCCACTTTTGCCGACTAATCTGGTATATCATTTTCTTAATTCTGATGTATGCTTTAACTGTCTGTTAAATCTGCTGCAATATCATTGTTCAGTTCTGTTATTTGAATATCAACATTCTACAATAGTATTCTGTAGGCGGTGGAAATGACCGTTGAGTGGATTGTTGGGTCATTGAGAGTGTAAGAGTTGTCCGAAGTTAGAGTAGTAGTAAGGCCCGTTGGGATAGGGGAGTAAGTCTATAGAGTTTTCAGAGACTAATTAAGAGTCTGCACTCACTCTCTTTTAGAAATGGACCCTTTAATGGATACTATTGAGCAGACAAATTTAGAATGTGATACATATAATGATACTGAAGTAAGTCTTCCAGAACGCAGACAATCTTCGTTCAATCCATCTTCATCAGAATCATCCTACATATCTATCACAGATCATAACCCTTCTGAAAACTGGCAGTTACCACAAATACTTCCCAAAGAAGTATACAGACTTCCATGGTGGAATGTCACAGCCGCTACCCACATCAGAGTGTCAAGTATTGATGTTTCGTTTACCGATAAGCAAGAACCTGTACATATAAAATTGCTTGATAAATGTCAAATAGACTGGGCTAAAGCGCAAAACTATAAGTATGCACACTTTGGTGCTGTCAAACTTGGCCTTGGTCCTTTAGTTCGTCCGCGTCTTGTTGTTTCCTCTCTCTGTTGTATTGTAGATACTCGTCATCGTAAGTTTTCCGATGCTGTCATAGGTGGTTTCACAACACCACTTCATGATGGTCCTACTTTTGGTACAGTCTACCCGAAGTTTTCTGTTAGCTTAGACGACCCTCATATTTACAATCTGTTAAAGGCTTCTATCCTGCCCAAAGGTTTCGACATGGAGACTGGCTCCAAAATGTTAAATTTTGAGCATTAATTCACAATACTCTAGGATCTTCACTGAGAGAATAACATATACAGTATATCAATGCATGACAATCACAATAAGCATGACAAGCATCACAAGAATCAAAAGCATGAGAGACAAGAGACACAGAGTTTCCGTGGGGAAAACCCTAAGGTGAAAAACCCCACAACTTCCTCAGAGATAGAGAGAGTAATGGATCAACCAAAGTACAACCAAAATACAATGAGATAGTCTCCTAGTAGCAGATGATCCTCCTCCTCACTAGTGCACCATTTTCTGAGTGAGAGAGAGATACTTTTTCGAATGATCTAAATAGAGATCACCTGATCTCTATTTATACTAACCTATTTTCCCAGTGACCTTATGGGACCGACTTGTCTAGCTAGGTACATCCACATTATAACATATATATTTCAGGGCCGACCCCACACATGGTGGTCTAATAACCATCGGCAAGTACACACACTTGCGACACTTGTCAATCCACATGACGACACTTCCTTATAGAGGAATAACACATCTCTAATAAGGGTACAATAAATATATATGAAATACGTAGATGAAATACATTCCGAAGTTACATATACATCAACACTCCCTCTTAACTAGGAAGGTATTTCTCGACACAGATCTGCTAGACAAGTCTTCTTCTCGGGATAATCGTCATCGATGCATCGTCATCGTCATCGTCACTGCTGCTGCTATCTCATCCAATCTCTAACTCTACTCGTCATAGGAAGTTCTACAGAGCCAGTCCTTTTTCATACTGGATGTAGGCACACCACCTGCAGGTCTTCGTCATCACTGGCCATACTGTGGAATCCTCAAGACTTATTACGTGCGTCACAAAACCTCGAAAGAGCATCCCAGGCTGTTACGAGCACACTGCTCTACCGATAGGATCTCCCAGGGCCATATTATATGTGACCTCACCACAAAACCTCGCAAGAGCATCCCAGGCTGTTACAAGCACATAGCTCTACCTATAGGATCTCCCGGGGACAGATTATATGTGGTCACCACAAAACCTCGCAAGAGCATCCCAGGCTGTTACGAGCACACAGCTCTCCCTATAGGATCTCCCAGGGACAGAGTATATGTGGTCATGGCAAAACCTCACAAGAGAATCCCAGGACTTATTACGGGCACACAGCCCAACCTATCGGATCTCCCAGGGACATATTATATGCCATAGGACAAAACCTCGAAAGAGCATCTACCAGATATCCCAGGGCCAGATTATATGCCATAGGAAAAACCTCGAAAGACTATCTGCAGATCTCCCAGGGCCAAATTATATGTCCTCCCAGAGCAAAACCTCGAAAGAGCATTTTCCAGATATCCCGGGGCCAAATTATATGCCATAGGCAAAACCTCGAAAGACTATCTGCAAATCTCCCAGGGCCAAATTATATGCTCATTTGCACAACCTGATCCATGGCCATAGAGTATCAAACTGATACTCACCATACATCATCCTGATGTATACATGATCATCTTGATCATCATCACTGCAACATCCTGCTGCAAGTCATCTGGAGCAACATCCTGAAGCTCGTCATCCATGATCATCCTGATCATACAATGCATCTACCTGATGCATACTAAGTATCTACCTGATACATATCATCATACCTGATCCACCTGATCATACAATGTATCCACCTGATACAAATACAAATACATGATCCACCTGATCATACATGATACATATCAACATACATGACCTACCTGATCATACAATGTATCCACCTGATACATATACAGATACATGGTCCAAGCATCCAACATGATGCATATACAAAATACATACAAATGATCCAACCGATCATATCCAGCATCCAACATGATGCGTACATATATATACATATAAATGATCCAACTGATCATATCCAGCATCATCCTGATGCATATTCAGAGCAGTAACTGGAGCATCATCCTGATGCTCATCATCCAACACTTACATCCACAGCCATGCGAAGGATCCTCCTTCCAACATGTTTGGAATGGCCTCTGCAAATGTGTCCATCACTTCTTCCTCGAAGTGTCATCAATCTGAAGAACACCAAGCCTCTCTATGAAGTACTTGAACTTCACTTTGCTAGTGGTTTCGTCAGCCATTCTGCAATCTGCTCGTCCATCGCAATGTATAGGAGCTTCACAGCTCCTGTCTACACCATATCCCTGATATAGTGATATTTGATCTCTAAGTGTTTCGACATGTCATGAAACACTAGGTTCTCGGATAGCTTCACACAACTCTGGTTATCACAAAAGATACCAGTAGCATCCAACGGGAGATCAAATAACTCAGACAGTAGCTTTCATAGCCATACTGCCTCACAACTAGCTGAACAGGCTGCAACATACTCTGCCTCAGCTGTACTCAGTGCTACGCAGGACTGCTTCCTGCTAAACCAAGAGATCACACTTGATCCCATACTGAAGCAGCATCCAGATGTGCTCTTCCTATCTGCATCACTGCCAGCCCAATCTGAATCAACATAACCCTGCAGGTTAAACTTTTGATTCGCTTCATACTTGAGCCCATAATCCACTATACCCTTCAGGTACCTCAGAACATGCTTTACAGCAACCAGGTGAACACCCTCGGATCCGTCAGTAACTGGCTCAATGTGTTCACTGCAAAGCAAATATCTGGTCTTGTGTTCGTCAGGTACACCAAGGACCCAATCATATGACGATACATAGAGACATCAACCGGCTTAGATGAAGCATCACAAAGAAGCTTCAGATTCGATGCCATAGGTGTGGCCATGGCCTTGCAATCCATCATCCCGAACCTCTTCAGGATCTCTACTGCATACTTCCCTTGACCAAGGAAGATCCCACCTGCACTCTGCCACACCTCCAGACCTAGGAAATAATGCATCATTTCCAAATCTTTCATATCGAATTCAGCAACGAGCTTCCTCTTTGTATCACACCAAGTTCTGGGAGCTTGCTACAAGCCATACAAGGCTTTCTTCAATCTGCACACATGTGACTCCCTGTCAGGTCTTGGGACTACATCCCAAACATCATCTTCATGATCGACGGATCATGGCATTTCATTTCTTCATCCCAGATCCTGGGAACTTCAATATATTCAATAGATATCTTTGTTGTTGGAACAAATGTTGTAGTCCTTCTTTTGTAGGTGAAGATATACGGTCTTTCCTACAAAACAAGTTAAATTGCATGATTAGAAACATCTCATAATTTTCAGAACAAATTCTTTACACATAAAGAAATATGTCATGCAATCATGCAGTTATCTTAGCCAATGCTTCAATACAACATTTATCCATGTTCCACAACTTTCTAGATGCCTTCCAGTCTCTACTGAAACATTGTTAAGAGTTTGCACTACTCCCAACATGTCAGCAAAGAGGTTTCATTCTAGATAAGTAGCACTGGAATGTTGTACAGTGCCATAGGCCACTTACCCATCACATGCATATTAGTAGTATCCTGTTCATTAATGCAATCATTCTAATATGCACAATACATCTCCTAAGCATAATATTATTTAAACAAAAATAGGGAAGAAATGATAATTGAAATACTTATCTTTGTTTGTTTGTTGGGTGGACTCCCTCTGAGTCTTTGCTTCCTGGCAGGAGCTGCTGAAGTAACTTCTTCTACACCTTTCTGTTGTGGAATGTAGGAATATGGTCAACTCCCTCTGAAAATATGCATCCTTGTAGGAGCTGCTAGAGTGTTCTCCCTCTTGATCTTTGCTTCCTGGATTACCTGTCCTTGAACTTATATTCATCCTTGCTGACATCAATCTTCTTGAACCCTGAAAAGTATAATCTGTAAGCCTTCGACCTTTCACTGTAACCCACAAAGATACCCTTCTTTCCTGAAGGATCTAGTTTGGTCCTCTTTTCCTTTGGGACATGAGTGTATACTGGACAACCAAATATTCTGAGATGGCTGACTTCAGGTTTCTTACCAAAAAAGACCTCTTCTGGTGTCTTGTTGTCCAATATCTTGTGGGGTGTTCTGTTCTGCACATATACAGTTGTTCTAGCTGCTTCTGCCCATAGATGCATAGGTAGATCTTGGTCATGCAGCATTTCCCTTGCTACTTCCATGATTGTTCTGTTCTTCGTTTCTGCAACTCCATTCTGTTGAGGATTATAAAGAGCAGTCAACTCCCTCTTAATCCCTGAATCACTACAAAGCTTCTTGAAGTCACCTGAAGTGAATTCTCCACCATTGTCGGATCTTAATGTTTTGATCTTCTTGTCAGTTTGATTCTCCATCAAGGTTTTGAATTCCTTGAACTTATCAAACACCTCATCTTTGTTCTTCAAGAAGTATACCCAAGTCTTCCTGGAGAAGTCATCAATAAATGAGACATAGTAAACATACCCACTTAGAGAACTGGATGACATAGGACCACATACATCTGAGTGGATGATTTCCAAGATATCTTTTTCCTTGCTTTCATTACTTGGGAAATCCTTCTTAATATTCTTACCTTTTGCACATCCTTTGCAAACACCTTCATGTTTGGTCTTGATTTCAGGAAGACCCTCTACAGCCTTGCTTGCAATTGGAAGTGCCCTATAGTGCATATGAGCAAGTCTTCTATGCCAAAGTTCACTTGGCTCCATGGATTGCACCATGGAATGTTCAGGTTGTCCCTTCAATTTATACAAACCTCCTTCTTGCTCTCCAATCACTACTGCATCATCGATTGTTTTACCCTTTGGCCACATTAGGACTTGTCCATCTACAAATGCAACCCTTATGCCTTTTGCATCCAATGCAGAGATGGAGAGTAAGTTCTTCTTGAGCCCAGGTACATAAAGGACTTCTTTCATCTTCAAAGATTTTCCAGAATCTAGATTGTAGGAGGCTTCACCACTTCCTTTGATTGGGTATTGATAATCATCCCCAAGTTTCACCTTATGGGGTGATTCATGTTCAGATAGATTCACAAAAGATTCCTTAAACCCAGTCATGTGTTTGGAAGCCCCACTATCAATCAACCAATCATTACAACCATGGGAGATAGTACCTGTGAGAGCAGATATTAGAACATACTCTTCTTCACTTGATGAGTCATCGTCACTATCATCACTTTCTGCCCTAGCCTTCTTCTTTGGAGGTTCATCATCCTCGGCAGGATGAGCATGGAACTTTCTTTTGCTGCCCTTCTTCTTCTTGCTAGAGTTGTTGTTATTATCCCTTTTGTTCTTGGGACAATTTGAAGCAAAGTGACCCTTCTCATTGCATGTGAAGCATCTTAGATCCTTCTTATTCTTTTGATAGGATCTCTTGTAGCGAGAGTGCTCCTTCTTGGGCTTGCTTCTTTTGGTGTGAGCTGCAAGAGCTTGATCTTTAATCCCCATCTTTTCTTCTCATGCCACAAGCCTTGCTTCTTCTTGTGAGCATTATTCCCGTAGTCTGTTGAAGGATACCAACTTCTTTCTTGCACAGATTCCTTGAATAAAGGAGTCCCATGACCTAGGTAGGCCATTCAGAGTGGTCATGACAACTTCACCATTCTCCACTATTTCATCTACTGCTTCCAGTTGTTCCTTAATCTGGGAGACCCTAGAAAAATAAGATTGAATGGTTTCTCCATTCTGAAACTTTACTCCTTTTAATTGGTTCCGTAGGGTCATCTTCTGATTTATGTTCTTCCCTTCAAATAGCTTGGTCAAAGAGTCAAACATCTCCTTGGCTGTCTTTAGAGAAGACACATGGGGTATGAGATGGTCTTTAATAGAATCAGCAATGATTCTCTTTGCCTTGACCAAGTTTTTCTTATGCAATACCTTGGCCTCTTCATCCTCTAGGATAGGGATGTCTTCTTTTATATATGAGTCCAACTCATTCTCTTCCAGGATTAACCCAATCCTATATTTCCAAGCTCGGAAGTTATCAGCCCCTTCAAGCCTATCCTCAAGCTTGGTGTGGTGAGACATCTTTAAAGAGTACTTCAAATGGAAATAGAAAATATTTAGGTCTTACCACTTGAAATGCTGAAAACTGGATCTGGTCCCAGATTAGGGTTTGTTGAAAAAACCCTAAAAATTCAAAATGTGAATTTCAACTTTCTGAAAGGATAGAAAGATGTGCCTTGATGAGCTAATCATCCTGGTGCATTCAGAATTTGAGATCAACAAAGTTTTACCCTTCAAATTTGCCTTTTTGTCCTCCCGAGTTCACTTGGGAGAGCCCTGAATTAGGGTTTGAGTTTCCTGGAGAGCTACCCAGCCAAAAATCTCGATTCAAAGCTCTAAACTTCGATTTTTGCAAGGAGCTTCCAGCTATGTCTTCAGATTCCAGAAATCCCTATTTTTGTGGAAACCCTAATTTTTAAGGCCAAATCTGAAAATGCTCAGAATTGAATTCTGATTGGACAGATAGATGCGCCTTGATGAGTAGAGTCAATCTACTATACTGCTTTTCCAAAATCTATGGAGAGAAACCCAATGAACAAGAAACTCAAGTTTTCGTCACTGCAAAATGTCTTCTTCTCAGGTTAGCTCTGATACCATGTTAAATTTTGAGCATTAATTCACAATACTTTAGGATCTTCACTGAGAGAATAACATATACTGTATATCAATGCATGACAATCACAATAAGCATCACAAGCATCACAAGAATCAAAAGCATGAGAGACAAGAGACACAGAGTTTCCGTGGGGAAAACCCTAAGGTGAAAAACCCCACAACTTCCTTAGAGATAGAGAGAGCAATGGCTCAACCAAAGTACAACCAAAATACACTGAGATAGTCTCCTAGTAGCAGATGATCCTCCTCCTCACTAGTGCGCCACTTTCTGAGTGAGAGAGAGATACTTTTCCGAATGATCTAAATAGAGATCACCTGATCTCTATTTATACTAACATGTTTTTCCAGTGACCTTATGGGGCCGACTTGTCTAGCTAGGTACATCCACATTATAATATATATATTTCAGGGCCGAACCCACACATGGTGGTCTAATAACCCATCGGCAAGTACACACACTTGCGACACTTGCCAATCCACATGATGACACTTCCTTATAGAGGAATAACACATCTCTAATAAGGGTACAATAAATATATATGAAATACATTCCGAAGTTACATATACATCAACACAAAATTATTCAGCTCAAAGGTGGAGTTTGTGTTTGATTTGGTAACGATACCCTTCCTCAATTGCGAACTCATGTCCATCAGAGTTCTGCAAACACCAGTGTGGTGGAAACGGAGAAATCCCGATCCAAAAATGCCACACCCATTACCTTCAATTGGACTGGTATCAGCTATCCCCAATCTTGGGAAATGAAATATTCAGAGCTAAGGAACAAAGAAAGAGTTGTTGCTTCTTTCACCTCACAAACTCTTATTTTTTATGAAGCTTCAAGTTCCTTTCGTGTACGCCAAGAAGTACCCACAAAGAGATTTAATCCTCCATTGATAAAATCTGCTTCAATCTCCTCCTATAATAACGCTAGACTACAAGCCTTGTCCAACCAAGCCAATAAAGCCTCTGCAGATGAGTTCTCCTCTTCTACTCCTATAAATGAGTCTTCTGTAAATACTTATTTTTCTAGTTTGTCAGATTTTGAACATATAGGCCAGCATGCTTCCTGTCAAGCATGTCAAAAAATCAAACAAAAATTGCTTCACCAACAAAAACATAAACAGAAAGACCTAACTTCTTTAGGTATGTTTTCGGCCTTACCTTCTCTAGAAATGTTTTCCCTACCTCGTGAAAATTCAAGTATAGAGGTAGTAAATGCTGTTCAAAAGTCTTTTGTTCCTGGAAGGAATCTACCCGAGGCTAGTTTTAGACAATACTCCCAAGATGGCCAGACCAAAAGAGATTTCTTACCCTGCAAATCCTCTAGTCATGATCAGACTGTTTCTAAAGAAATAAAGCTTGCAAATTGGGGTAATTTGCAACAAATCCACACTGCTAGAAATCTAGACGACATGGCTAGTGATCTTCTGATCCTGAAAAAGCAGTGTGCAGATCAACAAGAGCATCTGAGTAAAATTGAAACAAAGCTAGAACTGCTAGATCATTTACTTCATGATTCTATAGAAATCTGTATGGCCATAGAACAAGCTTCTCAAAAGCTTGAAAGAAGATTAGCTGTCCTAGAAGATCTCTGTAGCAAAATAGAAAATCTCAAGAAAAAACAATATGTGGTCCCTGACCATGTACTAAAAGCTGCAGCAAAAGGGCATGCTAAGAGTCACTCTTTAGGTCAGTTCAGTGTTCTGCCTGAAGATGAGAGGCCAGAATGGGATTTTGGTGAAAGTGATGCAGTGAGAGAGAATATTGAAGAATGGATTAAAGAATTTAAACCTGCTTTAGATCCTAAATATTTGGTTAGTTTAAATGCATTGAATGATGAAGGATCTTCTAACCAAAGAATACAGTTAGCTCCTCCCCGCTTTGATACACATATGCCAGATGCTACCTCAGCTTTAGCCGCTCCTGCCAAAGTGTTCCATTTTGGTATCAATACAATGAATGATATCATCTCCCAAATGCCTGAACAACCTGTATTGAATATACAATGTCAATCCAGGGAAGATATTAGAAATGCAATCCAAATACTTGTTCAGTGGACCTTGTATAAGAAACAACATGACCCAAATCTCACAGGGCAAATGCTAGGAACCCAGCTCATAGCAGGTTTATCTGGTCTAGCATATGAATGGTGGCGATGGTTGCCACAGGAAACAAGAAATGAGATGCTTGCTGTTGATGATGCAGATGAGCAAATTCTGTCTGCCCTAGGTAGAGAATTTTATGGCCCTGAAGAGGGAGAAGATTATGATCACCTTGCTTCATTATTCATCTATGCTCGTCTTTGTGATTTAAGCAAGAGTGAAGAGTATTTTTGTTATATGCAAAAGCTTATAATTTCATCAGGGAAATCTGGTAACCCTGCATATCTAAAGCATTACCTTAGAAGTTATCCAGGACATGTGCCTAATGCTGTAGAACAGTCACTGAAAGATAAAAAAAGTAGAATTGAGAAGCTTGTCGCTTGCTCAACTTCATGCTCACATTATGGAGACATGGCAAGAGCATTGCCTAGAAAAAAGAGTGAGCAAATATTTTAAACGCTATCAGAAGATGTATTTTTCTTCCTTCTGCAAAGATGTTGCAGGAATGCCCGATTGGGGGTGCGGAGCACACAACCGAGGACATCTTGATCATTCTTCTTGCAGATGTGAGAAGAAAAAGAAGAAAAAGGGTTTCTACACTTCTGAACCAAGGTATCACCTTGATAATCCCTATCACCACAAATCTAAGCATAAGTATAAGAAGCACAGATATGATAAACCCTATCATAAGTCCAAATATAAAGCCAAACGCTATGTGAAACATTGGAATGAGAAAGGGAAGAAAAATGTATGTTTTATTTGTGGGAAATCAGATCATTGGGCTGCAAAGTGCCCAGAAAGAAAGTCCAGACCTTGGCTTGCTGCTTTATGCAAAGGATTGGATCCCGCATGGTGGGATTTATTTGAAGTTACTGTAAATTCTCCTAAACCCTCTGGTGAAGTAGTCTATCTTCCTGATGATGATACTGATTCTTATACTTCTTGTACATATTCTGATTCTCCTCCTCCTAACTTAGCTAAATGTGATCCTCCTTCATCCATCTCATCCTCTGAGTCTGATTCTAGTTCGGATGCACATTTAGGGGGGTGTAGTAGTTTACCTGATTTTGATTTCTCTTTGTACATGTTTTCCCGGCCGCCTTCTAGATCGTCTTCCCATCATCTAGAAAAACAGATTGCTGACATTGATCTTCGATTGTCTATAATTCCAATGTACAGACATCATGAGAGAACATAATTAAGAGAAGAAAAGACCAGACTACAAAAACAGCTAGAGACAATGAAACCTGACAAAGGTAAAAAGCCCATCTCCTCTTCCACTCTGTCTGCCTATTATAACTCTGCCGAAATCTATCACGATTACCCAGGTAGCCACGAGGATAGGAAATCCCATAGAAGAGACAAAGAAAAGCTTTTAAGGCTCCAGCTTAGAGAAAAGCAAGATAAGCTTAAAATTATGATCAAAGAAATAGATGATTTGAAAAATATGCTATCTGCTTTGGTCCTTGAAAAAGATCAGTCCTCAGATGAGGAATTATCCAAACAAATTGAAAGAGTCTGTTTCAATCCTGAAAATAAGGAAGAGTCACCTTCTTCAACTCCTCCACAGTCTCCGCAGTCTCAGAGTACTAATCTGTTAGGTGCTCTATCTGGTCCCAAATTGTTTATTTCTTTACAGTTCTGTCCACCTGAGTTCAAAGCTTATTCTGTGCAATGTTTAATTGATTCTGGTTGTCAGTTTAACCTTGCAAAAGGAAATGCAATTCCGCAATTTTATTGGGAAAAGAGTCGAGAGTTTGGCTCTGCCATTGAAGGTTCTCCTGTGTCTTTGTCTGGTAAGGTTAAGCATTTTCCTGTACAGCTTTCCGGTGTCAAGAGTGATTTATCTTTGTTTAGATTAGATGTCTTAACTCTAGGATCTATCTTCACATAAATTGACAGCAATTCCACAGCACTTCAATCTTTATATTAAGCTTGCAGCATCACATTACAGACTGATGTGTGGATCGGCTTCGGAGGGCGAAGCTCATCACCACATACACCAACTTAGACAGAGTGCCTAGACACAATGTCACTGGCCCATTTACCGTTCAGAACCTTGCAGAGCGATGAACTTACTTGGAGGCTTCCTGGGGATCCAGTGATATGCCTACTAGCACACCTTACAGACTTGACATTTTTACAGAAGTCGAACCTTGGTCTTTTGATGCTGTATTATACTCTGTTTTATATTCTTGTATCATGGAATTATGTTTGACTGTGCAAGTGCAAGTTTGTGAGTTTTTGATATCTACAGAAGAGGAAATGGAACTCCTATATGGGAGGTAGAGTAAGAGATTAAATCGGTTTGGTATATCGATTTGTGATTTAGACGCAGGTAGGAAATACTGGAGGAGGAAATCGTGGGTTTATGCCAGACTACCCTACGATTGGGAAAGATATCCTAGATATTGATTAGAGGATGGAGTGTTGGTGTTGAGGCCAAATTAAATGAAAGTCAGGTCAAGGAGAGAGCGCGAGTCTCTGTGCAAATGTATACTCAGATTTATTAAATGAAATAGAATTTCATATTGTGCAATTTGTCTGTGTGAGCATTTTAGCTTATGCATGTTAAATCTATATATGAAACAGACACGGAATGCCTCTGTTGAAATAGAGATTAATTAAACTGATTTTGGAATTCGAGAGCATAGGGGTTTTGTAAAATAATCTCACATGTGAAAGGAATTCCATTCCAGCCAAATTGTTAACGAATTGATGTAGGAGTATAATTGCAAAGGGACGTGACTTAGAACCCTGTATAAATTTTCAAAGACAAAGCAAATCAACTCCAAATATATGGAATTGCCAGATTTTTAAATTCACCCAGTTCTTAGTATCATCCAGGCTATGAAGGTAAATCCATTCCATATTTATTTGGATCATTTAATTTTGTGATGGTGGTAAATATCTATAGATATGCACACAGATATGTTTTGTTATGTTTACAAAACCCATAGTTTGAAGTCAGAACACTTCCATATTTCATACTTACTGTTGGATAACTTAATTGGACGGCACAAATATGCTTGGAATAGAATTTTACAAATTGGAAGTCACCCTTTGAAATGGCGAATGAGTAATGATGGATGGTTGGAAAGTATGTGCTTGGGATATTAAAGCATGAAGGTAAGTGCTTTGTTAAGAATTATTTATGTTGGAATCCATGTGAAAGGAGGAAGTTTGAATATAAATGTATGTTCATGATCAACAAGATTAATGGGAGGAGAGATAAGGAGTGTTCCAAAATATTATTATATTTTTATATAATGAGCATGATAATTATACTTTGCATATGAGAATGATGCCCATTAATCATGATTTGTAATTGATCATGACATAGTGGAATGAGTCAACCATTGTTGAAAAAATGATATAACAGGACTAGGTTATTAGGCCTCCATCATTTGGTATCAGAGCGAAAACGCTCCTTGAGAAGAGATCATAGAAGGTTGATGACTTTAGGAAAGAAAAATAAGATGGAAGTGTTCAGAGCCTGAGAAAATCAAGGATTCATGTTAAAAGAGAATTGCAGCTAGCCTGGTGACTAGGTAAATTGATCCAGTTTTGGAATTGAGCTGGAAACCCTGGTACTTGTAGATTTGATAGGGGCTTGTGAGAAGAATTACAGTGGATATTTGCCATAAAACATTGCAGACAGAGGAAGGGGGTTCCAGCGGGAAGATTGGACAAATTATACCAGAGAAATCATAGCAAGCACTTGATCAGAGAAAGTTAAATGCTCTTGGGATTGGAAAATTTTCTCTTCGGAGAAGGGGAAATCAGAGCTTGAAAGTTATTTGGTGATGAGATCAGATTTTGCAGCATAGTTAAAGAAGGAGCAGAATCATATTTGGAAATTTGATTGAGGAAATATACTTCGGGAGAGATATATCAGAAGAAAAATCTGAAGGAAGAATGTTTTGTGTTAAAGGACATTGGATAATTGCAACAGTGGAGGTAGAACCAATAGGAGAGAAGACTACAGTAACAATATGTTCAACAAAGATTGAACCAGAGGTAAAATGGTCTTTTATTTGTCACATAATTGTTAATGAATGACTGATTTAGGTAGCAGTATGAGGATGTCTACAGTTAATGATTGTAGCCAAGAACAGGTAGAGTTCTTGATAATGATAGCAAGGAACCTTGTAGTAAAGAAAGAGGACCAACAAATTTCTCAGAAGAAGAAGGTGAGTAAATTGAATGCAGAAGCCAGAGGAGTAGATAGTACTTGGATGAAGATTCCAGTGGAAGGATTCAGCAGAGACACTAAGGGAAGACTAGGCATGGAAGAGCTTAGTATAGTGTTTGGAAACAAGTTGATGGAGACAGCTTGTTGTAGTGCCTTGTATGCATCTCACAGTGAGCAAGGAGAAGCTCATAGAGGTAAGAAGACTGTGACTACTGATGGTCATAGTGATGGTTCAAAGGTAAGATATAAAAGATCAAGTCAGGATGAACTTGATAGAGAAATAGCTAAAATTAGATTACAGCTAGAAATGGTGAGAGAACTGATGCAAAGAGATGAGAAAGACCAAGGATATGGATGGGTTCTATGAAAGAAGGTAAAGTGGAGCTTGTTGCAGGAGAAGCTGAGGAAGAAATGGAATGCTCAGTTAATAGAGGAGATTAGGAAGCTTGAGTAGAGAGTTGATGCTCAATTGAGGTTGGAGAATCTCGAAGGAGTTGAGCTACAGCAAAGGAAAATTGCTTAAGAAGAGAAATTTCCTTGTGAACTTGAAGATGGAGGAATGATGCTTGAAACATCAGTTGAGGCTATTGAGACTTATGATTTAAAAACTAACAATTGGTGTGTGTTTGCAGGTTGTTCAGATACAGAATATGACAGACAGTCATTTAGAAATGTCACACAAGCAGAGGAGAAGATGACTAATGATAGTCATGCAGGAGGCCCAAAAGAGATTCAGGGTGAAGTGGAAGGATGTGTTGAAGTTAATGGTACTCAGAGAGTAAGTCAAAAGGAGTTTGACAGAGGAATTGTTGAGATCAAGGAAGGATTCAGTAATATAGAGAGACTGATTCAAGAAAGTAATGAAGATCAGTATTTTGGCTGGATAATGAGGAAGAAGAAAGTGCAATGGCATGCATTGCAGCAGAAGCAGAGACAACAGTCATTGGCTTGGTGGAAGAATGAAGAACTCAAGAAAGCTGAGATTGAGAAAAGATTGGTAAAGAAGGAAGGAATTCATTCATGTGAACATGAATCAAATAATTTCCTTAGGAAGATTAATGAAGCTGATACAAGGTTAATTGAGAGTCTCGTGGAGTATTCTGGCAGTGGAAGTCAGCAAAAAGAATTATAATTATGGAATTTGACTTGGTAGGGATATCAAGCAAGGCAACAATAGAGGAATCCGGCCTGGGGGTTTGAACCCAAGACCCCAACCACTCAACCACTAGAGCTAGCCTACCAGGCTATCCTTATTCATGATTTGCTTGCATTGATATTTAATTTAAGATTTATTGCATTTAGTACATTATCGTTGAAATATTTTCAAAGTACATAGTTTTTTTTATATGCTCACTTTTGTTGGTGCTTTACTTCAATCTTTTCTTATATTATCCTATCTTGGCACTGCACTGCAAAATTTTTGATAACTTCTCAGATCTGTCTAGTAGCCCACAAGATTTTTAACTTTTTTCTTAAAAGTTGAAAATAATTTCTTTGAGGTTCCCAACAGATTTGAACAAATTATGCGCTCTAACTATATTTAGTATTGAGAATTTTAAACTACTAACACATCATTGGAAAATGGATAGCTTTACCTATTTGGAGAACATTTTTAATGTACCCACCTATCTATACAATGCAAGGAAGGTAACATGGAACTAAAATCTGGGCTTTTAAAACAACTTATCCAAATTCATCATGAATAAAAGCTATGGCATTAGAGTAAAATGCATATGTGTGCAGATGCAAATCAATTGAACATGCACAGTGGAATAAACATCAACCACACACATTTCATAGTCATCCATCATATCAAAATAGCCATCCCTTAAAACATTTGCAGAAGTAAACACAATAAAATACTCATCTCGATGTAATGATGTCCCAAGCAACTAGCTATGTCGCTGCAACGTTCCACCCAACCATAGGTCTCTACCCAGCTTATATTCTTTTAGCACTCAGAGACCACCCCCGAGCTGGGCATGATATCTACAAGGAAATTGGGTCTCTCAAGCTCAACTCAGCCCAAAGCAATGGATACCCAACTCAACCACAGCATTCTCTTTCACACCAAACTCATATATGGGCTCTGGAACACACTTTCAGCGATGGGACTTAGGAACTAGATGGACATGGGTCTTTCCAAAAATGTAGGCACACCAAAAATGGATTTGTGAATAATGGCTTGGGAACAATTTCGTGGCCCTTTTCTTACCCAAGAAGCCAAACACGAAATTCTAGGAAGGGTGGCTTGCCCATACTCGAATTTGGACAGCCATACCTCTCCATTCCCCAAGGCATTAACTACCTCAACCAATTCTTGGAGGAATTAAATGACTGGGTACAAAAGTCAGCATGGGTAGTTGAGGGTTCATGGGTTCTCTCATTGACACTTGGCTTGACTTGATTGGCTCAAGTTTTGAATATTTCCCTCCTGATTCCTTGTAAACATCGTGCCCCCATCTCTTGTTGCATTGCATAGCTAGTTGTGGGCATTTATATTAAAATGCATATTTACAATTCCCATGATTCACTAGCACATGGGTAGCATAATATCCAATACTTTCCTCTTCAAGATCGAGTGTTCATTAGCGGGGCCTTGGACTTGAGCTCCACGCTAGGAATCATACATAATATGCATACAATATTTACATTAGCCCAAAATATTGCAAGGGTCAAAATGGGGACATTACATTCCCCTCCCCTTGGAATAACACCGTCCTCGGTGTTCTAATACCTAGGAATACATACACACTTTATACATGTCCAAATTTCATAAAATGTGGCAGGTATGTCCTGCATTTCATTAGTTGGAGATGTCAAGGTGAGGTTCTTGAACCCCTGCACTTTGCTCCTGATGGTCGTCTCTTTTCTTGTTACCCCTTGTTGGACATTCGCGGAGGAGGTGACTTCCTCCACATCCCAAACATTCTATTGGAGGTAACTGCCTCTATTTTCCTTTGTTAGCATTCTTGCTCTCTTCCATCCTTGGTCTTTTCTTGATGGGGTGATTGGACGAATGCCTCATCGTTGGTCCACTTTATTTTCCCCAACCGATTGCTCCCGGAATACTTTTTACCTCTTTTTGCAGACGAATAGAGTCCTACAAAACCTTGTGTTTCATCGCATTTTGATGCTTCTGTAGCTTGAGCATCTCTCCAATATTTTCTTGGGTATTGGCAATTGTTTCGAGAAGACTTTCAGCCAAGTCCAATAGCCCTTGGTTTGTTGCCATGGTCAATGTGCACAGCTTTCCTCACTTGCTTGCTAGCACCACTTGTTTGTTTTGCAACGACTGCAACCAATTGCGTTCAATTTCTCACTTGTGAAATTCATTATTGAAATTCTTTGTTAGGCCAAGCATAACATAAACATTAAAATTAATCAATTAATTTCCCAATTGACATGGAACGTCCATGCTTTATTCATAAGACTTCTGCACTTCTCATGCTTACCCAACATACATATGAACTCATTCATATTCATCCTTTCACAGGGAATTAACTTTTTCAACATTCACAATTTATTCAAGCAAATAAACACAATCAACTTTTCAATTATGACATGCATTCAACAATTTTATGTTTCTAAGATGCATCAGTCAAAAAGGAAAGAGAAGAGTAAGAGTTTCCCCCTCTTATTCTTGTTCCAATCCAGAGCCACACCATCACTGTGGTTCTATGCTTGTTAACACCCAAAAAGTGCTCACTAGCTCATTTACCACATTATATGGCTCATTTGTCCATTTTCCTACCATATTTCCATTAAAATCCCAAAAAATCCCATTAAAAAGCCTCCAAAAGGCCTAAAATGCCTCCAAAAGGCCATAAAACCCTCAAAATAGCCTAAAAAAGGCTAAAAAACCCCCCTTTTCCTCCAAAAATAGCAAAAATCCCCTAAAAAGGGAATAAAAATATAAAATAATGAGGAAAAGGAGGAAAAAACCCTATACAGCTGCCTAAAACCATGTGTTTCCCAAAACCATGGGTCAGCACTCCACCACCAAAAAACTATAAATAGGTGATGGAGATCCCTTATTTCATATCCATAATCACAAGCACCCTTACTCTGCCAAAATCTCTCTCGAAACCCTAGTTCACCTTTGAACTATTTTCACCTTGAGAGCCACCTTTGGCCCATTCCCAACATTGGAGAAGGAGAAAGGAGCATTCTGAAGCTTGGAGCATCCTCTTGGACACTGCAAAGGGCTTCATCAACCTTGACACTCAAGGTAACATTAATAGTAAAAGTCATTCTTTTCATTTGATGTTTATGTTTCATGCTTGTTCTAGAATAAATTTAATTTCTGTTGTAGCTTAATTAGTTTAATATACTGAACTGCTACTAAGGAGTCCATTCTCCTTAGTAGGTGCTCATTGGCACAAGCTAGGGGTAAAACCCTAGCTACAGTTTTGGCGACTCCCCTAGTTTTCGAATTTCTGGTTTCCGTTTTTTAAATTTTTCCTTTCGGCTGTCCCTTGCGGCCGCCGCATACCGCGTTTTTTCCCTCTGCAGTCGCGTCCCGACCGTGCCTTTCAGGCCTTTACCTGCGATCCGACCGCGGCTCTCAGACTGCTTCCGACGCCCTGTCGGCGGATTCAAGTCTGTTACCTGCGATCCGACCGTGGCTAATCAGCCTGTTTGCCGCGATCTGACTGCGCCTGTCGGCCTTTTTCCTGCGTCGCGACTGCGGCTTTCTGCCTCTTTCGCGCGTCCCGACTGCGCCTGTTAGCCCTTCTGCTGCGACCCGACTGCGTCTTTTTCCCTATTTTCCTGCGTCCCGACTGCGTCTATTGGCCCGATAGCCGCGACCTGACCGCCGCTGTTTCCCTCAAACCCGCGGTCGGCCTGTTCCAAATCGCCACAGACCCGCGGTCTGATTCCTGCTCTTTTCCTATTTTGAGCCCAGCCCCTCTTGCTGCAATATTTTCTGCATTTGAACAGCCCCCTGTCCTACCTGCAGCCCACTTCCTTACAGCCTTACTGCAACCTAATTTCTGTTCCCTTTACAGAGTCTTTTTAAAATTTTAGTATTTTTTTTTTCAGAAAATTTTGCAAGTTAAAAGAATCAATTTCAGCATTATTGATAGATTGGAAGTTGCCCTCCCTTGTGGCACTTCTATTTTTGGGATCATTACCTCACGAGCACACACTCTGTCACATTAAATCAAGTGAGCCTTAAAAAGTACCTAACTAAACCAACATTCTAACCCCACTTGGGGAACACAAAAGAATCATTGTAGTTAGGTAGGATCAGGGGGATAGGCTTCCAATAACACCCCTTGGTTACTTTCACTTGAGACATAGTTGTTGTCCAAATAGGGAGCCAAAATCCCCTAGTACTTTTTGGCACGGTCACGACCAGTTTATCAGAGGGCCTCTCCCTTAGGAGGGTTGAAGTCGGGAGACTGGTTCCGGAGGCCTGAGTGGAATACCGCACTCCATTCAGTAACCGAAGGGCTACCTTTCGCGGTTCGCGGGATATCCCTGTATAGGGGTATTGCGGTCAACGAACTAAACGGTAGATTCACCTTTCTGGACGTGTCATGAACGGGGTATCTTAGTTTCCATTCTTCTAGGATTGACTACCCGGTGTCCCTCCCGGTAGGGGGATATCATAGCCACTTGGCTTTCCTACTCATATTGTCTGACTTGGATTTCATCACCTTGCAGAGGATATGTTTAGTTGAGTCAGAATACTTTTAGCTAGGTGTTTGCATGCTCCTTTACCTCCCTTTGGTCTAGTGAGTCCACCATTTTTTCTTTTGTAGGAAACCTGCTGCTTGTTGGTATTCTGACCATCTTTGTTGTTACTCCACCTATTGTAGCACAGCTGTTGCAGTGGGTGTTTTGAGTTGGTTGTTGGCCTGAGTGCCTTGCTTTTTTGCTCTCCTCCTGCACACTCGGTTGCATTAGGATTTTTGAGCTGCTTTTATACTCACCTCAACCCACAGAGACTAGACACCATCTGTCACCATTGAGTCCCTGAGACATTCTCGGCGCCTCAGGGGCGAGCCCCCACAGCACGGTTCTCTTGACACCACTCGTCGTAGATTCCGATCATTGTCCGTTGATACCACTCATCACAGATCTAGAGCCTTGTCACTTGACTCCACTCGTCAGCGACGTAGGACTCCGTCACCAGATAGTGACGCCCCTTACTTTACCTCTGATTCTGACGAAGAGTCTGAGAACCCTATTTATACTGCCCCTACTAGCCCCATGGCTGGTACGACTTCCACTCCATTTGTCATAGGGACCATTGGTGGCACATCCACCACTACACCAGTTACTACACCTGTTTTTGGTATGCCCTCCATGGGGCAACCATCTACCATTCCCCTCACGGTACCTATACCCACAGCGGGAATACCCATCCCCACTACATCAGTGGCTCACACTACCCATGGTGGTGCTGGACCATCCTCCACTACCTCAGTTCCCCCACTTGGGGGCACCACCCTCAATCTTGTCCCTCCACTTGGGGGCACTGGCCCCAACTTGGTCCATAGCACTACTGTGTCACAGCCTTCTTCCAGTCTGCCATTCATGGCTAGCCTTAACCTACCTGACTTGGCCAGATTGACCAACGATCCCATTCGACACGACCCTACATGGCCTCATATGCCTACCAAACTACCCTCGAACATCCCTAAGTTCGAGGGCAAGGCCGGTGAGGACCCACAAAACCATATCATGTCTTTCCACCTATGGTGTTCCTCTAACTCCATAGTGGACGACTCTGTTCGCCTCCGTCTCTTACAACGCACCTTCACTGGCTCTGCAGCCAAGTGGTATATTGAGCAGCCTCATGGGACCCATGCCACCTTTGCTTCCCTGGCCTCGACCTTCCTGCAGTTCTTCCAGTTGCCTGTCCGCTATGACGCGGGTGTTGAGATCCTTCTATCTTGTAGACAAAACACGGCTACCCATATCACGGACCATATCCATGAGTGGCGTCGACGCCGTAGCTTATGCAAGATCAAACTTGACGACCGTATCTTCCTCGATTGGTTCCTCAAATCCCTTCTCCCGGTTATCGCTAAGGATGTGGCCTCAGAAAGACCCCAGTCTGAAGAAGAAGCCATCCTTAAGGCACAACAGTTCGACCTCATTTACACCCAATCGGGTTACCTTTATACCATTATACCTGACGCCCCTCGCGGCGAGTCCTCCCAGCATGATGCACCGGGGGCATCCCACGCTGCAGATGGTATCATTGGCCGTGTTTCTTCGCATCCCCAACCATTTTCTATAGCACGTCCTACCCCTGGCCCCGACCTGTCGAGGGCTACCTCCCAGTCTGGAGCAACCAACTCATATGCTCCCATGACACATCACCAGTCCCATGGACCCTCATGTCCACCTCAGTGCTTCGGGTATGCGACTCCTGCTTATGCTCCTCCAGTCGCCCCTCAGCCTTACTACCATCAGCAGGCTGCCCCAGCTCCTGCGCCTTCACAAGCACCACCCGCTTATTATCCGCCCCAGGCAGCCCCTGCAGCACATCCACAACCTGCTCCGCAGTCCTATCAGCAACCCCCTCAAGTTGCTGCACCTGCTCAGCCTCAACCTGCATATCATCCTCCGCAGCCTGCTCCTGCACCTGCACAACCTCAGAATCCACCTGCTGCCCAAGGGCAAGTTTACGCCCAACAGAACCCGCAGCAAAACCAGAACAACCAACGCAACCAGGGCCAACAGAACCGCGGCAAGGGCCGTAATCGGGGAAACAACCAACCTGCAGACCAAGCTGGTCAACCGGCTAATCCCCCTGACAACAACAATGCGGCCCCCGCTAATCAAAACCCTGATCGCCCGCCCAAGCAGGCTAAAAACCCCAATTTGCGAACGAACCACCCTTGTTCTATTTGCGGGGTCTACGGACACTACACCCATGCTTGCCCACACTTGGAGCGAGCTCGGCAGCTCTGGGTTGACGAGGCCCATCGCCAAGGGCATGCGGCTCCCCAAGCACCGCCCAACCCCCCCAACCTCAGCAACCCCCTTTGGTGCTGCAAAACCCATTACCGACCCAAGGCGTAGTGAACACTCAGCCGTTGGCTCCCCATCAAGCCAATGCGCCCCAACAACAACAGATCACTTACGCTGCCCCTGATCAACCCATGTTTGACTCAGGTACCCACCACTTACTGATGATGTCATCCGCTGATGTCAACCTCCAGACCCGTCGGAACCAATATGGCTCCACCTCTGAAGCCCCTCCCACGGATAAACCTACTAACGCTCATCCCACCGATCAAGCGTTACGTATACCTCCGCCTCCCATAGACGGCGCCGCGAAAGCACCTCGTTTCCCCCTTCGCCGAATCAACAATAACCCTAATGCGCGCGCTGCGTCAAACTACAACATCGTAGACGACCTAGCCCAATCTCCCGCAGCCATGTCTGCATTAGAAGTCTTGAAGAACTGCCCTTCCCAGCGCAAGACTTTACTTTCAGCCATTGGGGGGATTGACCCAACTGATTCGCATTTGATGGCATTTGATTTAGACCAGTCTGAACCACGCCTACCTTCAAGCTTAGCCTTCCAAGTTACTGTCTCCGTTAGGAATCTTGTCATCCATCGATGCATCATCGATGAGGGTGCCTCCACATGCATCATGTATACATTTGTATGGCAGAATCTAGGATCCCCTCCTCTCCAGCAGTCCACCACTGCATTACGCGCCTACGACGGTCGTTCGGCTCAGCCCCAAGGCCTCCTACCCAACGTTCCAGTCCAGTTAGGTGGAAAAACAGTCCTTATTGACATAGAGGTAATCAACGCCCAATTGGATTACAACCTTTTACTTGGCCGCAGCTACATGTATGCCATGCGGGCGGTTGCCTCTTCTGTCTTTCGCACCATGATGTTCCCCCATGAAGGACGCGTGGTTAAGATTGACTAGCTCACCTACTATGATCCCAGTGCTCCGGCGGCACCGGAAAATTTTCTCCCCATGGTTGAACAACCTGTTTCTCCTGCCACCACCTCGTTTGTTTCCTCTACGGGGCCTGGAGTCTACTCAGACGCGCCGATGACCTCCACCTTTCAATCCATTCCTCCGCCGTCATCTACGCCCGAAATGTCTGACTTATGTACCTTGTCCCATGACATCCTACCACCTAACACTCAACCATCCTTGTTGCCTAAACCACCATTGGTACCTAGCCACATTGGTGTTACACCAATCCATACGATCCCCTTCCTAGTTCCTCCATCAGGAGTAGTAAGCGCCCCGATCATGGCTACCCTTAGCCTCCCTGGGTTAACCTTGGGATTACCTGTATGGTATCTTTCGCCTCCCGTTCGCCCGCCGACACCAGATGTCGTCCTCCAGCCGGTGCAACCCATGGCTACTACCACTCAGCCACCTCCCGGTGTCTCTACCCCTTCGTCCTCCACGACTCCTCCTCCTACTCCCAGACCCACTGGGGGCAGAGGTCCACAACCTTACACTGCTGTACCACCGCCCAAGACAGTAAAAAACCCTCCAGTGTTTCGTGCTCCTCCCAAATGTTCGCTGTGTGATGAGTTGGGCCATGCGACCCACCAATGCCCACAGTTACCCGCATTACAGAAGCACATGCAGATGCTCGATGATGACCCCAACATCCCAACTGTCGAACTAAACCCCACTCCTAAGCCTAAAGATAAGTCCCTACGTACCAACCACTCCTGCGCCATCTGCGGTATTTACGGGCACTATTCACATCATTGTCCCGATCTCCCGGATTACAGAGCGGCTCTCTATGAGATGAACAATCTGGATCTTGAGACGGCACCACCTACCATTGAGGAGATCTACCCCCCAGACTCTTCAACTTCCGGAGAGGTCAATACCATCTATATGATCTCTTCAACCACTACCCCCTCGTCAACCGATTTGACGACGCAGACTTTCCGTACCGATGAGGAGATTCTTGAGGCCCTTACTGCCCCGGATTATCCCTAGGATGATATGCATCATCGTTCCTATTTCATCCCAAAAGAATCCTCCTCTAGCACAGCTAACCAATTCAAGGTTGAATCCAAAGACTTCCTCCCCACCAAGGTCGACTGGTTCAAGGACCCTATTCCTGCTCCTGATGCCTTCGAGGAAGGTAACTTGGCCAACATCTCACCTGTCATCCAAGTTGATATCGCTGCCCCAGGACGTGCCCCTGAACTCATCACTTTAGGAGCATTCTGCAGTAAACAAGAGATTGAGGACTACATAAACCTTTTCCGAGAATTCCGTGATGTCTTTTCCTGGTCCTATACCAAAATGCCCGGTCTTGACCCCGCCATTATAGAGCACCACATTGACACATGGCCTGATGTACCCCTCGTTCGTCAGAAACAGCACCACCTTGACACCTCTGAGTCAAGGGGCATAATAGATTCCCTCGACCCTGGGATAGGGGGCATGATCAATCATTTTGAGCCTTCCCCATCACATCTATCTCAGCACGTCAATGAACCCATTGTTCAAACCCACACATATGTGATCCATAATCACAAACCCCATGCACATAGCATGGGGGCAAGTCATTAACCCTGCTCACTTTTTTCACATGTGTGATCTCAATCATTTCTGAGGTCACATATCACTTGTATATTTGATTTTATACACCTAGTTATTTCCTTTGACCATTCCGGAGTCCTTATGACCTCCGTTGTTTTGCACCATTTGCACTGCCGGATTCATATTTCCGTGCCCGTGATGATGCTTGAGATCATTTCTCGCTCTCACCCCCCGATTTTTCGGGTATTTTTCCAAAACGCCCTCGTCACCCCGGTATGCGTGCCCCATCGGCCGTTACCCATTTTTGACATCCTTTATATCGCCGGATTCATTTTTCCGAGCTCGTGATGATGCTTGAGATCATTTCTCGCTCTCACTTGGTACAATTTCAACATTGTGTCCCAACACCTTGCAGCCTCGGTTTGCGCGCCACATCGGCCGTTGTCGGATTGTTCCACATTTTTACATGAGCCATTCACTCCTGTCATACTGCAAATGTTTCGTTATTTTGCCACCATGTCATCTACCCCGCAAGGAGGCCCACCAGTGTTCCCCCCTACCCTCGTTCTTGGTCATCATTACTGATCCTTGATTGAACACTTCCTCCTTGCCTGGCCATTCCTTTTGTTCGGTATAATTTTATCCCTTTTTCGGGCCGGACAAGTCCTTTACGAAAAAGGCACTTAGGGAGTTTCCATTAAGCTCTTTTCTGACTCCTAAAAGAATGAAAAGATCGTCGAGCAATCTTGCTTCCTTTCATGCTCGTTAAAGTACCTGAAAGGGCGTCTATCTGGTATAAGTTTAACCCTTTTCCGGACCTGGTAGACTAATTACGAAAAAGGAATACTCTAGTCACACCGACTAGAAGAGTTCTTCATTGCATCCTTTTATGCTTCTTTGGGCCTTGGAGACTAAATCTACGAAAAAGCATCCCCCTGGAGTCTTCTTACTTGCTTTCAGACTCTCTAAAATTGAAAGCAACCACGAGCATGCACTGTCCTGGGCTCGGAAAATCCACACGACAGTACCATTTCCATCATTTCAGAATCTTCTTATCGCTTTCAGACTCCTTAAAATTGAAAGCAACCACGAGCATGAACTGTCCTGGGCTCGTACAATCCACACGATAGTATCCTTTTATCCCCACACTTCTTCTAGTTCCTTAACCCATGAAGAAGTATCCTCCCGTGCCTCATGGCACTATGATCGATCATCTCGGCAGCACCCCCAATCAGGTCGCCTTTGTTCCGAGTATTCTGCAGTCTCCTGCCATTGTATACCAGCTTGAGTCTCCTTCAGCCAGTTATCCTCCCAGATCCATTACAGCTATGATCCCTTTCCCCTCAGTCAGTTTCATATGCTGCCAGATCATTCCCATTGTCATACTCTGAACAAAGGAAGTTTGAGTCCACCCACTCTGCTTGCCCAGTTTTCCCCCCACAGTTTGGTCAGTCCTGCCATCAGTACTATCACATTTCGGTTCTCCACCTCGCGCTTCTGTTAAGGAAACATCATTGCCTTGATAGGGGCAGGTCTCCCTCTGTCGACGACAGCTCCTCTATTCCAGAGGATAGGCCCAGAGGTCCCTACGCCTTGGACTTATCACCATCTGTGGTAAGTGCCTACGGATCATTCTGAGAGGAGACATCATTGCCTCTCTGAGTGGTTGTTCCTCACATGCTCGACTTCAGCACCTTGATCGCATCGTTGAGGATCGCGTAGGATTATATCCCATCATTATTTGTCGAAGACCCCGGATTTCCCCCGACTCTAGCACATTGGTGAGTCACTTCGGAACACCCACTTATATGTTCCCGTGGATGTCCGGGCTGCGTTGGCGATTGTATTCGGAAGCCATCCAGTTATATGCTTCCTTGAGTACCCAGATCAGTTCCAGTTTCAGTGTACCATTGTGAGTGTACCCCTTGTCACTCTGATCCAGCAGCTCATCAGTTCCTTTGGTACCACACTCAGCAGCACTGTTGATTGTTCCAGTGCACCAGTTCAGCAGTTCACACATGATCCGCTCAGCAGTATGTCCCAGATTTTGAGTCCCCTCTGGACCCTTATGATGTACACAGTGGTTATGTATCTTACAGGTCCCCCTTTTTCGGGCCTCAGAGTTATGTTTATGTATCTTGATACGAGCATGGGTATGCCCGCCTCGTCCATATATTGAGATTATTCCTCAGTCAGTATTTGAGGTCATGTATATTTCAGGTCCCCATTTTTGGACCCCATTGTTATTGTTATATTCTGATACGAGCATGGGTATGCCCGCCTCGTCCATATGATCAGATGATTCCTCATCCATTATTGAGGTTATGTACTTTTAGTTCTTGCAGTTGTTCGGGATCGTTGTTCCGGGCTCCAGTTTGTTTCTTCTCTTCTCTCCACTCCCAAGGAAAACCATTCATGACTTATGATGTCCATCGGCCATACGATGAGCTCCTGCCCTCGCACATCAGGGGGCAATCTGTTAACACCCAAAAAGTGCTCACTAGCTCATTTACCACATTATATGGCTCATTTGTCCATTTTCCTACCATATTTCCATTAAAATCCCAAAAAATCCCATTAAAAAGCCTCCAAAAGGCCATAAAACCCTCAAAATAGCCTAAAAAAGGCTAAAAAACCCCCCTTTTCCTCCAAAAATAGCAAAAATCCCCTAAAAAGGGAATAAAAATATAAAATAATGAGGAAAAGGAGGAAAAAACCCTATACAGCTGCCTAAAACCATGTGTTTCCCAAAACCATGGGTCAGCACTCCACCACCAAAAAACTATAAATAGGTGATGGAGATCCCTTATTTCATATCCACAATCACAAGCACCCTTACTCTGCCAAAATCTCTCTCGAAACCCTAGTTCACCTTTGAACTATTTTCACCTTGAGAGCCACCTTTGGCCCATTCCCAACATTGGAGAAGGAGAAAGGAGCATTCTGAAGCTTGGAGCATCCTCTTGGACACTGCAAAGGGCTTCATCAACCTTGACACTCAAGGTAACATTAATAGTAAAAGTCATTCTTTTCATTTGATGTTTATGTTTCATGCTTGTTCTAGAATAAATTTAATTTCTGTTGTAGCTTAATTAGTTTAATATACTGAACTGCTACTAAGGAGTCCATTCTCCTTAGTAGGTGCTCATTGGCACAAGCTAGGGGTAAAACCCTAGCTACAATGCTCCTAGCCTCTTTCACTTTAATGTGAATGCTTGACTTGCCCTTTCTTGGCTATGACACTTAGTGTCTAAGGTCTGTCTAAGGATTTTATCCATCAGGGAATCTCCTCCCCATGGTTTTCTACAAAACCCTTGGCTGCTAGGACTTGCCCACACATATCCACTAGCATCATTCTTATCATTGCTGCTCATACTGATCTTTCTAGGACAGTCACGTGTCCATATGCATCCCTAGGATGCCTTCAAGGCTTCTTTCTTTCCTGCAAAGACCAAAGTTTCCAACAAAGAAACAACAGTGTATCAGCTTGGTTTTCATAAGACTTGTTCACGAAATTTTCATTATATAAGAATGAACAAAAATCAAATACTTATTTGTATTGGGCAGTTCCTTGCTACTCCACAGGTTTCCTTCTCTGCTTTACAAGCCTTGGATCACCTATGGGGTGGATGTTTAATTCCCAACCAGTACACCTTCATGCCGACTGGGTTTACCAAGCATTTGTGGTTTCCAACCAGTCCCATACCTAGTTGTCCCTCTCCATTGCCGAGCCAGCACATTCGTTTGGGTCATCGACCAATGGAAGGAAACTTCGCCACCGACCATTATAGGTCAAAGCTCTATTACGGAGCCATAGGTATATAACACCTTTCACTAATACCTCCACAACAACCAAGTAAATAATGCCAAACCAGTGCACCGACTGGTTTTATTAGGCATGCAACAACCCTTCATAACAACCTTCACAACACCCACAACATCCAAGTAAATAATCCCAAACCAGTGCACCGATTGGGTTTATTAGGCATGCAACAACTCTTCATAACAACCTTCACAACACCCACAACATCCAAGTAAATAATCCCAAACCAGTGCACCGACTGGGTTTATTAGGCATGCAACAACCCTTCATAACAACCTTCACAACACCCACAACATCCAAGTAAATAATGCCAAACCAGTGCACCGACTGGGTTTATTAGGCATGCAACAACCCTTCATAACAACCTTCACAACACCCACAACATCAAAGTAAATAATTCCAAACCAGTGCACCGACTGGGTTTATCAGGCATGCAACAACCCTTCCATTACGCTTCTTCTGTGTGCAGCCCCAAATTGCATCTGTTTTAGCTGACAACACAAGATGGATAAGCAAACTCATCAATATTGTTGCTCTAAAATTGAATCATAATTCATACATTCGCTATCAAGTATTGAAACACCAGGAATGAGTCCATTCCCTTAGGGTGTAGTCAATATTGAAAACCCTATCATAACCCAACACTCGAAAGGTGTGCACCCCTTTCCGATGTGAACCATGTAGGTCCTACTCATACTCAAGCAATCTGAAATAATATAAATAAGATGGAACATGCTCTGTATATTAACCCTAATAATTAGACATGCATGTTCTTAGCTAGGGTTACAGAATACTTATCCCTTTTCAAATGTATTCTCTTTTTATTGCGAAGGATGTGGGCTCCCTTCTCTAAGTCAATAGTCCTTCGGTTGGCCACCCCAATATTTTCAGGTTCCATAACCCACACATGCCTTCTTGGCATGGCTTCACCATCTCACTCATATGGTTTTCCAATATGCAGTGCAATGGAGATGTTATCCTTAAAATATGCAATGGTGTTTCACCCGAAACCCATTTCCATAGTATGGGGTCACTCCCATGAAGTTTGGCTTCTGCAGGCCATCACACATGGTCTTCTTGCAATGTGTCTTCCTGGCACACTTATCAAATAGCCAAACAATCGGCAACATTTAACAATAAACTTCAAATCTGATTATTCCATAACCAATCAATGTCATTAATAATTAAATTCAATATGAATTTGCAATTCTGTCTACTGTAGAAATCGACTTGCTTAGTCATGAGTTTACCCTCGTATTGCTTGTCCCTTGTAGGTGGAACCGCTCTTCCCATTAGGGATTTTACGCTTGCTACCATAACATAAACATCCACTTACAACACATCCTCCTGACACAGTTCTATGCAATCCAACTGTGATTAGCAATTATAAGCAAATTCTCAAATTTGAAATCTACAAATTGTTTTCCTACAGAAATTAGATTTGCAACCATGAGATTATTCTCGTAAACTTATATCAGACAAATTTCATATCTATGTCAGGCATAAGTTAAATTTCACAACCATGAGAACCTTCTCATGGGGTTTGGCTCTAGCACATGGTAGATTCCAATCTTCATCATGGACTTACCCACATTGCCATGCCCAAAACAATCTACCTGAAATCTAGAACTTCAATCAGCCAAACACGTTATGAGTATCTATGCATTTAATCTCTTCATTGCTACAACAGTCACTGAAGTGATATCAGAATTATCACACTCACTAATTCAAACACTTTCAGTTGTTAGCATTTGAAATGCAATGAAATATATACATGTGTATATGCATCATTATCATGATAAAATTGCAAGACACAGTCACATCATTTATGCAGTTTAAATGACGCTTTAGATACTCATTACTTCATAGCCATATCATTTTATGCAACTCTGTCCTTTCAACAGAGCACTCTTGGTATCCCATCAACATGTCTAATCATTCTCCTGCATTCTTAGCAGCTCATGAAATGGTCTCAAGATTAACAATAGTTCACCATTTCATCTATTATCTAAGTGCAATGAAACATGCACCACAACCATGCATTCACATAATGCATCTCAACAGGTGCACCCATACCTATGCATGCACATTACAATACTCACATAATCTTTTATTGTGCATCCACTCAATGCATAACCACAAGATTGTATAAAATATTTGTAATGCACATCCCCTCAATGCAACCTTGCCTTAATTCATGAATACTATGCATTCAAACATATTATGGCCTAATCATGGTTACCATACATAGCATGCATTATCATGACAGGGTCATAAGTCCTTACTTGCTTTGGTTGTTTAACTCACAACCAACATACACAAATGGCATGATATAATCTCATATGAATGCATTCTACCATTTAAAATAGTCATATGGTAGAGGGTTCCTCGCCCTTACTACCCCATACCTCACCATACCATGGTAGTATGGTATCCATATAAATGCATTCAACCTTTCCTACATACCATTCTACGATTACAAAATATCGTTCAAAGGGGTTCTTACCCGATCTCCTTTTGCACTTAGGCAATCATAATTAAACCATTACTTGCATGGCTCCCATCAACATCTTTGATGTTACCTGATCATTTGGTCTCCTGCAAAGGATCACACCATCCTTCCACCCACCTCATGATCATGGATTTGTTGTCCCCCAACCTTTCTTCATAAGGCTATGGGTCACATGCAACTTCATCATGTACAGCTTTAGCCATGCTTTGTTTGTCTTTGGTCCTACAACCAATGCGAGCACAACCAACTGTTAGCAACCACAATGATTATCTTAGTGGCTCATTGCATATGTAAAACCTCACGATTTTACCAATATACAATATCATATACACACAAAAAATATTTTCACATGTACTGTGCAATGTTTATTAATATGCTATCTAGTGCATATTCATCTTATCTATCCCAGTCTCTTGTATTTTCAATCATGCTTCTATGGCCTGATTACTACAATCAATATCAACCACATTAATTGTCATCAACCATAGACAATACCCTTAATGGGCTACTGCATGTGTAACTTTGCTACCTTCTCCTATGTGCAACATCATGCTCATGCATAATAAATCCTCATGCACTATGCAATGACTCTTTAATTATGCTCGCTAATTCATATGCATTTAATCTGCTACTCTCTTTCATTTCTAACATCCCTATGCCATAATTTCCAGTATATAGAATTCAAGGAATATAAATACAATAGCAAGAGAGGAGTGAAGGAATTCTTCCTTTCTAATTTCCTCATCGTAGCATGGAATTCCTCCTCTACATCATAGCTGATCCTTTTCTTGGATTTCCTACCAAGCGTAGAAGCAATCATTAGCTATGATCTTCTCATGAATTAGCAATTCAACATATACATATGTGTAATCATTCATTCTTGATATTTTCCAAACATGCAATTCTTATGCTATAAACAGAAATATTTTAAGGTGAGGAATTTTCCTCTTATCAACATTGCCTTGCTGCTCCCATTGCTCTTCTGCAATGCATATTACAGCCAATTACTCTTAATAAGGATTCCACAACCTTCTATGCAATTCCTGCTTCTCATCCCAAGCATAGAGAATGCATTTCACACTTTCAACGACTGTCTCCAGCGGACAACGGGGGTCAAGGGGGCTTTCCCCCTTGTGGCTTCACTACGCCACTGTAGGGTGGGTTGAGGGAAGCGCCCTCGTTTTTTTTTTGTAAATCCTTCGATTTCACGCAATCTGGCGCATAAGTTCCATGGCATTTTTCAAATTTCAGCACTTGAAAAATCTCCCTAGAAAACAGCTAAAATTCCCTGTTTCAGGGCAACTCACCGAGTTCTTTCGACCTATTTCGGGCCAACTCGTCGAGTTCTGCCGTATTTTTGGGCCAACTTGCCGAGTTCTGCCGCATTTTTGGGCCAACTTGCCGAGTTCTCCCGCCGAAAAAAATTAGAAAAAATCTCCCACCATTTCGGACCAACTCGCCGAGTTCTTCCGCCGTTGCGGAAAAACTTGCCGAGTTCTTCCACCGTTGCGGGCCAACTTGCCAAGTTTGTATTGGAGCATAGGCCGCAGCTATGGAAAAGCTGCCAGTTTTGGGGAAAAAGCACTAAGTTTTGAAGGAAAAGTGCTAATTTTGAGGAAAAGCACCATTTTTGGGCAGAAATGAACAGTGCGTGGTACGGCGCCAGATGGACGAGCTCACCGCAGATTACGGGCCGGAAATCGCGGAGCTCGCGCACACAAGTCAAAGGAAAGAGTAAATAAGGCGGCCGAATAGAAAGCTCAACCACCACAATAAATGAAGCGACGGAATAGAGGGCTCAGCTACCCTCATTAAGGAAAAGTACAGGAAGTTATGGTTGCTCGGACCAAGGAAGAGCAACAGGCCGAAGCATTGAAGGCGAAGGACAAGGAGCAAAGAACGATGAAGCGACACCCATACCCGCTATCTGCGTTGAAAATCACAGAGCCTACAGGAAGCTGCGACGTGACTGCAAGAGGCGCCTGCAGTACACCTAGTCGTGTCCGCGGTTAGGGTTTTTGGGGATCACTGTTGGGAGAGGCCCACAGTTTTGTAAAGGTGCAACCCTCAGGGCCACCTATATATATCTGTAATGGAAAAGGGAAAAGGGTTAGAGAGTAGATAGTTACTAATTTATACAGACAGTCTAAGTTGATGTCTGATTCATTTGTATTGTTGTATTTTGTAAGCTGTTAATGATCATTTTGTGCATGTAAGAAGGTCGCGATCTCGCAGGAAGACCGCTTGGCATAAGGGCCATTGCATGTATCGACCAGTCGCAAGAGGACTGAGAGGGGAATGTAATTGTATGTATTTGTTATGGTAATCTCTGTAGAAGAAGAGAATAGATCTAAGAGAAGGGCTCCCAGCTGTGTGCGTGGAGTTTCCCAGAAAGATCTAAGGCTGCAGCTGTGTGCGCAGCAGAACTTTGTTATCCCCATCTCAAGATAATATAAAACACAGTTCCCGTGGACGTAGCTTCCCTCCTGGAAGTGAACCACATAATTCTTCTTGTTGTGGTGATGCTTTATGTGATTGCATTTCTTTGCTTTACTGTCTATGTTTCTATGAATGTTTCGCTATCTTTATGGATGATTATGTAGAGTAAATCCTGGAAGCTCCCTTAGAAGTTGTACTTGTGCATTTTCGAAGGAGTCTGTAAGAACATTGTCGCCGCAGCGCTAAAGGAGTGTGTTACTGCGCTGGGGCGCAAGGGCAGAGACGATACATAGTGTATCGGAGGTAGCGGGTAAGAGGCTCATGTGCAGGTGCGAAGCTACCGCGCAGCTCGGTCGAGAAGAGTGAGATCCAGTGCTGTAGCGCTGGGAGACCTGTGAAAGAGTAAGACGCTCTGTTCAGGGGTTACTTCCAAGAAGGGAAGAGAGAAGACTGTAGACTCCACACCACCTAGGTTAAGGAAACCTGATTCCTTAGCCCCCCCATAGCCACTTCGGGTGAGACTTCGGGCTGCTGCGCAGCTCGTTGCCGAAAGGGCCAGTGCGCCAAAGGGGTGTTTGTTGCTGCACATCCTGAAAACCCGGGTCTGTCCAGAAAGCAGCCAACAAATGGTTCCATTGCCGGCTTTAACCCTATTATTTTGAAGGCAATGTGGTGTTGGAATCCTACAGCTAAAGAAATTCAAGAGTGGTTTGATTCAAAGGCTAGAGAGTTCGCTGAACGTGAAAATAGAAGCCCTAGGCTTCAGACAGAGGACTGGTTGCAGAAGCATATTTATACTGACCTTCACAAAATCTTCTTTGTAACATTTGCACTCGAGTTGCATGAGTGGGTATCCAAGCTAGCAGATACTAGACCCACTGTGCATGTTGATCAACCTATCATTTGGACGCCTGAGCTAGTTAGCATTTTGAAGCGGGTAGATAATCCTATGTCCCGCGCAGTAGACTTTTGGTTGAACAGTCTGCTGGAAGGCTTCATCACCGAGTTTGCAGTAGATACGAGAAAGAGCTTCAGCGAGGCTGAGAGGAGCTTCTTCAAAGCATACAGGGGTGAGTTCTTAAATTCTCTGAACTTGTGGATTAAAATGCTCTTATATGAAAAAGGAAAACTATGCATAGCTTCCAATGAATAGCATATACAAGTAATGTCCACAGATTCTGATGGTGATCTTGAAGTTATTGGTTGCACTCATAGTGGAAAATGGTATAAAGTAGGCCTCGACCAGCATTCTTTTGAGTCTATCCTAGAAGATAGCCGAGCTCATAGAGCGAGCCATATAGAGAGACAAGGGAGTGCTCATACCCCTTATCACCCTTTTACACTGCAAAAGCCAGACGGGGCTTAGCATAACCCCGTAGTAACACCCTCTAGTAGCTCGCACAGTACTTCTAGTACCTCAGCCACACCTTTGTTTAACCATCCCGGAGGCAGTGCCACAGCACCTCCACGACAACCTATTGCAAGAAGGATGGGTGATGACATGAAGCTACCAACCTTTAAAGGAACAGGGCTAGAAGACCCTGAGCAGCACTGGTTTCTATGTGAATCCATTTGGACGATTAAGCAAATTAATGATGATGCTGTTAAGCTGGTTCAACTAGCAACCACACTAAGAGAGATAGCCTTAACCTGGTTTATGAAATACTCGGCAGCACAGAATAGGACGCTTGCTGATGTAAGAAATGCTATGATTAAAGAATTCAAGAAACCTAAATCAAAATCACAGTGCATAACAGAACTCAAAGACATAAAATAGTTACCAACAGAATAAGTATGGGACTTTGACCAGAAGTTCAAAGCCTTGATAGATCAAGTAAGCTTTGAGTTTGCACCACAACAGCATAAGGAATGGTTCATTGCTGCGCTGCTTCCTCATATTAGACTTCCTCTTATGCAACAGAATCTCACTACTCAAGAACAAGCTCTAGAGATGGCTATGAAACTAGAAGCTTCACCAATTACTGGAACAAGCAACGATGTTGCGCAGTTGCAGAACCAAATAGCAAACCTAACTTTGCAAGTGCATGATATTAAGAAAGGAAAGGATGTTAAAGAAGAAATTTGGTGTACAAAGTGTAGAGCACAAGGCCATTCAAAGGACCATTGCCCTGTTTTCATAGATTATATTGCAACCGGAGCACCTAACCCTTTACCACAGGCTCAGGGGCCTTGGTGTGAAATCTGTAGAACTAGAGGCCACAGACCACAAGACTGTCACTTGTTACAGAAATATGTACAAACCCCAAAGAATCTATATTGCAATTTCTGTAAATCAGTAAGCCATGGTGAGAACAATTGCAGAGCATATGACCTTATGATAGAAAGAAAACATGATGTTTATAGAGTACAGTCAGAACCACAAGGACCCACAGCAGGTCCGCAGTATGACCCAGCTCGCGAAGGCCGAGGAGGAAATTACAGGGGCCGAGGAGGCGCAGGAGGTTTTGGTCATGGAAGAGGACAGATAACTTGCTATAACTGCGGAGCTCAAGGCCATTATGCAAGGGATTGCCAAAACCCTACAACCACCTACAGATACTGTAAATCTTACGATCATGTCATTGAAGAATGCCCTCAGTTGATGGCCAAGATGCAAGAAAATAAGCCACAGGTTAACCAGAATATTCAGTTGATTGCAGTAGAAAAAAGAGAACCAGATCCCACAGTTAATATAGTGACGCGCAGTGGTGCAACCACTGGTGCGCCAGAGTTGAGAACTGGAAAGCCAGCAACACAATGGGTGCATCGCGCTAATATTAAACCATCCCCGCTCGACCTACAGAAGCAAAAAGAAGCATTCAAGCAAGCTCAAGAGTATTTCTCAGATCCGCGAGCTTCAAGTTCTGTCGCATTACCACACAATAATATCAGACCGCATGTGCCAAGTCAAGATAACCTGGTACAAGAGCAGGCTACTACATCTGGAAGGCCTGATGAGGAGGATACACTAGGTAGTGTTCATGCTTTTCTGAGAAGCTGCTTAAAGTTGTTGCGCAATGAAAAAGCAATTATGGAACTCCAACGCCTTTTGGATCAGTGTCAACAATCTGCTTCGATGAACACAGCGCAGCGTGCTATTCATCATATCAGGAGTCATACTAGAACTGGAAGAGAGATGAGACTCACAGCGCAGATTGGAGCATTTGAAATGGACGAAGTCATTTTGGATTTAGGCTCAGAAGTTAATGTTCTCACCATGCAGACTTGGGAACAAATGGGTAGTCCTCAGCTTATCAGATCTCCTACCATCTAAGACTAGCAAATTAGCAACGCGTTTCTCAATTGGGCAGATTACCCAATGTACCCATTGATATTGAGGGAGTAAGAAGTTCTGCAGACTTTGAAGTAATCAAAATTCTGGATGACAGTAGACCTTACCCATCACTTTTAGGCATAGACTGGGCATTTGATAATCTGACTGTCATTAATTTGAAGAAAAGACAGATGACCTTTGAGGATGACCAGATTAGGGTCATTGCACCACTTGACCCCCTTCAAGGACCACGGTATATTGAACCCATTCGAGCAGAAGAAGAAGTGCACCACATGGAAAGTTTGTATCAGATGACTGCTAGTCATAATGATTATGTCAATCCCACAGCGAACGGCCATATCACCTGGTGATGCGATAGCTCGTGCACATCAGATTCAGAAGCAGGACTGGAAAACTGGCAGAATCGCTTACATAAGGTTTCTGCAAGGCTTTGCGCCATGACGACTAAATCCATTCGATGGATTGGCATAGAATTGAATAACACTCCAATCTTTGATGGTTTAACTGGAGTAAGTGAATTCATACATGCATGTGAACAAGAAATCCCAGATGAGCAGCGCATACAAGCATTGGATGTAGCACTGCGTGCTACACCCGCAAGATGGTGGGGTGCGCATAAAGAAAATATCGACACATGGCAAGACTGTCGCAGGTTGATACTGCACAGATTTCAAGAGACTACAGCAGGAGTTTTGCGCAAATATGATGGACAGAGTGACCCCAGGTCACACGTCAAAGCATGTATTCAGCAATGGTCAGATATTCTAGAGGATGAGTGGGTTCACCTATTCATCCACACGTTGGATATAGTTCCAAGGAACTGGTACACTGAAACAGAATTGCGCAGAGGCACTATCACTTGGCCTCTCATGATTGAAAGTTTTCAACTCACTTTCAGCTTTGAGTCAGAACATCCAAGCATCGATCAGGCTTTAAAGTGTATTAGAAAGAAGATATTTGGATGATGTCCTTTACCAGAGTATTCTCAACCAGATTGGGCTGTCCAGATGGAACATGCCCTGGAATGCTATAATTTCACCACTGGAGAAGAGGATGATGATCCTCACAACATCAATATTCCAGAGTCAGAAGGGACGCGCAGAGTCGAAGGCCCTCATCTTGATATCCCTGCCATTACAGAACACATCAAGCTCAAGAAGATTAACATTGGTACAGAAGCCGAACCCAAGTTTGCCTCTATAGGAGATTATTGGGATGATGAAACTGTTGGCCATATTGCAGATTTACTACATGAGTACTAGGATATCTTTCCTACCAAGTTTACATAAATGAAAGGCATCCTAGGAGATTTAGGAGTTATGCGCATACCTTTGAAAGCAGACGCTAAGCCAGTAAAACAGTGCCCGTACAGGTTAAACCCGCGATATAAAGAAAAGGTCAGAGAAGAAATTGATAAGATACTCGTAGCTGGTATCATTGAGCCAGTAGAGGAAAGTGATTGGATTAGTCCTATGGTGGTACAAGAGAAAAAGACAAAAGGTGAAATAAGAATCTGCGTGGACCTGCGCAAGCTCAATGACGCATCAGCGCATGATCCATTTCCTATGCCCTTTACAGACGAAGTGCTTGACAATGTTGGAGGACAAGAGGCTTACTCCTTCACTGATGGCTTTTCAGGATACCATCAGATCATAATCCATCCAGAGGACCGCCATAAGACCACTTTTGCGACTGAATGGGGCTCATTCCAGTATACGGTAATGCCCTTTGGTCTTAAAAACTCTCCTGCTATTTTCTCTAGAGTCGTTGTTGTTGTTTTTAAAAAATTCATTCATAAGTTTCTAGAGGTCTATTTTGATGACTGGACTATGTTTGGTTTACTAAAGAACCATATAAGGAATCTAAGGATGATGTTAGAAAAATGTAGACAGTATCATATTTCCCTTAACTTGAAAAAATGTATCTTCTGTGCTCCTTTTGGTATTTTGTTGGGTCACATTGTGTGCAGACAAGGACTCATGATGGACCCTGCGAAGGTTGCCATCATTATTAACTTGCCTGCGCCCAACTCAGTCAAACAATTGCGCACTACATTGGGACATACAGGATACTACAGGAAATTTATCAAGGGTTATGCAAAGATCACTGCGCCTATGGAAAGACTGCTAAAAAAGGATTCGAAATTCCAAGCGACAGAAGAATGCCAACAGAGCTTGGACACACTTAAAGGAAATATGGTCACAGCACCTATTCTAGTTTTCCCAGACTGAAGAAAACCCTTTCATGTTCATGTAGATGCTTATTCCATAGCATTGGGGGTTGTACTGACACAACCGGGAGAAGGAGGTATTGACCACCCCATTGCTTACTCTAGCAGAAAGTTGTCTACAGCTGAGAAGAACTACACCACTACAGAAAGAGAAGGACTCGCTATGTTGTATGCCTTACAGAAGTTCAGACACTATCTATTGGGTGCTCATTTTAAAATGTATACTGACCATTCTGCTTTGAAGTACTTGGTCAATAAGCCAATGTTAGGGGGAAGAATTTGCAGATGGCTACTCCTCTTCCAGGAGTATGATTTTGAGATTATTATGAAGCCAGGTAGATTGAATGCAGGACCTGACCATTTATCTAGGATAGAGTCAGGGGAGGAACCTACAAATTTGGAGGACAATCTGCCTGATGCGCAGCTGTTTTCTGTTCAAGCAGCAGACGAGTATTATTCTAATATTCTTGAGTTTCTCACTACAGGGCAAGCGCCAGTTGAGTTCACAATGCAGCAGAAGAAACAACTTGTTGTCAAAGCCGTAGACTTCACTTTGATAGCAGGCCAGCTCTATAAGTTGGGCCCTGATGAAGTTTTGTGCAGATGCATTTTACCGCATGAGAAGAATTCCATAATCGTAGAAGCGCACTCAGGAACCGCAGGAGGCCATTTCGCAGGAAAGCCTACTGCGCAGAAGATCTTAGCCGCAGGTCTTTGGTGGCCAACATTGCAAAAGGATACTAAGGAATTTTGCAAGTGTTGCGATGTGTGCCAGCAAACAGGAAAACCTTCAAGAAGAGATGAAATGTCACTAAGACCCCAGATAACAGTGCGTGCTTTTGATAAGTGGGCCATTGATTTTGTGGGACCTATCAACCCACCAGGAAAGAGAACCGGTGCAAGATACATCATCACAACTACTAAATACCTCACCAGATGGGCCGAGGCTAAGCCAGTTAAGAATTGCGACGCTGTCACTAGTGGGCAGTTCATTTTTTAGAATATTGTCACTAGATTTGGGTGTCCACTGATACTAATGAGTGATCAAGGCACACATTTCCTGAATGAGACTATAGAGACCCTTACTGAATAATTCCACATTAGTCACCATAAGAGTACACCCTACCACCCTCAAGCTAATTGTACGATGGAGGCATTCAATAAGATTCTGGAGAATGCCCTGACCAAGATCTGTAGTCAACAAAGAGATGATTGGGACCTTAGAGTCACAGCTTTGTTATGGGCTTACAGAACCACATGCAAGAAATTAATAGGTCACACACCTTTCAGTTTGGTGTATGGACAAGAAGCAGTCATGCCCATGGAATACATTGTTCCCAGTCTCAGAATTGCTCAAATTACAGAAATGGCAGATACTGATACTATGAGTGAAAGGTGTCATAATTGGTTGCCTTTGAAGAAGACAGGCTTTTAGCTGGATTCCATCAGCAAGTGCAGAAGGCAAGACAAAAGGCTTGGCATGACAGGCATATTAAGAATAAAGTCTTTCAGGAAGGAGACTTGGTACTCCTCTATGATAGTAAATTTATCAAGTTTCCAGGCAAGTTTCATGTACATTGGTTAGGCCCTTTTCAAGTGATGAAGATAATAGAAGGTGGAGCAGTTCAGCTTGCGAAGCTTAATGGAGAGTTGCTGCCCACAATGATCAACGGGAGTCGGCTCAATCTTTATCGCGATGACCACTCCGCCCTGTCGACCTAATCAGCTGCTAAAGTCGTGTAGATGTCCAGTGTAGTTTAAAGAGGCATCGCATTTATCACAGTCTACACGGAAGTCGCGGGACATTTTCAGTCTCTGGCTTCCCGCGCAGTTCCTCGAAACATCCGCGCAGTCAATAAAGCCTGTTCTGAGCGAGCCTATTTTTGCTCTTGCAGAGTTCCCCGGGTTGTCGAACTTTCGCTCTTGCGGAGTTCCCTGTTGTCGATTTGTCGCTCTTGTAGAGTTCTCCTCGCCGTGGAGCCCTCCATGTGCACAGTTACCCACGCTGGAGTTACCCGTCGAAAATTTGAATTGCGGTAGTTCTGCAGCCGCGTCTGAGTCTTAATGAAGGATGAGACCGCCATCTAATTGTACTTGCTCTGGCAGATTCGGTTTGATTTCCCTAATATTTGCATTTAACTAAGGAGCCGAAGGCCTTAGCACATCTCCCAAAGGCTGTCAGAACCCATCCCTCGCATTTAATACACCATAGAGGTGCGAGGGGGGGGTTGTCGACTCATCCGCTTAGGTGCCAACAATTATTAGCGCCACCTGTCCGCACCTACTACTGCCCTCAGCTATAAATACCCCTCATTCGCATATGCTTGGGTTACTTTCCTTGCTATTGAGTTGTATAGTTGTCCTGTTTGAGAGTCTAAGCCATTGTTTTCAGAGTCGTGTTGTGCATACTTCTTCCCTCTGTTTTCAGAGTTCGCATCCTACGTTGTTCCCCCCCTTTTCTGTTCAGTGTTTTTCGTGTATGCCGGTTCATGATGGAGAACCTGTCAACTCAAGAATTCATCCGACAATTCAGACGCAGAGGGTTAGACTTTGGTATGGCTACCCTGACCAAGACTGTCAAGTTTCCTATTTTCTCTGATCCCAGACAGTCCCCGGGCACAAGGGCGTCTCAACCACAGCCCCAGCAGCAGCAGCAGCCGGACATACCCATTCCAGAGCCCTTGGCCACTCTGGTTAACTACATTCCTTTGCACCCAGATGATGCACCCGAGGTGCATATTCCCAAGAATGCCAAGTATTCAATTCCGCTGCCACCAATGGCAGAAATCGTGGAAGAAGAAGGATCCATGCTTGGACATCTCCCGCTGGTTAAGTTTTCTAACTTCAACTTGGGAGATTATAGAACGTATCCTCAGTTCACGCCAGATCACTATCTGACGGTGGTCTATAATCCTGTTAAGAAGATTGATGAATTCGTCCCGCAGGAATTTGCAGTAAATCTAGAAAAGCCTGGATTATTGAACCTGTTGAAGCTACCGCACTTCGGGCGTAGCAATGAAGTTAATGCGGTTGTCAAGGTCCTGTTATCCTGTGTTCACGGTGGTTATATTTGGCTAGGGAGGCCAATTGATCTGAATGTGGACCTGATTCATCGAATTACCGGCCTATCTAAGGTTGGTAAGGACCCCAACGTCCATTTTGTTGGTAAAGACAAGGACCGAAAGCTTGCTGCACAATTGGTGCAGAAATACAAATTGTCGAGAGGAGGTCGGGCTTATGATCTCACTATAGTTGAAGATGAAGCACTCAAATTCACAGGCAATCTGCTTGCAAGCAAACTTTTAACGAAATGTCGACCTAAAGAAGTCCCTGGAGCTGTTGTAGAGCTCGCAATTGCAGCTGCGAAGGGAGATCAGTATAACTGGTGTCTCTTCCTCCTGAATTTATTCTTGGAAGACTGCCAGAACATTCAGGACACCGCCAATCAGCTGTTCCATTTCTCTTGGCTCCTGATCTTGTGTGCCTTTGTCGGGTGGAAGGAACCGCCCAACACTCAGTTTCTTTCGCGCCGCTCAGGAGAGGTTACAGGGATGCGCTATGTCAACCTATGGGATTCTAGTAATCCCGTGAAGCGCAAGATGAACCACGCCGTGTTCTTCTAGTATTATCATCTCCTCAGGGATACCATAATGGAGATGCCGAGGCTTACTGAGGAGACGGTAGAACTCTATGGAACGAAGTTGGTCTTTTCTGCCAACTTGCATGAAATCTATTTCCTCCCTCGTGGAATTCAGTTGAAAGAATGGGCCGTAGGGCTCTACCGAATGACTACCCAGGATGTGGAGGACACTGTGAAGTCCTGTCCAGATGAATGGAAGCAGGCCGCTGAAGTCGTTGCCACGATGCCACCCCCTGAGGTGCCAGAGAAAGATAAGGGCAAGGAAAAGATAGGGCGAAAGAATGATGAAGGTCCGTCAGGACCGGCTACCAAGAAGCAGAAGCTGTCGCACCCCGCAGAAGCGACTAGAGATCCCTATGAGATCTCTGCCGCGAGGCTCAACTAGTACTTGAAGGAGCAATTTCAGGAGCTGCGTGCCTCTCAGGCCAACATCAGAAGTGCTCTGGATCTGCAGCTCATGGAGTTGAAAGGTCTCGCAGGATGAATTGTGCAGACCCATGCGCCAGCATCCGGCTCGCAGGCGCCGCAAGCATCTACAAGCACCGGGCGGGTTGAAGTACCTACAGAAAGGTACACTGTTGTCCACATCCCGCCCGCAAGCATGACACTCCCGGATCCTCTGGCTGCACCGCAGGTAAGCGCGGTTGGCCCTGTTGAAATAAATTTGTCACTAATTCCGTTGGAAACTCTACAGTTGGTTCACAAGCAGGTCTCTACTAAGCTGAGAGCTAGGGAACTCTCCACATTCCATGACAATCAGAGACTGCAGACGCAGTAAGTAGAGCTAAGGGCAGGCTATAAGGAGATCTCCGCGCAGCTTGCACTTCAAGAAGCGTGAGACACTGGGCTAAGAAATGTTGTCGATGAAATCACCCAGGAGCTGCCGGCCTGCCAGATTCAACCAGACCTTCCTTTAGTTGAGAAAGTGCAACGCATTGGCAGAAGGGCGAATGTCACATACCCCAATTTTGCAAAAATAATGTAATTATTTTATTAATATTCCTGAGACATTATGTTAAATTTAATGCTAAGTAGGAATGGATGACTCAGCATAGTCACCAGAAATGGAATGTAAATTCTGAATAATTATTATTAATAAATCAATTATGGAGACAACAGCATGGGAGAGCTGTTAAAAGAGGTTACTGGTCTAACTGGTGGATGGAACTAGGTGGAAAGACAAAAGACAAGTGGCAGCATCCTCAAACACTTCCTAAGTTGCAGGTGGCAGCTTCCCTATATTTTGGGGTCATGATTCCCCAAGAAAGTGGAATCTGAGCAGGTGGCTCATTAATGACAGTTAACCCAACTAAGACCTAGGCAATCTTTTAAATAGTACTCAATGAACTGAGCTGGGGGTTCAGCATTGTTCTAGAGGGAGAATACATTCAGGTGAATGCTATTCAGGAGTCCCATTGAGGAAGTGGGAAAAACAGTAAGGAAGTGTTTTGAGTGAGGAAGTTGCAGTAACTTGGTTCTAGTTTAGCTGCTTGGGCTGAGGGAATAGTTGGCTGTACCTAGTTTCCAGCCAGTTAGACCAGAGCAAGCTCGGGGGTCCTGAGAAGTGCTGTCTGGGCACTCTCCAGGAATTGGTAGGGAGGAACAGCCTCCCATTTGTGTCATTGTCTACCATAGATACAGGTTCTGCCACTCTTCCTGCTATTTATTTAATAAATTTAAATGTAGAATGGACTATCTTATCTGTGTTTTGAACAGTATTTATTTTCAGTAAAGAAGCTGCTCTGTATTGTCTTTTGATAGAATGTGCAGAAATTATATGTCTTAGGATTTTTCCTATTATCACATAAATCGAGTAATTATTATATGCAGAATATAATTGTTGTTATTACAGTAATAAAATATTATGGTGACTTATCATAGATTTATTATTAATAGTTAAATAATAGATATAAGATACTATACAGTAGTCATTCCTGAAATACACGTATTAAAAACAAATATAAGGACAGACACATAAGATAAATTTTAGAATCCCAGTGAAATAATTCCATAGAGAAATTTACAGGTATCATTTCTATTTGAGCAAACATACCAGCTTATATCTGCCTTATGTTTTGTTAAACTACAGTAAGTTTTCATTTTTCCAAACCCATCCATTATCACCAGCATAGGTTACTGCTCATTTCGAGCTCAAACCAAACAGTAGGTGTAGTATTTAGTCTAAATCTTTTATTTATTTACAGTATTTAGTACAATATCGTGTTCGAAGAAATCTGCATATGAATGCACAGTTTCGACAGATACATGTCTTATCATCAACTATCCTTTCAAACCTAGAAACTCATATTTACATAGATAGCCATCGAACCTAAATATGATTGCCTTGACAAATACAAACCCTAGTATTTTATTTACTGTAATGAGATTAAATTTATTATAAGTATTTCTCCTTGAGAGTGGACAACAAATCTATCACGGCCGTAGCCAGACCACATTGTTTCGACAGAGTGAGAACAAAAGAAAAGAAATGCCTTATATATCAGATTGAACCTACAGGAGATTTCATACATAGCTCATGAATACATTTTATCCACAGTTACAGTCAATACTTATACAAAAACTTTTACATAAATCTTCCGACACACACACCCACCAAACATATATTTTAATCTACAGTATAACTGTCATAAGTCCTTCTCTTTAAAAGTTACGAATGATACCAGGAAGGCGCGGGAGTAAAACTGCTAATAACATGGAATCCAACTTACAATTGAGATTCTTAAACCTATCTATTTTATTTTACCATATAGAAACCGATTATCAAAGCATGACGCAGACAAACAACTGAACTCAGACATTTCTCATATTTCTTATATATATTAACCTGGGATAGAACCCCAACTCGCCAGGGTGAAATACATTTTAATTAGCTATTACAGTAAGGGTAGTGAACTTCAACGCCTTTATTAAACATTCAAAGGCAAAGAAAAACGCAGAGAAACAAATACATTGATATCACCTACAGCAGAGTTATCATTCTCTGCAAGTATCCGAGAAAGTTTAAAACAAACCCTTAACTAAACAGTGTATTCATTAAGGAGAACACAGATAGTACACGGCCACTTGACAGGCCCGACAGTTACAGTATCTATTTCACTTATACAGGGTTGGGTAAAACCCTACACATTGAAAATACAATGACAATAACAACCCCAGGGTCTCATAACAGACTGAGCCATAGATTGTCCTTCCAGACATAAACCTAGCACAACAAAACCACAAAGGGAGAGACAGCCATGGAATAACCAGGCTTACCCGGAGGAGCCAGCGCTGGAGAGGAAGCCTCGTACGCCTTCAGGAAAGGTTAAAAGACCTGCACATTATAAATAACGAGCATTGTTAACATTTATTTTAATTATAAACAATATTATTCATACTGAAATATATGAAACCATTGTTAATTCTTACCTGAGCCATCGGAGAAAGCAACCCCGTGGACAACCTGGTAGCCACGAGTTGAGCCAGGTAGCAAAACCTTATCAAATTCGTCAGAAGGATGAGCAAGGAAGACTTCTAGTCCCTCTTTATGTATAGCCGTGACAGGTAATACTTAAAAAAAAAAAACAAAAAAAAAAACCCTTAAGCTATGAATGAACCAGCCGGGAAGCACACTCTAAAATCCATTACACGACCACCTCAGGGATAAAAACAACAGAGAAAACCTTGCTTCTAACTCACACCAGCAACCGTGGAAGACTGTAAGTAGCAGGTGACTTAAACATAGTGATAACAACGAGACCAAGATACCAATGAACTGTAGCAGACGCCAATAACAGAGCCACAGACTTTTAAACCACCAGAGTATAAAACTACGTGACCATAACCATAAGAAAAATGCATTTTACAGTACCCAACGGACGAGCTCAGACAGGAAGGGTTTCTCTCTTACAAACCGAGCCCGAAGGCAGCGAAATAACCAGGTAAGGGTTTCAAGACAGGGTTATATATCATCAAATGCAAGGAGGAGAGTCAACCACGTAGCCATTTAATTTATCAACTTACCATGGGTCGAATTCCTATAGTTCAGCTGCAGCTCGAATTATTGTTCATCGATTTTTAAATCATTGCATGGTTATAAGTCTTATTCAACGTATGGAAAAACACTATGATTGATACACAATCATCATATAGTGCATGCTTTGCAACCGAACCATCGATAAATCCTAAGGCACATATCATGTATGTCCCCTACAATGATTTGAAAGAGATGTAGTCAACTTCAAATTAGAGTTTCTCATAACTTTAACCTTGAGATATTACCTTAGCAATATAACTGGATACAAAATTGTTACATAAGTTCTTGTTACCATAATACTTCCAATACTATTGTAATTAATCAACGATGAGGATAGTAATCTTTAAACTTGCAAAGTTTCGATATAAAATCATCTACAAGTCCATACTATGAACGTAGTTTAAAAAACAAGGAACAGTTATTATGACATAATTTAAACAAAAATACTAAGTAGACATTGGACCATAAATTATAGATGAATATAATGGAACATCGCTAGAGGCGTCACAATTCCAACTCATGCTAATAACCAGTGATCATAGCTATTAGTTGACAGTATGTTACATAATGCTAACGTCACGTTATGCATACGATGAACATGATACAAACAACTTGTTCCAGTGATAGTTTACAGTATTAACATAGAGTCATGGTCATAACGCAATAGATATGACGGAGACATTGTAATTCATCGCAAAGCCTAATGATACTAGCCAGAATAGGAGATTTCATGACAAGGCAGACTATCAATCTATTATCAAGCATAAATTTCATGAAAAGAACCTTAATGTCTTACACGACAACCAGTATAGTATTTAGATCTTCTTTGAGTTTTTACAGTGCAGAGAAAGAGGTTTGATGCTTATAAAAATTAAAATTACAGTGAACCATACTTCACCGGTGTACCTGTGAACAAAAGACGAAATAATGCACTAGCTCGTAAGCTAAGTAAGCCAGTCATCTATGGCTAGGTACCTGTGAACAAAAGACAAATTATGCATTAGCTCGTAAGCTAAGTAATCCAGTCAGCTATGGCTAGTTCTCCCTTTGAAGTTAAAAATGAAAACATTCAATAACAAAAATTAAAACTCATATTCGTATTATAACAGAACCTTTAAAACAAAATCATGATTAGTTAATTAAAAGAAACAGGACCAGAAATGCAAATTAGTTAACAATTATTGTTATGACAAAAATTTTAAATTTTTCAGAAATTTCGGGTTCTGACAGCGAAAGCCCTAGAACAGCAAGTAGTTGTTATGGCTGAGGACCATAGGAAGCAGCTCACCGAGTTGGAAGCTCGTGTCGTAGTGCCTCCCGCAGATGATAAGCAAGAACGACTTGAAGCACTGCGCATAGCTTCTGCCCAAATGAAGCGCAGAACAGATGAAGCCCATCAGTTAATGACGCAAGCTATGCAGGCTTGGGCTGAGCTCGAGAAGCTCCCTTCTAAAGTTGCCCTTTTGGAACAGGTGAAAGTAGCAGAACAGTCCCTAGTCGTTTTGAACGAAGAAGCTAAGCCCTTGGAAGGCTTAGCCAAAATGAGAAAAATGAGCGAAGTCCGCAAAGTCCAGCAAGAACTGCACAGGCTCATAGACAAAGATGCTACTCTCGCCAATATCATTCAGCCATTTATGGATGAGTATGCTGAACTTGCTGCTGAAGCATAGGCCAAGGTCAAAGAATTTGCTGAGTCTCAAGAGTTGGTCGATGGCGCAGAAGGAGAAGAAGCTACTTCAGACCTGGTGCAGACAGCCACGAAGTGCATGCAAGACATGGACTCCGCTATTGCACAGTGGAAGCAAGCCTTCGCTGCGACCCAAGCAAAGTCCGATGAACAAGTAAAACGACTGCAAGCTAGTGCGAGTGGCTCGAGGATGAGCCACAAGTAAGTGTTAGGGGCTTGTTGGAGCATAGGCCGCAGCTATGGCAAAGCTGCCAGTTTTGGGGAAAAAGCACTAAGTTTTGAAGGAAAAGTGCTAATTTTGAGGAAAAGCACCATTTTTGGGCAGAAATGAACAGTGCGTGGTACGGCGCCAGATGGACAAGCTCACCGCAGATTACGGGCTGAAAATCGTGGAGCTCGCGCACACAAGTCAAAGGAAAGAGTAAATAAGGCGGCCGAGTAGAAAGCTCAACCACCACAGTAAATGAAGCAATGGAATAGAGGGCTCAGCTACCCTAATTAAGGCAAAGTACAGGAAGTTATGGTTGCTCGGACCAAGGAAGAGAAACGGGCCGAAGCATTGAACGCGAAGGACAAGGAGCAAAGAACGATGAAGCAGCGCCCATACCCACGATCTGCGCCGGTAATCATGGAGCCTGCAGGAAGCTGCGACGTGACTGTAAGAGGCGCCTGCAGTACACCAAGCCGTGTCCGCGGTTAGGATTTTTGGGGATCACTGTTGGGAGAAGCCCACAGTTTTGTAAAGGTGCGACCCTCAGGGCCACCTATATATATGTGTAATGGAAAAGGGAAAAGGGTTAGAGAGTAGATAGTTACTAAGTTATACAGACAGTCGAAGTTGATGTCTGAGTCATTTGTATTGCTGTATTTTGTAAGCTGTTAATGATCATTTTGTGCATGTAAGAAGGTCGCGATCTCGCAGGAAGACCGCTTGGCATAAGGGCCATTTCATGTATCGACCAGTCGCAAGAGGACTGAGAGGGGAATGTAATTGTATGTCTTTGTTATGGTAATCTCTGTAGAAGAAGAGAATAGATCTAAGAGAAGGGCTCCCGGCTGTGTGTGTGGAGTTTCCCAGAAAGATCTAAGGCTGCATCTGTGTGCACAGTAGAACTGTGTTATCCCCATCTCAAGATAATATAAAACACAGTTCCCGTGGACGTAGCTTCCCTCCTGGAAGTGAACCACATAATTCTTCTTGTTGTGGTGATGCTTTATGTGATTGCATTTCTTTGCTTTACTGTCTATGTTTCTATGAATGTTTCGCTATATTTATGGATGACTATGTAGAGTAAATCCTGGAAGCTCCCTTAGAAGTTGTACTTGTGCATTGTCGAAGGAGTCTGTAAGAACACTGTCGCCGCAGCGCTAAAGGAGTGTTTTACTATGCTGTGGCGCAAGGGCAGAGACGATACATAGTGTATCGGAGGTAGCGGGTAAGAGGCTCGTGCACAGGTACGGAGCTACCGCGCAGCTCGGTCGAGAAGAGTGAGATCCAGTGCTGTAGTGCTGGGAGACCTGCGACAGAGTAAGACGCTCTGTTCAGGGGTTACTTCCAAGAAGGGAAGAGAGAAGACTATAGACTCCACACCACCTAGGTTAAGGAAACCTGATTCCTTAGCCCCCCCATAGCCACTTCGGGTGAGACTTCGGGCTGCTGCGCAGCTCGTTGCCGAAAGGGCCAGTGCGCCAAAGGGGTGTTTATTGCTGCGCATCCTAAAAACCTAGGTCTGTCGAGAAAGCAGCCAAAAGTTTGGCCGTCGAAAACACTTAGAAAATTTTTGAAATTCTTCTTCCTTTCCCCGGGCACTCCCGCAACTTCATCGGCGCAACTCAGCCAAATTCTTCGAACGTGTTAGCTCCACTCAGCGAGTTCTGCCGCTGTTTCATCCCAACTTGCCAAGTTCTGCCGCTATTTCAACCCAACTTGCCGAGTTCTGCCGCTGTTTCATCCCAACTCCACGAGACTCGCCGAAGCGTGTCGGCACAAAAAAAACACTTAGAAAATTTTCAAAAATACTTAGAAATTTTTTTGAAATTCCGCAAAAAAAAAAAATTCGACGCAACTCGGCCAGATTCACCGACCGTGTCGGATCCACTCAGCGAGTTCTGCCGCCATTTCAAGCCAACTTGCTGAGATTGGCTGACACAGTTTTTTTTGGCAGAAAAACTCATAGACACTAAGAAAAATTTTGAAAATTTGAAATTTTTCTTAATTATCAGTGCTAAGTAGGAAGCATACTTACCACTACAACTGTGATAGGTAGCCCATAAAGGCCCAATGCTGCAACCAGTAGCTCTAATACCAAATGTAATGTACCCACCTATCTATACAATGCAAGGAAGGGAACATGGCACTAAAATCTGGGCTTTTAAAACAACTTAGCCAAATTCATCATGAATAAAAGCTATGGCATTAGAGTAAAATCCATATGTGTGCAGATGCAAATCAATTGAACATGCATAATGGAATAAACATCAACCACACACATTTCATAGTCATCCATCATATCAAAATAGCCATCCCTTAAAACATTTGTAGAAGTAAACACAATAAAATACTCATCTGGATGTAATGTTGTCTCAAGCAACTAGCTATGTCGCTGCAACGTTCCACCCAACCATAGGTCTCTGTCCAGCCTATATTCTTTCAGCACTTAGAGACCACCCCCAATCTGGGCATGATATCTACAAGGAAATTGGGTCTCTCAAGCTCAGCTCAGCCCATACCCAACTCAACCCAGCATTCTCTTGCACACCAAACTCAGATATGGGCTCTGGAACACACTTTCAGCAATGGGACTTAGGAACTAGATGGACATGGGTCTTTCCTAAAATGTAGGCACACCAAAAACGGATTTGTGAGAGAGAAAAATGACCTTAGGGAAGAAAATGATTTCTCCCACAGATATACAAGCAATCAGTGAGCTAAAACAGCCTCTATGGTCCCCAAATCCATTTCCCTTTCTTCCCCACTGTTATACAACACAAAAACGCCCTTCCCAGCTAGGAGAATGAAGGAAAACACAGCAAAACCATCGGAGGAAAACGCCTAGGTAGCTCCAAACTCGTGAGGGAGCAAGACTGATTGGTGAATAATGGATTGGGAACAATTTTGTGGCCCTTTTCTTGCCCAAGAAGCCAAACACAAAATTCTAGGAAGGGTGGCTTTCCCATACTCGAATTTGGACAACCATACCTCTCCATTCCCCAAGGCATTGACTACCTCAACCAATTCTTGGAGGATTTAAATGACTGGGTACAAAATTCAGCATGGGTAGTTGAGGGTTCATGGGTTCTCTCATTGACACTTGGATTGACTTGATTGGCTCAAGGTTTTGAATATTTCCCTCTCGATTCCTTGTAAACATCGTGCCCCCATCTCTTATTGCATTGCATAGCTAGTTGTGGGCATTTATATTAAAATGCATATTTACAATTCCCATGTTTCACTAGCACATGGGTAGCATAATATCCAATACTTTCCTCTTCAAGATCGAGCGTTCACTAGCGGGGCCTTGGCCTTGAGCTCCACGCTAGGAATCATACATAATATGCATACAATATTTACATTAGCCCAAAATATTACAAGGGTCAAAATGGGGACATTACAGCATTTAACATATTTCAAATATTGTCAACTCTATTTTATCACATGGATGATTTATTTAAGGTCTAATTGAGAGAGAAATACCCAATAGATTTTATCCTATCTTAACAGATTTTTGACGATAATTTTAACTTATGTAAACATATTGAGCATATTTATGTGTTCTAGTCGCTAGAGTATATTGATGTAGTGCAAGGGAGTTTGACAAAGGTGATGAGGCTGCTTGGTATGCTGATAGGGACACAATGGTAAAAAATGAATATAATTCATCTACAGCTTATGCTTTTGGTAAGTTTGTATATTTTCTATATGTCATACTGTAGCTAGTTAAACATTTTGAGCAATACCATCATTAAATTTTTAATGGACATAGGTTTTCTTTGGTACTCTTACCCGTGTCTATAGAATGGGGTCTAACGAGTTGTAGAGGAGGCAATAATATACATCTATCTCAAACTGGAGTTCAAACTATAGTTTAGATTAATAGGTGTAATTACTTGAAAATTTGTACTTCTTGATTGTTTAATAACCATGTCAAGTAGTTAGTTACTTAAGGATGCAGGATGTTCTCTAAAGCTTAAACAGGTCTTCATTGTTGTCAAAACTTCTGAAAAAATGGAGTTAGCAGGGAATAGTGATTTAAAGTCCTAAATTACTTGCATTGGAATATACTTACAATTATTTCTACAAGACAAGATTGTTCACAGTAATTATAGAATTATCTGCAAAATGGAGATTTGAGGTTTAGGTAAATGAAACTACTAGACTATTGTAGTTGGTTTGTATTTGTATTGAATCTTTGTTAGGGGATTCTATCTACAATAATAGGAATGCTCTCCAAGACACGGTAATTTTTGTTTTCATGGAAAACCTCATGAGGAAACCCTTAGGCACTTACCTGCATTTTTGCAGATGGAAACCAATGTAAACTTGTTGGTGTTGATTAAAGTGACTATGTATCCCTTGGTTTTGATCCCTGGAATGTATTGGATCAGATTATGTATAAGTTGTATGCATGTGTTTATAATGATGAGACTCGAGCCATATGAGATTAAATAAATGACCCAAGTTATGCAAATGAACCAAATTGCACATGTACTCATGGGGAACCGAGATTATAACGAATGGCATTGCATAAACATAGGTATGTACCATTATAAGCTATAAACAGATTCCATTGTAACATACCCTTTTTGCTGGAAAACATTTTGTGTTAGAAAACATTATGATAACTTTTATTGTAAAGTTTTATGTTGGACAGGTGTCCAACGATGACTGTAATTTGCACAATATATTATTATTACATAAATAAAATAGGAGATAAACACCTAAGAGGACTGTTGAAAGAGTGGTTACTGATCCACTAGGTAGAATGGAATCTGGGGTAGAAGGCAATGGACAAGTGGCATCATCATGATGTAACTAACTAGCTGTTGGTATGGGACAACTCCCTTGAAATGTGGTCATAGTGCCCTGAAAGATGGGACTGGAGCTTGAGGCTCATTTATTCCAAACTAACCACTAAAGACCTAGGCAGTCTATATAATAGCCATCAAATTGTGAACTGAGGTTCATCACTTTTCCCGAGGAAATTTACCTTGGGGTTTTGCTGTGTTTGCACTCAAGAGATTTGACGAGGGGATATGCTATGTTGTTGATCATGTTGTGAGTCTGCCAAACTCTTATTGAGTTCAGGAGGTTGATGCTGAATGGAGAAGGCATGTTATTTCAGGAGGTTGATGCTGAGTGGAGAAGGCATTTTTGAGTGCCTTTCTTCTACACAGATTCCACCCACTTATTGGATTAGTAATCAGGCTTAGGGGTTCACTAGAAGCCAGCAGTTGAGCTGCTTCTTTTGAAATAGGTTGGGAGGAACATGCCTCCTTGGGTGTTTGTCGGCCCTATCGTCATTTACAGGTTCCATTGTCTTATCTATTTTTATTTTAAAGTTCTGTTGTCTATTCACTTTTACTATTTATTTTATAAGTTTATTTCATTTTCCTGAGTAAATTAATAATTATGTATGAAATTGATTTGATTGAATAAAATAGTCTTTGCATTTTTCCCCATGCAAAAGGGAACATCATCGTACTCTAGTATAGAGACAGATTAAGGTAGATAGGTATGATAGGCAAATTGCCAAGATGATGGAAGTACTATTCTGTATATTCTGTTACTTTATCTACTGATAGTAATTAGTATTATTTACTGCATTTCTTTACATTACTGTTCTTACTTCTATATTTTATTTCATCAAATAGAAGTTTATTGTCTTAAAAGACTATTACTGTTCTTTATAATTATTATTGAGATCATTGCTGAAACATAATTAAAAATGATTGCATAATCTCATCATACGGAACTGATATGTCATTTCAAGTTTCAATTTAGGGTTTATAGTTTCCATTTATTTTCTTCTCAAAGTTTACTATAATCTACTGTTATTTCCATTATTGTACACACAGGACAGATAAGCAAACAAAAGTCTCATATCACAAACCTAGGGTTACATATTTCACTTCCAAAACCAAACTTCAAACTACGGAATTTATGATCGAATGATAGCAGCAAGGATATTAAAAGATATCTTTTATTTAAACAGTTTCCAACTTTTGCCCAAATCACATGTTCCTATAGCTATAAAATAAAAACACACAAATGCATTCCTTTTTACAGAATCGAGCTAGTTAAACAAGCTCCCTGTCATTACATAGTTCATTTTATTAACTATAGAATGCCTCTAAATTGCAGAAGTAAAAACAAGTGTGGATTGCCGAGGGCTTGTTAACAAGTCGACTAATATCCATACATTTTAAACAGATCAAAACCCTAACCCTTGACAAGGCTTATAGATCGAAAACACAAACATTTCTTACAATCGATGAAGCTGCATATAGACCGAAGTCTATTATGTATTACAAATACATAACCATTGTTTAAAAGACAGTAGCAGTATCTTCACTTTTCATACATAGCACACAATTTCCTTTCCCAATGTTTAAACATTTCATAAGTTCACAGTCCATAAAGAAAACGATAGCAACAGGTGTGTTCAAACCTAGTTGCACAACTATTATCGTATTACATTAAATTCGAAAACAGAGGTTTGATAAAACACAAATTCTTTCCACTTTATAAATCGACGAGTCACGGGTTTTGTTCACGAGCCAAGCCCCAAAACAACGAACACAAAACAGTCACGGCAACATAAGTTTTGTAAATATTCTTTTATATTATCAACTCAAGAGAGTTTGAAACCCTTTTTAACGGAGGAACATTGCCCAGTTCAAAACTCAGAACCCAAACATTGTACAGTAACACTACAAACTATTACATCGACTCTGAAAACCGAGAAGTAACCTAACACAGGCATAACACGAAGCAACACAGATTTCGAACCACGATTTCCAGAACAAGTGTTACAACTTCAAACGTTTGCCACAAATCTGCCAGGAGAACCTATGGAGGGTTTGCCAACGGGGCTTACCATTTTATAGCGTGCTATCCATTGCCATCAACCCCAGCACTGAAAATCCATAACGAAGGCAGTTCCTGCCACACAAAACTGTAAGAAGTTAACAACGAGTTCCAACATATGATGATAAACCAAAACTATGTTATATAAACAGTGTGACGAGTCGAGTTTACCTTCATATTAATAGACGGATGTAATGCTTCATGCTTCCAATTCCTCTAACCATTACAACAAGGCAGCATGCAACTGAACTATTATCAAACTTGGAGTTTAATCTCACCGAAAACCTAAACCTGTCACACGACGAAAGCCTCAGGGCTTCATTGCCTTACAACTTCTAAACCAAAGCAACTTATACAGTAAGTTTCACCATCAATATTGCAGAGTTGTAGTTACAGAGCCATCACAAACCACCCAGGGTCGATCCCTGCTAACCAGTGGCTTGTCAACCTCTTCTCCAAACAAAATCACCAAATGAATGCGTTAAGGAAAACAACAAACATTATTACGAGACTGCCTTAGTGTTTCATATCTCAACAATCGAGGCATCAAACCAACGATCAAGACTTAGCCAGCAAAGCCATGATAGTACCAAGGCAGAGATACGACCAAGCACCATTAATAACCTCAGTAAATAACCAGCACAGTTGGAGTGCCATATCACCAAGGCTGAGCTTACAACTCAGCGACCTATCACCAATCTTACAAGTATATCACATGGAACCAGTAACACGTAGGAGCCATCAAAGCATACCACTGCCATCACACAGGATTACATTTAATGCTGAATCTCACGTATCATCTGCCAGACCCTCGACTGCAACAACATTAAATTCGTGACAACGCCAAGTTAGGGTGACAGCGTGATCTCGGGATTATATTACTACTACATTACAACTGTAATACAGCCATTGTATAGTTTCAAACCATAGAGTAAAATCATATTACGGTATTACAACCATGTATATAGTTTCCAAACTATGTTACAATTTGCATAACACATCTTTATATTGCAAAACAACTATAATCTATAGCTCCAATACCTTATGATGGATTCATATAACCATGATGTGAAGCGCATCCAAACCTTAACACATATTGTCTATGTTTTATGCATTTTAAACGTTAAGTCCCCAATTGCTTAGGGTGCACCATTTCATATTCAAATATTAAATTAGCATTCATTTATTATGTACATAATAGAATATAGCACTAAGTTTCTATTTGCATATAACTAGGCATTGTAACCCTAGCATGTATCCCATAGAAGTATTATAACAATTCCATATGGTCACTATTACACATCAAACTATTATCCTGTCAATGCAGTGATATAGTCGAAAATATTTATTAGTAGCACTTATGATTTAAGTACTTGAAACATGTCATGAAGGCTTTTGAAGACCATCGTTATCTCAACTTTAGATCTCTTATTGTTCAACCCTGACATATTGATAACATTATCACATGCTTGTCGCAACTTTTATATTGTAGAATCTCTTATGACAATCATATCAATTGTTTCCCTAATGAATGACAACATTGATTATAGCAGAAGTAGAGTGCAAAAATATCTCTAGCTACACTTACAAGTGTTAGGATCAAAATAGTACAGATCGATAAAGATAAACCCAAAACATACCATCGACATCTTCGTGCACGGCAGTATATACATTTATCTTAAAAACAGAGACGACTAGATGAAGCTTATAACTTGTCTTGAAATACTGGAATTACTCTATTACCTTACCTGCAGATCTGCGAAAGAAAAGAATCCAATGCTTTAGTTATCAAAGCTAAGTAAACCCAAGGGCACCCTGTAAGAACCCCTTCAGAAATATGCAAACAATTCATCAGTATTGCTACCAGATCATTACACATAACGAAATAAACATTGTTCTGTCGCATCTTAGTTATAACCAAATATCTTTTTTATGTTTAAAAATAAATATGACAATTTTATGAAGCTGTTATTATCTATTAGTTAAATAACTTTCATTCCGCAGATAGCATTTCTCTTATGATTTAGGCTATATCAAAAAAATTTAATTTTCGCGATTTTTGGGATGTTACATGTGGTATCAGAGCACAAGTTCAAACTCTAGGCCTGATTGAGGCTCATGCGCGCAAACAAAAAATAAATCAGAAAGTTTATGTTACTAACTTTTGTAATTTATTTTTATTTTTGCACAGAATAGATTGACCTTTAAATTGCAAGTATGGAAATACCAGAAGAATCAGCAGAGGACAGATCTCCTCGTAATGAACGTATTAATCATAATAATACTGAAGGAATTTATGTTGAATTAAACAACCAGTCTTCTGAAATTTTACGCTCTGTACAGGATTTAAAATCTGAGTTAAAAGCTATTAAAGAAGAAAATGAACGGATCCTTAAGGTACAGGAAGAGTTACAACAGAATCTAAAAGGAAACTGTCATAGTGATGAAAGAGGCAGAAAATCAGAATTGAAGGCTGATTCTGAAATAATGTCCCACCAACATAAGCATAAGAAAACAAGAAATGATAAAAGGAACAGTTACTCATCTTCTAAATCTGATCCAAGTAATGATGATATTAATTATGACAGCAGTAACAGTGAATGCTGCTCTAAAAAGAGAAAACATAAACATCATGAACAGATTACTGGGGAATTTAAAAAGATTAAGCCACCTACCTTTAATGGCGAAAGTGAGAAAGGTGAGACAGCAGAAGCTTGGCTGTCTGGAATGAAAAAGTACTTTAATATTCACGACTACTCTTCTCAACTGAAAACCAAGATGGCTATTTACAATATGACCGGGAAGGCAAATATTTGGTGGCAGGATCTTAAAAAGATAAAGAGTATAAAAGAAAAAGAAGTAACTTGGACTATGTTTAAAAGTTTGTTTAAAAAGAAGTTTTTGTCGGAACAATACTTTGAAGATAAGTCAAAGGAGTTTTACGATTTAAAGTTGGGTACAATGAACATGAAAGAACTATGCAGCAAGTTCCTTAGCTTGCTAAGGTACATACCCTACATGGTTGAGGAAAAGCCTAAAGTGCAAAGATTTCTCAGTTGTTTACCTTTTAATATAAAAGACCGTATTGAGTATGATAATCCTTCCACTTTGGAAGAGGCCATGAGGAAGGCAAATTTTTGTTTTGATCAAAACAAAAAAAGAGAAGGAACAACTGGCTGGAAGAACAGTAAGACTAATCAATATGACTATAAAAAGAAGAATTTTAATCATAATGCTGGAGGTTTTAAGAAAAATTTTAATAACAGAAATTTTCCTAATAATTACCGGAATAATGCATCTCAGAACTCTACTGCTGCAAGAAATGTACCTAATAATAATAATCACATCAATAACAATAACAATAACAACATGTATGCTGAGCAGAAGGGACCCATAAAGTGCTATGAATGTGGCAGACCACATAAGAGAGCAGATTGCCCATGCAACAAGAGGACAGCCAATAATATTCATACTATGCAAGTAGAACCTATAGTTGGAGATATCACAAGAGAAATGCCCAAGATAAATGCAGCACTAGAGAACTGTCAAGCGGACCATCAAACATCCATGGTCGAAATTGAAGGTATGATACAAAACGAGTCTATTTCTATTCTAATAGATCCAAGTGCAAATCTGAGTTATATTTCACCTACTTTAGTAACCGTTGCAAGCTAAAAATAGAGAAATTTCATAATGCATGGTTAGTTCAGCTTGCAACAGGAACTAAAAGAAAGGTTACAGATTATGTCAAGAATTGTGAAGTATTTTTAAGTCAGTTGAAAACGCAAATTAATCTGAATTTTTTACCCTTAGGGTCTATTGGCTTAAACTGACCCAGAGGTTTCCAATGAGACCCAGGTTCTTTGCGATTTTCCTTTTGACCAACAAAACCCCTTCGCACCGGCCCTTTCGGCAACAACCTGCGAGCAGGTTGAGGTCTCACCCGAGGTGTATCTTATGGGGTACTGCGGAATCAAGTTTCCACAGTAAATGATGAGTTGTTTATATGAACAAGCTGCGCAGCGCAGGACAGAAGGAGTGCATTGCGGGGCAGAGTGATGCGGTAATCAGCAGGATCTACGCTGCGAGCAGTACTGCGCGGTGGAGGCAACACTGTGGGCCTCACTAAGGGTTTCTTACTGCTGCAAATCTTCTACTGGAACTGTGAATTACCCACACTTATCCTCTACTTGGAAGATCTCAGAAACGTTAAGGCACTGAAATGAATATCACTCATCCATTCATTCAGGCACTTACGGGTTATCTTTCTAGCATTCATTCTAGAACTTGGATTATTACAACGTGAACTGAAATGATAGACGTGACTAACTGTGCTGCGTTCCTTCACTGTGTTTAAGAAAGTATTTAAACTTAAATGACCAATTCACGATCTTAACATAGAATTGAAATGTTTGCCATTCATCTGCTTCGTGGAACCTAGCATATCATTCCTAGACTTCTCCTATTGGTAAATGCATATCAACGTTCTCATATTACAGCATGCAAGGAAACATTCAAGCATTCATTCTACAGAAAATACAGACAGTCACTCATTCATAAACATCATCACATAACACAGGATTTAACATGGTTCACTTCCCCGGATGGAAAGCTACGTCCACAAGAACGGTTGGTAATATATTTCTTTCAAAAGGGATGGAGCAATTGTTCTTAGTCTACAAACTCAACTGCAGACTCTCCTTTCTCTCGGCTAGGTCTCTGCGCACACAACTGCAGAGCCTTTACAATATTCTCAGCTCAGAGAAATTTTACAATACAAAAAGGTTATCTCAAGATTACTCTAATCCCCAATCAACTAACCAACCCCCATCCCATACAAAAGTGTCTTCTTAAATAGATCATGCCCGAAGGTCATGTATGTATAATGTCGAAGACCTAAAACCCAAAACCATAAGGGTTTCCAAAACTGCGTCGGTTTTCCAAACCGGCTTGCTGGCTCCTGGTAGCGTCTGCTTGATCATGGCGGATCTCCACGTCCTCATTCTGTCGGTATCGGCCTTCGTGTCGCATGCGTGCCTACAGGCTGCTTCTGCCGAACCGTTTCTCTCTAATGGTTTTACCTTCTAAGTGTTCCAAACGTCGCTTTCCTTAACAACCCATGCATGGCCGCCTTCCTGTTTTTCCTATGTCCGTCGCTCGGCAATCTGGAATATCTTTCCAAAAATGGTTGCTACCGGTTGAGCTGGTAGCTACACTTGATACTTGTCCAACACACCGCTTTGCTGGCTCCACGTGGCCTCCTAACTCCACAGCATTGCTTCAGCACAGTACTGGTCTTCGCATCACGGCCAAAACTTTGATGCTGCGCGCAACTCCGCAGTCTGGTCAAAAGTTGGATGCTGCGCACAACTTCACAACATCCTCAATACTTAGCCAAAATTGTATTTCTGAGCTACACTCAGCTCAGCTTTCCCTGCTTGCCTAAAAAAGGTGCTTCCACAACTTTATCTCAACCTGGGCCCAACATGCCCCTAACACTTACATGTGGCTCCTCCCCAAGCCACTGATTATTTCAGTTGTCTCACTCTGCGCCGCAACCGGTGGAAGGAACTTGGCCACGAACTCGTCATATGTACCGCACAACTGCACCACTGCTTCTCTTGTATCGTGCTCAACCTGTTTAATTGTCTCAAGCAGTGTTGGAGTTATTTCTTGTCCAATTTGGTCTTGTACCTGCTCCTAGTTATCGCGCAGTTCTACTAACTTATCTTCAATCTGCTGCGATACCGCCATGGCATTCTCCAGGAGCTACTGCGACTGATTATCCATCTCAATCTCTTTTTGTCGTGATTCATGTACTTCTTTCTTTAAGCCGGATATCTCCTTGTATCTCGGCAGCCTTTCTCTGGGTGGCAGAGCTTTAACCTCTGCGTTCAACTTGTCCAGCGCGGTCTGTTTTTCTTGTACCGCAGTTTTGACCTGCAGCAACCCTTGATCCTCTTCAAGGGTCATGAGTACCTGTGAAACCTTATCCAGGAGCGATTGGCACTTCGCCATCTCACTTGTAATGCTTTTCGAGGTGGTGCTCACTGCTTTCTCTCTGACTTGTTGTTCAGTTAATGGCGCCTGCTTATTCAGCTTCTCCTTCAATGTGGCAATATCGGCCTCGTAATAAATCTCTTTATCCTGCATCTCTGACTGCAAGGATCTCACCTTATCTCCGATCCTCAGAACTGTGTCTGCAGGATCATCCTGGATTTCTATGTCTTTAATATCCTTCGCCACATTGGATATGGTAGTCTCCAAATTCTGTCGGTGGTCCAGTTCGTTCTGTAGCTGTATTTCTGCCTACAGCTGAATTTGCCTATTTGTTGCGGTGAGCTCTGCTTGTGACTTCATCGATTCAACCGTCCGTTCATGCATCTCCTTAACGATCTGCATGTGGATGAAGTGCAATCCTGGTAATGGGATTTTGGCTAAGTCGAGCTCTACCCTCTCGACTCCCTTTGTGTCCAAGACAACATGTTCTGCCATCGACAACGCAACAGCCAATTGGTCCAGATGGACAATTCTAGTCTTCGTCGGCAGCGTTATTGCTAGCTATTGGCTTCCTTGCTGCGAAGTCCCTACCGACCTCCCTTCAGCCCCTGATTCCTACGGAAAAATAAGGCTTTTCTGGACATCGTCCATTTTCTTCATTAGGCCTTGCATCGCGAGCTGTGTCCTATGCAGGTCATCCTGTATGACCTTGTCCTTCTTTGCTTTAGCCGCCATAAGTTCCTTCATCTGCTCTGAGACTGTTTCGGCTATCATCTCGTAGTCATCATCACTGAGGACTGCCTCTGATTGAATCTTTGTGGCCTTCACCTTTTTCCTCGACTTTGGCTTCTCTGAAGTCTCAGCTTCTTTTCTCTTCCCTGTTTCTTCAATGATTGGGCATGAGAGCGGGATCAGCTCATCTTCTTCTAAGTCTGTCTCTACGTCCATAACCTCTACGCGGAACTCTGGTGGCCAATCTTTCATGAGGTCCTCAATATCCTGCTCATACATGATGTACTTCCCTGGGAACCACTCTGGTTTCCTCATTTGTGCTTTCGGCGATACGAAGATACATTTCATATCTGCCTCAAAGTCGATGATGCGGATATACTTCACTATGACCTGCTTTGTAATGCGGGGTGTCTTCGTGATTGCGTTGCGTAGTTGAATATAGTACTGGTAAAAGACTTCTGCTGGCTCTCTCCATTTGTGCTTGCCCAGAGGTTGACGAACTTAAACCCTCTAGGATCCTTGGTGTCCATAATGATGCCCGCATAATCTCGTGGCTCCTTCCATCCACACAAAGCAATCAGGACGATGAGCCAGGTGAAATGGAACTGGCCGCCATTCACCTGTGTGTCATTGAGTTCTTCAAGGAACTCATTCAACAAAAAATGACACCAATTAAAGTTGTTTCCTTCGGCCGCTGCAGCACCAAGGAGTATTGCGCCCACAGGTACCTCCGGAGGCCTAGCTGTTTTGAGTATCTTTCCTGCAAGCAACTGCGTTACAAATCTTGTATCTCTGTCCTCTATATCTTCTGTCGGGAAACCTCTTTTTTCCTTCACCACCGGATGGGTTTTCTTCATCTTCTCAACAACCTCTTTTTCTTTGCTCTTCCCCTCGAAGAATTGCTTAGGATCCTTACCGCGCTTGCTTAGCCCAGTGATGCGGTGGATCAAATCAATGTTAATATCAATGTTCCTGTCCAGCCACAGATAACCTTGGTGGATTCGCGCCATGAGTGTGCGAACCACGATATTAATTTCTAGAGAACGGTCAAAATGCGGCAACCTCAGCAAGTTCAGTAGCCCCGACTGAACGACAGGTCCTAGCCAACTGTCAGCTACCAAGTTCAGAGTTCCCTTGGAGTCCTTCTTCCAGCACATATACTGGTCTGGTTGAAAATATGGGTATTTGGGAACATCTGGCTCGTCTTTCTTCATTCCCAAGAGGTCATAATCCTCCCATTTACAATCTGTTATCTTTCCCAGCAGATTCTTAGCAACGTTTACATGCTTTGAGATAGGTGACAGTGAGCTGTCGTATCTCACATTTTTGGACAATTTAAACACAGGGGCATTCAGTGCCCACAGGGATATATATTCAGGTGTCATCTTCAAGGGTTCTGTCTGAAATATTGGCGATTTCTGTGTCGAGGAGCCCATCTTTATAATGTTGGATCGAGGTGCAGTTACGACTTTTCCTTTATCTTTTGCTTTTTCCTGCATTGTCGGATTAATTCTTGGTGATCTGCGGGATCCTTCACCTTGTTCTACGGTGACCTTCTTAACTGGAGTTTTCATTAACTGTTGAATCCCTCCGTGTTGAAAGACCCTCATTGCTTCTTCAATGGTCAGTTCTTCGTCTCTATAGGCAGGTTCAGACATTCACTAATGAGGTAGCAGCTAAGGCAGACAGAATACAGATGGTTATTAGCTCAGAGAGGTTAATCACAAGAAAATTCTAAGTGCTCGGTAATGCCCGCGAGTCTCACAATGGTGTTATTTATAGGCGCAGTAGACCCTCTCCCGTGCCCTTCAACGGCTAGATGAGCAATTAATGTGGTGTCCGTTGGCGAATTTGAGCAGATCCTTCAGTCTTTTCTGTCGTCAGCGTGCTTAGAACAGCTATCTTCTCTTTAAATGTTGAAGCGGTTGCTGCAACGGTCATCTAACGGTTATTTTTCTGAAAAGCCATGCAACGGCTATTTTTGTCTGAGTGTTGCGCTGAACTGCGCGGCAAGCCATCTGCAACCCTACGCGGCTACTTCGCAGTGCCAAAAATTTCCAACTGCGCGGCTTCCACTATATATATATATATATATATATATATATATATATATATATATATATATATATTTTTTTTATATTTTTTTTTATTTTTTCCTTCCGCGCAGCTTCAACAGTGCTGCACGGTGCATAGATCATTCTTCTTATCATACCTTCTTCCTTTTATCATACATGTACAGACTCCTTTACATTTCTAGTGTCCAGTTTCAACTGTACTTTGTACTTGACACTTAGAACTTCCTTCCTTGGCTCGTTATTGAGGGTTCTGCGAAGCAGTGCTATAAGGGTATAGCTTTAGCCTGCTTCCATTTATCAAAGTTGACAAGGTATCACCAGCTAAATTGGCTAACTGGACTGCACCAGTGTTATTAACATGTATCACAGTATATGGGCCAAGCCAATGCATCTTAAATTTACCAGGGAATTTCATGAATTTGCTATCATACAGGAGGACTAGATCACCTACCTGAAAACACTTGTTCTTTATATGGCGATCATGCCATGCTTTCTCGCAATCCTTCTGAGCTTGCTGGTGGAATCCTACGATGAAGCGATCTTCCTCCAAGCCCAGTAAGTGTAGTAATCTTTCTTCTAGAGCTTCGCAGTCTGCCATCCCTATGAATGCAGCGATTCTCAAACTAGGGACAATATATTACATAGGCATTATAGCCTCCTTCCCATAAACCAACCGAAAGGGTGTCTATCCTATCAATTTCTTGCATGTGGTCCTATATGCCCATAGCACAGATGAGACGCGCAGGTCCCAATCGTCTCTATTGACATTGCACACCTTAGTGAGTGTGTTCTCCAATATTTTATTGAAAGCCTCTACAGTACCATTCGCCTGTGGGTGATATGGAGTACTGCGCTGATGACGAATGTGGAATTCCTCTGTAAGCGCCTCAATTGTCTTGTTCAAAAAGTGAGTACCTTGGTCACTCATCAAAATCTTCGGACAGCCAAATCTGGTGAGTATTTCTTCAAAAATAAACTGCGAAGCAATACTGGCGCTGCAGTCCTTAACTAGTTTTGCTTTTGCCCATCTGGTGAGGTAATCCGTAGCAGTAATAATATACCTTGCACCTATTCTTTTTCCTGGTGGGTTTCTAAGACCCACAAAGTCTATTGCCCATTTTTCAAACGGCTGCAGTATCAACTATGGATTCAATGGCATCTCATCTCGGCATGATGGTTTTCCTGTCCTCTGACAGACATCACAGTTCCTGCAATGTTCTTTGGCATCTTTATGGAGCATAGGCCACCATAGCCCTGCACGCAATATCTTGTGCGCAGTAGCCCTTCCTGCATAGTGACCTCCCGCGATTCCTGAGTGTGCGTTGGCTAGAATAAATGGCTTCTCATGATCGAGTATGCACCTGTGCGGGACTTCATCCGGCCCAAGTTTGTATAACTATCCTGCAATTATAGTGAAGTCCGCGGCGCGCACCACTAACTGTTTTTTCTGCTGGACCAAGAATTCCTGGGGTGCCAGCCCTGTGGTTAGGAAGTCAATGATATCTTTGTAATAATCATCGACAACCTGTATACTAAATAACTGGGCATCAGGCAAACTGTCTTCAATATTCGTTGGCTCCTCTCCTGACTCGATCCTTGACAGATGATCAGGTCCCAACTTCAGTCTACCTGGCTTGACAATAATTTCAAAGTCATATTCCTGGAACAGCAGTAGCCATCGGCATATGCGTCCCCCCAACACTAGCTTGTTGACCAAATATTTCAACGCAGAATGGTCAGTAAACATAAGGAAGTGTGATCCCAACAAGTAGTGTCTAAATTTATGTAGGGCATATACCATCGCAAGGCCTTCCCTCTTAGTAGTAGTATAGTTCTTCTCTGTTGTTGAAAGATTTCTGCTAGAAAATGCAATAAGGTGGTCAATACCTCCCTCTCCTAGCTGAGCTAACACGATCCCCAGGGCAATACATGATGCGTCAACATGGACATGGAATGGCTTCGTCCAGTCTGGAAAGACTAGAATAGGTGCAGTGGCCATCTTTTCTTTTAATGTGTCAAAACCCTGTTCTCATTCTGCGTTCCAAATGAACGGTGCGTCCTTCTTCAGCAGCTTCTCCATTGCTGCGGTTATCTGTGCATAACCCTTTATAAATTTCCTGTAATATCCAGTATGACCTAATGTAGATCTCAACATCTTGACTGAATTTGGTGTTGGTAAGTTTGCAATAACTGCAATCTTTGCAGGGTCTACCATCCATCCTTGCTTACAGACAATGTGGCCAAGTAAAATTCCATAGGGCACACAGAAAATACACTTTTTCAAATTCAAGGATATTTGATGTTGTCGACACTTCTCGAGCATCATGCAGAGATTCTCGCAATGATTCTTCAATAGACCAAATATAATCCAACCATCAAAATACGCTTCTAAAATTGTGCATAAAATCTTTAAGTGCTGCGACGACGACTCTAGAGAATATGGCAAGTGTGTTCTTCAACCCAAAAGGCATGACGGTATACTAGAATGACCCCCATTCTGTAGCAAATGTCGTCTTATGCCTATCCGCAGGATCAATCCTGATCTGATGGTAACCAAAGAAACCATCAGTGAAAGAATATGCCTCATTTCCTCCAACGTTATCAAGCACTTCGTGAGTGAATGGAGTAGGAAATGGGTCGTGCATGGAAGCATCGTTCAACTTTTTGAAATCCACACAAAACCTGATCTCGCCTTTTTCTTTCTTGTCTTGAACAACCATGGGGCTAATCCATTCGGATTCCTCGACTAGTTCAATAATTCCTGCTTCTAGCATCTTATCCAGTTCTGCGCAAACTTTTTCCTTGTAGCGCGGATTCAATCTGTATAGCCTCTGCTTGACAGGCTTAGCACCTGGCTTTAAAGGTATTTTCATGACCCCTAGGTCTCCCAAAATTCCTTTCATCTCTGTAAATTTTGTTGGAAACAGTTCCTAATACTCATGTAAGGTATATGCGATCTCTGCAATAGTCTGATCGTCCCAATAATCTCCTATTGATGCGAACTTCGGCTCTTTGTCTGTGCCAATGTTCACTTTTTGTGTTTTTACTAGTCCAGTCATATCTGGGATTTCCAACGGAGGTCCTTCTACCTCACACGTGCCTTCTGACTCTGGTATATCTATGTTGCGCGGGTCCTCCTCATCGTCTTCATTTGTATCATTGGTATCTTCAACTAAGTTGTAACACTCGATAAAGTGCTCTTCATGTTCCTTCCATTTTGACTGTAGGTGCGCAGGAATGCACTCTGTCCCAAAAAACTCCTGCAGTGTTATGTTTTGATGAGGACAATCATCCTGGAATATGCGCTTCTTGATTAGTTGTAATGCTTCATGGATTAATGGATTCTCGTCTTCAAAACTGAAGTCCTTCCGGAAGTTCGCAGCGAGCAGCTCCCAATCAGTGAGTTCACTGCGCAGCTCCAGGTCTAGGTACCATTTCTCTGGGATACCCGCATCCAATGTATGTAAAAATAAATGTACCCATTCTGTAAGTGGTCTTTCCACCCATGCCTTTGAACAGATTTCAATGTGCTGACTAGGGTCTGTCTGTCCATTATACTTTTCAAAGGGTAAAGTAACCTTTTCGGCGAACCGGATCTGCATCTTAGTTCTGCATTTATCCCAAGTGGTCAATGTTTTCTTATGTGCATTCCACCATCTGGCAGGTGTATCGTGCAATGCTATATCTAAAGCTGGCATTCTATGCTCATATGGTATAGTTGCAGTATATTCCCTTATGAAACTGTAAACATTAGCAGAACCATCATATGTGGGAATATGACTCACCTCTTTTCCGATCCAGCGCAGTGATTTCATAACCTGCGCACATCTTCTTGCTGATACTTCATGCATGAGGCTTTGCCAATTCTCCAGTCCTGTATCCAAGTCAAAGATACAGGAAGTGTCACATCGCCAGCTGAGCATACCGTTCGCAGTAGGATTAATGTAGTCTTCCTTGTTCGCAGTCAGCTGGTATAGTCGGTCTAAATCTTGAGCTTGGGATTCCTCCTAAATCGGCTCACTGTATCAATCACCATCTTTAGGATCCAATGGTGCGATGACCCTAAGATGCTTCCCTTCAAATATCATCTTCTTTGTCTTCAATTTTATGATAGCCAAGTTATCCATAGCCCAATCAATTCCCAATATTGTTGGAAAAGGTTGACTATCATCCACAATTTCAATAACCTCAAAGTCTGCATGACTCTATACTCTGTCAATGTCAACTACTACATTAGCTAAGCGGCCAAAAGGTATGACCTTCTCCTGATTAACTATTCGTAACTGGATAGGTGACCAAAGCAACTTTGGTCGACCCATCTGCTGCCATGTCTGCTTAGTCAAGACATTCACTTCTGATCCCAGATCAAGGATGACTTCATCCATTTCAAAATCTCCTATTTACACAGTAAGCCTCATCTCTCGGCCTATTCTTTTGTGCTTCCTTATATGATGTACAGCACTATCTGGAGTTCTGTTGCAATCTGAGGTTCATGCTGGTTGATGAGCTTCTGGAGCTCTACTATGGCTTTTTCGCTTTTAAGTAACTTCATGCAGCTTCGCAAGAACTGCACAACAGAAGTACGGACATCTGTTGCAGTACTTGTTTTGTCATATGGAGCCGGCATGTCTTCAACAACATGCGGTGTTTCACTGCGCAGCGAGATCCTTGATGACTTATCTACTGGTTCTCTAAAGGTATCTCACGCGTCAATGAAGATCTCCTTGTTCTTCTGTAGGTTAAGAGGGGTTGCTTTTCCTGGAGCTTTCCTTATCCATACTGTTTCAAGGGGATCCTTCTTCGTATGTGCCTCTCCTTATGTTTAAGCTTCCGCTCCTCTATCGCGGCCTGTCTCAGCGCCACTAGGCGTGACCACATTAATGCTCGGATCCACTGGTCTATTTTCTAGTGCGATCCACTGGACATTTGGATTCAGAGCCTCTGTTCGTCTTCTCTTCTACATTTCCACCTCTAATACTGGGAAATCTTCAATGACATACTCAAACGATTTACAATAATTACACGTAGTGCATGGGTTAACACAATCTCTAGATACGTGCCCGGGTTGGCCACAGTTATAACAAATGACTTGGCCACGGCCTCTTCCCTGTGTCGGACCAGCATTTCTTCCTCTACAGCGGTATCCACCACCATGACCTTTGTATCCTCCTTGGTCATATTGTGCATTTTCTTGTTTCGGCTGGGTATCTTCTTGTACGCAGTACAAGCCAGCGCCTCGCATTGAGTCCATATCTCTTTTTCTTTCATTCATTAATTCATATCCTCGGCAGTTGGATTCATCATGTCCAACTGATTTACAGAAATTGCAGTATAAATTCTTAGGAGTTTTCACATATTTCTAGATGAGGTAACAATATTCAGGTCTGTGTCCTGTGGTTCTGCAAATTTCACACCATGGGGCCTGATTTTGATTTAATGGGTTAGGCACACCACTGTTAATATAGTCGCGGAATAGAGGGCAATGCTCGCGGTCATGACCTTCTCCTTTACAACTTGTACACCAAACCTCCTGTCTAGGTTCATATCTTTGTTCTCTACCACTTTTCATACTTTGCAGTTCAAGTGTCAGGGTGGTCAGCTGGTTCTGGATCTGAGACATCCCAGAACTAGTATCACCAATCGGCGAAGATTCCAGCTTCATTGCGATTTCCAAGGCCTCTGCCTAGGATAGAACCTTCTGCTGCATCAATGGTAATCTGATATGAGGTAACAGTGCAGCAATGAACCATTCTTTATGTTGTTCTAGTGGTATAACAAAACTTACTTGGTCTAGTAAGGTCTTAAATTTCTGATCAAATTCCCAGACCGTTTCAATTGGTCTCTGCTTTATTTCCTTCAGCTCAGTTACACACTGAGACTCAGACTTAGGTTTCTTGAACTCTGCCACCAGCGCGACTTTAATTTTTGCGAGGGTTCTCGGCTGTACGGTAGAGTATTTCATAAACCAATGTAGCGCTTTATCCCTGAAAGTGGTGATGAGTTGTGCTTGCTTCACGACATCGTCCTGGATTTATATTACACTCCATACGGCTTCACAAAGGAACCAATGCTGATCAGGGTCTTATAGGCTAGTTCCTCTGAATATTTGCAGTTTCATATCAATGTTTGCCATTGTGCTACTAGGTGGTGGGGCACCGGGATTAGTGCACGGCTGGTGTAAAGGGATTTGCGCAGTAAATACAAATGGGACTATCGGGAGGGATGGACTAGGCTGAGTCTTCTGCGGGGTGGGATGCGTAGCGGGTGGGTTCTGCAGCAGGCAGATCCTCAAGGGTAAATGGTTGTGCAACTTCGCTATCAAGATCGCAGGGGATCTCAGTATCTATATGAATTTTAGGGCCTTCCAGATTCTTATTAATTTTATATCTCTTACCACTTCTAAGAGTATGTGTCTCTTCGTCAGAATCGATATATGTACTGTTTACCATGACAAACTTCAAGAATATTACTGCATTCTTAGAACACCTTTCTCAACTAACAGCATCTTAATGTATAGACTGAGATTGTTCAGAAACTTACCTTGGAATCCTCTGAAAAAGTGAGCTTCTGCTTGGCTGTAGGATTTGAGTGTGTCTACAGCAAATTCTGTTACAAAGCCTTCTAGCATATGATCGACCCAATAATCAACTACGCGTGACAACGGGCTGTCTAACGCTTTAAGCTGCGCTGTGAGCTCGGGAGTCCACTCCGTAGGAACTCCTCCTTGGAAACAGTTTTTCTTCTCTGTGAGTTGCGAGATCCACGCATGCAGCTCGTTTGGAAACGATGCCCAAAAGATCTCGTGAATGTCGTCCAACAGATATCTATCCGACCACTATGTGTCGCTTAGATGCGAATGTCTATTTTCTTGTCTGTTAAAATCGCTTATGGTCTTATCCCACCAATCTTGGATTTCTGTCTTTTCAGGATGCCAATAGTCAGATCCTTCAGGGAACTGATATTCTTCTTCACACATCGTGATTGCAACTCATCATGGATTCTAGCGCAATAAAGGAACCATTTGTTGGCTTCAACTGACCCATAGTTTTCCAATTAGACCCAGGTTCTTTACGGTTCTCCCTTTGACCAACAAAACCCCTTCGCACCGGCCCTTTCGGCAACAACCTGCGAGCACGTTGAGGTCTCACCCAAGGTGTATCTTATGGGGTACTGCGGAATCAGGTTTCCACAGTAAATGATGAGTTGTTTATATGAACAAGCTGCGCAGCGCAGAACAGAAGGAGTGCACTGCGGGGCAAAGTGATGCAGTACGCAGCAGGATCTACATTGCGAGCAGTACTGCGCGGTGGAGGAAACACTGCGGGCCTCACTAAAGGTTTCTTGCTGCTGCGAATCTTCTACTGGAACTGCGAATTACCCACACTTATCCTCTACTTGGAAGATCTCGAAAATGTTAAGGAACTAAAATGAATATCACTCATCCATTCATTCAGGCACTTACGGGTTATCTTTCTAGCATTCATTCTAGAACTTGGATTATTACAACGTGAACTAAAATGATAGACGTGACTAACTGTGTTGCATTCCTTCACTGTGTTTAACAAAGTATTTAAACTTAAATGACCAATTCATGAACTTAACATAGAATTGAAATGTTTTCCATTCATCTGTTCCGTGGAACCTAGCATATCATTCCCAAACTTCTCCTATTGGTAAATACATATCAACGTTCTCATATTACAGCATGCAAGGAAACATTCAAGCATTCATTCTACAGAAAATACAGACAGTCATTTTTTCATAAACATCATCACATAACACAAGATTTAACGTGGTTCACTTCCCCGGATGGAAATCTACGTCCACAAGAATGGTTGGTAATATATTTCTTTCAAAAGGGATCGGGAAATCGTTCTTAGTTTGCGCACTCAGCTGCAGACTCTCCTTTCTCTCAGCTAGGTCTCTGCGCACACAGCTGCAGAGCCTTTACAATATTCTCAGCTCAGAGAGATTTTACAATACAAAAAGGTTATCTCAAGATTACTCTAATCCCCAATCAACTAACCAACCCCCATCCCATACAAAAGTGTCTTCTGAAATAGATCATGCCCAAAGGTCATGTCTGTACAATGTCGAAGACCTAAAACCCAAAACCCTAAGGGTTTCCAAAACTGCACCGATTTTCCAAACTAGCTCCTGGTAGCGTCTGCTTGATCATGGCGGATCTCCACGTCCTCATTCTGTCGCTATCGGCCTTCCTATCGCACGTGTGCCTACAGGATGCTTCTGCCGAACCGTTTCTCTCTAACGGTTTTACCTTCTAAGGGTGCCAAATATCGCTTTCCTTAACAACCCACGCATGGCCACCTTCCTATTTTTCCTATGTCCGTCGCTCGACAATCTGGAATATCTTTCCAAAAATGGCTGCTACAGGTCGAGCCGGTAGCTACACTTGATACTTGTCCAGCACACCGCTTTGCTGGCTCCACATGGCCTCCTAACTCCGCAGCACTGCTTCGACACAGTACTGGTCTTCGCATCACGGCCAAAACTTCGATGTTGTGCGCAACTCCGCAGTCTGGTCAAAAGTTGGATGCTGTGCGCAACTTCACAACATCCTCAATACTTAGCCAAAATTGTATTTCTGAGCTGCACTCAGCTCAGCTTTCCCTGCTTGCCTCAAAAAGGTGCTTCCACAACTTTATCTCAACCTGGGCCCAACAGGGTCATATGATTTGTTGATTGGTATGGACTGGCTTGAACAGCATAGAGTTTTACTGAATTGTTATGATAAATCCTCTACATGTGTAAATAATGAAGGAAATACAGAAATAGTAAAAGGAATTCAGTAAAGCAGATTTCTGCTCTACAAGTAAAGAGAGCTGCCAGAAAAGGCTGTAAAATGTTTGTTGTTAATATTATTAATGATGAGTGCACATCTAAAGAAGACAAGCTAAAATTAGAGGATATTCCCATCCTTAGGGACTTTTCTAATGTATTCCCGGAAGAAATTCCAAGATTACCTCTGAAAAGAGAACTTGATTTCACCATTGAGTTTGTACCCGGTGCGGTACCAAACTCGAAGGCCCCCTATAGGATGAATATTCTGGAATTAAATGAGTTAAAATCTCAGCTGAAAGAATTAATAGATAAAAACTACATAAGGCCCAGTGTGTCCCCTTAGGGAGCACCAGTAATTTTTATTAAAAAGAAGGACGATACCATGCGTTTGTGCATTGATTACCGACAGCTTAATAAAATGACAATTAAGAACCGGTATCCCTTACCCCACATAGATGATCTATTTGATCATGTATGCGAAGCAGAGATATTCACTAAAATTGATCTGAGGTCGAGTTATCATCAAGTCCGGATAAAAGACGAGGACATATTCAAAACTGCATTCAGAACGCATTATGGACACTACGAGTTCGTAGTTATGCCTTTTGGGCTAACCAACACACCGACAGTCTTCATGTGTTTAATGAACAACATTCTGCATAAATATTTGGATAAGTTCGTAGTGGTATTCATTGATGATATTCTGGTTTACTCAAAAAATAAAGAAGAGCATGATGAACATTTAAAAATCATTTTACAAGTACTTAGAGAACATGAGCTTTACGCTAAGTTCAGTAAGTGTGATTTCTATAAAGATAAAATTTAGTATTTGGGTCATATAATTTCTAAAGATGGTATTTATGTTGATCCTGATAAAATAAAAGCTATTAATGAATGGTCTGTCCCAAAAGACGTAACTAATGTACGGTCATTCATGGGAATAGCGGGTTATTATAGAAAGTTTATTCAAGGATTCTCTAGAATTGCTAACCCCATCACTTCTTTGCAGAAGAAAGGGAAGAAATTCGTATGGGATCAAAAGTGTAAAGAAAGTTTTAAAAAGTTAAAAGAGTTATTAACTATGGCACCCATCTTAAAAATTGCAGATCCCAATAAGGATTTCGTCGTATGCACGGATGCATGCAACGATGGACTTGGAGGGGTCTTAAGTCAAGAAGGTCATGCAATTGCTTTTGAGTCAAGGAAGTTAAAAATACATGAAAAGAATTATGCTACTTACGATCTTGAGTTGGCAGCAATGATACATGCTTTAAAAATGTGGCGCCATCACTTAATCGGAAGAAAATTCATTTTAATGACTGATAATAAGGGCTTAAAGTATTTATTAGATCAAACAAATCTTAACGCAAGGCAAGCTAGGTGGTTAGCTTTCCTTAGCGAGTACGATTTTGAGATCCATCACATTAATGGAAAGGAGAATAAGGTTGCTGATGCATTGAGCAGAAATGTTAGATTGAGTTTTGTGGCAGCAATCAATACTTTTAAAACTGATCTGGAAAATCAGATCGAAGAAGAAATTAAGCAAGACAAAAATTATCAAAATTTACATGATAAAGTGGCTGAAAATTCATCTGAAAATTTTATAACAGATTACAGTATTAATGAAAAAGGCTTCTTAACATATAAAAACAGAATTTATGTACCTAATTTTTCTAAGGTTAAGTTGTTGATTTTAGATGAAGCTCACAAGAGTCCTTATTTAGGGCATCCCGGTTATCAGAAAATGATAACTATGTTAAGAAAGGAGTATTTTTTGCCCAACATGAAGAGTGAAGTTGCTGAATATATAGCTAAATGTTTTGAATGTCAGATTATCAAAGTTGAACACCAACATCCAGCTGGGCTATTGCAGCCCTTACCAATTCCAGAATGGAAATGGGAAATTATAAGCATTGACTTTATTACAGGTTTGCCTAAAAATCAGAAGCAGAATGACTCACTTATGGTTTTTGTTGATAAACTTAGTAAAGTTGCTCATTTTATTCCTGTTAAAACTACTTTCAAGGCTTCTAATATTGCAGATATTTTCATGAAGCAAATCTTTCGCTTGCATGGAATTCCAAAGGTAATTATTTTAGACCAGGACTCTAAGTTCACCAACAATTTTTGGACAGCACTATTTAAAAGATTAAATACTAAACTAAATTTCAACACTTCTTTCCACCCACAAACTGATGGTCAAACAGAAAGGGTAAATCAGATTTTAGAGAACATGTTGAGATTGTATGTTAAAGATCAGCCATCTAAGTGGGAAGACTACTTGAACTTAGCAGAATTTGCCTACAATAATAATTATCAAGCATCTGCTAAGTTAAGTCCATTTGAAATTTTGTATGGAAAAAAATGTTGTACTCCAATTTCTTGGGATAATCCTGTAGACAGATTGATGTTAGGACCAGATTTATTGAAAGAAATGGAGCTAACCGTGAAATAGGTTCAAGGTAACTTAAAGGTTGCCCAAGATTGGCAGAAAAGCTATGATGATTTGAAACGCACTGAAAGAGAACTTCAGGTAGGAGACCATGTTTTTATAAAGGTAAAGCCCAAGAAAAGTTCTTTGAAGCTTGGGATTTGTGCTAAATTAGCACCAAGGTATTGTGGACCATTCGAAATCCTATCAAGGATTGGATCTGTTGCATATCAACTGGCATTGCCATACAATTTAAAAATCCACAATGTTTTTCATGTTTCTGTCTTAAAGAAGTATGTGCACGATGCTACTCATGTGTTGAATTGGAATGACAGATAGGTGGAACCCGAAGGAGATTTTCAGGTGGAACCGGACTGTATTCTCGATCGGAGGGAAATTATGCTTCGAAATCGAACCATAAGGTAGGTAAAGGTGCAATGGAAGCACCTTAGCCCTGATGGAGCTACTTGGGAACTGGAAAGTAATATGTGGGCAGCATATCCAGTTCTGTTCCAGGAGTAACTTGATGATGAATAAGCAACATCAAGGACGATGTTGAGCTTAAGTGGGGGTGTTTGTAACATACCCTTTTTGCTGGAAAACATTTTGTGTTAGAAAAAATTATGATAACTTTTATTGTAAAGTTTTATGTTGGACAGGTGTCCAAGGATGACTGTAATTTGCACAATATATTATTATTAAATAAATAAAATAGGAGACAAACACCTAAAAGGACTGTTGAAAGAGTGGTTACTAATCCACTAGGTGGAATGGAATCTGGGGTAGAAGGCAATGGACAAGTGGCAGCATCATGATGCAACTAACTAGCTGTTGGTATGGGACAACTCCCTTGAAATGTGGTCATAGTGCCCTGAAAGATGGGACTGGAGCTTGAGGCTCATTTATTCCAAACTAACCACTAAAGACCTAGGCAGTCTATATAATAGCCATCAAATTGTGAACTGAAGTTCATCACTTTTCCCAACGAGGAAATTTACCTTGGGATTTTGCTGTGTTTGCACTCAAGAGATTTGATGAGGGGATATGCCATGTTGTTGATCATGTCGTGAGTCTGCCAAACTCTTATTGAGTTCAGGAGGTTGATGCTGAGTGGAGAAGGCATGTTATTTCAGGAGATTGATGCTGAGTGGAGAAGGCATTTTTGAGTGCCTTGCTTCTACACAGATTCCACCCACTTATTGGATCAGTAATCAGGCTTGGGGGTTCACTAGAAGCCAGCAGTTGAGCTGCTTCTTCTGAAACAAGTTGGGAGGAACATGCCTCCTTGGGTGTTTGTCGGCCCTATCGTCATTTACAGGTTCCATTGTCTTATATATTTTTATTTTAAAGTTATGTTGTCTATTCACTTTTACTGTTTATTTTATAAGTTTATTTCATTTTCCTGAGTAAATTAATAATTCTGTATGAAATTGATTTGATTGAATAAAATAGTCTTTGCATTTTTCCCCATGCAAAAAGGAACATCATCGTACTCTAGTACAGAGACAGATTAAGGTAGATAGGTATGATAGGCAAATTGCCAAGATGATGGAAGTACTATTCTGTATATTCTGTTAGTTTATCTATTGATAGTGATTAGTATTATTTACTGCATTTCTTTACATTACTGTTCTTACTTCTATATTTTATTTCATCAAATAGAAGTTTATTGTCTTAAAAGATTATTACTGTTCTTCATAATTATTATTGAGATCATTGCTAAAACATAATTAAAAATGATTGCATAATCTCATCATACAGAACTGATATGTCATTTCAAGTTTCAATTTAGGGTTTACAGTTTCCATTTATTTTCTTCTCAAAGTTTACTATAATCTACTGTTATTTCCATTATTGTACACACAGGACAGATAAGCAAACAAAAGTCTCATATCACAAACCTAGGGTTACATATTTCACTTCCAAAACCAAACTTCAAACTATGGAATTTATGATCGAACGATAGCAGCAAGGATATTAAAAGATATCTTTTATTTAAACAGTTTCCAACTTTTGCCCAAATCACATGTTCCTATAGCTATAAAATAAAAACACACAAATGCATTCCTTTTTACAGAATCAAGCTAGTTAAACAAGCTCCCTGTCATTACATAGATTCATTATTTTATTAACAATAGAATGCCTCTAAATTGCAGAAGTAAAAACAAGTGTGGATTGCCGAGGGCTTGTTGACGAGTCGACTAATATCCATACATTTTAAACAGAGCCAAACCCTAACCCTTGACAAGGCTTATAGATCGAAAACACAAACATTTCTTACAATCGACGAAGCTGCATATAGACCGAAGTCTATTATGTATTACAAACACATAACCATTGTTTAAAAGACAGTAGCAGTATCTTCACTTTTCATACATAGCACACGATTTCCTTTCCCAATGTTTAAACATTTCATAAGTTCACAGTCCATAAAGAAAACGATAGCAACAGGTGTGTTCAAACCTAGTTGCACAACTATTATCGTATTACATTAAATTCAAAAACAGAGGTTTGATAAAACACAAATTCTTTCCACTTTATAAATCGACGAGTCACAGGTTTTGTTCACGAGCCAAGCCCCAAAACAATGAACACAAAACAGTCATAGCAACATAATTTTTGTAAATATTCTTTTATATTATCAACTCAAGAGAGTTTGAAACCCTTTTTAACGGAGGAACATTGCCCAGTTCAAAACTCAGAACCCAAACATTGTACAGTAACACTACAAACTATTACATCGACTCTGAAAACCAAGAAGTAACCTAACACAGGCGTAACACGAAGCAACATAGATTTTGAACCACGATTTCCAGAACAAGTGTTACAACTTCAAACGTTTGCCACAAATCTGCCAGGAGAACCTACGGAGGGTTTGCCACCGGGGCTTGCCATTTTATAGCATGCTATCCATTGCCATCAAAACCAGCACTGAAAATCCATAACGAAGGCAGTTCCTGCCACACAAAACTGTAAGAAGTTAACAATGAGTTCCAACATATGATGATAAACCAAAACTATGTTATATAAACAGTGTGACGAGTCGAGTTTACCTTCATATTAATAGACTGATGGAATGCTTCATGCTTCCAATTCCTCTAACCATTACAACAAGGCAGCAAGCAACTGAACTATTATCAAACTTGGAGTTTAATCTCACTGAATACCTAAACCTGTCACACGACGAAAGCCTCAGGGCTTCATTGCCTTACAACTTCTAAACCAAAGCAACTTATACAGTAAGTTTCACCATCAATATTGCAGAGTTGTAGTTATAGAGCCATCACAAACCACCCAAGGTCGAGCCCTGCTAACCAACGGCCTGTCGGCCTCATCTCCAAACAAAAACACCAAATGAATGCGTTAAGGCAAACAACAAACGTTATTACGAGACTGCCTTAGGGTTTCATATCTCAACGATCGAGGCATTAGATCAACAATCAAGACTTAGCCAGCACAGCCACGATAGTACCAAGGCAGAGATACGACCAAGCACCATTAATAACCTCATTAAATAACCAGCACAGTTGGAGTGCCATATCACCAAGGCTGAGCTTACAGCTCGGCGAACTATCACCAATCTTACAAGTATATCATGTGGAACCAATAACACGTAGGAGCCATCAAAGCATACCACTGCCATCACATAGGATTACATTTAATGCTGAATCTCACGTATCATCTGCCAGACCCTCGACTGCAACAACATTAAATTCCTGATAGCACCAAGTTAGGGTGACAGCGTGATCTCGAGATTATATTACTACTACATTACAACTGTAATACAACCACTGTATAGTTTCAAACCATAGAGTAAAATCATATTATGGTATTACAACCATGTATATAATTTCCAAACTATGTTACAATTTGCATAACACATCTTTATATTGCAAAACAACTATAATCTATAGTTCCAATACCTTATGATGGATTCATATAACCATGATGTGAAGCGCATCCAAACCTTAACACATATTGTCTATGTTTTATGCATTTTAAACGTTAAGTCCCCAATTGCTTAGGGTGCACCATTTCATATTCAAATATTAAATTAACATTCATTTATTATGTACATAATAGAATATAGCACTAAGTTTCTATTTGCATATAACTAGGCATTGTAACCCTAGCATGTATCCCATAGAAGTATTATAACAATTCCATATGGTCACTATTACACATCAAACTATTATCCTGTCAATGCAGTGATATAGTCGAAAAAGTTTATTAGTAGCACTTATGATTTAAGTACTTGAAACATGTCATGAAGGCTTTTGAAGACCATCATTATCTCAACTTTAGATCTCTTATTGTTCAACCCTGACATATTGATAACATTATCACATGCTTGTCGCAACTTTTATATTGTAGAATCTCTTATGACAATCATATCAATTGTTTCCCTAATGAATGACAACATCGATTACAGCAGAAGTATAGTGCAAAAATATCTCTAGCTACACTTACAAGTGTTAGGATCAAAATAGTACAGATCAATAAAGATAAACCCAAAATTACATACCATCGAAATCTTCATGCACGGCAGTATATACATTTATCTTAAAAACAGAGACGACTAGCTGAATCTTATAACTTGTCTTGAAATACTGGAATTACTCTATTACCTTACCTGCAGATCTGCAAAAGAAAAGAATCCAATGCTTTAGCTATCAAAGCTAGGTAAACCCAAGGGCACCCTGTAAGAACCCCTTCAGAAATATGCAAACAATTCATCAGTATTGCTACTAGATCATTACACATAATGAAATAAACATTGTTCTGTCGCATCTTAGTTATAACCAAATATCTTTTTTATGTTTAAAAATAAATACGACAATTTTATGAAGCTATTATTATTTATTAGTTAAATAACTTTCATTCCGCAGATAGCATTTCTCTTATGATTTAGGCTATATCAAAATTTTTTAATTTTTGCGATTTTTGGGATGTTACATCCATGGACATGTGAAGGAATGATTTATTATAATACCAAGGAGAATTGTTGAACAATCATTTGGAAATACCTCAAAAGGGAAAAAATGGACCTAGTTTACTTCTAAAAAATTCCAGATATTGGAATATAATTCAAGTTTATGAGTTTGACATTCAAAATGGAGGAATTGAGACAGTTTCTCCAAGTGATTGAATGAAAATTTTCTATGCCAAGGTAAACACTTTGAATCATCTAAATTATAACTGGAAAACTACATAAAAGGGGAAGAACAGAGAGGATGAATAAGAACATCTATAAATATTACACACCAGAGAGGAAAGGTGACTTAATTTTTTGAAGTCGAAACCCGAGTATAACAAATATTCAAATGCAACTCCTTATGACAATTACCATCACTTACTAGAACAATATCAAGTAAGGGACCACTCAAGAGCAAGACAACCAAGACAAGGCTAACCATTTGAGCTTTTGACATAAGCCACAAGCACTGAAGTCAACTAACTAGGCAAGTGAGTGATTTGGATATACTAGAACAAACCTTAATTAGAAATTAGACCAAATCACATTGTAATGGATGACTGAGGGAATTTTGTCATTAATAGTTGGTTGTTCTTTGAAATCTGGTAGCAAGCATTTTTCTTGCTGGAAATAATAATATTCCAATATATGCCTTTCCACATGTGCAATTTCAAAGTATTCGTCATTTATTAAAGCATTTTGCAACACAATTGATCTTGTATTGCAAAGAATTCCTCCTTATATGTTGGTAACTTAGATTATCTATCTTTTCAACATAAGTAATCCTTGTCCTTTGTTGGTTTATCTTAAGGTTTGTAAGCAATCTTTCACGTCCACAAGGAAACTCTCCAGAGCTGAAGTAGTTATTATATCACTCTTGGAAGCTAAGACATCTTGTGTTTGGTCCAATATTTGTGTTGTTCCCAGGTCATTAAGTTCAAAGACTTGATGTAAACCATAACGTTATGCTTGCTATGTCCAGAACTATATTGTGGTGCTCCATCATTGATCTTTCCTGAGTTTTAACATAGTGTGCATTCTTTGCATGTGGGGACCAACCCCATGCCACATAAAATGCCACATGTTTCTAATGTGGAGTTGAGCCCATGCCACTTTAGCATCCAAAGAAGATTAGTGAATGGAAACACACACCTAGAAAGCGCTTGACACATGTTAGCACATGCCTCCACATGCACTTCCATCTCGGTGCCACTTCATTGCCACAATAGATTTTAGTGTGGCCTCCATTTGCAACCTTGAATGCAAGCATGATCCTAGCACATGCTTCATTTGCACTTGATAAGTGCCTCCAACGCGCATCCATGTACCCTTCCAAATGATTCCATTCCCAATGGATCATCTTGACGTGTCTAGCCGATAAACAACTCCCCTCCACTGAAGTCATCTATAAATTGTAGGCCTTTCTTGGCCATTTATTATGTCCTTCGTTTCCCTTTGGGAGACTGTTGGAATTCTGCCAAATTGGGGACTTAGCCAAATTTTGGCTTGCCCTGCTCTTCTCTTCTACTACTTCTTTCACTTTGATTTCTCGTCTACTGTCGACCATTTCATGACCAAGAAGTTGCAGTTTTGTTGCCAAGTGCGTAAAGATACGTGTCTGAAGTTAGCATGTAGTTCAGCAAGGTACTTCACAGTTTGGCATCTTTAATGATGTGACTGTTTTATATGGGTTCAATCTGCAAATTTATTTTTGTTGATTTCATGGTCTGCTTTATGGGTTTTGATGTCATTTGTGTTCTATGTTATAGTTCTAGTATTAGTTAAGTTTTAGTGACAAATGCCGAAAGTTTAATATTTTACCTCAAATCCTTCTGACACCAAGAAAGTTGAGATAACACATGGAAAGAAAGATGTTGCATTTGCTGAGTTTCTACGTGGTTTAGCTTACTAGGTGCATGATATGCTTGGTGTTTGTATGCACCGGCTAGCAGTTGGAGAATGGGAGATCAAGTTTTGACTAGACTTAGTGGGAGTGGTAAATGGATCATGGCGGATTGTAGTTACAAATCCTACTAGGGATACTTGCACTGTGCATGTATGGTTCTCTCCATTTCTTCCCTACGATAAAAATATATTGTAAAGGCTAAAGTAGTTGTTAGTGACCACAATTGCATACCACAATAAAATATAAGAATAAGAAGTTTAAAATTGATGAAGTTGTAAACCACATGTTAGACAATTCTTGCAACAAAATTAGTTGTTGCATCAAAATGCTATTATCTTGTATTAACTATGAATTTCAGTATGAATTTTTTATGATAATGGTCCATATTTGAAGAGTTTATTTTTAATTGCAGATATACATAGAGGTACAAGATACAAACAAACATGAAATTGTGTACCAGTCCCCATTTTATGTGACTAGGCCTCTGGATGGAGTTCCTGTGGCAGCATGATACCAATCCCTAGACATTATGGAACAAAAGCATCTTAGTGCAAGGACTAATAATACAACATATTGTTATGATTTTCCATTGGTAAATAGTTTGTAAGCCTCACTATGTCTTATCTTTCAACATTTACTTTGATAAAGGAATATAAGACCCATAATTTCAGAGAATGGTATCTACTAGTTTGAAAACCACTTCTATACACATTTTACAACTATAAACTACAATTTCATTCCAAGTGCCCATAATGGGAAACCTCCGCCTCTCTACTAGAGAGTTGAATTTGTTTGTGCACTAGCATGACCTCTTTCGCACCTTTTACAACATTTAGTCTATCTCTCATGTGTAATGTTGTTAGATTCGTATTTTGTAAAAACATGTTGATTAAAATTCTCCTCAAATATCTCCTATATATTTACAAGAACATACACTTGAATTTTTTTGTTGATTTCACTTGTTGGAGGTGTTGTAGCACTTGCATTATAATATTTCCTATATGTTATCTATTGTTATGTGAGGCCATGCAAAATATATTTTCCTTATATAGTGAAGTTTTTTTATTGTAGGTTTTGAGACATCATTGCGGAGCCTTTGGAAATATGGCCTTCATAATGGAGACAAAAACAATGACAAAGTTAAATTCAAAGCTTTGGATCTCATATTTTATGAGAAGTAGGGTACTTGGGATACTCCTTTGGTTACTACAGAGCGAGATGTTGCAACAAATGATGTAGGGATGGTAGCTTGGTGCATGGAGATGAGCACTCCTAAGTTCCCTAGTGGACAAACTATTTTAGTGGTGTCAAATGATGTTACACATAATACAGGTTCCTTTGGTACAAGAGAAGATCCCTTTTTTGCTTTTGTGATTGATCTTGTTTGTCAAAAGAAATTGCCTTTTGTTGGAACAGGGTTAGTCCGCATGAAGTGCGGAAGCCGACAACTGCGAAGAAGGACCAACCGCGGAAGAAGGACCATTCGCAGAGAACAAGGAAGTGGAAGAATAGTTTAGTTTGTTAGAAAGTGTCATTTCGACCATTTTGTAATCGCCATAGTTGGTTATAAATACGAATATGAATGTAAGCCTAAGGGCATCATGATCATTGTGATTATGCAATTTGATTGTAATTTGCTCTATTTTCGGCAGTTTTGTATGGATCCGCGATAAGATGTTTTGAACTATTTCTATGAAGGATATACCGCATGTTTTGATGAGTTAATGCATGAAGGGGTTCGGATATGTTCTTTTGTCTCTGGTTATGTTGAATAATGAATGCTGCGTCATGTTTTATGTTGTCTTTTCTGTAAGATTTCATTTATGCGATCGCTAGTGTTACTCGGTTGATGTGAATGTTGAATATGCTAATGATGAATGTTTGATGTGAAAGTGAATCTTTGGTTTCTGATGCGATAGAGGTAGAGTAGATGCATGTCCCTTCCCCATGCGGAAACTTGGTTCCTGCAGCCCCCTTAACCATCTCAGGTGAGACTTCACTCGCTTCGTAGGTGTTGTTGGAAAGGGTAAAACCTTTATGGGTCGGTGCTTAAGGGTGTTAGGTTGGTGTTTGTTGACGACAGTGCGAAGTGAACCCCTGTCGACAAAACTGTGTCAACAAATGGTTCCAGCTGAGGTGGCTCGAGGGCGAGCCACAAGTTTGTGTTGGGGGCCTGTTGGCACGGGGTTAGTCTGCATGAAGTGCGAAAGCCGACAGCTGTGAAGAAGGACCATCCGTAGAAGAAGGACCATTCATGGAGAACAAGGAAGCGGAAGAATAGTTTAGTTTGTTAGAAAGGGTCATTTGGACCATTTTGTAACCGCCATAGTTGGCTATAAATACGAATATGAATGTAAGCCTAAGGGCATCATGATCATGTGATTATGCAATTTCGATTGTAATTTTCTTTGTTTTCTACAGTTTTGTATGGATCCGTGATAAGATGTTTTGAATTGTTTCTGCGAATGATATACTGCAGGTTTTGATGAGTTAATGCATGAAGATGTTCAGATATGTTCTTTTGTCTCTGGTTATGTTGAATAATGAATGTTGCGTCATGTTTTATGTTGTCTTTTTTGTAAGATTTCATTATGCGATCGGTAGTGTTACTCAGTTGATGCAAATGTTGAATATGCGAATGATGAATGTGATGATGAATGTCTGATGCGAAAGTGAATATCTGGTTTCTTATGTGATAGAGGTAGAGTAGATGCATGTCCCTTCCCCACTGCGGAAACTTGGTTCCTGCAGCCCCCTTAACCATCTCGGGTGAGACTTCACTCGCTTCGCGGGTGTTGCTAGAAAGGGTAAAACCTTCTGGGCCGATGCTTAAGGGTGTTAGGTTGGTGTTTGTTGACGACAGTGCGAAGTGAACCCCTATCGACAGAACTGTGTCAACACCTTTGATTTATTTGGCAGCCAACTTTGGTGCAAGAATTGGAGTCGAAGTAGAAGTCATAACTTGCTTTAAATTTGGATGGTTTGATGAGTTGTCTATTTTTATTTACTTATTTAATATCTTATGCAGTTTATATAGATGTATGTGTCTTTACTTTTCCTAACTTGTTTTGTATATTTTCTCTTTCCATCCTTATCTTCATCAACAACCTAAATCAAGTTTTGGCTAATCCCGATGCAACTGAGGTCCTGGCCCTGCCTGCACCTGTCAGCTATGCATACAGAAGGTTGGCTTGTTGCAGAGTTTTTTAAATCTCCAATGATGTATGAAACACAAATTCTCAGTTTCTAACAGGGAATAACACGCAGAAATAGAGGAATGGATGGAATATGCATTAATTTGGATCTAAGTTATGGTCTATTCCAAGACAACGGGATTCTTATACTGTATGGCCATGTTTTCAAGTGATTCCATCATCCTTTATTATGTTGTTTTTAGTATCTCAGTATATTTTCTGATGGACACTATTGCCTTTTAGGATGGCAAGAATTCCACGGTTGTGAAGTTCATGTTGGTTGAGGAAACCCGGTTAGAAATTCAATGCCTTATTGATATTCTAATATGTAGTTCTCAAGGTGATAATAGTTAGGGTAGATTTTTACTGAGGGTAAGGTCAGTCTGATCCAATAATAGTGCTAGATGACAGTCTTTTGGTGCACTCCTGGATTTCAACTATGTACATACCTAGATGTGGCAATCTACCTTTGTATAGTATGGTAAGTTTAGTGTTTAACCAAGTTTTGAATACTAATGAGGACCAAATGGCTCTATGCTACAACAAGATGGGCCTAGGAAATTTTTCATGTTTCCGGTCAGCAAGTTAGGTATTGAATTTGTGCACACCAGGCATATCATAGTTACAAGCATAACAACAAGTGGTGCTGAGTATTCCAGTTATCTTGTTCATTGTGTTTTAGAAAAGTAACAGCATTAATTAATTGTTCTTGTGATTGCATTTTATGGGAATTAAGTAAACCCCTTAGGGAAGGTTGAATTGTACTTCTATGATTGGTTTATGTATTTTTGTTTCTCTATTTCTCTATATGTGTTCAACTAATAATCAATTGTATTTACTATTTAGTTTTCTTAAGAGTCGTGGCATTTCAACATGGAGCAATTTATCCTTTTTTTTTCTATGTAACGTTTGAATAAATCGCATGATTTTGCTTCTTACTCCATTAACTTTGATTCTTCTATTTAAGGGTGCTAGCTCAATGGAAGAGCACTTGCCTTAAAGGCAAGAGGTTGGTGGTTCAATTCCTCCGTGCGCTATATACAAAAAATCAATGACTAAATAAATAGCCAGTTAACAACGATCAATGACTACAAAAATGACCAGTTATCTACAGTTAATGACTAGTTAACCACAATCAATTACTAAATAAATGACCAATTAACAAAATAAATGACTACTACAAATGATAAATTTGTGACTAAAAAATGACTAAAATTCGCATATAAACGATTATTAGTAGCTAATTTCCAGTATCTTATAGCTCGACTAACTTAGTCGTATTTATTTTAGTCATTAATAGTTGTCTTATTTAGTAGTATATTTGGTCATTGATTTAGTCATTAATTGTGGCAATTAATTACTAAATCAGTGACCAAATATATGACTAAATAAGAAAACGATTAATGACTAAAATAAATACAAATAAGTTAGTCAAGCTATAAGATACTAGAAAGTGGCTACTATTAGTCGCCAACTAAAAAATAGTCGTTTATATGTGAATTTTAGTCATTTTTTTAGTCACTAATTTCTCATTTTGTACTAGTGGGATGCAAACTTTTAAAGACAATTGGACTCTAAACAATCTCCACCCAACAAAATAGAGGATCTATTCCTCAAAGGTTCCAATCCACCAAAGAAAACTAAAAAGTACTAGATCACTGAGAAAAGGACAATGCATAACCACAAACTAGGGTACAAAAATACTCAAAATAACCACTGTAATATCTTGATTTTGACCCCATTGCATTAAACATGCAAATGATGTAATATCGTTATAAAATCATGGTGAGGAGCTCAAGGCCAAGGCCCCACCATCGATTTAGTGTTAAAATTGATGCATATGGTTTGTGTGTTATCCAGGCACAATAGAAATTGTAAATATCATGTAAATATGCATTTTAATAAAACACCCGCAACTAGTTATGCAATGCAATGCAACAAGAGTATGGGGACATGCTTTTTACAAGGAATTGGGAGGGAAATATTCAAACCCTTGGAGCCAATCAAGTCAAGCCAATTGTCAACGAGAGAACCCATGAACCCTCAACTACCCATTTTCACTTATGCACCCAATCATTTATTTCTTCCAAGAGTTGGTTGAGATAGTTAATGCTTTGGGATTGGAGAGGTATGGCTGTCCAAATTCGGGTATGGGAAAGCCACCATTATGGAAAAACGTGTTTTTGGCTTCTTGGGCAAGAAAAGAGCCATGAATTGATCCCCAAGCCATTATCCATCAACTAGTTTGGATCCCTCATGAGTTTGAAGCTACCTGGGCATTTTCCCTCATGATTTTCTAAGTTTTCCTCCATTTTTCTCTAGTTGGGAGGTTGTTTTTTAGTTGCCGAACGTTTGGAAGGAAGAAGAATCCAATTTGGGGGTTTAGGGAGGTCGTTTTTGCCATTTAAATGCCTATATACCTGTGGGGGAAATTGTTTCTTCCTTGTGGTTGAATTTCCCTCCCCATAATTCGTTTTGGGTGTGCCATGAAGTGGAAGAACCAATGGGGACCTTGTTTTGTAAATACCATTGTTAAAAATGTGTATCCATGCCCAATACTTGTTCTTGTTGTGTGTAGAAAGAGTATGTTGGGGTATGAGTTATGGGTATACATTGCTTTGGCTGTGCATGAGCTTGAGTGTTCCCTTTCCTTGTAGAAATCATGCGCAGCTTGGGGGTGCCAGTTGTGTTGAGAGATTGATGAACACAACTAGCCTATGGCTAGGTGGAACGTTGCAGTTGAGTAGCTAGTTGCTCGGGACAACTTCACCATCATGATAAGTATTCTCAATGTTTTTTACTTCTGCGTTGTTTTATTTGATGCATGTTATCAATATGCTGGAAATTGCATGATATATGTGTGTCTAGAAGAAATTTCATTCTGCCATGTTTAATAGATTTATACATATGCACACACATGTTGAGTAGCTAGTTGCTCGGGACAACTTCACCATCATGATAAGTATTCTCAATGTTTTTTACTTCTGCATTGTTTTATTTGATGCATGTTATCAATATGCTGGAAATTGCATGATATATGTGTGTGTAGAAGAAATTTCATTCTGCCATGTTTAATAGATTTATACATATGCACACACATGTGTTTTTATTTGTATGAATTTGTTCATAATGAATGGGGCTGAGTTTTTGTAAAAGCCCTAGAATTGTATTCATGTTCCCTTCCTTGCATTGGATCGATGAGAGGAGACGTGACAACCACATGGAAATTGTCACTTCATTGTTTAAAGGACCAACATAATTTCCCACTGTTGTCATGATGGAGACAGACAAGGTGCAGCACATCTAAGTATATCTAAGAATGGAATTTGATTTCTTTTTTTTTTGCATTAATACCAGCTTGAAATAATGTTGATCTCCCAGCATGATCTTTGCAAAACTCACTAGGGGAAAACTTTATTTTCTAGCGTGGGCACTAGTTTTTAAGTTCATGCATGTACATACTGTACTTAATTCTGTGAATTATATATATATATATTGTTTTGAAAACATATTTAGAAATTTAAATTAAAGAAGATGGAATAGAATATTTGTATGCTCTTAGTGGCATGGCATTCCCTCACTGCCCGAAGAACACAATGGTTTGTTTGAAGGACAATCTTCAGAGTGTTCTCAAATTGGCCTATTCTACACTTTCTAAATATATCAGACAAACAGGCTTTGGAATTATTTGATGTTATTGATTTTATCATTGGGATTATTTACCTTATCTTGTTGACTTGAGCTTTACTAGATTTTTTGTTTGGCATTGTAATATTTGGAAAAGTCATCATGTTAATGTTTTACATCGCTGATGTATAATTATATAATATATTCTATTTAAGGGTGTTAGCTCAATGGAAGAGCACCTGCCTTAGAGGCATGAGGTTGGTGGTTCAATTCCTCCATGCCCTATTTACATAAATTAATGGCTAATTAAATGACCAGTTAACAACAATCAATGACTAAATAAATGACTAGTTAACATTAATCAATGACTAAATAAATGTCCAATTAACTGCACTCAATGACTAACTAAATGAACAACTAATTGCAATCAATGACTAATTAAATGGCCAGTTAACAACAATCAATGACTAAATACATGACCGGTTAACAACAATTAATGACTAAATAAATGACCAGTTAACAACAATCAATGACTAAATAAATGACCAGTTAAGAGCAATCAATGACTAAAACAATGACTAAATATACGACCAAATTGATCAATTAGAACAACCAATAAATGACTAAAAAAATTTAGTCACGTATTTTGTCACGTTATAAGTGAGTGGCAATAAATGACTATTAGTCACGTGACTAAATTTAGTCATTTATATGCAATTTTTACTAGTTTTTTAAGTCATTTATCTCACCTTTTCTACTTGTGATAGAACATTTCACAATCACATTTAGCTAATAAAATACCCACATTTACATATGTTGTGTAATGGCCACCTCCCATGCTTCCATAATGGTTATTCATTGCATATAGCTCATAAATATTGGATTGACAAGGCCCATTCTTCCCAACAACATAAGTTGTTAGGTCAACATCATGAGTAAGGAAGTTTACAAAAGTCTCCAATTTATTTTTCATGAATCGATTATATGAAAACCTTTTAATATGAACAACAAGAATTTCAGGCAAACTCTGTAAATCCATTTTTTTACTAGCTTGATGATGCTCTTTGCAAGAAGGACAATATTTGCATTACAAGCATGAAAAGCAATACCATATATCAGTTCACAACTATAAAAACAACACTATAAGTGTAGGAAGGTACCCAATTGTAAGCATGAATGGAAATCTGTAAAACATTAGAAAGAACATAAAGTTCCACTAACCACATGTCCTATGGCCCTGATGGATCCTCCTTTAAGAAAGCCTCTAGGCATGCATACAAGAAATTGATTCCTGATTTAGTCGCTTTGTAGCAAAGCTAAACTTCAATACTTCCAATAAAGTGCCAGGAAGGTGTGTATCATACTTGTCCAGCATTTTCTCTGGCCAATATTCTAAGACTTGCAATCGCTTGCAAATATGTGGAATTGAAACTAGATCATCTGCCTGAAGAAAAACGTCTTTATTTGTTCCCTTCTTGTCTATCAAACTTAGTTGGAACGATAGTTGATTGGGTAAAGGACAACCGAAATGGCCATTGGGTATTGTCTTTTCACCATCGTTTAATAAGCTTTCAAAATCATCACAAGTCCCATTTCTTATACGTCGTTGATCATTGAGATCTTCCATCATATAATGATCAAGTTCTATCAATCTCTTAGTATTTAGAACTCATATAATAATAATCATGAACAAAATCAACTTGTGGATGGTAATAAATGAAAGGTATATTAACACTATCAAACCATAATCTATTTAAGGAATAAAAATAAAAGAAACAAAAAAATAACTAATCTCTTATTGCAACCCAAAGGAAACATGCAACAAAACAAAATTACCTTGGCAAAAAACCCAAAAAGCTGTAATCCACAGCAATTACAAAAGCATTTTAAAAAGGAAGAAAATCCATTCAAAATTGCCAAGAAAGTAAGGAATCATAAAGTAAAAGTTCCATTGGTTTACGTCATAGTAGATAGAGAAAGGAAAGTAGCAAGGGAAGGACTAAGTCTTTTAATCACAAGAATTTATACTTTAACATAAATTCTAGAAGGGTGAAATATATGTGCATGTTGATCCTAGGTTCAAGCCATAGGATTATTATATTTGGGACTCCACATAGCCAATTGAATGATGTAAACACAAATTTTATGTTTTCCCCTAAATTTCTATATAAAAACAAAGGACATTTGACAATCTTTGTGTCCAAAATAAGAGAGATAGGCCAAAACCTGCTTTGAGAAATGGCAGCACAATAACAATATCAGTATAGATTCTAAACTATAAATTCTTTATCGCATTAAACAAAAAACAAGCATAGTATAAGGCCAATAAATTCTCACTCCTCCTACCGAGGATACATAAATTCCAACAACGGTGGCTCCTCTTGACAAAGCTTGTATGCTGCAAGGTGTTGAACATCCCTATTAGGAGATAGTGGATCAAATGGATTTTCTAAGTAATGAATTATTCTATGAATATATATATGAATATGGCACACATCAATTCTTCAGATGACAGTATTGTAAATTATAAACATAAGAAGAGCTTAAGTATTCTTTGTGATGTAAACCTGAAAACTGGTTGTAAGATACCTCTTCCATTAAAAGATTCTTGTCATTTATCAAGGAGCAAGCAATGCTTATAGCCTTCACAAGGTCCTTGCATTTTCCTTGCTTGGGCACAATAAATATAGGGTTTAGGCGGGGAACTACCATCCGCGCTAAATACTATCACTGCCATTGTTCAAGTTGTAGTTGATGGCAATGGAAAAGGATAAGTACACAAAGGGATCAAACATCACTGAGACTTATTACATATTGGGCACACCAATGTTGACTTGAACTGACCCTGAAACCAAAAAATCATTTTTTGTTAGCACACTCACCTTAGGATTCCAATTGGACACCAACATAAAACAACCATTATACAATAGGAAGGAAACAAAAAATTAGATTTTGAGCTACAATCAAGAGTACTTGTGTATTTCAAACTACGAGTATAGAGATGACAAATATGAGATTAGATAAGGTTAAATGTAAATTTACTATCTTCCTTAGGTAGCGACATACATGGACTTAAGCACCTACTAGGATATTGAGGCATGGTATCGATGTGTGTAGCAAGAGTATTTTACAGTGCATGATAGAAAAAATGAAAACATGGGGATAATGATTTACATAAATAAATATTAAACCCTTACTGCTTGGTGGAAAGCGTTGAGAAAATGATGACAACTCTAGACAAACTCCAATTCCATCATGAAAATAATTATGGTAATGTTGGAATGCTGAAAAGGAATCAAAATGTAAGTGATATACATAATCATTTCATTTGATTGGTTGTTTTGAAATACTACTCTTTAAAGATAAGACTTTTTCCAAAACATTATTCCTTTCATGGTACAAGACAATTAGTAGTAAATTCGATAGTGCTTCCTTTCCAAGTTCTAAAAGTTCTCTAAGTGTATCATAGTCTGTGTCTCTTAGGTAGTAAATTCGACAGTGCTTCCTTTCCAAGTTCTAAAAGTTCTCTAAGTGTATCATAGTCTGTGTCTCTTACAGTCAAATCTTGTTCATGATCAATGAATGGTATGAATCCGATTTCATTAGATAACCATTAGGTACAGAGCCTATACCCATGACTATTTCCTCATTCTGCTCTTGATGCTTAAATTTTAGGCTGTAAGCGAATAAAATATTCCCATATTTTATCATTTGCAGATGGGAAATTTATTATGGTTGCATTCTTTCTCTGCTAGAGCCTGAACACTTTGCACCTTTCCCAAATTCTTGGTCATGACATTGATCCTCGCAAAAGTGTAGATGAAAATGTTAAACACCAAGTGAATTTGGCCATTGAATCCCTCAACGAGGTTAAAACCAAGAAACACGGGATAAATGTTGAAATTGCATCAACCAAAACTGGCCAATCTTCTTCTAATACGCCCTCCTAACTCATTCTTTTATAATAATTTATAATAATAAGTACTCTAATCAATCTCTGCAAAGGCACCCACCAAAATCATGTCTCCAAACACTGGAGATTCTCGAGGACTTTATAAAACATCAAAGATATACTTTCTATCCAATTTTCTCTCCCACTTCATGACAAGAGAGAGGTCAATAAACTAGTTGATTGTTTGGCTAATGAGGGGATCAATTTAATGGAAGGAAACCTAGAGACCAATTACAATGGCATCTACGACATCATATCTATAAGAATTCCAGTATATGGCCACAAATGATTCACCATCCTTCACTCAAGAAGATGGCCTCATCAAAGTTCTAGATGGAATGACACCTGGCTCAACAAAGGACATGCAACTTATGAATAACCAATGCAGCACAAGTTAGGAAAGTGGAGGTGTTGTAGTGAGCTCAGTACGCCCAATTGATATGAATACATTTCCCCAGAAGGTTTTGAACAATTGGTAAACAATGGTATTGTGCAAGGTAGTGGCAGGGAGCCTCAACCTCCATAAATTAGTACAATCCTCTAATTGTTCCATTATGATCATCTGGAAAATTGTGATTCCGGATGGACTTCTGATCAGGTTGTGTATTTGGATGAAGAATAGGTTGAAATACCTGACGTCGACAAGAATCTAATGAATATTCTCAGTCTTTGTAATAACAATATGTAGAGGTCTTTGATGCCCTTGCCGCACCAGCTGTAAGCCGAAGATGAGGGTTTGGGAAATAAAAGACAAAAGCTCAATATGCACCCATCAGTTGCACTATCACCTCCATTTTTAGTGAAAGCGATATCCTTTCAATGAGTAAATTTGATCTATTCATGTCCCATGTTAGATACACAAATCTAGCTTCATATTTAATTTAATTTAAGCAAGAGGTCCTAAAAAAGCGACTAGTTGCAAAAATCTAGCTTCCTGATTTCTTCAACCATCTTATTTTATAAGACAGAGAAGCCAAAATCAATGTAAGTTCAAGCACTTACCTTAATGGTCCTGCAGCCTTCAACATTTCTAGTTGTACATTTGAGCAATATATCTCTCCATTTGTTTCCACAACACCAATCAATGCCTGCCGCACTTCCCGAAATTGTACCGTCGACCTGATGATCATCTTCTTAAGGTTGTAGGGAAATCATGGAAACAACAACCTCAAGTGGAAGATGATCATGAAACCCTACGATATCCATAATATAGAAACCCTACATCAAAAAAAATGAATTTATATGCTTGCCTGGTAAAAGACACTTGCAGGGATTTGCTCGAATAAATTTCCCCAATTTCTACTTCGACCAATTTCTATTTCCTCCAATTTTTATTTCCTCCCTATTTTTATTTTCGTCCATGTATTTGAGTTCTTTAAATTTGTTATTATATATATATATATTAAAAATAGATCATATTTAATATTATATATATCATATTATATTACATTACATTATATTATATGATAGAATGTACATATTATATTTTCAAGGGTGGCGGTAATTGGTTTGTTTTAATAGAACTAGTCATGACCAATGAAGTGGGCTAATTATAATCTTGGAGCATTCTTCCCTTTTCGGTAAGTTATTCCTCGAAATCCAACAAATGGGAAATTGTAATTTTGAATAGCATTAATCTTTCCTTTCCGGTAAGTTATTTGATGGAATCAGACAATGGAAAATTGCAATCTTGAGTAAATTTTAACACCATGGATGGATTCAGAGACCCTAAATCCATCGACGGTGTTAAAAGAATCCATGCACAGTCTTAAAATTTATTAAATTGTAAAACACTGCAATTGGATTCAAAGACCCCTATTTCTTTTACAATTTAGCATATTTTAACATTGTGGATGGATTCACGGGGTCTTTGAATCCATCCGCAGTGTTAAAATATACTAAATTGTAAATTTTCATTTTCAAAAGTGCAATTTTTCATTTTCATTGGACCACCTATGTTGAAGCTTGATCAAGTTTTGGTTTATAATTAGTTAGTTATATGCATAACATGCTCATGGGCCGCTGGGTTATATCATCTCCAGAGGGAATATTAATTATGTTTGGACTAATTCAACGATTTAATAAATTTTAGTTACTTTTATTTGTGTGACTTATTATTTAGTTGTATTTTTTATTCGATGACTAAATTAGTCATTTAATTTAGTCATTTTTAGTTGTGTTGCTCAAATTTAGTCATATTTAGCTTAAAAACAATGTCGCGACTAAAGTTTTTAGTCACATAGTAATTTATTTGTCAATATCTACTATTGAACAATAATTTTAAAGAGTTTAGGCATTAATAGGAATAGTCCTTTAATCAAATGGGGTTTGGACATGCATAATTGTATATCTAAGTCATGCATTCTCACATTATGACCAATAATACATAACAAGATGAGAGTGTATTGGCTTTCAACTAGTATTCACACCATTCCATAAGGGAACATACCACATGACATTGGATGATTGTATCACACATTAGAAATGTGCAGACACATACCCAACATAGACACATCAAGCAATGCTAAAACTAAAAAGAGGGGAGACACTAACACATTGATGGAGAAATGACAAAATTAGTAAATGAGGGCAATCAAGCAATCTGTAAACTCATGGACATAATTTTAAATCATTTACTTTAGCACATGTCACATGGAAAGGAGAGCAAGTGGAAATGATTGACATTAAGAGAACCAAAAAATTCGATGGAATAGTATGAAATAATTTGTGGATTTACTGCTACCAAGAAAACTTCACAAACCATGTTTCCATGCTTTAAAAAAACCGTAAACAAGTTGTGTGATAAAAGTAGAAGATACCACTCCCTGTCAACATTTAACCTTTTGCTAAATGTTAAAGTGAAATTTGCCTTGTTGAGGATAAGAATAAACAATGGACAAGCTCCTCGTTGAAAGGATTAATGTTTCTAAAAATTATTCTATGACCAAGCTCCCAGTTAAAAGGAATGTCGCTTCTAAAGAAAAAGCTACTTGGACGGGTAAGGTTAAAAATAAACTTAGTATCATAACATGCTTATATGACGAGGAGTATCGGGACGATTCAATCACCCTTCACGTACGTGTATGCAGGCTCCAAATGCAATACTTGCTCCAACTCCGATATAGGTTCTTGCTCACTTCCATAGCATACAATGAATGTTGTATCCTTTCCAGTGCCATACAAATTCTAAAACATTACATATGGAGGGATCTTTGCCAATGACACGATTCTTCTGGTTTCAATGGGCCATTTCAAAATTTAATAGTTGAATAGCAATGGTATTCTTAGACCATCATAGATGATGGTATTATTAACATGAGCATCTTTCACGACAGTAATATAACTATCTAGATCATATGACTTGAGTTCAATGTTACCATCACTCTTTTTCTCGCCATATTTGAAGGAGAGGAAGTGAAGACCATATGGAATTAAGAGGCACCATTATCTCATATACTAAGGAGCATTCCACCAACAACCGATGCATGGTCCACTTAGAAATGATAAATTATTGTTTCCATCCTTCTACAAAATAAATTCTATCCAAAAGAGCAGCCATTATAAGTCTAGGTGCTCCTTGAAATGGTGCAACAATAGCTACAAATGTTCACATACTTCTCAAAGACTTCACTATGGAGAGAAACAAAACATTTGGCAAGAAGATCTCCCATTGAATGCTTAGTAACGATGTGCACTTTCTTTCCCAATAAGCCATATGTATGAATTCAGGCTTTTCTCTTAGATGACACAAAGTTTCTCAAAGCCTGTTACTCTGATGAAAGTTGTAGCCAAAACCAAAGAGAGTCATACCTTCTTCATATCCCCATCCTACTGTATTTTTTATCATATCATGGAAGTAGTACACAACATTCTTATTGACAATAAGATCAGGGTCTAGGATGTCACAAGCATATAGTCCAAATATGTCTTGTGGAACTTCAATTTTTCCAGTTTTTGGATAAAAATAAGATGAAATAAAAAATAACATTATCATAAACAATAGTCTGTTGTTTTTGGATAAAAATAAGGCGAAATAAAATATAACATTATCACAAACAATAGTGGTCTTTAATTTTTTTAAATAACATTGGAGTTCAAATCTTCAAAAGGTATAAGGATTGTGGTGGCACATCACCAAATAAAGTGAGTTACTATAAACTAGAGAGTCATACATTAGCATTTCTCTCCACGGTGAGTGAAGTCTTATTATTCTTATGATCCTTGGTTTAAGATTAGTGGTTAATCTCGAGACTAGTTTTAATGGAGGGATTTTTAAAAATTGACATCACTCTAGTTAAAGAGTGGAGACATAACTTTTATAGCTACATGATATTTCTTTACAATTTCAGACACTATACAAAATTCTTTAAAATTAATCTTATACTTACATTATTTATAACAATAAGACCCGACAACATAAACATAATCCTAAGACATGACGCTACCCTTGTTTCATTACACGGTAAAATTTTAAATTTGCTAGAAGTAGCGGGTCCAGCAAAGCTTTGTCTACGTGGAATGATGCCGGGTCAATACAAGGTCGATGCATAAGTTGATTGCAAACGAAGGCGTAACCTAATGGAAGCGAAATGGGGCAACGGAGCCGAACAATTCACAAAGATAATATAAAACTTAGCTTTGATATTACGCACCGAATTCATACATAATTCAACGTATGTTTCACATTTATATTTATAATTGTAATATATGTCTTCTGAGTTAGACTGGGGCGATTGACAATAAGAATAAGAACGAGGAGGGGTGAGAGCCGGGCAGGGGAATTGGCAAGAAAGAGACGCAATCATAATTACAGAAATGCCAGATTTTGCAGTACCCATAGAGCCCTGCTCGGAGCGTCCTCTGTTCGGAGGCGCCATTGCCTGTACATTCCCCCAGCGTTTTCAGGTATGCAATGTATAGAGAGTCATCTGTTAAAGCAGGTAGGTCATCAGGTAAGTTAAAACCGAGAAATTACCCTAGAAACCGAGAAATTGAGTTCCAATTACTGAGAATGAAAAACGACTATTCGCTTGAACTGCAGACAGGCTTTAAATTGTAAATTTATTTTAATTGTGAACCTTAAAATAGTAATTTCAAGTGTACTCTTGTGATTTGATTGGGATTAATGGAAATAACTGAAAGAGCATTTTTTTGTTCTTTTCTGGTCGTGTAGGATCTGAGCAACATAAGAGAGGTTCCGGATCATCAGGTGCCACATTCTGTTGACTGCTTATGAATGAGAGATCCTGTCTGATAGTTAATGTGTACAAAACGTAAATTATATGTCCAAATTTTTAATGAAGTCGGTTTGTTCTGGATATTGGTGGTTCGCTATTTTAAACTAGTTGTCAAAATTTTAATTTTTGCATAAGTGGTTTGTTCTAGAGGCTGCTGGGGCACTTTGTAGGGTAGAGGTAGTTAACTTTCCACATTATCAAAGTACACGGACTTAAGCCATATACATGGCAGTGGCTAATGCTATTGGTGCATCTACTTTGAAAGGTAGCACCGTATGAAGCTCAAAATTACTACTCACATGTAAGTTCATCTATTAAAATATTCTGTTTGATTTGTGAAGGAGGCATTTGCAGATCCGAATCGTGACGAAAGCCTGATTGTTGAGCTACTGGACCTAAAACATGATGTTTCAGATAACCAAAGTGCATTATGGTTTCTTCAGGACCTTGCTAATGAACAGGATTCTGCTGGAGACCTTGTAAGTTTATTATTTTCAATGTCAACTTTGTTTGTAAGTTGAAAAAATTGCAGGAATTATTGAATAGCGCAACCGAAAATAGTGAACATGATTATGTCTAAGAGAACTGGACTTCCATTATCTGAGAGAACAAGTTAATTAACTGCATAGTTAGCATGGAAAAAGTACACCAAAGACAAGGGTATGCATATAGAGAAAATCCCTAAGGGAAGGTAGTGACATTATTCGGAAATTGGATGCCTTTTCAAATTGAAACAATGCCATTGCAAAAGAGAGAACTTTATGCAAGCTGTTTAGTTTGGGATTGAATTTGAGTTTTTCCTATTAATGGTGGTGGCAGGTGGTAGAAAGTTTGAGTGCTGTTGCTCCATCTGATGCCCCTTTCCTTGATCCAGCAACTGTTATCACGACTGTAGTTGGGAAAATGGTAAGCATTCAACTTGAAGAATATTTCTGTATTTGATTGGGGTTCTAGTGAAGTTGTTGTGCTATTTTAGATATTTGGTTGTTCATTTTCTTTTAATATATGGATATTGACAGCATTCTTTTTACTTTATTAATAGGCTGTATCGAGCGAGACGATTTGCCCAACAATACCTCTAACGTAATTGACAACTGTATTTCAAATTTATTAGAGCTAGAACTGGACCAGAACTGTTTCGCCACAAAATTATTAACTGGAACTGGATAGCCTAAAAAATTACCAATCAGACCCGAACCTGACGAAAAGCTGGTGGAATAAAGAGTACATAACATATTCAAATTTTAATAATAATTAATAGTCGTGTACATCAATGTTAATCCAAACCATTAGATACCAAATATGCAAATTTGCTTATTTATATTGCATGTAAGGGTGCAAACAACAAAATACATTGAGATATAAGTTCCAAGATACATAAAATTAAATTTCTAAAAAAAATTACATAAATGTAGATAAGATAAGATAATTTTATTAATGTCCAATTAATGACCAGAAAAGTAGGTCAATGGGTTTGCTGAGTACAATGATGTCATTACAAAGTAGGTCAATGGGTTTGCTGAGTACAATGATGTCATTACAAAGCAGGAGTACCAAAAGTTCTCCTATAAAAGGAAAAATGCAGTAAGTAAAGTAGAATAAAGCATGAATTCTATGCTAAAGCATGAAAAACCCTCGACCCCAAGCACGGGAAATCGCATGGGGGTGGAGATGTATAGGAGGGAAAGATCCAAGAGCAAGGAAGTCCAAAAGTAATGAGGTAGGTTTGTCATGGAATAGACCCATCTCTCCCAGAGTCCCAACATCCAAGGTTGAATAAGGAAACTCGGAATTGTATGATGTCTAGAGGAAGAATTGGTGGAAGGTTTAGACTACCCATTGCGTTGTTGTCTGGAGGAGGTAGCCTGCCATTAAGGTCTCAGGGGTCTCATCTGCCTCCTGGGAAGGGGTTTGGTCAGGTTATGTTGCTGAGATCCCGGGGGATGGGGGAAGGTTCCATGGGTCCGCACTGATTTGGAGTATGAGGTTGTGTTGATATCGGTATGTCTCTTAGTGCCCTTTCCTGAGGATAGCACCGTGAAGAAGGACGTGATCCACTGGGTAAAATCCAATCGAGTAAAAGGATGAAGAATATGGACTCGAAGCTTGAGAGCCTCTTGCATGCATAAGGCCAAGCATCTCTAGTTGGGTATCTGTAGAAGGTGGTGATGGTTTGGGTCCCCCTGAAAAGGAAATGGAACCTCTCCCAATCTCGTAGTAGATGGGGTAGCGGAAGATGAAGCACTTCTAGATTTGGTGGATCGTCTCTACTCGAAGTCTATGAGAACCCACTTTGAATTGTCCTAGTGGAATGTGAAGGGCGTGCATCCAATGGCGTAGGGTATATTGAGGTCGAATAATGAGTCTATCTCTCAATTCCAAGAAGTGCTCAGTGTAGAAGGCCATCTTTGGGTGTAACCTGTCTTGAGGGTTAACCCAAGTGATCTGGATAGATTGCTTGTAAATGTCATCTTTGATAATCTTGTTCAACTCCTGTCTAATAGGTAGGAGGTGGCTAAGTGCATCCAAGGAATATCTAAATGGAGGGAGTCGCTCCATCTGAATGCCCATGGACTCCAAAAGATCCGAGACCCCCGCAAACCAACCTTGAGCTTGTCCTAGAGGGCTAGTCGAGGCAGTAGTCTCTAAAGAACAATAAGCCAAGTACGGGTACTGGTCTTGCCCTTTCACCAAGATGACAAAGTTTTGGATATGATATAGAAAAGAGACTAGACTGAACATCATCTCAAGTTGAAAGGGTCGGGCACCAAACTTTACTAGGATGATTTGTTGAGGGACCATTTGCTTACATTTGACGATGTGTTGAAGGAGAAGGGCCTAGATTCTTTTGGCTGAGGCCCAATCAGACTCATAAGGGAGTGCATGAGGGACATATTGGACGAGATGTCTTGACAGTGGTTTTGGAAGCACTCTTTCTTGAGGAGGGATAAGGATCTGTATCCCTTGTTGACTCAAGGTTGAAGGGCATGTTGCAGATTGAAGCAGAGTCCTGAGAATTGCACCCCAAGTATGTGTAAGTGTCGGTGATCTCAATCTCCTCCCCTTTGAAGAAAAAATGAAGGTCCAATGAAGTCTTCTTCGTCCAGTTGAAGGTCATAACCTTGGGTTTACCCAGTTTGACCGTCAACTGTTGAAGATCGCAAAAAAGAGCTAAGGCTCTAGTTTCTAAATGCCCTCTAGAGTACAAAATCATCACACTTTAATCAATTGAGTACATAGCTCATCTGCAGTCTGGCTCATTAGACCAACTTGATTGAGTCTAGGAATTTGAAGTTTGCTTTCTCATGGAAAATGGCTTCAACAACTACTTCCATTTGATGTTTTAGATTAGGTAGTAGTAGCACCATTGAACAACCTATTCCCTTTCTAGTTTCAATATTAGAATCCCACAGTTCTTAGTTCAAGGGGTGTAGAAGGAAGAGATACAAGGTTCTGTTTTACATATATGTTGAAATCTTGAAAAAATTGTTAAGTGTGCTGAAAGCTAAAAAACACCCCACTTTCATCTTCTCATCATTATAAGGTCCGATGGGTTTGATTCCATCACTGAACGTCTTGAAATGCAACTCCTATTTTAACTTTCAATTGTATTTAATATTGAAAGTGCTTTTTTCCCCAAGGAAAACCTTGCAGGATTCCCCCCCTCTTCCTTGGAATATTTGGATGGAGCTGCCTGGTTGGTAACCCCAAGGGACTCAACTAGATTTGAATGTGTGACCTATGGCCTCCTCGTCGACAACATGCCCTAGGTGGATGGTTCAACTGATTGAGCTAATCCTCAGGGCTTTTTTTTCCGAGGAAAATCTTGTGGGATCCTCCCTTTTCCCTGAAATAGTTGGATGGAGGGAAACTTGATCATCATCTACAATAGTGGTTGGTAACCCCAGAGGATTTGATCGGATTTGAACTTGTGATATATGGCCTCCCCGTTAGCAACATGCCTTGGGTGGGATGCTTCAACTGCTTGAGCTAACCCTTGGGGTCAATTAATATTGAAAGTTATACAATGCCAAAAAGGTCAACTTGGCAACATTCCCATGTCAAAGGTGGTTGATTGGATGATGAATAAAGTAAGATTTCTTTGATGACTAGATGACGAAGGTTCTTGAATCTAGACGAAGGTTCTTGAATCCTTTATTTTTTTTTGGGTTCTTGAACTTACCAGTTGAACTGGTTTTGACCTGACCTGAATTGGTTGGTTCATGAATTGAATATTTTCAAAATAAGTCAGACAACCAATTCGTATCTGGTTAGGAAAAAAACTGGTTAGAACTTAGAACTGGCTTGTTGAATTCAAACTAACTAGTTCTTATAACACTGCTATATATCTATATTATTTTTTTTGAAAAATACTTCTTATATTCACAAAAACATATTTACATACAGAAATGCAAAGAGTGGAAGGGTATATACAATCCCTATCATAACCTCTTCCAGAAACTAACTAATGCAGAAATAAAGTCTAAGTAACCATCAGGAGCCAAAATTTTCAACAACTGGTCATGTGCCTCGTCTTTCCATAAAGCAATAAAGCCAGATACAGAACTCACCCATATTATTATATTTATACTAACACTGCTGTATTTATATTGTTGTGGTCTTTAAACTTTGGTTTAGAAACTTGGTTGTTTTGGGCATTAATGTTGACATTTCGCATTAAATTCAAAATTGGCAGCACATACATTTAAGGGTTTAAATTGCTAACTTTATTGCAAGTTACATTTTATGATTTCAAAACAACATATCTTTTTCTAGAACAATGATGCTGTCATCTTTGCAGCAAAATGGCAATTCATGCAATTGAAATGCTCTCATGATGTGGAATCCTAGGCCAGGTTAAAGCACCTTTTTGCGAGCTTTAACAACATTTTTTGTATAAAATGATTCCTTTTGCTATTAATAAATTCAGTTATGTACATATCGAACATTTTGTAAAAAAAAAGTGGGCAATGTGGCAGTCACGGTAAGCTAGAAATGCCTAGAAGCCCTAGAGGCTATCAAAATTGGCCATGAGTTTATAATTTATAAAATTGCCACCTGGGAATACAGTAAATACTAAAAAGGCATCAGTCCTTGAGAACCACTTGGCATAAAAAAGAGAGTCCATAAAGTTTTTCCATTATGGCAGGAAAAGCAATAAGCACACAAAACCATAATCATCAATTATGCAACCGTGGGGATGAGATTTGCAACATAAGGAGGATCATCCTTGTCACTGGGGGCATGCTTCTATCCACAAATCTGGCTCATCATCTGAGAGGGTGGGCTCCCAACATTCATTGCCCTTCTTCACATTCTTGGGCAACTTACTGTTCTCAGAAATAACAAGTGTGAATCTCGAAAACTTTAGGGCCACGGTGGAAGGCTATGAGGCCAACAATGGCAAAGTTCCTGCCTTTCATGGACAACTCAGTCAGCTCTATATTGTAGCCTCTCATTAGATTACTTGGAATGGAAGGAAGGAGTAGGATATTTGACAATAGGCTCCCTGTCATGGTGCAAGGAGCCCCCCAGCCCAAATATTCAATCAGTTGGTGCAATTGCAAATCCGCTGCCTCTATCTCCATCTTTTGAACTTGGACAAAAATCTACATATTTAAATTGACAAAATCAGAGTTACCAGTCCAAGAAAAATGCTTAGTAGGCTGTGCTTGTTTAAACATGGATTCATTTCATTTCTTCCAAATTAGAAATAACACTTTAATTTAATGAGTTTCTATGTTGCATTAAAACAAATGGCCCTGGGCAGTTTGTTTCTGCAGTGTGCCTGTGTTCAAATGGCACTGCTACTACAACAATAGATGCAACTAAACTGGAATAGCTAAAAATAACAGAATAAAGATCCAAAGCACAAAAATAGCATAGGAACTTGCACCCCCAACGGGGTGGATTGCATCTGCAAATCTTGATAATGGAGGAAGACTTCTTTAAAATAAACTTCTTGTTTTTATTGATAAAATGGTAAGAAATACAAATGAAATAGGGGAAACCCCTGTTTGCATAAAAAAGAGGTAAAAACACCAACTTAAAGTGTAAGGCACTACTAAAAGTGATAAAGGCCTTATTACATAAACTTGTCCTTTTACAATTATTGAAATATGACACTACCAAAGGGCTCAGGGCTAGAAGATTATAATATCATGAGCTTACATACATAAATAGCTAATGTGCATAGAGTCTTATGCCTAAAATGGTGTTGTGGTTAGGTACACAACACTTCCTCCCCCTTAAAAAAACTTTGTTCACAAAGACAAAAGATCATGGCATAGAGGTTGGTGCTAAAAAAGCTGCTAGAACAGCTGTAAAGATGCATTTCTGCCCCAGTATTCAGCATAATAGCTCAAAAGATGCACAAACATGCCTTTGGATCTAGATGAAGCATTGGTTGTTCAAATATGATAGTACAACCTGCCTTTTGGGCTATAGAGTGATTTTTGAGGCGCAGTCACAAAAGAAAATAGTTGTGCACTTTATGATCAAGTCACTGGAATAATAAAGAGCAATATTTGAACCTCAAATGACTTCATTCGCAAAAGTATTATTCTACCAATTATTTTGATGTCATTCTTATGTTTAAAGCATGAAATGAGAGTTTTCTTTAGTTGATGTCTACCGTAAAGGGGGAGGTATCCTACAACATTTGCATTTGCAAATTTAGGTATTTTTGTAGAAATGCTTATGCTCCCCAAGTGGCTACCTCTTCTGGTAGACAAGTCCATTTGATCTTGTACTTTGTGATTTGCTACACAAAAATTCTTCATATTCGCCTCAAGGGTGCCCTTTCGTTCTAGTATTAGCTTGCCTTCTTCATTTATGAGAGGGATCTTTGTTTGAGTAACCACCGTACTGCCTGGTTTCTTTTTTAAACACGAGACATGGAAGAGGTCATGTAGTCTTCCCTTGTTAGGAATGTCTATTGCATAAGCCACTTCACTGACTTTTGCTTGCACTCTTTAGTGATCATAGAACTTGGATTGAAGCTTTCTTTGACCCTGTCATTGGAGAGTTGTTTGCTTGTTGGGTTGTAATCAAACAAAGGTCATATCTCCAATCCCAAAGTGTCCTTTTGAGCGGCAGTGTTAGCTTGTTGTTTCATCCTATTTGCTGCCACTGATAAGTTGTCTTTTAGGGTGCTAAAGATGTTTTGCATTTCTTGTAGTGTGTCAATTGTTGCAGGGACTTCACCATTTTGGATGACCTAGTCCATAGCTGATGGCAGTTCATAGCCATATAATACTTTAAAGGGGGTCATTTTGGTGGCAGAATGATATATAAACATTATATCAATATTTGGCAGATGCAACTGCCTCATCCATTTAGTTTGCTTATCCCTTGTGTACATTCAAAGCTACCTCTATTTGCCTATCTATTTGAGGGTGATAGGCAGTATATATATTGAAAGTGGTGCTTGCTAATTTGAAAAGCTTTTGCCAAAAGTGTGATTCACAAACTTAGGATCCTTCTCACCTATGATGCAATGAGGGAGATCATGGAGGTTATAGACATGCTTGAAGAATAAACAAACAACCTTAAAAGTTGTAACCTTGGGATGAGATGAGTATACTTGGTAAAACTATTGATTAACTGCAAAGATAGCATCCTTACTTTCAGAGAACGACAAACCTGTGATGAAGTTCATAGGTGCCTCTTTTTATTTCTAATTGGGGATGGTGTTAGGCTAGAGAAGATGAGGATAAAGAATGATTTCTATCTTGTTTCATTAGGAAGTCTAACATTTTGTGACAGAGAATGATTCGATTTCTATCTTGTTGCATTAACAGGTAACATTTTGTGACTAGTAATTTGAAAAGCTTTTGCTTAAAGTGTGATTCACAAACTTAGGATCCTTGTCACCTATGATGCAACGAGGTGAGTTCAAGGAGCTTATAGACATGCTTGAAGAATAAACAAACAATCTCAAAAGATGAAAACTTAGCAGTCAAAGGGATGAAATGATTATACTTGGTAAAACGATTGATTACTGCAAAGATAGAATCCTTACCTTTAGAGAACGACAAACCTGTGATGAAGTTCATAAGTGCCTCTTCTTATTGTTAAATTTTATAATGCAGATCTGATTTGATTATGTAGTAGAACAATAGTAACAAATTTATCTCCTTTTAGCAGACTTTAGCATATAATAAACCAGCAGTAAAGAAGAAACAACCATCCACAAGAACACAAAATTTTACCCTAGGGAAATCTTCTCAGGAATAAAACCCCAGCAAAGAATAATCTTCCTTAATATGAGATGACTGAGTTTTACATGAGCAGATTTAAGAGCAGACTTTACAAAGATGCCCCTAGGGCTTATTACATACCAAGAGAAATAAAGATGAACCTGTTACCACCTAAAGTTGCACTTTAGTTGGACTTCAGTGAGCCGCCAGTGTTGCACAAATCACTTGTGCTTATTAGAGTTCAGAAGTTCCAAGTTTGGCCTATTCAGGGCCCCTTTTTTTAATGTTTTGTAGTACATGACCGTGCCCCATGGGGTTTGTAATAAGCGTACTAGCATGGTGGTCTTTGAGTGACTTGGTTCCCTAGGACTTAACAACCAAAGAAGGTATTCCAAGGAGTTTTTTTTTCCTTGTTGATTATGCTTTGCCTTTAGCTGAGTATAATCGGTGAGTTTTTCTCCTGCTCCTCCAAAGCTGGAATGCCCAAAGTGGGGGTTATGCCTTAGGGAATTATTAGAGCCCATTTTGTAACATGTATAAACATGCTAGGCGCTAGAATTTTATCGTTTGGTCATGTACTAGGTTCCCCTGAAGTTTCAATCAATTCCGCCAAAAAATATTTTTTCGCATTTTTAAGCCATTTTTTAATGGTTTAATTAGAAAATTTCAAAAGGTGATAAAAGTTTGATCCGGAGTCGGATTTTGGCGCAAGGATGCTCGTTTTCAAGCTCAGAGCATCCTCTTTATCCCGGTACCCAGTTTTCCTATGTTTCGGGTGATTAGAGTGTCTCGAGGAGCAGTTTTGCCTATCAGAGGTACAATTTGGCACTTTAATGCTAAAAGAGCATAAAAATGCACCAAGCTAAATTATTAAAATATTAAAATTTTGAATTGTATCACATGCCAAATGACATGGAATATAATCTCTTAAGGTGAGCGACTATATGCTAAAGGTGGAAGCATATGTTAAGAATTGAATTGAAGTCAAACTTTGAATGTTTTTTTTAAAAACCAACGAAGCATCCATCCTTCACGTGGGCCAGCCATGAGCGAATTGGTTGGGATGCAAATCAATTTATGATGGGCGATTATAGTAAAGACCAAAGCATGTGATAAAAGCTAAGTTAAGGGTTAAAGTGTTATATTATATGGTAATGGGTGAATATGTCCAAAGTTGAATTTCAAAGATTAAGGAAATCGCCTTCCACTATTCACGTGGACCGTCATCTTCATGGCCGTGTAGCAATTGATCGTGGTAAGGTAAAAATGGTGGGCCTCCCTCTTGTGAGGTGGCACCACCCACGTGTTTCAACCTCTAAATAAAAATCTAACCCCACCACCTCAACGCAGCATGGAAACATCTCAAAGCATCCGCCATTTGCCTCACGTGGGCGTCATCTCCACTCGGCAGCTCTTTAGATTTTGGTTGGATAAGTCATTGGTGGGGCAGTTACTTTCTTTGAGGTGGCATAATGTTTTTGGTAAGCTTTTGCAAAATACCAATCGGATCCTTCACCCATCGTCCACGAACAACTTGTAGCATGGAAACACCAAGTTCGACCTCATCCTCACTCGTGTGAGCTGCTTCAATTCAGCATCTTCCATTTCAGTTGATTTTTGTCCAAATGAAATGGTGCATCTTCATTGGGCTGCTTGCTAACTTGCTCTACAATCTAGGAGTTTTGTCTCCTTAGGGTTTTGCGCCCTAGCTCACTCTCCTTTTGCTATAAATTGAGGAGCTTGGCTCCGTTGTAAAGGATCTGAAGGTGGAACTTCTGCTCGTTCATTGTAATATTTTTCTGAGTTTAATAAAGAAGGCTTTGGAGGCTAGTCTAGTGATCGTCTTTGGTTGGATCTTCATGCTTGTTATATTTGAGATAAACTGTATCATGTTGCATAGTTAGTATTGTCGGGATTGTATGTCTTTTTAAAGGGAAGTTATCTTTCATAAGGAATAGTGAGTAATGCTTTATAGGTTGCTTACTTTTGTCGATGATATTAGAATGCTAGAAGTAGTATGATCTCTTGTTTAAATCTATTATTTCTCAAGTTTTCTGTTGTTCATCTACACATATGCTCTTATACCCTTGCTAGTTGTTTGCAGCTATTTATAGGTAGCCTAAGTTGAAGAGGTCCATGAACATGTTAGATCGTATCTTCATCCAGTAAATTCGAACAAAGTCTTGATCCTACCGGTGCATTAGGGAGCTTGACTCCATCGCCCTTTCTTCAAAAGCTCAACCCCCAAGGGTTCCATTCCTCTGATCAAATCTTCTTTAACTATCTTTGGTTACTGTTACTTATGTTAGATCATAGTTCTTTCAAAGCATAAATTTCTGAAAGTAGATCTAATTTTACAAGTTTTCCTTTTCAAGCTTGTTTTAATCGTAAAATCTAGAGTTCTTGATAGGAAAATCGTGTCTGGGTTGAAAAGTATATTTGGCTATTTTAAGAGCTTGCTATTGGCTGCCCCAAAAGAGCAAGCCAAGATCCCAAGAAACGAACTTTCTAGTTCGTGTTCTTGGTTCATTTTTATTTGTTTTTCGTTATTAGTTTTCATAGTTTTGTTTTGGGCATATTTCGCAAGTGTGGCCAAATCACTTTTTGAGTGTTTTTGGCCATTACATGACTAAAAGAGCTTGCTGGTTTTTTGGTTTTGCACATAAAAAATTAATTGAAAGTTAGTTAAAAAACTCAAAAAATTGCCCAAAAAAAACAGGTTTTTGCATACTAGTTGCATTAGTTTTGATTTTTGACAGTTTGTAGCATTGTCAGAACACTCTTAAAGTGTTCTGATTATCATTTTCTAACCAACGTAGTTCGCTGATCTGTTTTGATTTCATAACAGGTTGGAGTAAGAAAATTAAATAAAACTTGCATTTGGAGCTTCCTGAACCACCCAGAGAGAATCGGTTTCAAGCACCATTGTTATTTCTCTCAAATATTGTAAACTGACTTGTTCCCTCGTGATAAAGGGAAAGCAGTATTTCTCTTAAGTTTCCAAGTTGTAAACCAAAGAATAAAAAGAGCACAGCAGGCAATTCCAGCGCCTGACCCCAATCCCCCTAGGGGAGATTCGCACCTTTTTCATTTTTTTAATTTTTCGCAACTTTTTTCTAGTTTTCCGTTTTAGATTAGTTTTCATTTGAGCAGTAGTAATTAAACAACTCACTCAAGCACACAATGTCCTCCTAGGACCTGTTTATCATTTTATATGCTTTTGTGTTTTATTCAATTATTATTCTGTTCTTAAAATTTAATCCTAAAATTAAACCCCCTTGTTATATGCTTGGGGTTTAGTGTAGATTAATCATCGACTCACACATTTTAATAAAACAAACAACGCCCCAAACCCGGAGTATGCTCTTGATTACTGTAGCTTAGTCGGAACAGTTGGCTCAATTAGAAATGGGTGCAAGGTACTTAGTCTTAAGAGGACAATCCATTAGAATCCAATCCTAAGAACTCGGGAGGTTGCATGGACTGAATCCACAGAGTCAGCAGGTTCTTAAGCGGGTTCATCCTCACCTGGTTGGACACTTGGTAAGATTGCTAGAGCACTCAGTTTGAAGTTTAGGTTTCTTTTGGGCCAAACCAAGAATTAACCCACTCCTTAATCCACTCATTTAATAATCATAAAATTTACCAACCGAGACACTGCAATATTTTCATCGAGACTACACAAGCAACCCTACATAGCAGCAATTGCAAGCATTTTTATTGTTATAGATTAGAAGCCTTAGTTTATTTTTCATAGGGACCACCCCCCTTGGCTTTGCTAGGAGTAAGCCTAGACAGAGGAGTTAAGTAATCAGGTGACAGCACTTGACTCTCACTTGCCCCCAAGGACACACCGAGCGGCTTGAAGGTTTCCTGCCGTGTCCCCCCCAGGTGTGTATTAGGAGGCAACAGAACCCACTGTAATCTGAATGAAGCCCACTGATGACTGCTGTAGATGATGACAACCTTAATCCTGTTCCAATTTGATGACGTCAGCCCTTTAATAAGCAACGAAAGCCATAATCCTGCTCAAAACTGTTGACAACACTTTTTCTAAGGTTCAATATGAGTTGTGACAACCCTTTAGGGCCTGATCCGTCTCACAGTAGCCCTGTTAGGGCTTCAACATATCCTCGGAAGCCCTGATAGGGCTTGTACCGACCCATGGTAACCCTTTTTGCTATGTTACTGGATCCGCCACCCCAGTGTGTAGGATCCACTGATCCGATACGTATCCAGATCGGATCCACCTAGGATTCTTCATGGGAATGGATCCCTTGCAGAAGGAAACGTATCATGGTCCTATGAAACGGATCCTGTGAAAATCAAACAATACCTAAAATTTTCAAACGGATCCTGAAACTTCCAGTGCTTCTATAAACCATTGATCCCCCCCAAAAAATTGTTTTTTAATGAAAAACTTAAAAAACCCTAAACAACTAATGGCTACAAGTGTAAAACCCATTCCCGCTCAAGGTATGATCTATCCTTATGTCAAGATTTGCTCTTGAACTCTGATATATCAATATCATGTTCTGCTCTCAATGTTTTTATTTGATTTATCTTTACAGTCAATGTCTGCCATGAAAGGTTGATCTATCTTTATGTACTATGTTGTTGCTCACTTCACCTACATTGTTATGTAGTCTTGCCATAGCCTTCAAGAAACCCACATTATTCCCTGCTGATAGGGACATGTGGATGTGGCTCACAAAAACACTATTATGACGTGCTTCAAGTTCATGTTGAAATGGTTTTTAAAATTATCAATATCAATCATGGTTACAACTCATCAAATTATCAATTATGGTAGATGAACTCTCTTTTTTGGCAATAACTTATATTCTACTCTTGTGTTTCCTGAATATTTTTTATTCTTCACTCTATATTTTTATTTATTATATAAATATTTTTATATTTTTTTGTACTTGCCGCTTCTCTGCCGTATTTGGATCTTGGGTTTTAAAAATCTGGTGAATCCGTATCCGGATCCATATCTGAATCCATATCTGTATCCTGGTAACTTAGCCTTTTTGGGCTTGAACAATGTCACAACCACCCTGCTAGAGCTAGTGCAGACCCTCGGTGGCCCTGTTAGGGCTGGTACAGACCCTCGGTGGCCCTGTTAGGGCTGGTACAGACCCCAGTTGCCTGATCCGTGACCTCACTGAGGTCTGTTCACTTGGTCGCGGCCCTGTTAGGGCTCAAACACACCCTTGACAGCCCTTCTAGGGCTAGATGAGACCCTTGGCAGCCTTGTTTAGGAGATGGCAGCCATGTTGGGGCTAGGTCAGACCCTCGACAGCCTTGGTGAGAAAGATGGCAGCCCTGTTGGGCCTTCTTGCTGATCCAAAAACCCAAAAGTGACAAAGATGAGATGAAGGAGGTATGCATCAGTTGAAATTACCCCAAACGAAGTCTTGGACATAGATAGATGATTGATTGAATGATGATTTGATGGATGTTTATCACTTGAGAGGATTCCTCATTTATATTTCATCATTGAGTAATCCAAGGGGTGGCTTCCATAAAAGTCAAGGAGTCAACACATAATATAAAATACATAGTTGCATGGGTACTGCTCCCGGGATTTTGGCAACCCATACCCGGCGTTTCCCCGCTCCTGGGAGCTTGGGAGCTGGTACGAAACGTCCCCTTTTTGTTGGGAGCTTCTCGGGGAGCTTGGGAGCTGGTATGAAACGTCCCCTTTTTGTTGGGAGCTTCTCTGGGAACTTGGGAGCTTTTTGGGAACTTGCTTTAGCTGCTCCCTTTTTATTGGGAGCTTGTAGAAGGTCCCTGTCTGTTTAGGAGCTTCCAGAAGCTCCTAAACAGACAGGGAGCTTCTACAAGCTCCCAACCATGTGGAGCCCAAAATCATAAGAAAAGTGTCGAAAATCAATTGAATGATTGTTGTTTATTGTGCCAAGAAATCACCAATAATAAAAATTCCAATTGAATCTATCAATAATGCCGTTTTTAAAATTTTCAAGGTTATATAAATTGAGAGGGCTCACACCTCTTAAATCAAATGTTTAGATCCGTTCACACTTGAAATATAAGCTGCCAATGTACTTAAGTGAATAAACATGGATCTTTCTACAATACTAAGATATTGAACAACTTTAATTCATGCCTTAAATGTTTATAGCTAGCTTACATTATTCATATTGATTGATATAGTAATTTAGGATCATAAACCACATCAAACTCAAAATATTGAAGACTTTGAAAGTTTGTTACTTGAACTCGAAACAATCAAGTTCATTTACATCAGAAGTAAGTAGTAGTTACCATAAAAAAAATGCGAAGGCACCCAAATACTAAGTACTCTTAGGAGCAATAATAGAGATGGAGTTGAAACAAGGAATTAGAAAAGATTCAATCTTATGATTTATGAAGTTATTTGTGATTCATATACACACACACACACACACATATATATATGCAATTTTCCTTTACTAACTCGTACATTGGGATAAAGTTACAGGTCAAATTTACAAAACATACCATGGCACTAGAGTCATGCATAGTTAAGGTTTACTTCAGGTCACACAAACCCAATTTTTGTATAATGTGGACCTAGAGGAGTGAGAAAATTTAAAATGATTGAATTTCATGACACTACTAGAGGCTTAAGAGGCTAAAATAGTTTAAGCTATGAAATTAATCAATTATGTTTTTTAACTCTTTAATTTTTTGTAATATATTTTAGAAAATTAATATATATTATTGCCGCTCCCAACCCGACGTTTCCTGCAAATTTGGGCAGTGCTTCTAGCCGTACCGGTTACTCGTACCCATGTACCCAACGTACCCGCGTTCCAGAAACTTGTGCAACATAGATAAAATACATTAGGTAGGGCCCTTTTACTTTTATTGTGGGCTTTTACCACTTTATTAGGGCTAATGATATTTCATTTGGGCTATTAACCCAACCTTCTTAGGCAAGTCATCTTTTGGCAAATTCTTAGCCCCTTCTCTTGGTCTCCATGGTCCAAACGTGCCAACTCAAGTACATCATCATATATAAGGAAGATTATTCTTTGGGTGTCTTGTTCTCCCCACTAACACCAAGGTCCGAGGCTAGTTATTCCAAAAAGGGGTGGCCAATCCCTTGAGGAGGTCCCATAGCCCAATGACCAAGGAGAGGAGTACATCATGTTAAGATTATATGCTACCATAGACTATATTGCAAATTCATTAGCATTCAATACATTATTCACAATAGCAGCATAATAAGGATCTCTGAAAGATGCACAATCACAAAGCACAAAACAATTTATCTTGGGAAACCCTCAAGGGGAAGAAAACCCAACAAGAACTTTCTCAATATAGATTATCAAGCACAATGCCCCAAAAATATGTCTCACAAATAAGAGAGACAAAAAGACCAAACTCTAGACTCAAGCCACTCCTCCTTCTCCTTCGGAGATCTCTCTCTCTCTCCTCTAATGCGAATTGCACAAGTGAGTGAATGTACAAATGAGAGGAACTCACTCTCTATTTATACTTTACTTTTCACTTAACTTTTAATCCAACTAGGTCGGCCCCAATAATCTAACTGGGCCGACCTCTCTAGGAAGACTCAATATAATATTTATATTATATTCTTTTGGGTACTAATGACCCGACTTACAATGGAGGTTTAACCTCATGACTTTTACATGACCAAATATAATTATGACATCTCCGAACGAAGATAAAACATCCCCGACGGAATTACAATAATAAAGTACAAGTAGAATATTCTTTGAAGTTACATTAATTTAACACTCCCCCTTAACAAGAAGGGTATTCTACTGACAACAACATTTGCATGTGTAACTCTACACAACATCATTGAAGAGAGGAGGGAGGGCATCAACAACATCATTTGATACATCTGTAAATCATTGGAAGTTCTTCAACATCATCATCAACAACTGGAACAACTGCTGTAACATCATCAACATCATCTTCAGTACAGAGCTGAAGTATTATCATCTGCAGCATTGGAGCATCCTCATCTTCAGTATTGGAACATCATGATCTATTGCACTGGAGCATCCCCATCTTCAGCACTGGAACATTATCATCTGCAGCACTGGAGCATCCCCATCTTCAACACTGGAACATTATCATCTTCAGCATTGGAGCATCCTCATCTTCAGTATTGGAACATCATCATCTACAGCATTGGAGCATCCTCATCTTCAGTACTGGAACATCATCATCTGCAGCATTGGAGCATCCTGGAACCTCATCATCTACAACACTGGAGCATCCTCATCTATAGTACTGGGACATCATCAGGAGCATCAACACCTGCAACACACATATGATCCTTCCTTTCGGAACTGGGGATCATGGACAATCCTTCCTTTCGGAACTCGGGATTCAGCCCAACAACTTTGGTCCTTCCTTTCGAAACAGGGATCATGGACAATCCTTCCTTTCGGAACTCGGGATTCAGTCCAAACAACTCTGTGATCCTTCCTTACGGAACTGGGATCATGGATAATCCTTCCTTACGGAACCAGGGATTCAATCCATCAAAACTGGTGATCCTTCCTTACGGAACTGGGATCATGGACAATCCTTCCTTTCAGAACCAGGGATTAAGCCCAACACTCATAGACAATCCTTCCTTACGGAACTTGGGATTCAGTCTAAGGATCAACATTTAAGACTATCCTTCCTTTCGGAACTTGGGATCTCTGTCTAGGGATGATCAATCCCACCACAATCATTTAAGGCATCTCTGTCTAGGGACGATCGATCCCACCACAATCATTTAAGGCATCTCTGTCTAGGGACGATCAATCCCACCACAATCATTTAAGACATCTCTGTCTAGAGACGATCGATCCCACCACAATCATTTAAGACATCGATCCCACTGCACCACAATATCATCAACACTACTCTCCCTTTCGAGGGAAGTCCTTACGGACTACACCAAGCTTGTCACGGAAGTGCTCAAACTTCACTCGAGATAGAGGCTTAGTCAACACGTCTGCAACCTGCTCATCCGTGCTCACATATTGGAGCTTTATAGCTCCCTTTTGCACCATATCACGGATGTAGAAATACTGTATTTCTATGTGTTTTGACTTCTCATGGAACACAGGGTTCTTTGTCATCTCTATACAACTCTGGTTATCACATAGAATCACTGTGGTATCAAAATCTAGATCGAACAGACTCGATATCAACTTCCGAAGCCATATAGCTTCACAACTCACAGAACAGGCTGCAATATACTCTGCCTTTGCAGTGCTGAGAGCCACACTGGATTGCTTCCTGCCTAGCCATGAGATCATGGCTGACCCCAGACTGTAACATCCGCCTGAAGTGCTCTTCTTGTCTGAGACACTTCCTGCCCAATCGGAATCTATATAATCATACAGTCTGAACTCATGATTTCGAGTATAATTAGACCATAGTCCATTGTATCTTTTAGGTACCTCATCACATGCTTTGCAGCTACAAGGTGAACACGTCTGGTCTCTACCAGATATTGACTCAAGGTGTTCACAACAAAGCATATATCTGGCCTGGTATTCGTCAGATACATCAACGACCCAATAATCTGCATGTATAGAGTCACATCCACTAATTTTGACGAAGTATCAGATAATAACTTCAAGTTGGTATCCATGGGTGTGGCCATGGCTTTGCACTTCAACATATCAAATCTTTTCAAGATTTCTATTGCATACTTCCCTTGGTTAAGGAAGATTCCCTCTGGGCTCTGCCATACCTCAAGGCCTAGAAAATAATGCATTAAGCCAAGGTCTTTCATCTTGAATTCTGCAGCGAGCTTCTCTTTGTACTTCAAGATTCTCTTCTCATTACCTGTTAGGAACAAGTCATCCACATATAGCAATAATATGACTGGTTCATCATCCATAACCTTGAAGTAAAGGTTAGGATCAACTTTACTTTTGGTAAAGCCCAAGCTCGTCAGAAAACCATCAATTCTTCCATACCAAGCTCTTGGAGCTTGCTTCAACCCATACAGAGCCTTCTTCAATTTGCAGACATGTGTCCCTTTGTTTTCAACCTCAAAACCTTGTGGCTGTTCTATGTACACTTCCTCCTCAATAACACCATTCAGGAAAGTTGTTTTCACATCCATCTGGTGTAACTTCCACTTCATCGTGGCTTCCAGTGCCATGATGGTTCCAATTGAACTATACCTTGCTACAAGAGCAAATGTTTCCTCATAATCGATTCCTTCCTTCTGAGAAAATCCTCGAGCCACAAACCTAGCTTTGTATTTCTCAATACTTCCATCCGCAGCATGTTTTATCTTGTATATCCATTTGGAAGATACCACACTTTTACCTTCTGGTTTGGGAACTATGTCCCACACATCATTCTTCATTATTGATTGGTATTCTTTCGTCATAGCTTCTATCCATTCTTTCTTTTGAATGGCCTCTTCGAAGCAAGTAGGTTCTTTGTCTACAAGATCATACATCAAAGCCACATAACTGGAAAATGTCTTTGGCCTCTTGCTTTCTTTTGTGGAGCCTTCTGGAGCTCCATACCTCTCTGCATCTTGAATGATTTCTCGAGCCCAAGTTGGTTTCCTCTTGCGAGAGATAGGCATGGATGGAGGTTCTTGGGGCTCCATCATACCATGATCTTCCGGAGTCTCATCATCGGGAGAGGGTGCAACTTCTGTAACTCTAAGAGCTACATCTTCTTCATACTGGCACTTGTGGTTCTTTGTAGAGAGTTCTGAATTCTGGAGGTTACTCGATTACACCATCTGTCTAGTGTAATATACATCATTTTCCACTCCGGCAACGACTTGTCATAGTTGACTCACTCTCATCTGTAGTATGCTTTATTTTATAAGTCTTCTTGAATGTCATCGTTACTTGTTCTTCGAAACAAGTCTCATCATTCTTCATTTGTAGGTGATCGTGTTCGATACTTCCTACAAGTCAAATTTAATAGCATGGTTAGAAACATTTCATAGTTTCCAAATATATGCATAAAAACATAAGTCACACTGTCATAATGCTATCTTAGCCAATGCTTCAACACAACATTCATCCATATCCCACATTCATATGGTTACTTTCTAGATGCCTTCCATCTCTACCAGAACATTATTAAGAGTGTGCACTACTCTCAATATATCAGCAAAGAGGTTTCACTCTAGATAAGTAGCAATGGAATATTGTATAGCACCATAGGCTACTTACCCATCTCATGCATATCACTGCAAACATTCTAACACACATCCTAAATAAATATGTATACAACTGGATACTATCATTTAAACAAAAAGGACAATTCAAATACTTATCTTTGTTTGTTTGGTAGGATCTCTTTTGATCCTAGTCTTCTTGCAGGGATTACTGGAATGTTTGACGGTGAACTCTACTCCATAATCAGAGTTCCTGAATTAAGCTTGAGAGAGTGCTTTGAAGCACCACTATTACAAAACATAATTTTCGATTTCTTCCTTTGGTAGCTTCCTGGGAGGTCCTTCTTCTTCTTCATCTTCGGCAAAATGAGCATGATCTCTTTTGTTGATCTTCTTCTTGACTTCTTCTTTTCTCTCAGGACAATCTTTGGCAATATGTCTCATCTTATCACAACGGAAACATTGATAAGAAGAGAAGTCTCTTTGCTTGTAGTTTCCCTTCTTATACTTTTGAAACTTCTTACGAGGATGGAACTCCTTATGATTTTCCTTCTTGAAATGAGGTTTTCCTTTTCCTCTCTTTGTATGGGTAGCTAGAGTTTGATCATCATCCCTGAGTAGTGCTTCTCGATTTGCTACTCTAGCTTCCTCCTGGACACATTCTTCCCATACAACTTCGAATAGTAGACTTTCCTTTCTTGCTCACATAGTCTGGATAAAGGAGTCCCAAGGTATAATAAGACCATTGAGAGCAGTCATCACCAACTCATCTTCATCAAGGGTGTCTCCAATTGCATCTAGTTGTTCTTTGTATTGAGAAACCCTTGTAAAATATTCTTGGATAGATTCTCCTTGGCTCATCTTTGTACTTTTGAGTTGAGCTCTCAAATTCATCTTCCGATTTATGTTTCTTCCTTCATACATTCTTGTTAGGGCATCAAACATCTCTTTTGGAGTCTTCTTGGAGGACACTTGAGGAATCAAGGGATCTTTTATGGAGTCTGCTATGATCCTCATAGCCCTAATCATGTCCTTCTTCTGCTTCTCCTTAGCTTCAGCTTCTTCGGGTTTTGGTACAACTTCTTTAACGAACTTCAAGAGATCATTCTCTTCTAGAATGAGTCCAATCTATACTTCCAAGCACAAAAGTTCTCTATGCTTTCCAACTTGTCATCAAGCTTAGTGCTTGGAGCCATCTTAACCCGGACAACAGAGAATAACCAAAAATCAAAATTTCTCAAAATAAAAAATTGAACTCACCAAAAGATGCGCTTGACTGAGGCGAGTATGCTGGTACCCTTGGTTTTTGGTTTCCTACAGTTTCTGGTCCAAAGTCAAACTAGGGTTTGACTTTCCGGGAGTTTTACCCACTCAAAAATTTCGATCTTGGTACCAAAATTTCGATCTTGGAGAGGCGCACCTTCCTATGCCAATTGCACTCCAAAATTCCAAATTTGTGAGAAGCCCTAATTTTTCACTTCTGGAGAGACAAAGAGAGTTTTACCTTGTGAAAGTTGCTCTTTTCAAGCAAGCTCTGGTACCATGTTAAGATTATATGCTACCATAGACGAGATTGCAAATTCATTAGCATTCAATACATTATTCACAACATAATAAGGATCTCTGAAAGATGCACAATCACAATGCACAAAACAATTTATCCTGGCAAACCCTCAAGGGGAAGAAAACCCAACAAGAACTTCCTTAGTATAGATGATCAAGTACAATGCCCCAAAAATATGACTGACAAATAAGAGAGACAAAAAGACCAAACTCTGGACCCAAGCCACTCCTCCTTCGCAGATCTCTCTCTCTCCTCTAATGCGAATTGCACAAGTGAGTGAATGTACAAATGAGAGGAACTCACTCTTTATTTATACTTTACTTTTCACTTAACTTTTAATCCAACTAGGTCGGCCCCAATAACCTAACTGGGTTGACCTCTCTAGGAAGGCTCAATATAATATTTATATTATATTCTTTTGGGTACTAACGACCCAACTTACAATGGAGGTTTAACCTCATGACTTTTACATGACCAAATATAATTATGACATCTCTGAACGGAGGTAAAACATCCCCGACAGAATTACAATAATAAAGTACAAGTAGAATATTCTTTGAAGTTACATTAATTTAACACATCACACACCACTTGCCTAGACCCAATCCACCCCAGTCTAGTCTGGTAACTGACCAGTTGCCTCAACCCCAGGCTGAATCAAGTTGACCATTAGTCAACAACTTGGTAACTGACCAAGTGCCTCCGTCCCAGACTGAATCATCTTCCTGGTAACTAACCAGGTGCCTCAGTCCTAGGCTGCATCAAGTTGACCACAATCAACAACTTGGTAACTGACCAAGTGCCTTAGTCCCATATTGAATGATATTCTTGGTAATTGACCAGGTGTGTAATACCTCCATTTTGACCCTTAGGACATATTGGCTTTCAATGTAAATATTGTATACATGCGATGTATGTTTTCCTAGTGTGGAGCTCAAGGCCAAGGCCTTGCTAGTGGATGCTCGGATTTTATTTAAAAGGCAAGTATTTGATATTTTGTTATCCATGTGCTATTAAGCCATGGAACATTGTAAACGATATAAATATTAATATTGCAATAAAAAATACCAAAAATTGGCTATGGAGGCAACTAATAAGAGGGGGCCATGTGTATCCACTAGGGAGAGGTGAGGGGGTTGTGGGATTGAACCATAGGCTGCCAAATGTCATCTTGAGAAACCATTTGACTTTCCTTGTTGACATTTAATGCTGCTGTAAGGAAGTGGTTGAAGAAATCAGTTCATGAGAGTGATGGAGTATGGGAAGCCCTGAAATTCGTATGATAGGGCAGGGGATCTATTTTACTTGACCCACAAGCCACTCTACCTCCTAGGAATTCGTTTTCCCTCATCCCCATTCCATTATTGAACATCAAGGATCAATTTTCATGCATTACATAGGCCCAATAGGGAAGGAAACCATAAATTGTGAGTCTGAGTTAAGCCACGATTTGGAGTGCCAAAATCGCCCAGAAACTTTTGTGGGAAGTTAAATCCAACGGGGGATCCGTCGACCTAAACGCTGGGGCGAACTTGAGAGTGTGAGATGCCCAAAAAACCATGAGAAAACCTTGATCTGATAGCTCGAAAATCCAGTTGCGGGACAAAGTCTTTCGGCTGCAGCCCTAAGAAGATCCAAGCGTGAGTAACAGAGAAGAAGGTAGAACAGAGGTTGGATCTGCTTGATGAACCCAGTGAAGGCTAAAGTCTCAAGGAATTAGCAGCTTGGACCTTTCTATGCCCACCCTGAAGAGCACTAAAGGGAAGGGGCGCCTAAGGGACTGTGTAGCAGAGAAGGGGACCTTCCTTGTGTTGGGTCTGGTAGGTATTGTGGGTGCCAAGGCTGTTTGAGATGCCTGTAGCTTTGTGGTTGAGCTCACTGGCTTAGCATCCTCCTCCTTGTCCCTTTGCATGCTTGATAAACCCAACTGTGTGTTGGCTTAGCATGACTGTTTGTGTGAAGCCATGGCTGTGAGTGAGCCTGTTTAGTTCATCCTTAGTGGATACACAGCCCAGCTTGGGGGTGGTCTCTCAGCTGAAAGAGTATAGGTTGGACAAAGACCTATGGTTGGGTAGAACGTTGCTCTCACATAGCCAGTTGCTTGGACAACTTCATCTCAAAAGATAAGTGCTCTCCGTGGTTTTGAATGATGCTAATTCCTATGTTATGATTATCTGTTATTTCAGGCTAATTTGAATGTAATGATCACATGGAATTAACCAGTAGGAAGCCTGTGTATAAGCCTGAACATGAGGCCGATTCATATCTGATTGTTCATCATTTTGCTTATGTTAAATATGTTGCTAGTCTTGCATGCTGTAGATGCATTAATCATATTTAGTTCCACTGTGTATGTTTATTATGCATTGCACACACCTGTAGATAGTTTGTACTTCATCACTTGGACTTAGGGGATGAGTTAGAGCCCTCCCTGTGGTGTTCATGATCCCTCTATGGGTCAGATGAAGAGAAGGGCCATGACAGAGTGGGATCAGAGCTCTTTGCAGAGTGGTAAAGAGGGATGGATGAGGTTTGGGGCAACACTTTGGTGGAAGAATGACAGAATCAGAGTCCTCAGGTGTGGTAGAGGATCACACCGTTGCATAGGACTCGCCAAGGGCTTTCCAACGATACCAAGTTTGCCAAAAATGGACTTAGGATGAGGAAGATATCAGCCTGAGAAGTTGGCAGTAATAGGGGTGTATGGCTGACTTCCGACTTTCCGAACCCGCATTGCGGATTGCAGAAGTCGGAGGCGTGAATTCTTTGGAGTTGCGTGTTGTGGTTCCGACTTTCCGACTACCGCAAGGTGGATTGCGGATTTTGGAAGTCGGAGAGGTGATTTCTTCAGAGCTGCGCGTTGGAGTTCCGACTTTTTGATTCTCGCAAGACGGATTGCGGATTGCGGAAGTCGGAGGGGTAATTTCTTCGGAGCAGAGAATTTGGTGTTCCGACTTCTGACTCCCGCACGGCGGATTGTAGATTGCGGAAGTCAGAGGTGTAATTCTTCGACGCTGTATATTTGGTGCCCCGACTTTTCGACTCCCGCATTGCGGATTGCAGAAGTCGGAGGTGTAAGTTCTCGGAGTGGTGAATTTGGAGTTCCGACTTCCGACTCCCGCATTGCGGACTGCAGAAGTCAGAGGCGTGACTTTGTGAAGCTGTGTGTTTGGTGTTCCGACCTTCCGACTCTCGCATTGCTGATTGCGGAAGTCAGAGGTGTGATTTCTTCGAAATGGTGAATTTTGTGGTTTCAACTTCCGACTTCCGACTTGTGGTTGCGGATTGCGAACTGTGGATTGCGGACTGAAGTTATTGCAGCTACGTAAAATTGCAGAGTTTAGAAAAAAAAAAATTAGCAGGTTGTTCTAAGGTTATCTCCCATCACCTCTAAAGGACATCGAGGGGATCAGGGAAGGGAGCCACAGTTTTTTGGAAAAGGCTTGGAGGAGCTGCAACATATACGAAGGGCGTGGGTTTGCTGTAGAAAGGGGCTGTAGCAACAAAGGATGGAGTGGAGCTAAGGCTACGGACTGGAGTAGTAGGAAAGGAAGGGCAACGTATGGCTAGGTCGAAAAAAAGTTGAGACAACCCTGATAAGGAAGTCGTGGGGTTTTGTTTAGGTTTTTTAACATAAAGAAAAGACAAATAACCTCAAAAAATAACAGGGAAAAAAAAAACTAATTAACTTTGAAAAGTGCCAATAACATAATAACTACAGATTAAGCTAACTCAGAAAATTAGAAATACAAGCTAAATAACATAAAATAACTAGGTTAAAAATTAATATTTCCAATATTAACAACTTCAGAAAATTAAGTTTAAAAGTAGAGATGAACAACTAGGGCTTTCATTAATGAAAACTACTCACCAAACCTAGGGCATCAATGAGAGAACAACTCTCCTTGAGATGGTACTTGGCAAGCTTGGCTAACTAGGGTTTGCCTCCACAATCTCTAAGATTCGTGGAGGAAACCTAGCTTAAGCAAGTCTTGAAGACCTAAAGCTCAAGCTTGAATGCTATGGTGACCAACGATGAAAATGGTATGCAAATCAAGAGAAAATGAAGCAACAATGGCTTCTATCAAATCCTAAGAAGCATCACTTTCATACAATTGACATAGAGACATCAAACATAAAAAGTATAGATACCTCCAAGTGCATGTGTTAAGCAAACAACTCTAGCGTCACCTTAGCAATGGCATGAACAAAAGAAAAACTTCCAAGAAATGCTTCAAACTTGCAAACTAACCTTCATCAAGGAGTGTCTTCCTTCAAAGAGCCCTAGTTAGGGAAAATAGCAGACATAATGATCTTATCCCAAAAGTTGATGTCTAAAAATGAAGTGAGGAGATCTTATTTATATGATCTCACACTCACTTTTACAAAAATAATTAAAATCCAGGCCGACATGCCTTTTTAAAATGTCAATTTGAAATTAGAAATGTCAACTTGAAAATATGACAAAAATAATATAAAATAATCTAAAAATGGCCTATTGTAGGCTACCTAGGGTATTTTACCCCTTAGTGCTAAAATACGCTAAAGAAGGCCAAATTTGACGAAACGAAAGGCCACACTGTACAGGGGGGGTTGTCATGCCCCAACTAACCCTAACAATGATGAAAACCCTCAATGCCCCCCGCCTTTTAGGAAGCAAACAGTCTGCCAGGAGGATGATGTCATCCTTTGAAGGAGGGCCCAAAGGGAGGGCGCTGCTGAACTGAAGGACCAGGAGGGTGCTGGATGTGCTCCGGAAGATAAGAGTGAGTCTCAGTGCTGGAACAACTGCCGCTAGAGTGTTGAAACAGGGTTGGGGTCATGTGACCCAGTGACCCACCCTTGGAAGACCCGGACACCAACCTCAGGGTTTCAAACCCTTTCATGAGGCAGTCAGCGATGCCATTAAGCCATAGTACTTCCAGAAGAGAAACCAGAGGGTCTGACCATGCCCCTACCTTAGAATGAGTTGGCTAAACACTCCTCCTGGTCAGAAAAAAGACACCCTCTCCCTAGGGCACCTCTGCAAGTAGGTTGGTGCTAGTACCATCGTAACAGAACTATGTTGCTGGGAATCGCTCTGCCCCCCCTCGAATCGCTCCCAATTCACGATCCGGAAGGAATCGATTCCTCTCGGAATCGATTTTGTAATTCGCACTCCCTTCATAAAAAAATGATTCCTGGTTTTTTAGGGATCGATGAGGAATCGATCTGGAATCGACGATTCCGGATCAATTCCTCATCGATTCCAGGCTTAAAAATCGCTCCTGAAATCGATCCCGAAAACGCTCCCGCGGGATTAGCGGACTCAACCACGAAAATTTTGATTTTTGCATTTTTATTTTGGGTTTTTTTTGGATGGGCTAGGGTTAGTTTGGGCCAATAAAGGGTGTTGGAGTCCATTTGGACTCATTCCATTGCTCATTTCATTGATTGGGAAGAGCTTTGAGCTTTGAGTGGGAGATTGAAGGGGAGAGCTTGCAAGGGAGATTGAAGCTTCCATAGAGACATTCAACCACCATTGAAGAGCTAAAAGGTAGGCTCTAAAAACTCATCTTTGTTTGTTTTTGAAATTTTTTTTCACTATGTTAAAAAATGTAAACCTTACAATGTTCTCTTCTCCTACTCTTTCCAATTTCTTCTTCTCCATCATTCTATTGCAGGAAACAAGTGACTCTCATCTTGAATCAAGAAACATGATGGGTATGTGGTTTGGGCTTTTCATTCCACTTCTTCTCATTATGATGGTGTTGGGAAGTAGATATGGTGGTGGTAGTGATGAGGGGGAAGAGGTAGAGAGTGACACATACCACGGAGAAGAGGAGGAAGGGGAAGAGGGTGATGATGATGAGAATGAGAGTGATGTAGGGAAAAAACAAAAAGACACAACACCTTTGTGGAAGTATGTGACAAGGCTTGGGGGAGGGAGAGGGGGTGGAACCGCAAAGTTTATATGCCCCCATTGTAATAAAACTTACACGGGTTCATATACCCGGGTGAGAAAGCATTTGTGTGGGATTATGCCACGCGATGAAGGTAAGTCTCATGGAGTCAAAACTTGTGACAAAGTGGGAGCTAAAGAGAGAAGCAAATACAAGATGGAAGAAGAGGCCGCTCAAAACAACTCCAAGAGATCAAGGGTTGAATCTGAATCCTCACAGAGAATGTATGGTAGTGGAGCTGGATCATCATCGGCTCGATCGGGGCCCTCATCTCTCCATGGAATCTCGCCTATGCGAAGAACATTATCTGATTTCCTTGACCAAGGTTTTAGAGATGATAAAGTTTATAGGTTTCTCTATGCATGTGGTGTGCCATTCAATGTTCTTCGCTCACCCTATTGGCATGAAATGGTACAAGCCATCAATGGTGCCCCTCAAGGATATAGAAGCCCTGGGTATGACAAAGCTAGAACCATGGGACTTGACAGGGAAAGAGCCAAAATCAATGGTGCTCTTGGAAAGTTCACAAATGATTGGTCCAACTATGGGGTATCCATTGTATCTGATGGGTGGACAAATGTTAAAGGCAAGCCATTGATAAATATTCTTGGTGTTTTTGCTAGCGGTGCGGTCTTCCTTTCAGCCCATGACTACTCAGATCGCTACAAGACCGGTATTAATATTGCACAACCTTTACTTAAAACTAATCAGGAGACTGGGCCATACAGTGTCATTCAAGTCATCACTGATAATGCTGCTAATTGTAAGGTAGCAGGAGCAATCATTGAGGATAAGTATCCCAACATATTTTGGTCAGGGTGTTTGGTTCACACATTGAACCTTTTGATGCATGATATTGTTAAGATGAAGGACCCTAATTACCGATGGATTGGTGCCTTGTACAATAGAGGTAAGAAAATGATCAAATTTATTACCAATCATAGCATGGCCCACCACATTTTTCGCAATCACTCTAAGTTGGAGCTATTGAAGATTGCAAAGACTAGATTTGCTAGCTACTACCTCACCTTCAGGAGGCTTTTGAAGGTAAGAGAAGCATTGGCTAGTATGGTCTCAAGTGATCCATGGCAAGAATTAAAAGACAGATGTGCAAGCGCAGATGATAGACATGACTTTCAGGAGGTGGAGGGCACCGTTCTTGAAGGTCATTTCTGGTCACAGGTTAAGTATGTTCTACAGTTCACCAAGCCAGTTTATAACATGATTCGTTTTGCAGATACAGATCAGCCGGTGATTGGGGAGGTATATGAGCAGATGGATAGCATGCTTGGTCAAATCAAAGACATTGTTGAGCAAAGAGATGCAATCTTGTATGACCACATTCATAAATAGGTGGTCAAAAGGTGGGATAATCTAAATGTTCCACTCCATGCGGCATATGTCCTCACCCCAAAATACTATTCTCCAATTTGGTTGGCCCAACCTGCATCTGGGGGTGGAGTTAGGAAAAAACCCCACACAGATCCAGAGGTGCAAACTGGGTATATGCTTGCATTAGACAAGTTGGTCCCTGATGAGGATGAGTGTGCTCAAGTACGAAGTGAATTGAGTGAATACATTAGTGAGCATGGAGCCTTTGGTTCCTTGTATGCAACCAAAGATCGAGACAGATTGGATCCTATCCGTTGGAGGAACATGAATGGCTCTGGAGCCACATATTTGCATAAATTGGCGGTGAGGGTGCTATCATAGGTTGTTAATAGCTCTTCTGCAGGGAGGTGTTGGAGCACCTACAACTTCATCTACAGTGTAAAGAGAAACAGTCTGAATGTAGATCGCGCAAAAAGCTTGGTTTATGTGCACTACAACTTGAGGTGGTTGTCCCATTATTGTGAGGCGGCCAAGAATGATAGAACATTTTTGACTTGGGACAACAATCCAGAGGGGGCTAATGTGGAGGATGGAGCCATAGCATTAGAGCGCTTGGAGGATGAACTATTGGGTGATCATGATGATCCAATTCATACTACATGTACCCGTACAGAGATGCCACCCCCAACCAGCAATAACTTTCCGTATGCAGGAGTTTTGCCTTTAGCTTCACAACGTCCAAGTTCAGCTCGTGGGGGCCATTCACTTCTTCTCATGTTCCACGATCACTTCCAGCAGCACCTATTCCACCTAGACCACGAGAAAAGAAATTGGAAGTTTCTCGTGGCAAGCGGAAAGCTTAGTAGATAGTATCATAGATTCATAGTACTTTGTATTTCATTTTCATGTTTATTTTGGCCTATTTTGTAAACATTATGGCCTAGTTTGATGTCAAATATTATATGTTGAAATTTGAAGGTTGATGTTGATGATGATTGATGATTGATGATTTGATGATGATCATTTAATGACAATGTTACAAGTTATAGCTCCTAGATGATTAATGTTATATCAATGTGTGCTAAATGGTTATATGAATATCTAGATTCTATGTTTTCATGTTTTCTATAGCTAATTTGGTATAATACATGTTTTTTTTAATTTATATGCATCAAAATATATATTATATAAAAAATGCTCCCGAAACGGAAGCTTTTGAAAATTTCGCTTTTCGCTCCTGCTGTTGCTCCCCGCTTCGCTCCCCGCTCCCAACCGCGTAGTATTAGAACCCATATCTTTTTGTGTTTTTACAACGAGAGGGAGGCGCTATTTATATGAGACTAAGTTATGAGCCTACAAGATAATGTAAAAATATAACATTTGGCTTGCTCACCCACAATTTGGGGACTAAACCACTCATAATAACAATAAAATATCTCTAAATGTCATAAAATGAGTAAATAAAGTACAATTAGGCTACACCAAGTGTGAGGTGTGCCAACTAACCCCAACAGATGCGTGCCCTTAGCATCCTCCATTATCCTTGTAGGCTTCTTCAATAAGGAAGTAAAATTTGTGGGTAACAGAGCTCAGAGGAGGGGTAAAATAGGTCCAAGTGAGCAAATAAGGTGATGAATGGGCCAAGTCTTTCCCATGGGGTCACCCTCCAACAATACAGCCCAAAGGTGATGAATGTTCCTCAAGAAGTATGTCACGTGTGGCATTAAAGGGCTCTTCAAAGTGTGACATCTCCATAGAATACTATGATAAATGTGCAAAAGGGACTCTTCAATTGGAGCACTCCACTGCAAACAAGTGCCATGTGTCTCTAGGGTACAACAAGAATAAAAAACCCTAGTGCACTCTCCTCAAAAGATGCAACTGATTCCCAAAACATGGAACGTGTGGAGGGTCCAAGAGGGACGTGCCATCAATGATGTGCTAAAATAATGCGAGGAGGGGGGTGTCAATGCATAACAACTCCTCCACACGTGCCAAGGGTCAAAACATTGTCCAGTAGGTGCCAACTCATCATCATGCGATATAGAGTACCACCATCACCCAATCAAGGAGGGGATGGCCCCATCCTAATGCCTCTAGGAACCCACATGTGCCTCCAAATATGTGAACAATGAGGGAACTCATCCAAATAATCCTAGTCATCATCCATGTGTACTATAACAAGTGACAAAACATAGAAATGTGCTAGGGCACCCATGTGCCAAGTGGTCCATCCCACATAGAACTAGGCAATGCCTCCAAATTTGAAGGACACGCATAAGATAATCAATAATTACACTTTTCTAATGGCTCAATAACTTATTTAATTTTTATCTTTTTAACATTAGGCTTACCATAGTGTGACCAACATTAATCCATATGACATGTGACACCCCTAAGTCAACGTGTATTTCTTAGGTTCCTAAGCGAGGTGGGTATGATGGAATGAATATGATACTTAGGGAGGGAAGGGTATCTTTGCAAGTTGATCATCATAGCAATGAGTGTTAAGTCTACCCCTTAGCTTTCGAGAGCTAGGGCTCATAGATTTTTCTTCCACATGTGTTCCTTTTGAAGGGAGTGCTTAGCATGAATTACCCTTTCCTGCGCCCTTTTGTTCCCTTCATTTCATTTTGCTTTTTTCTTGGTCCCTTTTTCTTTAGATTTAGCTTTGATAACCACGGGATTTTGGGAATGGGATTTTGGCAAGGGGGCTCAGCATCAACCTTAGAGTGGTTTGACTCTTTTACTTTGATTTAGGCATTCATATATTGGAATAGTATTGAGACCTTGAAGAATTACATATGAGAGATCACTTGCAAAGGGGAAAACTAATGAAGATGGATGATAAGGCTAGTGATGTCCCATGGTCATATCAACATAAACGAAAAACATCCTGTGTGTTAATGACGATGAGGGATATTGTAGCACTGGCACAATTGAGACCATCTCCTCCAAGCACATCCAAGGCGCATGAATAATCAGTGCATGCTGGGACAGTGTTTGACAAATGATCTCCACAGATCTCTTCTTTGTCAAGCTGTTTGTGATGGAAACATAAACAAAACTGATCATCAGGTCACCCCTGCAAATCTAGGGGTAACGAGCCTATTTGAATATCTTGTGAAGGAAATGGAATGCTAAGGGTTATTATACGTGTGAGGTTCTCAATTCTTCATCCATCTTGCTATTTTCTTATTTCTGGAAACTAATCTAATTTCTGCTGTGATGAGGGTTTGATTTCAGTGCAGTTCAGTTGTTGGAGAATGGTTTTGGACCTTGGTTGAGGTGACTCCTAGCCAATTCTGTTGTCGTTTTTACTCTTACGTTGGATCATTGTTATTATGTCATTTCTTTGAAAGAGCATGTGGTGTTTTCAGCTTGAAGTAGGATCTCTTCTTATTGTCTTAGCATGTGCATAAGTAGAGTACATGTATAAGGGCCTATATGCTCTTATTATCCAGCAATCTGATTTCGTATTCATAGGTGAGATTTGGCATGTTATAAAAACACTTCTCACCATTTCCATTCACCTTATTCGAGTCCTCTTAATGTCCTTTAGATTCCATTTTCCCAAGTTTGATAAGCACTAGTCTCGGTCCACCCATCCATTTACTTCTAAGGTTTATCATGCACCTTCCAGGGATACCCTCCTGCCATAAGAGAGCCGGCATAAAGTTAGAAGAGGAGCTATTGTGGTAACAGTGATAGCCCTCTTGAGTTCCCTTTGAGGTTGTACCTGTGTTTAGGACTTTTCAGTTAACTGCAACTTTCATCGGTAACAAACCCCAACTGGTAGATGATAAGTTCCCCATGCATTCCACTGGATATCTTTGATGTGTTGAGGCCTCAACAAGATGCTAATGATGGGAAAGACCCCTTGATGATAGTTGAACCTCCCAATACGCTAAGGTGGCCCACAAATCCAAATTATGATGGCCCTCCACCTCTCGCAATATCAACTCCAAGTGATTGAACTTTTATTGCTGGTTGGTTAATGACGATTGGTCTCACTATGTGGGGCTATAAATCAATGTTGAAAACATAGTTTCAGTGAATATATTGTCGAGGAAAAGATACTTATCAACAATAGTGGGGAAAATACCGAAAATTATTGAGGAACTTAAAAAATACAAAAATAAAAAATATCTTTTCAAGTTTTTGAACATCTAGAGAACGCCCCTCCCTCTATCCCTTTTATGGGAAAATGTAACAGTGAGTAACCCCTTTGTTCTTAATACCCTGCTTTCCCACTTCAAGGTAAGAAAAGAATCCAAAAATCTCCTAACTCGGCTGATATTTTCCATTTTCTTGCAATATTGGGCTCGATCAAGATTTGCTTTTCAGGAGTACTGAAAGCAAGCATAACATCATTCTGAACATAAAGTCCCAAGGTATGGAAACCTAATAATAAACTAACCCAACTAAGATGAGATATTATAGCTTCCTTCTGTCCAACATTCTCGTTGCATATATTCCACACTCTATAGATCTATCTGTGGTTAGATACATCAAATTCTTTATTTCTGGTTCCAGGAATGGGAGAACCGTTGTAATGAGAATGGATAGGATTGAATCAGTGAAGAGAAAATTTTTTGTTCGTCACAACGAAGTGCAATGTGATTCTGGAAAAATTTATATGAGTGGGATATGAATTCTTCATCACCCTTCTGGAGAACCCATAGTGCAATAGTTCGTTCCTATTTTTGTATGGATGAATTGTTTTATAGGCCAAAGGTTGGTTTTGATAACATATTAGTTAGGTTTAGATAGTTGAGGTCATAGGGGATTTTCGTGTATCGCCCCTAGTATGACTTTATGGTGGTTGACCCTACTTGGCACCCATTTTTTTGGTGCTGTGCTGTACTTCTTTTGTATTTCGTAGATCATTTGTGTTAAATTTTGAGCATTAATTCGCAATACTCTAGGATCTTTACTGAGAGAATAACATGTACAGTATATCAATGCATAACAATCATAACAAGCATGACAAGCATCATAAGAATCAAAAGCATGAGAGACAAGAGACACAGAGTTTCTGTGGGGAAAACCCTAAGGTGAAAAACCCCACAACTTCCTCAGAGATAGAGAGAGCAATGGCTCAACCAAAGTACAACCAAAATACACAGAGATAGTCTCTTAATAGCAGATGATCCTCCTCCTCACTAGTGCACCACTTTCTGAGTGAGAGAAGTGTGAGTTTCCGAGTGATACAAATAGAGATCTCCCGATCTCTATTTATACTTAACCTGTTTGCCCAGTGACACTATGGGGCCGACTTGTTTAGTTAGGTACATCAATTACATATTACATAAAATAGAGCCGACCCCACACATGGTGGTCTAATAACCCATCGGCAAGTACACACACTTGCGACACTTGTCAATACACATGACGACACTTCCTTATAGAGGAATAACACATCTCTTATAAGGGTACAATAAATATATATATGAAATACATAGATGAAATACATTCTGAAGTTACATATACATCAACACTCCCTCTTAACTAGGAAGGTATTTCTCGACACAGATCTGCTAGACAAGTCTTCTTCTCGGGATCATCGTCATCGATTCATCGTTATCATCACCGTCACTGCTGCTGCTATCTCAACCAATCTCTGAATCTACTTGTCATAGGAAGTTCTACAGAGCCAGTCCTTTTTCATACTGGATGTAGGCCCACCACCTGCAGGTCTTCATCATCACTGGCCATACTGTGGAATCCTTAGGACTTATTACGTGCGTCACAAAACCTTAAAAGAGTCTCTTGACTAGCAAGAACCCTAAAGAGCATCTGAGGCCTTTTTCATCCTGTCCAGATCTCCAGGACTTATTACATGTGACTGTCACAAAACCTTAAAAGAGTGTCCCAGGAACTTTTATGTGCATAGCACGACCGGCAAGAACTCTAAAGAGCATCCCAGGAACATTTATGTGCCTAAGCATGACCGACAAGATCTCCAAGATCTCCAGGACTGATTACATGTGACCTCTGCTACAAACCCTCGAAAGAGCATCCCAGGACTTATTACGGGCACACAGCCCAACCTATCGGATCTCCCAGGTCTTACATGTAGCAGCTCACCACAAACCCTTGAAAGAGCATCCCGGGACCTATTACGGGCACACAGCCCAACCTATCGGATCTCCCAGGTCTTACATGTGGTCCACTATCACAAACCCTCGAAAGAGCATCCCAGGCTGTTACGGGTACACAACTCCGACCTATAGGATCTCCCAGGTCTTACATGTGATACACAGTGCCAGTCCTTTTTCATACTGGATGTGACCTAGAACAAATCTAGGATTTCCTTTGCACAACTTGTCCACGGCCACAGAGTATCAACCTGATACTCAACATACATCATCCTGATGTACACATGATCATACTGATCATCATCACTGTACCGTCCTGGTACATATCATCTGGAGCAACATCCTGAAGCTTGTCATCATGATCATCCTGATCATACAATGCATCCACCTGATGCATACCAAGTATCTACCTGATACATATCATCATACATGATCCACCTGATCATATAATGTATCCACCTGATACATACACAGATACGTGATCCACCTGATCACATAATGTATCCAACTGATATATATATCAATATACATGATCTACCTGATCATACAACATATCCACTTGATACAGATACATGGTCCAAGCATCCAACACGATGCATATACAAAATACATACAAATGATCCAACTGATCATATCCAACGTCCAACATGATGCGTACATACATATACATATAAATGATCCAACTAATCATATCCAACATGATGCGTATACAGAGCAGTAACTGGAGCATCTTCCTGATGCTCATCATCCATGATCCTCCTGATCATCATAGCATCGTCCACGAAGCACAACCCAGATGCACATCATTCCGCACTTACACCACCGACATGGGAGAACACATCTACCACCATTCAGGGAAGGCTCCAGCCCTTACTTTTTCACCATGGGATAACACATCTACCACCATGTGAAAAATGGCTTCAGCCCTTACATCTACACCATGGGAGAACACATCAACCATGTCAGAAAAGCTCATGTGCATTTGCATCTTCTGGACTCATCACTTTCCTTTGGAAGGAACCTCGATCTGAAGTGCACCAAGCCTCTCTCTGAAGTACTCAAACTGCACTTTGGCCAACGGCTTGGTCAATACATCTGCAACCTGCTCATCCGTCACAACATATTCTGCTTCGGCTGTACTCAGTGCTACGCAGGACTGCTTCTTGCTAAACCAAGAGATCACACCTGATCCCATACTGAAGCAGCACCCATAAGTGCTCTTCCTATCTGCAGCACTGCTTGCCCAATCAACATAACCCTGCAGGTTAAACTTTTGATTCGCATCATACTTGAGCCCATAATCAACCGTACCCTTCAGGTACCTCAGAATATGCTTTACAGCAACCAGGTGAACATCTCTGGGATCCGTCACGAACTGGCTCAATGTGTTCACCGCAAAGCAAATATCTGGTCTAGTGTTCGTCAGGTACATCAAGGACCCAATCATCTGACGAAACATCGTGACATCAACCGGATCAGATGGAGCATCACACAGAAGCTTCAGGTTTGATGTCATAGGTGTGGCCATAGCCTTGCAGTCCATCATCCCGAACCTTTCAGGATCTCTACTGCATACTTCCCTTGTCCAAGGAAGATTCCATCTGCACTCTGCCACACCTCCATGCCAAAAACAAATAGTGCATCATCCCCAAGTTCTTCATCTCGAACTCGGCAACAAGCTTCCGCTGCGTGTCAGCAATCAATCTATCTTCACCTGTAATAAACAGGGCATCCATATACAAAAGTAGTATCACTGGATTGCCTTCCTCAACCTTGTAGTAAAGGTTGGAATCCGCTTTACTCTTGGTAAAGCCCAAACTGGATAGAAAGCTGTCTATCCTACCATACCAAGTTCTGCACGTATATGACTCCCTGTCATGTGTCTCAGAACCAAGTGGCTGCTCCACATACACTTCTTCTTCAACTACACCATTCAAGAAAGCTGTCTTGAAATCCATTTGGTGTATCTTCCATTTCATCGCTGCAGCCAGGGCAAGTACTTGTTCTGGTGGAAGTGTACCTTGTATTTCTCTATGCTGGCATTTGCAGCATGTTTGATTTTGTAGATCCATATGGAAGTCGTAACAAACTTCCCTTCAGGTCTTGGGACTACATCCCAAACATCATTCTTCATGATCGACGGATCATGGCATTCTTCCATTACTTCATCCCAGATCCTGGGAACTTCAATATCTTCAATAGATATCTTTGTTGCTGGAACAAATGTTGTAGTCCTTCTTTTGTAGGTGATGGTATACGATCTTTCCTACAAAACAAGTTAAATTGCATGATTAGAAACATCTCATAGTTTTCAGAACAAATTCTTACACATAAAGAAATATGTCATATAGTCATGCAATTATCTTAGCCAATGCTTCAATACAACATTTATCCATATTCTGTAACTTTCTAGATGCCTTCCAATCTCTACCCGAACATTGTTAAGAGTGTGCACAACTCCCAACATGTCAGTAAAGAGGTTTCATTCTAGATAAGTAGCAATGGAATGTTGTACAGTGCCATAGGCCAATTACCCATCATATGCATATTAGTAGTATCCTGTTCATTAATGCAAATATGCAAAATACACAACCTAAGTCAAGGAACATATTATTTAAACAATCAACTATACAAGAAATGACAATTTAAATACTTATCTTTATTTGTTTGTTGGGTGGACTCCCTCTGAGTCTTTGCTTCCTTGCAGGAGCTACTGGAGTCCTAATCTGAAGTAGCTTCTTCTTACACCTTTCTGTTGTGGAATGTAGAGAGATGGTCAACTCCCTTTGAATATCTACATCCTTGCAGAAACCACTGGAGTGTGCTCCCTCTTGATCTTTGCTTCCTGGATTACCTGTTCTTGAACTGATATTCATTCTCGATCCATATGCATGCTTGTTAGTATCATCATTGTGTTATTCTTGAGGTTTCATATTAGTATAATCTTAATATTATCAAAACACAATAATCTCAAGCATCTATAGTCAGGATCATTTCAAACAGAAATAATAAGCATTCTTATGGTTAGTCATAAACATAATATACCTAAACTCGTGATTACTCAAACCTATGACTCTTCTTGTTAGTCATATCATCAATTAAGGTAAGAAACATAATATGCATAAGTCCTAGATTACTCAAACTTGTAACTTCAAGAGTAATCATTATCAATCATACAAAAAGTATACGATATATATAACAAAACGTACCTGGTCATCATATTTGCTAGTTATGTGCAATGTGTTCTTGTTCTCTTCAATGACATGCATAACTCATTAGTTAACTTTTGCAAAAACAAATTATACATACCTCTATGTGATCCATGACTATGGATGAATCTTTGTCTTCATAGCATGTTCGGGTTGTCCCTTTAATTTGTACAATCCTCCCTCAATTGTTTTACCCTTTGGCCACATTAGGACTTGGCCATCCACAAATGCAACCCTCGTACCTTTTGCATCCAATGCAGAGATGGAGAGAAGATTCTTCTTGAGCCCAGGTACATAAATAACTTCTTTCATCTTCAAAGGTTTTCCAGAATCTAGGTTGTAGGAGGCTTCACCACTTCCTTTGATGGGGTATTGATAGTCATCCCCAAGTTTCACTTTATGGGGTGATTCATGTTCAGATAGACTTACAAAAGATTCTTTAAACCCAGTCATGTGTTTGGAAGCCCCACTGTCAATTAACCAATCATTACAACCATGAGAGATAGTACCTGTGAGAGCAGAGATAAGAACATACTCTTCTTGACTTGATGAGTCATCATCACTTTCTGCCCTAGCCTTCTTCTTTGGAGGTTCATCATCTTCGGCAGCATGAGCATGGAACTTTCTTTTGCTGCCCTTCTTCTTCTTGCTGGAGTTGTTGTTATCCCTTTTGTTCTTGGGACATTCTGAAGCAAAGTGACCCTTCTCATTGCAAGTGAAGCATCTAAGATTTTTCTTATCTTTATGAGAATGGTGATGTGAAGATCCCCTGAAGTGGGATGGCTCTCTTTTAGATTTTCCCTTCTTGGTGTGTGCCGTGAGAGCTTGATCTTCATTCCCCATCTTTTATTCTCTTGCCACAAGCCTTGCTTCTTCTTGAGAACATTCCTCCCACAATCTACTGAAGGAGATTAATTTCTTTCTGGCACAGATCCCTTGGATAAAAGAGTCCCATGACCTAGGTAGGCCATTCAAAGTGGTCATAACAATTTCACCATTCTCCACCATTTCATCTACAGCTTCAAGTTGTTCCTTGATCTGAGAGACCTTGGAGAAATAGGATTGAATGGTTTCTCCATTCGACATCTTGACCCCTTCCAATTGATTCCGCAGGGTCATCTTCCGATTTATGTTCTTCCCTTCAAATAGCTTGGTCAAAGAGTCAAACATCTCCTTGGGTGTCTTCAGAGATGACACATGTGGTATGAGATGGTCTTTGATAGAATTAACAATGATTCTCTTTGCCTTGACCAAGTTCTTCTTATGCAATATTTTAGCCTCTTCATCCTCTGGGATAGGGATGTCTTCTTTTACATATGAGTCCAACTCATTCTCTTCCAGGATTAACCCAATCCTATACTTCCAGGCTCGAAAGTTATCAGCCCCTTCAAGCTTATCCTCAAGCTTGGTGTGGAGAGACATCTTAAAGAGTACTTCAAATGGAAATAGAAAAGATTTAGGTCTTACCACTTGAATTGCTGAAAACTGGATCTGGTCACGGATTAGGGTTTGTCTGAGAAACCCTCAAAATTAAAAATGTGAATTTCAACTTTCTGAAAGGATAGAAAGATGCGCCTTGATGAGCTGATCAGCCTGGTGTATTCATACTTTGAGATCTGCAAAGACACACCCTTCAAAACTGCCTTTCTGTCTTCCCGGATTCATTGAGGAGAGCCCTGAATTAGGGTTTGAGTTTCCCGGAGATCTACCCAGCCAAAAATCTCGATCCAAAGCTCTAAACTTCGATATTTGCAAGGAGCTTTTAGCTATGTCTTCAGATTCCAGAAATTCCTATTTTTATGGAAACCTTAATTTTTAGGGCCAAATCTGAAAATGCTCAGAATTGAATTCTAATTGGATAGATAGATTCTCCTTGATGAGTAGAGTCAATCTACTATACTGCGTTTCCAAAATCTGTGGAGAGAAACCTAATAAACAAGAAACCCTAGTTTCCGTCACTGCACAATGTCTTCTTCTCAGGTTAGCTCTGATACCATGTTAAATTTTGAGTATTAATTCACAATACTCTAGGATCTTTACTGAGAGAATAACATGTACAGTATATCAATGCATAACAATCATAACAAGCATGACAAGCATCATAAGAATCAAAAGCATGAGAGACAAGAGACACAGAGTTTTCGTGGGGAAAACCCTAAGGTGAAAAACCCCACAACTTCCTCAGAGATAGAGAGAGCAATGGCTCAACCAAAGTACAACCAAAATACACAGAGATAGTCTCCTAGTAGCAGATGATCCTCCTCCTCACTAGTGCGCCACTTTCTGAGTGAGAGAAGTGTGAGTTTCCGAGTGATACAAATAGAGATCTCCCGATCTCTATTTATACTTAACCTGTTTGCCCAGTGACACTATGGGGCCGACTTGTCTAGTTAGGTACATCAATTACATATTACATAAAATAGGGCCGACCCCACACATGGTGGTCTAATAACCCATCGGCAAGTACACACACTTGCGACACTTGTCAATACACATGACGACACTTTCTTATAGAAGAATAACACATCTCTTATAAGGGTACAATAAATATATATATGAAATACATAGATGAAATACATTCCGAAGTTACATATACATCAACAATTTGAAGTATATTAAAAAAGAAAAGAGAAGAAAAGATTGATTTGATTTTGATACCTGCAGCGTACTTGACAGCCGTAAAATGAAATATTCTTTCATTCTTTCTCAATTTATCAAGATTTAACCTGCCATTTAATCCTACACACCTCTTATATCTTGAAATCCACAAGTTTGTCTTTTTTCCTTGCGAAATCTTGAAACACAAGTGTGAATTAACTGAATCTAATAAGATATATTCTTAAAAAATGCAAATTCTCATAGCAGTGGAACTATAAAGCAAATTCTCATGCTAAACTTCGTGGTAATCAAACCCTATTTCTATGTGTCCGTGCTCAGTCAGGTATTGATAGTGGATCCTAAATTGTGTTGGATATCCTGTTCATGAGGATTACACCTCATTATTATCCTTCCTTGATAGTTGATAGCTATTTATGATTTGATCTAACCCATTTTCTTGACACTGCAGTATATACTTAGATTTTAAACTTAGATACACATGAAATTCACCCACTAGCCAGCTTAAAATGTGGATTGAGTCTACGGTGGTTGCAGGAAGGTTTTTGGGATATTTTGTTCTAGAGGAAGTTGTACTTTTCTAAAGCATTTGACAATTTACAGAGTTGAAGTTAACTTATGCTACTTGTTATGTCTATCATTTCTTAGTTTTTAATATTTATAAACTGCATGAATGAAGTGCAGGCAGTTTCAAAAGGCAGGCAAGGGAGGGAGGCGCGTAATATAGTAAGGGTATGTTGATCCTTCTTTTTTATCTGTTCCATTTTAAGGAATCACTGGGGCATTTTCTACAACTCGTTTTGGGTTTTTTTATGCAGGTTTATTTGGCAAACATCCGTCTGAAAGGAGTTGGCACTGATGTGCTTATTACTGCATATGAACCTTTAATGATCAGGTTGGTCTGGGAAGGAAATCTTGTTTCCTTGCAAACCTAGATGAGTTTCCCTATTTTGTAATTTTCTAAAACATGCAGTAAATAATAAATATTGAAAGTCTTTTCTTTTTAACGTGTGTTTAAAAAAATAAAAATATTTTTTGTTATATGTAATGAACAAACCTGTCCATTAATTAGAAAATATGCAACATAAGAAGGACAAAGAGTTGAAATCCATAATGGATAAATGAATAACTTATATATGATTGAGTGATGAATTCGTACAAGGGCACGCGATGTTATATATAAACATTGAATAGTTACATCCTGAACAGATATGATTCATGCCCTTCTAAAATATTATTATACATGATGTTATATATAAACATTAAATAGTTACATGCTGAACAGATATGACTCATGCCCTTCTAAAATATTATTATTATTATTATGTACATTACATGTTCTCCCTCTTAAAGGATGCTTTGTCCTCATAGCATGATCTGGAGGAAGCAATGTCTTCGTTCCTACCTTATAATGATTTTGCTTATTGGGCTGTTCCTGATGCTGTGATGGTTGAGGAGATGAGAGGGTATGCCATTCAAAGCTTCGAACAGTATTGTTGCATGATAAAAAGGTCAATCTACCCTAGATTGATTCTCTTTGGAATTGTATGTTGAGACATTTGATTAGGACTTCTTCGATTGCGATTCTCAACATGCCTTGAAAACGAGTTGAATTGGAGTCCCAACCTTGAAGAATGTAAAATGAGTTTTGTCTCATGTGATGTTGGTTAGTCCAAGTTACTAGAAATGTCCTAGTAGCCCTAGAGAAATGCTGTTCCCTGTTTCGAATCCTGAAACGGAGGGGATACGACCCTAAAAAGCCATGGATACGTCTCAGACTATTACGGATACGTTTCAAGGGTTTTGGGTGTTAAGTTTTCATAAACCAGATCTGATTGATATTTATTCACTGATTTTTACACCCAGTCTTAATTTAATACATAAAACTGAATCACAAATAGAAATACACTGATTTACTTAACAAATGATGCAGAACGGAAAGATCAAATAACCATACACAGTTTGCACAAGATATTTTACGCTGGAAATCCCAATCCCTGGGGAAAACCAACAAAAGGTTTGTCTTTTTATGGCAGATTTGTAACATCACTTATAGTTTCAGGTTCCCAGATATAACACACTGTATTTGAGTCAATACGACCCCTAACAGCCTCAAACCACCTCCTATAGCTTCTTAAGGCTATGGTGTCCCTGAATCCACCCTACGCTTGGACTCTTGATTCACTGACGGTAAATTGTGCCCAAACCCTCAGCAGTAAAGACAAACCCAGCTTGAGAGAATCACTCTCTCCAAAGCCTCTAAGAGAATCCCTCTCTTAGGTCTGATCCCTCATTGATCACACTCCGAGACAATCTCAGCTTGAGAGAATCCCTCTCTCCTAAGCCTCTAAGAGAATCCCTCTCGTAGATCTGATCACTCACTATCAATGATCTCACACACACTGACAATGACTTCGTGTCTACAACTCTCCATAGACTCTTTTATAACATTAACTTTATGCAAATACCATGGGCCCTCAAATACCATGGACCCAATACCATGGAACCTCCAATACCATAGCCCTCCAGAACAAATGACCTTTTACATAAAGTATTATAAGACACTTTTACAAAGTCTGTTTAGAGCGTTCCTTTTCTCAGACACTTCTACATGCTAGACACCAAGCCAATGTAGAAGTACCTGTCCGAGCTACAAATTCTAACATTGGATACCTTTCAAGGACAATGTGATATGTTTCAGGGTTAAAGTGTTACATTTCAATGACAAAGTGTTATGTTTTAGCCTAGAGGTGATACATTTAAGGAAAATTGTGAAATGTGTCAGAGACAAACGTCCACGTTTCTAGTCAATTTTTATTCCTGAAATCAAATTTTTTATTGTTTTTGCGGTCTTTGTTGAAACCCTAAAGGGCCCATGACCTCTCCAACAAGTCTACCTTGCTAAAGGCAGTATGCCATGGTTTAGAACATGGAAGTTAAAAAGAATATTAAATGGTAATATTAAATTATTATTTTCTATCCTTTTACTTAAATTATTAACATTACCATTAATTGTTTCAGTATGTTTGAGAGTAGTTCCAACCTCATCGGACTTCATATGCAAAAAGTAGAATTTTTTATTCCATTCAGAATTCAACAGACTTCAGGATTTCAGGATTGCAACATTTCCACTAGATTCTATCGTATATGAGGGTATGGGATTGGCATTTAATCAAGCACATCAACTCTTCTATGTACCTTGATGTTGGTGGTGTTGATTGATGAACTCCTTTGTCTTGGATGGACTTGGACCCACTTCCATAGCAAGAGGATGCGAACATCAGTGTTGGAAAGGTGCCTTTAGGCCCAGGGGAATCAAGCTAGGCTTAGGATCTCTATTTTTGGTCCACTTTTGTTGAGGACATAGATGATGACTCTGAATCTAAGCATGAGGATTTAGACGATTTTGTTATATGATTAGATTGTAGAGTTTAGAGTCTAGACTATAGTTATATGCTTATATTTTGATTGTAGAGGCCCTTTATACCCTATTTATTGATGTACATTGGTTCATATATGGATTGCACTCGATGCTATTTTGGTTGCATGCACTCTTACTTGCTATATACATGAGAAACTTTGCATATTTGTGTATAATGGTTTGAATTTTCATGGATGCACACAGACACACATATATTTTTTCAGAATTAGAATATTTTATGTATAATTTGGTCGTCTGGTTTTGTGATCTAGCTTTTGTTTGGTTTCGGTTCCTAGGGTCGGTCGGTTCGGTCACCGGTCCGATTCTGATAACTATGATCCCAAATATTATTCTTTAGAGTTTCTGAGTGATCCAAACAGATCTGCACCAAACAAGAACCTAGAATTGTCCCGGTTTAAAAAAGCTTTTAGAGAATTATTTCTAGATCCCAATATTGGGGTTCAGATTCATACTGAGTTTTCTTATTTTGTGGGATACGAGGGTTTGGGTGCCGATGTTGAGGCTATGTGGGACAATAGCTCACTAACTCCAATTGATTGGTGGAACTTCCATGGTGGGGAAATCCCAAATATCCAAAAATTGGGAATCGAGATCTTGTCATAGGTTGCTCTCATCGACAGAGAGGAACTAGAGTACAAATGGCTTCATCCATTGAGTGAAGCAAAACAAATTGTGCTCCAAGAAGGTTGAGGAACTTGTGTATGTTCACTCCAATCTTCGCTTTCTATCACACCAGAAGGATGAATACAAATTGGGGCCCACCAAACTATGGGATCTAGAACCAGAGTTTGTTGACTTGGATATGGCATTAAGTGCCATGTCTCATCTTAATTTGTTTGATGAGGAGGCACCAACAATTGCATCTTCAAGTGGACATGGCAACAATGTTCCTAGTTTTGGAGAGGATGAACATGATTATGTTGAGCTTCGTTACATGGACGGAGACTTTTTTGATGATATGTGACTCTGGGAATTGAATTTGTAATGATGTTTTAACTTATGAACAATGAACATTGAATTATGAATACGATAGTAGGCTGCCCTAATTAAAGAATGTTAAAAACTTAGAAGTTTGCACAGTATCATGTATTATTAATTATATTAGTTAATTTTTTTTGTAGTATCATGTTACATGCATGATTAATGATAGTAGATAGTAGTGTCAGGTGATGTTGATGATGTACAATGATAATATTATGATGATTATGATGACAATGATAATATTTATGATATATATATCGTTTCTGGGCCATATCGTTTTTTTCATTGGAACATGTCATGGGGAAACCCTCAGGTACTTCCCCTCATTTTAAGGATGGTACCCAAGGTAAACCATCAACCTTGATTACGAGGCCTAACCCGGTGGGGACATCAAGTGAGGCCCTTGCATAGCCACCCAGGGATTTGATCCCGAGACCTTCTGCTTGCGATTAAAGCACTCAACCACTTGAGCTAACCCATCGGGCTGATTCCCCGCCCTATCTTATTTGGATTTTTTGAAAATTTGTTGTATCTGTTTCCCCCACCTTGTATCCGTATTCGTCTCCGTATCCTGTTTAGTGCAACTTAGTGGTAAGTTGGGTTGTTCCCTATGGTGAATTTTCCTTGCTATTGTGGATGTACTTACATTAGGTGAACATGACGTTCATTTCAAACGAAAAATCAAGGACCACTGTGTGAACATACAACACAACATAATTGAAATGTTAGCAGTAGTGGAACACTCCTATAAAACCAAGCATCACATATGCATTGAATACATGAAAGTGATTGGAAACAAAAACCATACCTCGAAAAGACTAGTTTCTGAGGTACTAAATGTTTAGAAAAAACACAACGATTTAAATAGATAAGATGGTTTAATTCTAGTTGAAAATTGGGGACCAACGTTAAGAAGACAAACTTAATACACTAAAACATTTGAGGGGTTTCTAGTTGGGGAACCAGTCTCTCAAATTGGACCGATCGATACATATGGAACAAGTCAATCCATCCTATTACCTCCCAAACATGCACTTCCTGTGGTAAAGCCCTAAAACACAGTTGCAACCTTAGCAGAACTCAGGAAGGCTGTCCATTGTCACCACAATAACCCTTCCTCTGAATTTAGGGTGGGTCTCATTTGGCACAAGGGGGGTATCTCTAAGATAAGCTTACTAAAGCTTATCTAGTTTAGGCCCAAGGTAAAATGGAGAAATAGCTTTAGAAAAACGGAGATTGTAATATAGGTTTTTTTATAAAGTGATGGTTGGACCAAGACTTGTGTCAATCCATTGAGCAAGTGGAGTAAAGAATCAAGTAAGAAAGGAAACAACTATGGGTTTTTTCTGAATGAGATTAGGAGTGAATGCAACTGGAATTAACAATCCACAAATAACCCTATCTTGCTGCTCACTATTATATAAAATTACTTGTGAAAACTTAAATTAAGGAATAGTTCCAAACATGTATGAGGGTGTGATTATCAATAGATAATGTGAATGTCAACAAATTCTTGATGAAGAATAAAGATGAATTGACATATTTGACAATAAACACGAAGTTTGGAGAAGGCCCTACATGGGATGAGAATTATGCATCATGGAGGATGAGCATTATGCATCATGGAGGAGGGTTTCAAGTCCTAGATGACATGTGGTAGCTTGAATTCTTGTTTGGAGGATTGGAGATGGCTAGGGGATGTTAGGGGCTTCGACATTGTTTTTGTAGGGGATAGCTAACCTAGTAGATATGAGAATTCTATGTAGGTTCAATACCATGAAATAATTCTAATAGCCAAGAATCTTGAAGCAAATAAGTCCTCACAAGAATTATTCAAAGATATGCAAGAATAAGAAGAAGAAATATTGAGACATAAACACAAGAGAAGGAACTCAATTGATGGAAATATCATCTCATATATTATTGCTTAATATGAATACAATATATAATACATCTCAAGAGAGAAAATAGAATGCCTTAAAGGCAAGTTGTAAAGCAGAAAAAAGTAAGGCTTACTAAAAGCATAAAAACCCACTAGGTGTCAAAAGCACTTTCCAAAACACTCTAAAGGCTCATGAATTGGCTAAATATGGTATGGAAGCTCATGAGTGATGTAAATGGAATGTAATGATGACTTTACTAGAGAAGAAAGTGGTGGAGGTCGAATTGGTCAAGTGGAGAGAGTTTCCAAGTCAACTAGCTTTACCTTATCCACTAAAAAGTAGAAAAAAAACAGGATAAAACTGTCTACATCAGGAAAGTGTTTCTAATTTAGGAATGGAATAAAATCAGATAGAATCCAAGGAAATCTTATCTAGAATCTGTCCAAATTCGTTTTTGTGACTTAGGATGGCATATGGAGGCATAAAAGACAAAACTAGGCCAACTACATAGTCTACACCTAGGAAAATTAATCTAGATGACTAATAAAATATATCCTAAGTATGGAATGGGTTTTTAAAGGTTCCAACACCCACCCTTAAGCCTGACTGTATGTGAGTAAAATATCAGAAATATAGGGCCCAAGCAACAAGGCTTATGGTCAACCCAATACAAAAAATTATGCCCATGTGAACTGAGGAAACATGGAAAACCTCATGTGAATAAAACCCTCCCTAAAAAATGGACATGTGCACACCAAAATTGCTGCTGCTCTAAACTCAAGAAGGTGTTAACTTGATCAGATCTCTGGGGGTATCTTCCTCTTGGGAATAAGTGGATCATGCTCCAAAAACATGTGCTTGAATTCTCCATCAGTGGATGCAAGCGAAACTGGAGGCTTTCTGAACTTGATCTTGAAGAGAACAAATCCATGAATATGAAGACCATTCTGGAACTTGAAATTTGAACCAACTGAGGTAGGATAAGCTCCAATCAGATCTGATTGCTCTTGAAACTTGAACTTTTGATTAGTGGAAGTTAAATCAGCTCCAAGAATTGATATAAGGTTCCTTGAGATCTCCTTTAAACCAGTAAGGGTGAGATCAGAACCAAAATTACCAAAATACGCTTGAGACTTGAACCCAAGCGAATGGTAGTGTCCTCCATCTTCGATGAAACTTTGAGAACATGTGCCAATGATCATATAGAAGTACATAAGAAGTATGTGATTTGTTAAGATTCAATATGCTAAGATAGATAATATCAGTATTCCATTTGATTTCACAACAATAGCATATACAGGATCACTGAAAGAACAACAAGCACAACATAAACAAAAGAGACAATTTTCCTGGGAAACCCTCATGGAGTAGAAAACCCAACAAAGCTTCCTCAATGTAGATGACCAACAAATACAAAGATGTAATCCCCAAACAAGAGCTCCTTCTCCTCCTTTGCAGATCTCTCTCTCTCCTATGCGAATTTCACAAGTGAGTGAGTGTGTGTAAACGAGAGACACAACACTTCTAGTTATACTTTATCTCTCACTAGACAAAATACCTAACTAGGTCGGCCCCAACAGATATAACCCAATGCTGACTGGGTCGACCCCACTAGGGAAGTCTAATAACCCAAGTTACAACATTCCGACAAAGGAATAAACATCTCCGGATATAATAATAATGTCTCGACGGAGGAATGAAACATCTCCAGATAATAAGGTACAAATAGAATATTCTAAGTTACAATATTTCAACACTCCCCCTTAACGAGAAGGATATTCTAACAACATCTGCAGGAGCAAGGAGTCATCAACATCATACATGATACATCTATAAATCATTGGAAGCTTTCTTCAATCATCATCAGTAACTCAAACAGTTACTGGAACATCAACATCGTCAGTACTGAGTCTTCATCTTCCGTAACACTTGATTAGCTACAACAGCATCATCATCTGGATCTTTCGATCAACATCATCATCTGGATCTCTCGATCAACAACCTCATCGTTTGGATCTCTCGATCAACAGCATCATCTGGATCTCTCAATCAACAGCCTCATCGTCTGGATCTCCTGATCAACAGCATCATCTGGATCTCTCGATCAACAACATCATCTGGATCTCCCGATCAACATCATCATTTGGATCTCTCGATCAACAACATCATAGCAGCATACCCTGCAACATACATGATCTATTTACGGGATGATCAATCCCTATCCATATAAGACACCATATCGTGTCTAGGGACGATGCAGTCTACTCGTCAATTTAGACAAAGTCTAAGGACCACTTTTCGGAGACATTTGTCTACGGATCAATTCAGGGACCGAAGTCCGGGGATTATACAATCCCTCTCGTCCACTAGGGACCACTTCTCAGAGACATATGTCTACGGATCAATTCAGGGACTAAAGTCCGAGGATGATACAATCCCTCTCGTCCACTAGGGACCACTTCTCGAAGACATATGTCTACGGATCAATTCAGGGACCGAATTCCGGGGATGATATAATCTCTCTCGTCCACTAGGGACCGTTTCTCGAAGACATATGTCTACGGATCAATTCAGGGACCGTAGTCCGGGGATGATACAATCCCTCTCGTCCACTAGGGACCACTTCTTGAAGACATATGTCTACGGATCAATTCAGGGACCGAAGTCCGGGGATTATACAATGCCTCTCGTCCACTAGGGACCACGTCTCGAAGACATATGTCTACGGATCAATTCAGGAACCGAAGTTCGGGGATGATACAATCCCTCTCGTCCACTAGGGACCACTTCTCGAAGACATATGTCTACGGATCAATTCATGGACCAAAGTCCGGGGATGATACAATCCCTCTCGTCCACTAGGGACCACTTGTCGACCATATCATCGGTATCATCGACCTCATTGTCGTAGTAGGTAACCTCATCATCGATACAAGTATCCTCATCATCAATACAAGTATCCACATCATCGATACAGGTATCCTCATCATCGATACATGTATCCTCATCATCGATACAAGTATCCACATCATCGATACACGTATCCACATCATCGATACAGGTATCCTCATTATCGATACAAGTATCCACATCATCAATACAGGTATTTTCATCATCGACCTTACCGCTGATATAGGCAATCTTATCATTGATACAGGTATCCACATTGATACCAGTATCCAAATATCATCATCGACCATATCACTCCCCCTTTCGAAGAGGGTCCTTTTGAACTACACCAAGCTTGTCTCGGAAATACTCAAACTTTACTCGAGACAGAGGTTTGGTCAATACATCAACAACTTGTTCGTTAGTGCTCACATACTCGAGCTTTATAGCTCCTTTCTGCACCATATCCCGTATATAGAAATATCGGATCTCTATGTGCTTTGACTTATCATGGAACACTGGATTCTCAGTCATCTTGATACAATTGTGGTTGTCACACAAGATCACAGTGGGGTCCATCTGTAAGTCAAATAGTCTTGATAACAACTTCCGAAGCCATATTGCTTCACAACTAGTAGAGCAAGTTGCTCTATATTCCGCTTCAGCCGTGTTGAGAGCCACACTGGACTGCTTCCTGCTAAACCACGAGATCATAGCAAATCCCAGACAATAACATCCACCCGATGTGCTCTTTCTGTCTGAAACACTTCCAGCCCAATCTGCATCTGTATAACCATATAGTATGAAGTCATGATCTCCAAGATAATACAGACCAAAGTCTATCGAACCTTTTAGGTACCTCATCACGTGCTTTGCAGCTATCAAGTGAACACGTCTAGGTTCCACTAGATATTGACTCAAGGTGTTCACAGCAAAGCATATATCTGACCTGGTATTCGTCAGATACATCAATGACCCAATAATCTGTTTGTACTGAGTTACATCAACCAATTCTGACGATTCATCAGCCAACAACTTCAAGTTGGAATCCATGGGAGTGGTCATGGCTTTACATTCCAACATATCAAATCTTTTCAAGATTTTCACAGCATACTTTCCCTGGTTGAGAAAGATTCCTTTTGGGCCTTTCCATACTTCCAGACCTAGGAAGTAATGCATCAATCCGAGATCTTTCATCTCAAATTCTGTAGCTAGCTTCTTCTTGCTTTCCATGATCTGTTTCTCATTCCTTGTCAGAAAGAAATCATCCACATACAGTAATAGTATAACAGGTTCATCATCCATAACCTTAAGGTAAAGGTTAGGATCAACTTTACTTTTGGTAAAGCCCAGGCTTGTCAAGAGGCTATCAATTCTCCCTCTGTGACTGAACATCATTCACACTCTACATTGAGTGATCCTCTGCATATCTATCTGTGCCATCTCCCGTCAGATGGGTCTATTGATATGAACTTCAAGATCATTCAAACTCTATGGTGAGTTCCTTCTTGCATTCATCTAAGAGAAGAATGTCATCTGTGATCATCAAGCTCATCAAATGACTATCGATCCTGGGTACCTGTTGAACAGAGCTTTCTTCAAACGAATCCTGGGAGTTTGCTCGATATGCACTTCTTCTTCAATTACACCATTCAAGGGTGTAATCTATCTCTAGCCACTGGAGCAAACATCTCGTCATGATCCTCTCCTTCTTTCTAAGAGAATCCTCTAGCCACAAGCCTTGCTTTGTACTTCTATAGTACGTTTGATTTGTAAGTCTTCTTATTGAACATCCATCACTTGTTCTTTGGAACAAGTGTTCATCATCCTTCTTTTGTAGATCATAGCACATGATCTTTCCTACAAATCAAAGTTAATTACATGATTAGTAATACTTCATAATCATCAACTCATGTTGACATGATAACCTATTATGCATACTGATATGATTCACATAGTTATGCAACTATGTTAACCAATACTTTGGCACAACACTTTTCCATATCCTGTTATGCATACAATGGCTATCTAGATGCCTTCCATCTCTACCAGAACATACTATCAAGAACGTGCACAACTCTCAGCATGTCAGCAAAGAGGTTTCATTCTAGACAAGCAACAATGGAATGTTGTCCAACACTATTGGCTACTTACCATGAATATTGGTAGTACACTGTTCAATGAATGCTTATCCTATGCATGATACATTTCCTGATTCTAGGAATACAAATATGCATACAACTATTAATATCATTAACTATTCAGAGATTCAAGAAGTAATTCAGATACTTATCTTTTTATGTTTTGTGGGGTTGCTTCCTTCTTGATCTCTACTTCCCTTCCATGTCATGATAGTATCATGAACTTGTGTCTTTGAGCTTCTATCCATCCCCAATAATATCTTCTTTTTTCTCTTCAACGATTTAGAGACCTTGTGCTCGTAACTTGCATATCTCATAAGTTAAGCATAGTAGAACCAAATCATACATACCTTGTAAGTAGAACTTCTATGTGATCAAAGACTTATGGATGAATCTTTGTCTTCATGTCATCATGGTCATGTATTCTTGATCTAGAGCTTGTTTTGTCTTTCTTGATGTACCTTTCATGTTAGCAGACAACATCATCCTCATACAACACCACAAGTGCATTAGTACAATCGTAAATGTCATAACCCTAATCAATGAATGTATTCTATCATTCACATGCATTCATACTTTTACTGAGGTGATCAGACAAGTCTAAAATTAATCATGATTGTACTAACCTTAATAATATAAATACAAACATATCATGAACTTAATCATCAATTAAATGAAACAGATTTCAAAACATACATGTATCTCCTCAATTTATACCTGTCGAGATTGCTTGTAGTCTTCTCTATAAGGGTAAAACCCTAACCATCCAAGGTAGATCTCTTGTAAACATCTTATATAGGTTCATGGTGCTAGGATGATAAAATATCAGTGCCATTTAAACCTCCTTCATCGTTGCCCTATGAGTCTCCCAACTTTGCTAGGGTTTCTTCTTACTTGGAAACCCTAATTTTCAATCTCCTTCCTCCCTCAACATTTTGATGGAGGATTAATATCTATGATGAATGGATTCCAAATCCATTTTCAAAGTTTCCAATGTTGCATCAGGTGTCTCCAACATTGTATCAGGTCATGCCATACCTAAAAACTGAAAACCCTAAGTGAGAGCTTTTTCCTCCTCTTCTTTGATTTCCTCCGTTGAGCCATTTCAGATGTGCCGTAGTGTTTCTGGTGTATCTCTGAAATATCGGATATGCAGGGTCTGAAACTTCGGCCTGTGGTAGCCTGACCTGTCATCTTTCCAACCCCATAGGTTTGAGCTTCATTGGATTCTCCATCAGAGAGATATTTGCATTTTCCCAACATGACCTGTTTAAGGGATGAAACAACATAGCGAACTTGTATGGAGTGCCACGTGTTACTGTTTCAACTTCGGCCTTTGAAACTTGGACCTGTGAAACTGTAGTCCGTGCCCTAACTGTCACTTTTTACAGAATTCCATTTGGAGCTTCCAATCCCGAGATATGACCTTTTTCCCTACGTCACCTGTTTAGCACTGCATTCTGGAAGAGGCAAAAACCCTAACTTGTACGGATCATATCTCAGAAAGTACAACGAATCTGAGGCTGAAACTCGGACACAAGGTACAAGAAAATATCATCTTCCGCCTGTCCAAGTTTCAAATCCTGAACCTTCACCAAAATGGATTTATAGCGAAAGTTCCACGATGACTAGGTTTTGCTATACAAAACCCTAACTTTCAAATTGTCGCAAGTGAAACAAGTGTCGTAAGTACCATACATTGCCTTCCTACAAGCTAGCTCTGATACCATGTTAAGATTCAATATGTTAAGATAGATAATATCAGTATTCCATTTGATTTCATAACAATAGCATATACAGGATCATTGAAAGAACAACAAGCACAACATAAACACAAGAGACACAATTTATCCTAGGAAACCCTCATGGGGTAAAAAACCCAACAAAGCTTCCTCAATATAGATGACCAACAAATACAAAGATGTAATCCCCAAACAAGAGCTCCTTCTCCTCCTTTGCAAATCTCTCTCTCTCCTATGCGAGTTTCACAAGTGAGTGAGTGTGTAAATGAGAGACACAACACTTCTATTTATACTTTATCTCTCACTAGCCAAAATACCTAACTAGGTCGGCCCCAACAGATATAACCCAATGTTGACTGGGCTGACCCCACTAGGGGACTTAAACACCCCATTACAACTGACTCTGGGCCGATCCCACTAGGGAAGTCTAATAACCCAAGTTACAACATTCTGATGGAGGAATAAACATCTCCGGATATAATAATAATGTCCTGACGGAGGAATGAAACATCTCTGGATAATAAGGTACAAATAGAATATTCTTAAAAGTTACAATATTTCAACATGATCAAGGAGGGCGAATTCATCACCTCCAAATTCTAATCTAACCTTCAAAACATTCGGAAGATCATCATTCCGCACACTAGTAGACTCATGTGAAAGAGAGGATTCAAGAACCTTTCATATTCTAGAGCATAAACTCGATTATCTTTCTCAGAATTTAGAATAGAAGATTTATGGGAGAACAAGAGAGAGAGATGTAATTCTTCATCTTCAACAACTGTATGTATTGAAGAAATTTTTGCCATTTGATCTTCAGTACCTGCAAAACAAACTCTTTGAAATCTTATACTGGAAGACTAATTTAATCAAGAGCTCCCAAGGCTCTGATACCAGGTGAGAATTCTATGTAGGTTCAATACCATGAAATAATTCTAATAGCCAAGAATCTTGAAGCAAATAAGTCCTCACAAGAATTATTCAAAGATATGCAAGAATAAGAAGAAGAAATATTGAGACATAAACATAAGAGAAGGAACTCAATTGATGGAAATATCATCTCGTATATTATTCCTCAATATGAATACAATATATAATACATCTCAAAAGAGAAAATAGGATGCCTTAAAGGCAAAGTTGTAAAGTACAAAAAAGTAAGGCTTACTAAAAGCATAAAAAACCTACTAGGTGTCAAAAGCACTTTCCAAAACACTCTAAAGGCTCACGAATTGGCTGAATATGGTATGGCAGCTCATGAGTGATGTAAATGGAATGTAATGATGACTTTACTAGAGAAGAAAGTGGTGGAGGTCGAATTGGTCAAGTGGAGAGAGTTTCCAAGTCAACTAGCTTTACCTTATCCATTAGAAAGTAGGAAAAAAACAGGATAAAGCTGTCTACATCAGGAAAGTGTCTTTCTAATTTAGGAATGGAATAAAATCAGACAGAATCCAAGGAAATCTTATCCAGAATCTATCCAAATTCGTTTTTGTGACTTAGGATGGCATATGGAGGCATAAAAGACAAAACTAGGCCAACTACATAGTCTACACCTAGGAAAATTAATCTAGAGGACTAATAAAATATATCCTAAGTATGGAATGGGTTTTTAAAGGTTCCAACACCCCCCCTTAAGCCTGACTGTATGTGAGTAAAATATCATAAATATAGGGCCCAAGCAACAAGGCTTATGGCCACCCCAATACAAAAAATTATGCCCATGCAAATTGAGGAAATATGGAAAACCGAATGGGAATAAAACCCTCCCTAAAAAATGGACATGTGCACACCAAAATTGCTGCTGCTCTAAACTCAAGTAGGTGTTAACTTGATCAGATCTCTGGAGGTATCTTCTTCTTGGGAATAAGTGGATCATGCTCCAAAAACATGTGCTTGAATTCTCCATCAGTGGATGCAAGCGAAACTGGAGGCTTTCTGAACTTGCTATTGAAGAGAACAAATCCATGAATATGAAGACCATTCTGGAACTTGAAATTCGAACCAACTGAGGTAGGATAAGCTCCAATCAGATCTGATTGCTCTTGAAACTTGAACTTCTGATCAGTTGAAGTTAAATCAGCTCCAAGAATTGATATAAGGTTCCTTGAGATCTCCTTTAAACCATCAAGGGTGAGATCAGAACCAAAATTACCAAAATACGCCTGAGACTTGAACCCAAGTGAATGGTAGTGTCCTCCATCTTCAGTGAAACTCTGAGAACATGTGCCAATGATCATATAGAAGTACATAAGAAGTATGTGATCAAGGAGGGCGAATTCATCACCTCCAAATTCTGATCTAACCTTCAAAACATTCAGAAGATCATCATTCTGCACACCAGCAAACTCATGTGAAAGAGAGGATTCAAGAACCTCTTCATATTCTAGAGCATAAACTGGATTATCTTTCTCAGAATTTTGTATAGAAGATTTATGAGAGAACAAGAGAGAGAGAGATGGAATTCTTCATCTTCAACAACTGTATGTATTGAATAAATTTATGCCATTTGATCTTCAGTACCTGCAAAACAAACTCTCTGAAATCTTATACTGGAAGACTAATTTAATCAAGAGCTCCCAAGGCTCTGATACCAGGTGAGAATTCTATGTAGGTTCAATACTATGAAATAATTCTAATAGCCAAGAATCTTGAAGCAAATAAGTCCTCACAAGAATTATTCAAAGATATGCAAGAATAAGAAGAAGAAATATTGAGACATAAACATAAGAGAAGGAACTCAATTGATGGAAATATCATCTCATATATTATTCCTCAATATGAATACAATATATAATACATCTCAAGAGAGAAAATAGAATGCCTTAAAGGCAAGTTGTAAAGCAGAAAAAAGTAAGGCTTACTAAAAGCATAAAAACCCACTAGGTGTCAAAATCACTTTCCAAAACACTCTAAAGGCTCAAGGATTGGCTGAATATGGTTTGGCAGCTCATGAGTGATGTAAATGGAATGTAATGATGACTTTAGGAGAGAAGAAAGTGGTGGAGGTCTAATTGGTCAAGTGGAGAGAGTTTCCAAGTCAACTAGCTTTACCTTATCCACTACAAAGTAGAAAAAAAACAGGATAAAGCTGTCTACATCAAGAAAGTGTCTTTCTAATTTAGGAATGGAATAAAATCAGACAGAATCCAAATAAATCTTATCCAGAATCTATCCAAATTCGTTTTTGTGACTTAGGATGGCATATGGAGGCATAAAAGACAAAACTAGGCCAACTACATAGTCTACACCTAGGAAAATTAATCTAGATGAATAATAAAATATCTCCTAAGTGTGGAATTGGTTTCTAAAGGTTCCAACACCCCCCCTTAAGCCTGACTGTATGTGAGTAAAATATCATAAATATAGGGCCCAAGCAACAAGGCTTATGGTCACCCCAATACAAAAAATTATGCCCATGTAAACTGAGGAAAGATGGAAAACCCGATGGGAATAAAACCCTCCCTAAAAAATGGACATGTGCACACCAAAATTGCTGCTGCTCTAAACTCAAGTAGGTGTTAACTTGATCAGATCTCTGGAGGTATCTTCCTCTTGGGAATAAGTAGATCATGCTCCAAAAACATGTGCTTGAATTCTCCATCAGTGGATACAAGCGAAACTTGAGGCTTTCTGAACTTGCTCTTGAAGAGAACAAATCCATGAATATGAAGAGCATTCTGGAACTTGAAATTCGAACCAACTGAGGTAGGATAAGCTCCAATCAGATCTGATTGCTCTTGAAACTTGAACTTCTGATCAGTGGAAGTTAAATCAGCTCCAAGAATTGATTAAGGTTCCTTGAGATCTCCTTTAAACCAACAATGGTGAGATCAGAACCCAAATTACCAAAATATGCCTGAGACTTGAATCCAAGTGAATGATAGTGTCCTCCATCTTTAGTGAAACTCTGAGAACATGTGCCAATGATAATATAGAATAACATAAGAAGTATGTGATCAAGGAGGGCGAATTCATCACCTCCAAATTCTGATCTAACCTTCAAAACATTCAGAAGATCATCATTCCGCACACCAACAGACTCATTCTCTTGATCTCAGATACAGACTCAAAGATGCACACATCCAACATCTAAGGATCCGTACTAAGATGATTCAACACTTACAACTTATGTTTATATATAGGCTTCCGCCCTCACAATGCTTGTCCACTTTCTAACAACTTCCTAACCGACACTTCAAGCAATTGACCCAATATCTAACTGACTTGGTCCAATTGACCCAAAACTGACATGGTCCAAAATGACCCAACACCCGCATGCTGCGGTCCAACTGACTCAAAATTACATAACATACGGTCCAAATGACCCAAAACCTGCATACTGCAGTACAATTAACTCAAAAATACATAAAATAATCTCCTTTACGCCCAGCTCTCCGCCTTCCGCGATATCTTCTAACTTGTCGCAGCATCCGCGATGCTGCGATGCTACCTTACCAAACCGTCTGCCAACAACCCCCCTCAGGCCTTCTGTTGTTGTTCCAATAAGGTTTAGGGCCATAAGGATTTCTATGTCTCTTCGGTTCATTTAAACTTGCGACACTTTTAGTCAGGACAGTTAATTGTCTCATCATTTCTTGCATTGTTTGTTACGTGTCCTTTGATTCCTTTGGCTCACTCACAGGTTCCTTAGGCTTTCAGAGTTTAGGGTCAGATCTAGAAGTGGATGGGGTAAAGTGATCGAAAAAGTTTTGCTTCCCCATAGATGCTGCATTCTGCTCAGCCATCTTTGCATTGAATTGGGCAGTCTTTAAGTCATTTGGGTTCTTATCCTTCAAGTGATAACCAAGCTGTCCTTCGAATGCATTCAAGTAATGAATAACAATCGCTTGATCTTTTGGTTTGATCTCTTCAGGGATATTGGCTACAGTCTGTTGCCGCCTGGTTCCACACCTGGGGAAAACGCAGCAGAAGTCTTCAAGCTGCTGGTGTGGCCTTGGGGGCAAGTCAGAGTCAAGTGCTGTCACTTGGGACTCGACTCCTCCGTCTAGGCTTTCCTAGCGAAGCCAAGGGGGGTGGACCCTAAGAATGAAAACAAAACTAAGGCGTCTAATCTAGGAGTTAGAAAAATATTTTTGATAACCAAGACAAAGCAACATATACTTTTGTAAAGCAAAGCAATCATTCATCAATGCATCATTTGCTCTCATTCATTTGCATCATTTGTTAATAACATGAAATAACATTAATATAGACCAGTGCCTTATGATGGAGTCAAATAAATGCATGAGCAGAAAAGTAAATGTAGTGCAAGTGTTCTTGGTTTATTTTAAAATTAATGTGAAGGTGATCTTTTTATTATGGTCGGTTGGTTCCCAATATACGCGAAGGCACGGGGGAACATGTCCGGAATTTTGCTGTGTGGCTTCCCTCTCTGGCTTGGGTTGAATCGGAGTCTCAAGGAGGTGTTCAGATGCTGTACCAACGAGGGCAAGCCTAACGGTTTCCAAGAGGTCACTACTTAGTTTTGCCCCACGACAACAAAATGTTCGTGATGTGCCGGATTTTCACATAAAGGGTTTTTTATTTGGGGCGGTGTTAGCTCCTATTACTAGGCATCTCCCCCTTTTTGATGTGTACCAACTGGATTAGACTGAGCTGCAAGTCGACCACAGAGCATACGGGAGAAGACCTTGGTATTTTTTAGAAAATTTTTATGAACCAAAATTTTATCTTTTTTAAACCCCAGGAGTCTCTTTTCAGGCACGTACTCGGGCAAGCCCTTGTACAGAAACCCTACTTTGGGAAAGCAAGGGGGGTGTTTTGAGTTCGTAAAAAAAATGATAAAACTACGTTTTGAGTGAACTTGTGGCCCGCCAGTGGAACGGACCAACAAGGTTGATTTTAATCCTAGTTTGATTTTATTTGTTGCAGAAAAAGAAATCTAAATTAAAAAAATGCAAACCACGAAATTTGAGTCGACACAGTTTTCCCCCCTGGGGGGATGGGTTGTGGGCGCTTGGTTTAGCCCACTTGCTCTCGTTTGATGCTTTAGTTACAATATGATAGAAATGCCCCAGTCTTAAATCGACTTAGTGGCTTACAAAATAGAAGAGAAAAAGTGACTGGTTCAGGAAATTTTCGAACTAGATGCTCCAGATTGCTTGGATCTTTGAAATTTTGGCAGCACCTCCTCCTACCTATTCGTCTTTTGCTGCAAACCAGCAAGTAAACGTCAGTATAAGATGCCCAAAAACACTTTAAGAGTGTCTTTGGAACACCTCCTAAAAAACGCAGAAAAAACTAAGTGTTAAAACTAGTTAAAATGACAAAATTTAACCAAGTAAAACAAGCGATGGGGCTTGTTTTACTTGGGATCTTTGCAAGTTTTTAAGGGCTGCAAATTATCAGCTCTTTAAATCAGCCAAATACACATGAAGTTCAACCAAATATACTACTTGCTTAAGCCCTTAAAATATTCGGAAAAGTACACTTAAACAAGAAGCATGCATCAACTAGATCTAGATAAAGATTTTACTTGAAGATGAACTTAAGATCTAAAACAAAAATCAGACCTACTTATGATTTTTTAAACAAGAATGAGGTCTGAAATATGCAAACCAAAGTAACCATGAAAGATTTGAAGATTTTTTATGTTGATGAGAAGAAGAAGAAATGTCTTGAATTTGGGCTATGGAGTCCTCCACCGTGGGGATCAATGGGACTAGTTCTCCTTGAATCAATTTCGAAGACCAATGGATGCAAGCAAGCTCCACCAACTCTTTGGATCAGCAACCTGTAGACACAACTCACACAAGCAAGATCAAATGCACTAGTGTAGACTAAAATAGAGAACTAGATTCAAGCATTTAAACAAAAATGACATTGAACTCTAAGCACTCTATGATAACCAACAGTAAAAATAATGAAATACCTTACTAAGCTCAACATCTCCTTCAAAAGCTAGTGATTGATTAATAAACAAGCATGAATAAACATGTAAAGACACAGATTACCTCATATGTAAAAATAGAACATGATCATCCACACCATGAGAATCCACACATAGAATTGCCTCCAAAGCCTTTTATTCATAAACAAATGCAAAGATATTACAATGATAAGAGCAGAGGTTCCACCTTCTCATGAGAAAACAATGAGAGTGAACTTGCTTATATAGAAAAAATCAAGGAGAGGGGGTGCCCAAGTTGAGGAGGAATGGGTGGAGTGAGTGACATAATTCGTGGAGCAAATGGGGCTGCTCACTCCCATGTAATGGGCTGCCAAAATCAACCCCAAATCAGCTAAAAATCAGCCATGTGACAGCCCATAAACATAGCTGCAAATTCCATGATTGAAGGTGCCCAATTTTGGGAAATATGCCCCCCTTAAATGGGGAAGTAATCCCACTAATATAGCTGCTTGGAATCTTTCCAAAATCAACTCTTACAACTCCTAAAACATAGCTGAAATATTTCAGACCTCTAACTCCTCCAAAATTGGAAATATTTTTTAAGTCATTTTTCACTTTTTAAAATTTTTTTATGATTTTTATGACTTTTTTGGTTTTTTTTAGCATAAGTGAAAAATTAAACACCCAAACATTAAAAAAGTGGGTTTAGGGGTTAAGGGGGTGCTCTGAGTTAGAAAACGAGCACCCCTAAGGCAAAAAAGACCCCTAGATGACATTTTTATGCCATTTACAATATTTTTTAATGAAACCATTAAAAAAATGGCTCATTTACGGAAAAAATACTTTTCGCCAAAAATTAAAAAACTACCTAGGAGGACTTAACACATGTCCATATGACTCAAAAACAATGTCTAGCATGTTCATATAGATTGACCCATGGACTTTAACAATCCCCTAAGGCCTGTTAACCTCCCCAGGCATTCCAGCTTTGGAGGAGCAGGAGAAAAACCCAAAAAATTATGTTATGCACTAATGCGAGACATAATTAATAGGTGAAAAAACTCCTTGGAATACCTGACTTAGCCAAAAAGTCCTAGTGAACCAAGTCCTTTACAAAACACCATGCTAGTACATTTTATTACAAACCCCGCAGGGCCATGGACATGTGGAAAAAAATTAAAAAAGACGGCCCTTTTAAAGGCCCGACGGACATCAAATCATCGAAAATGAACATGTAACATGTTCAACTTTGCCCGCTCACTTGATAGTCCAACTAAGTACAACTTAACTGGTAACACAGTCTTGTCAAATCTTATGTTAAACTCATGGATTGTTTCATTTTCTCTTTTCTTAATGTCAAACAATTGGTGTAAGAGAAATTTCCCATCTAACTTGTGGGACCACTCATTGTTAAGCTTGTTGACAAAATTGTCATACCCATCAATGGATGAGGCAAGCAACCTTTCAAACCACTTCCGAACATCTCCTTCTAAAGATGCCAGGAGACCCCTCATGAAAACATCTTCCTCAGATGCTCCATATGCTTCCATGTGTTCCCATACTTTATCAACATGATCTTCAATGGAGATAGCAGATACTCTATCAAACTTGGGAACCTTTTCAAAATACTTTTCAGGCATGTCATGGGGTGCTCCCTGGATTTGAGAAAAATCTAAAGTAGATGGCTTAGCCTTCCTTCCAAAGATCCTAGGATTCTGTGGGGGAGGAGGAACATTCTGATTTCTATCAGAGTTTGTTCCGGCCATTGGATTAGTTGAAGTTGAAGTTGAAGGAGATCCCAAAGAGTGATTTGGAGAAGAAGAGTGATTATAGATCTTCCAAAGAAAATTGGATGATCCTTCTTTGATTTGTCTTCTGTTCCGAATATAAGTTAAAGGGGATCCTTCAAGGTTAAGGCGTTCTAAGAACTTAGGATTTATACGTTGGGTTCGGTCATCAGTAGAGTCGCGAGGTGGAGTCGCGAGGTGAACCACACAAGTAATTCACCGAAATGAAAGTATGTCGTAGGAGAGGTGAGATGAGTGAATTAAGTTGGTGATTGAAGTAGTTATGGAATTAGAGATGCAATCACCAAGGCAAAATACCAGATGCGATAAGATAAGAGTTAACGCACAGACATTCGCAGACATCGAAGGTAAGCCTCTACCTCCCCGATAATGACGCCAAAATGTTATCACCAAACTTGTAGTTGCCCCTAGAGATGGATCCAAGATGGATGACAGAGGGGATGGGAAACCAAAGAGGTGCAACCAAGATAGCCTCGACTCCCAATGGATGGTTGTCACGCCAATCGAGGCAATCTTCACTTTATGTTATCTAGTCCAAGACAACAAAGGGAGAGACTCAGGTCTACTCTCGATAGGAGAGATCAGACCAAGACACCAGATCAAATCAAGTATGGATGAAGTACGTAAGGTGTATGGTAAACCCTAGATCTATGGATGAAGCCACAAGATGAGTAATAGGTTGGATCAAAAGGTTTAAACAATATAGATTTGGTCCAAGTTGGTTATGTAAGTGACTTACAAGATTTGAAATAAGATCCAGGATCAGGGTACTAGTCAAAGATGAGAAAATCCACTGCCTTGGGAACCGTGTCCAATGCAGGGATAACCAGTACCAAAGATAAGCTTGATGAGTGGATATGACAATGTCTAGGTGTTCAAGCAACAAGACAAAGACCAAACCACAAGCAAACTCAAAGAACTAGAAAAGTCGTGAGGGCTTGGAGAAAGATCAGTGCCTTGGGAAGTGGGCCAAATGGAGTCGGATGTCCACCAAATTGTAGATCAGGGATGTTGAGGTGTAAAGCTAGGTGGGTCTTGAAAATTAGGATCATCCAATGGCTAGATCTCAGTAGATCTGAAATCTAAGATGTATCACTAAGTGACCCAAGTGGGGCTCAACCCTCAAAATGAGGAATGGGGCCCACAAGGTGAAAATCACTAAAGTGACACACTAGGGGTAGGTTATCAGCAGTGGAGATTAAAGATCAAGTGAGATCTTACCTACCCAGATGCTAGGTCATACCAAACTCACTTGTCCAAGAAGTGCGACCTCACTTGGAGAGGCTAATTTGCCTTGGAAAATGGGTCGGATGAAGGCCAATCCACACCAAACTATAGATCCGAATCGCCGTGGATGCTATAGAGGTGCATTTTAAATATTTTACCGAAAAGCCAAGAAGATCTTGCTAGATCTAAGAAATTGTAAAATGAGGGTTTGAATATGAGGGTTTTATCAATGAAGTAGCTATGCCAATGGATTGGAACCAAGACAAGAAGAACAAACCTGTGGATCTTACTTGGATAACCTTGTAGATGCCTTGATGATGATGATCAATGCAAACCTGATCAATTTGGAGCGATTTGAAGTAGTTTTCTATGAAGTCGATTTGCCCAAGGAAGCCAATACGCCCTCCCTCCTGCACAATAAACGTCAACAATACCAGATTTACTGCATCAAGAGAATAAGACTACTGCTACAGAAGAAATAACAAGAGAATAGCATAGATCACAATGATACTAATGATAACTCCCTGATACAAGCAAATGCCAAGCCAAGCGAGTTAAGGAAGCCTTGCAAAAACGCCCAAGATGAATTCGCCTTCCTATAGACAAGACAAATTTTCCACGAAAAATAGATCTTCCAACAAATTCCCAAATGCTAGGATACAATAGACTTTCCAATCACCATCTAAGAACACCAGATGCAAAGGAGACCACAAGAATTTCCACAGAAAAGTTTTTCTATATCAAGATTCCAAGAGCCAAAGACCATTAACAATGAGAAGCTCTCTCCTTTAAATAGGATGGAGAGAAGCCATAATCCTAACCACTTTTTGAATGAGTGGCTAAGATTAAAAGATCAAAAGATCTAATCAATGGTTGAGATGAGCTCAACAATATAATACATGGATCACTAATAAAATAATACATCAAATGGACCAAATTGCCCTAGGAGAGGGTATCCCACCAAAAATAAATGATAAAATCATAGATCTAGCTCATGGTGTGTCCAAGGGGTAATTTCTAACACCCTTGGTCAATCCCCATGGCACAATAATAATAAAATAATCATCTAAGCACCAAATCGTGCCTCTCTGGGAAAGTCGTGAGCCTTTGGAGGCTCTAGAAATCATCATAAAATGCAAAATGTGATGGGTGTGGGTCCCACTAAAAGCTGAAACTGCTGGAGAAGGTGTGGAAGACATCCCACTCATCATCACAAATCATCCCATGCCATAACTTTGCCCCAGTAGCCCAAATCGAATCCTTCAGTAGCCATTTTCACCATTTCTGGACTGCCTCGACAAGTGTGAAACTACCCAAATTGCCTCCTGGATTGCTTGCGCTGTCAAGGTGAGGCCACTAGGTTGTCTGGGAGGGGGGTAATATGGTAATATCAAGTGGCTGGACCACCCCCTCCTTGCACAATGCCCTAGGTGAACTCATCAACTCTCTGCTCTGATCTGACAGGGCCTCTGATAGGCCAAAACTGCACTAGGATAGCCAACTGAGGCTAATAATCACTGTAACTGCCCAAAACTGAAAACAAGCTGTCCCATTGGACTCAGAAGGTCCAAATCCATCTAAGATGTGTACTCATACACCATATGGACCTCTGCAAGGTCAAAAATAAATACTCATCATACCCGGCTGACCAAATAATAATAATCTGTAAAAATGCTGAAAAGCACAAATCATCATCATCAGCCTGAAACCACTGCATAGAACCATCATGGTGACCTGTACCAGACCATATAGTATATCTCTGCATCATCTGAGATTTGCCACCTCATGTCCTATGGTTGACTTTTGGTCAAACTGGGTTTGACCAAGTCAACAATGACCCAAAATATAACTCAGGCTATCATAACAATGCTGCAAGGTGTCAAAGGTTAAAGCATGCTTTACAATCCATTCAAATAGCAATTATAACAAAAAGTAATCATTACTGGCGATCTAAATCCAAATATATAAGGTCATTAGTTATTATTATTACTCAGACCAGACTTTTAAGACCATACTCACTCATAGTTGTGATCAATTTGCTAGTGAAGGTGAAGGTTAAGAATAAAAATGGCTAGGTCAAGGGATGACTTACTGACTTAACACTGTGACACTTTGGATATGGAAAAGGGAATACACACCATAGCATATACTGGACAAGCAATAACACAGTGAATGGTGGTGTCTCACAAATGGGTAAGTTGTTCAAAGAGTGTTTATTCACCTTGGTAGATGCTCACAATCCATAATGCAAATGAGGCCAGCAATCTTTTTGATATAGAGTTTAAGTTCCATTGCTTTTTGGGCCTTTAGTTTCCATAGCCTTTGATCTATGTGTGTTTATAAACACATTGCATAGATTTACATTTCATTAGGCTTCTTGCTGCAGGTGTGTTTTTAAGGCACTTGTTTACCTGAGCACTTATAGGTGTGTCTTTAGACAGCTTGTTTACCTAGGTATTTACATTTCACAATAGATATAACATTTGATATTTCTTTGCCAGATTCATTTGGCTTTTTTCACAATAGATATAACATTTCCTTTTCACAATTTGCATTCATGGCAGCACTATCTGTTTCAGGTTTAGCCAACAACATCTTTAGTGACTAGGGGGACTAAGCCAACTCACCAAAGGTAAGTTTTGTCACCAACTCAGAGCCGAGACACAATAAACAAGGAATCTCATCCAATACAGAGGCTACAGCAGGGAAAGGTCCTCCATGCCACTAGTCAAGTAGTAAGTCAAGGTAATGAACAAACACGGGTAGGTAAGGGATGGATGAATACAGTGAGTAATGAAACCAACACTAGCAAGCCAAAGTATGGTGGGAATGATCACCTCTAATCTCCCTAAGGAGGGTAACACCGATGAGTATAGGTCAAGAACTTCTAAGTCTGAGTAGGGACAATATGATAATAATATATAAGTAAAACCAGGTCCACATATCTATATGATCGCCAGATCATGATACTAAATGCTAAGACATGCTACAAGAATGAATATAAAAGCAGTATAACCAAAACACCAAAGTATACCTGCTGAGTCATATACCTGAATGCTCATCATTTGAACCAACATCTATCCTCTGAAACTGCTGCTGTAACTCTAGGCAATACTGACTGCTCTGTATAAATGGTTAAATGGCTATATCGGTCATCTCTCTCAGTGTCTTGAAACTCAGTCATGGCATGGGGAATAAACTGCTGTCCATAATAATAATCATGATTCATAAATAGACTCTCATCTCAGCATCTCAATGCAAGGGAACTGGCTGAATAGTGTACTGGAATCTGAAAAATAATGTGTGGAAGCCCGGCTACTATATATGTGATAACGACACCGTTGTCACTTTGGTGCTTAACTTCTCTCTTTTAGGCTAGCTAGCTCTCAATACCAAGGGAGGCTTCCCGATAGGTTAATTAGATTTAAGGTTCGAGGAAAGCTAAGGGAAATAACATCAACTTATTTATGTGTGAAGTGTGAATTGTCCAGTTAGTCTCCCAAAATAAACATTCAATCACTTAAGATTACAATGATCAACATATTAAACACTTATGAGATTTGCCCAATGATGTGCAATGAATAAACCGTGGACATTTACAATACTTGGTGTAAAAGATAGCAATGGATCACAAGACTTGGAAAGTAAAATGCATTAGATAAGTAGCCTCATTAGCATGAGATAAGATAAATCAATCACCAAGTGAGATTAACGATATAGAGCACTTGTTATTATTAGAGATTTTGAGTTAGGCTTTGAATGAGGCCTTGCTTAAGAGAATCTCTGAAACAAGGTGTCACCGAATTTAATTGGACCAGACTTTTCGAAGTGACTAGAATCACTTCTCTAAGTGTGGCAAATGTGGCCTTAGTCTTCATTAGTTTGCCAATTGCTTCAAGCTAATTAGCCATTTAACATTTGCTCATTAATTCATGATTCAGTAAAACGAAACTAACACCAAGAGCATGAACAAGAAATGAAAGCAATATAGTAAAGCTTGCACCAATAAAATTCCATAATTCTTAGTGATGATTTTGTGAGATATAGCATTAAGAATTTAACCATGAACCAAAAGATTTTCCAGAATTAACTAGTGTCACTATTCAGCCAATATGTCCAAGATAGATGCAATATTAAACTAGTATTTAACTACACAAGAACACCAAATTATATTATTGTTATATGATGCAACGATATACAGTAAACTCAAGAATTTCTAGAAATTTAACAAGTTCCTTTAACCAACAATTAGAAGTGTTAAACTTGTGAAACATGATCATTAACTAAAGCGATTTTTCCAGAAATTAGAGCTTGCTGTCCAAGTATTTTCCAGCCAAGAAACAAGGAGACTAAGAAATTTTCAGATTTCAACTCCAAAATTAATTGCAGAATTTTTTTTCTTAAAATTAGATTCTAGAAGGCTAAGAGAAATTTCTAGAATTAACGTTATTGCTGTAATAATTTATAGAATTCCTTAAATGCATTATTAGCCTCTTAAAACCACTAGAAAATTAAAAAAAGTTCAGATCTTAAACTCAGAATTTTTAGTGATTATTTTCAGCATGGAAACCCTTTAGAAAATATTGAAATGAAGGCTAGTTAGGGCTCTTTTACTTCTGTTTTTTCTGCAATAAAGCAGTAACCTAAAATAAAAATAAAAGTGAGATCTAAGCCTAGAAAGTGAGATAAACTAGAAATTTGACTAAGCAAAAATTGGGAAAAATCCTAATATTTTTTCTTTTTGAATTTTAGTGATTTTTACCCTTAAACAAAATTAAAACAAAAGGGATAATATTTTTGTTTTCTTGGTTGTGGAGTTAGAGAGCTATGGACTATTGCCTTCAAAGTTCAAACCCTTGGGAAAATGGAGTCTTGGGATGGCCTTCTTGAAAACCTTGGGTGTATGTGCTTGATTGGAACCCCTGCAAAAGCATGCCAAATTCCTACCCCAAACAATTCAAGGCTACTTGCAAATTCTACTAAGGAAGGTAACATCTAAGCTTACACCTTTAGTCTATCTATCTAGCTTACCCTTAGCCTATGCAAATTAACGAGTACCCCTCCTATGGATTTCAAGTACTTCAATCAATCTACAAAACTAAAGTACGATAAACTAATGGAGTAACACTATCCTTCTTAGGGACTAGATAAATACATTCTTTCAATGCCAAAATAAACAAACTTACCTTAAATTATTATGCCACCAAGTTGAAATTCATGTGAAGAAAACCTCAAGAGAACGAAGTGGGTTCTACCCATAAAATGGTCCTTACAAGCCAATACCACTAATTTTTCCACCCTAAAAGTACCAAAATAGATGAGAAATAATATAATGATCCATTTTGGATCATACCTCCCTATTTAAAGAGGCTTTTGGTCCCCAAAATATTTTTATTAAATGAGGTGAGGAAACGTTTCCTGTAACTTCTGTTATGTACCTAGGGAGGATAATATGGGGTACCTAGGGAGGTACCTGTTATCACATCCATAGTAGTTGGGTTACCATGATTGCAGAGCAGTTTCCTGTATATTTTTGAGCCAGTCCTTTACACATTTCTGATGAGATTAGACTATGATGAGCAGTACTTTTGATGATCACTCATGTATCAGAGCAGCCCTAGATCAGATATGATGAACCTTATGCCATAACTGAGCCTCATGACCTCATATTTGATGACTGAGTTGACTATTTTCCTCCATATAGAGCAATGTGATAGTGCCCAGAGCTTTACAGCAGCAGTGTTCCAGTGACGATTGATGATCCAGATGATAGATATAGGTATATGGCCCAGCAGGTATATGGTGTGCATTGGATATATTTACCTTGCTCTTTTGCCCAGAAGCCCCAACAACTTGATGCCCTAGTTTTCCGAGCTGTAGTCGTGGACCAAAAAATGAAAATTCTCGGAATTGAATTCTTCTTCGACAGAAAGATGCGTCCTAGTGAGGCAAATTAGATGCACCCTCTTTTTCAGCTGATCTGTGGAAAGAGCTCTCGGAATAAGAAGCCCTAGTGTCTTTAATTTCTACTGCAGATTTGTCGAGTCTTAATTCTGATGTATCTCTGCAATTTCTGCTCCTCAAGGTTTGAAACTTCGTCCTGTGATAGTCTGATCTGTCCTCTATCCAACCCCACAGGTTAGAGCATGATTGGATTCACCAAGCAGAACTTATGCTAAGTTTCCCATGATGACCTGTTTCAGTATAGCGAACTTGTACGGAATGCCACGTGTCACTGTTTCATCTTCGGGTTCTAAAACTCACACCAGAGAAACTGCAGTCCGTGCACTTTCTGGAACGTCATACGAAATTCGATTTGGATCTTAGTAGCCCGAGATAGAGCATTTCTCCCTAGGTCACCGTTTTAAAACTGAATTCTGGAGGAGGCTGAAACCCTAATTTGCATGGATCATATCTCCTAAAGTACAACGAATCTGAGGCTGAAACTCGCACACAAGGTACATGAATATTTCATCTTCAGCCTGTTCAAGTTTCAGATCCTGAACCTTCGCCAAAAGTGATTTATAACGAAAATGCCAAGATGACTAGTTTCCGGAAATGGAAACCCTAGGCAACAACTGCACAATGTTTTCTTTCAGGCCTGCCCTGATACCATGCTAGATTTTCTACTTTAATTCAGTGTTAGCTAGGATCTTTAGTTGAAAGAATAACAAGCACAACAAAACACAAGAGACACAAAAGTTTTCCTCGGGGAACCATAAAGGAGAAAACCCCGCAACTTTCTCAGAGATAGATTCGTCACCATTACAGTATCACAAAATGGAAAACCCCAAAGCAAGATAGTCTTCTGCAACTCTCTCTCTTTCTCCTTAGCGAACTTGTCTTCTCTCTCTGTCACTTATGCGAACTTAAGTGAGTGAGTGTATGTCCAAATGAGAGAGCCCAACTCTCTATTTATACTTTACTTTTGGGGTGACCTTTTACCTAACTAGGTTGGCCTCAACTGAATTGATTGGGCCGACTTCTCTAGGAGACTCAATAATACACTTACATTTGACCTTTTGGGGAACTATTGCCCCGACTTACAATGGAGGCTTTTACCTCAATGACCTAGCATGACTAAGCATAATAATGACATCCTCGAACGGAGGAAAAACATCTCCGTCGGAGGTACAAATAAAATACAATAATAGTAACAATATAAAATACAATTTAAGATCTTTCAAAGTTACAATTACAACAACAATTTCTGGAGAGGTAGATAAGTTCTTGGCTGCTGTCAAGATATGTACTTCCTGAGAAGGAGAGATCCTGGCTAAATAATTGGGTTGGGATTGATCGTCCCTAGAAATAGATGTCTTAAATGATTGTGTTGGGTCCGATCATCCCTAGACTGAGATAGTCTCAAATGATTGTGTTGGGTCCTATCATCCCTAGACAGAGATAGTATTAAATGATTGTGTGGGGTCCGATCATCCCTAGACTGAGATAGTCTTAAATGATTGTGTTGGGTATGATCATCCCTAGACTGAGATAGTCTTAAATGATTGTGGTAGGATTGATCATCCCTAGACAGAGATCTCGAGTTTCGAAAGGAAGGATAGTCTTAAATGTTGATCTAGTGTTGGGCTTAATCCCTGGTTCCGAAAGGAAGGATTGTCCATGATCCCTAGTTCCAAAAGCAAGGATCATATGTATACTCCAGGTGATGCTCTCGATGATATTCTAGTACTGTAGATGAGGATTCTCCAGTGCTGCAGAAGATGAGGTGCCAGGATGCTCCAGTGCTGTAGATGATGATGTTCTAGTACTGAAGATGAGGATGCTCCAGTGCTGCAGATGATGTTCCAGTACTGAAGATGAGGATGCTCCAGTGCTGCAGGTGATGTTCTGGTGCTGAAGATGAGGATGCTCCAGTGCTGAAGATGAGATCTTGAAGAAATTCCAATGATTTATAGATGTTCAATGTTGATGATGATGCCCTCCCTTCTCTGATGGTGTTGTGTAGAGTTACACATGCAGATATTGTTGTGAGTAGAATACCCTTCTTGTTAAGGGGGAGTGTTAAATTAATGTAACTTCGAAGTATATTCTACTTGTACTTTATTATTGTAACTCCGTCGGGGATGTTTTACCTCCGCTGGGGATGCCATTATTACATTTGGTAATGTAAAGGTTATGAGGTTAACCCTCCATTGTAAGTTGGGTCGTTAGCACCCAAGTAAATGTAATATAAGTGGTAATTGAGTCTCTCAAGAGAAGTCAGCCCAGTTAGGATTACTAGGGCCGACCTAGATGAATTAAAGGTTAGGTCAAAAGTAATGTATAAATAGAAGGAGAGACTCCTTCATTTATTCATTCACTCACTTGTGCAATTCGCATTAGTGGAGAGAGAGAGAGATATGCGAAGGCGAAGGTTGTGGTTTGAGTCCAGAGTTTGGTCTTTTTGTGTCTCTTATTTGTGAGACATATTTTTGGGGCATTGTACTTGATAATCTATATTGAGGAAGTTCTTGCTGGGTTTTCTTCCCCTTGAGGGTTTCCCAAGGTATATTGTTTTGTGCTTTGTGATTGTGTATCTTTCAGAGATCCTGATTATGCTGCTATTGTGAATAATGTATTGAATGCTAATGAATTTGCAATCTAGTCTATGGTAGCATATAATTCTAACATGGGATACACCATAGATGACCTCAAAGCAGACCTCATGCCAAAACCTTGCCTCAATTGCCCAAATTGAATTCCTTTATGACCTTTTTATTCCATTGTTTATCCTCCTGAAAAACCCTGAAACTACCCATAACTGATTGCTAGGTGCCTGTGTTGTCAAACTGACTGTGCCATCATGTTCGGAAGGGGGGTAATATGGTAATAACAAGTGGCTGGACCACCCCCTTCCCCTGTAGCGCCCTAGGCAACGACTGGCCTCCAATGATCTGGCTAGACAGGCCACACCAGCATGGCCAAATTGGTCAACAGGTGGAAAACTGCTCATAACATGCCTGGGAGTGCCTGAAACTGATAGATAAGTGTCTCAATGGATCCAGAAGACTCAAATCCACTAGAGATGAGTACTCATACACCTCCTGATAACCTGTAGGATCATCTGTAGGGTCCACCATACCAGGACAAGTAAAAATATAATGATTTGGAAATAATAATAATCATGACAAACTGCATCAATCATCATCTGAAACCTGTGGCCATCATATGGAATCATCAATAAGGTATATAGAAGACCATGGATCAACATCATACATAAAGGGGTCCATCTCATCACGGATCCCAAGGTTGACCAGTCAAATTGATCAAAATATGACCCTGGCTAAGAAGCTGTGCTGCTGCAAGTGCAAATAGTTTAGACATGCTCTCTAAATCATTTCCATAGCAAGACTCTAGAGTATTAAGCATCATTTCACTGACAGTTAATAAGTAATCATAGGTTAGTTAAATAATTTACCTTCAAGAAGAATCTCAAGAATATACTTGTTTGTAAACATGATCAGATGGCTAGCAAAGGGTGAAGGCTAAAAGCACAAGGCTAGGCTGAGAGGGATGACTTGACTGACTTGACACTGTGATACTTTGGATGAGGGACATGGTGTTATACACTTAAGCATGTGTTGGACAAGGAGTACACAAGGAATGGCAGTGTCTCACAAATAGATAAGTTGTTTAGAGAAGTGCTTATTCAACCTTGGCAAAAGTTGTCTACTACTAGAACCGCCGTGAACTAGGTGCTCGACTAACCGTAACTTGAGGTTCTAGGGGACACTTAGAATTAGCTGTTCCTTGCTCCATCTCATGTCATAACCCGCAGGCTCAATGAGGAAAGTTTCACATAAGGTCAGCAGTCTTTAGATTTAGCATACATTTAGCCACTGCTTTTTAGGACCTTTCATTTCATTACATTTCATGGCCAACAATCTTTAGATTTAGCATACATTTATCCATTGCTTTTTAGGCCTAATATGACCCCTCTTGGATTTCACATGTAGTTATAAGCACAACTAATTGCAGCTTACATCCGGGATGCATTTACATTTCATAACATTTGAATTTCACTTCAATTTCATAGCCCTTTTCATTGGGATGTGCAAGATATAACAATAATTTCCATATGTAGTACAACTTTGCTTCAGGTTTTAGCCAACCCAACTCAAGCAACTAGGGGGACTTCCGCAAATCTAAACCACACATTGGGGCAACCGACTAGAATGATAAAGGCATAAAATCCAACTCACCAAGGGCAAGTTTTGTTGCCAACTTAGAGTTGAGACACAAAATAAACATGGATGCAAGTCCAACACAGAGGCAGAAGCGGGAAAGATCCTCCATATCACAAGTCAAGGTGTAAATCAGGGTGAAGATCAATATATGGGAAATGACAAATGGATGGATGGAGACAAGTGAAGATGGTACCTAAGCTAGCAGGTCGGGCAGACACTAAATGATCATGTTCACATTCATATGAAGGTAAAGACCAACAAGTATAAAACAAGAGTTTCCAAATGTCAGTAATACAACCAATACATATAATCCATAACCAATTTTATTTCATTTTTAATACACTCCCTGATGAAAATTACTTTATACCAAGTCAATATTATCAAAATGACCTAAACAACAAGGAAATAACATCAATGCACATCATATATATACTCGGTCATCAATGAACATTTGTAATTTGAACCAACTATAACCACTGAGAACACTGTATTTGAAATACTGAAAAATGCACTGCAACTGTATGGAGCAAAAGGCCATATCGGTCATCAAATCTGAGGTCTCAAGGCTCAGACTTGGCATAAGGTCTACTAAATGTCTGATACAAAGATGCTCTGATGTGTGAGTGATCATAAATAATGTTGCTCATCATAGCTGGTCTCACTGAAAAAGTGTAAAGGCAAAGCAATGAAAAGTGCAGATATTTGCTCCGCTCACATGGTAGCCCAGCTACTATGTGTGTGATAACAGTACCGAACCGGCCGATTCGGTGTCCAAATCGGTTGGTTCGGTACTGAACCGGTTCACCGAACCGATTTGCAGACCGATTTGATTCGGTTCCTTATCAAACCGGTAGATCGGTCAATTCCGAAACTGGTTTGGCCGATTTTTCAAACTATGCTTTTTGTAGCTCATGGAACTTTGGTTCTTCTATTATTTCTAGAGAGGTAGATAAGTTCTTGGCTGCTATCAAGATATGTACTTCCTGAGAAGGAGAGATCCCGACTGTTGCCAAGAGTTGAGAAAGTTCTTTCAAGCTAATGATCTTTAAATCCATTTTGTCAATTGATAAGTCCTGCCCCACACAAGGATTAGTGTTTGGGGTTCTTACAACACCAAAAAAAATAAAAAATAATGTGTTTTTAATGATTCTAATCAAGACTACCTACCACTAAAAACAGATTTGCGCAAATCAAACACACCGCACTTGCATTAAATAAAATACACTTCAAACTTACACTCAGTCTTGCATAAAATTAAATTGCGAAAAATAGACATACCCAAACTTGCAAAAAGAAAAACACACTTGCATAAAATTAAATTGCAGGAAAGTAAACTACTAAAACTTGCGGAAAGAAAAACACACTTGCATGAAATTAAATTGCAGGAAAGTAAACACGCCTTGCAGGAAAGATAAACACACTTTTGCAGAAAAGAACAACAAGGCTTTGGAGCAACCCACTAAAGTGGATGCATCATGCTATTACACTAAGGGAAATCCGTTGTGAAGTCGTCTTTGCGTCTTATCATTTCCCCTCCTCCTTGTGTAATTTAATGGTAAACTACCTACCTACATAAAATCCAACCCCTTTAGCACCTCCCCAACAACGGCGCCAAAAATGTCGGGTAAAATATATGCTAAATTATTCAACACTCAATTGTCAATCCGGGGAGTCGAAGACTTAGAGGTGCAAGGACTGTATGTGTGGTGTCAAAGCCTAAACTAACCTAATCTAAAGCCAGCAAACACACTTTAATGCAAACAAAACAAACAAGCAGAACTAGCCCTACACCTTGAGAGGAATCCCATCATGGAGTGGCCATATCTCACAAGTTAGACCATTAATCTCTCTATTGGTGATTGAAGTTACTGGAAAAGTAAAGTGCAGGAAATGAACACCAAATCAAATCAAACAATCAAGCTAGATTCATATTGCAGATCTCTCGATGAAAGGAGGATTTAAACCAAACCAAGTTAAAGAATGTTGTAAAATTGTAATTCGCCAATCCCACACCAACCAATCAATACCAACTAGTACCGAAACAATAATTGGTAACAACCCAAATCACAGAATGTAAAATTAACTTAAATTTAACCTATTCTAAAGTCTTTATACAAAACATCCAAATCAGATTAAAGCTTTTCAAATATCAAAAATCACTTACCCATAATCTAACGTAATAGTCAAAACAATCCAAACAAAAGAGACTAATTCTAGTAAATAAAAGAAACAATCCAATCCAATAAACAAAAGAAGAAACTAATTCTAAAATCCAAGATAATGAATAAAAACAATAATAATACAGTTTTAAGAATCTATTGAAAGCAGAGCATTGGGAATGAAGCCACTTAAAATAATCAAAGTGGAACTCCTAAATTAAAAATACCAAATCAAATCTTTAACAAAAATTAATTCATCACTCTTTCAAAAATCCAATTTTCATCTTGCAATAATTCTTCGTTCATAATCTGATTAAGTTTTGACGTATGAAGGCTGATGTAATAATTCATTTAACGCTTCCCAATTTTTAAATTTCAGCGCAATAGACAAGACCATTAGATTCCTTCTTTATTCTTTTGTACTTTGTTTAATTTCCAGATCTCAAATTGACAAGCACCGAATTTTAGATCTATGATTACACAATACGTTTCTTGATCAAGATTGATTCAGTATTTTAATTTTGTGTGCAAGAGAATTCATTCATTCACTTTCACAGGTTCAGGACAAGATTTAAGATCCAAAACTCATGATATCCTCTATATGTTATGTGTCGGACTGGTCAAGTTAGATCTTGACTCGGCTGGTTCGGCACTGAACTGGCCGGTTCTGCATTAACTCGGCCAAGTTAATCAATAATGCCCAAGGTGCATGCGTGGAGGCTAGACACAAATGTTTTTTAAAAAAATTGACCAGTTTTGTACTAGTGACATTGAAATCAGTGATATTGAATGGTGATGCCAAATTCTTGAAGTAAAATGATAGAAAATGAAAGATAAGGAGAATGCATTCTCCTTATCCTTCATTTTCTATCATTTTACTTAAATTTTTAACATTACCATTAATTGTTTCAGGATGTTTGAGAGTGGTTCCAACCTCATTGGACTTCATATGCAAAAAGTAGAATTTTAGATCCCATTCAGAATTCAACAGATTTATTAGTTTTCAGGATTGCAACGTTTCCACTGGATTCTATCATGGATGACGACAAGGGATTGGAATTTAATCAAGCACATAATCAACTCTCTATGTACCTTGATGTTGGCGGTGTTGATGCTTGATTGTTGAAGTTGATTGAAATCCTCTGTCATGACCTTAATAAAAATGTACCCTTCAGTGAAGCAAAATCACTTATTAAGCAGGGGAAGCTTTTTCTACCTTATTTTAATGCTTGTATTAGGAAGTTTCATCAAATTGTAGGGTGTTGACTAATGTCCTTGGAGGATCAACTTTGCGATTCGAAGTAGAGGCAAGGGCTAGAGCCTAGAGGAGGGGGGAACATGGTGCTATTGATGAATAGGATTTCAATATAGGCAATGATTTTGATGATTATATATTTTCAATTTTGATTCAGATTTTTTATCGCACTTGGTGCCATTTTGATATATTCACCCTTACATGAGTAGACTTTGCATATTTTATGTCTAATGGTTTGGAATCATAGCTTGGAATGTTAAATATTTTTGTTTCCATTATAATTGTAAAATTTTATGTATTTTTGAATAGTCCCGAGTCATTGAAATCAAACCGCTCCGGTTCATTGCCGATTCCAGTTCCGGTCCGAGTTGACCCTCGACTGGTTTAACTCCCGGTTCTGAGTTTTAATATATATATATGATGAGATACCTGCAACTTAATACTGATTGCCAGGCCCCACTTTCCTGTGAATGTAACACGGTAAAGAAATGTTGAAAGCAACTCAAATAATGAATATGATTACATGTTACATGTAGCAGACAGTGAACATGAGTTGATTGCTTGCTTCATGACTATGATATCTGCTTTTCTTTTAACTTCAGTTTTGATTCATGGCAAATTCTTGTAGATATTGTTTAGTATTTTGACATTTACGTTCTTGCTTCCAGTGTACTGAGTGAGAGTGCTGCAACCGTTGGACCGGGAGTTCCAGTTTCTGCAGCAGCAGCTGGTTGCATGCCTGTTGTGGAGGCCTTCAAGCTGTGTCTCGCGACATTCAAAATTCACAATTGGAGACTTTTTGGACCTTGAGTTGGTTGCTCTAGGATTTTCAATTTTTGGTTTCTGACGTCTTTATTTTCTGCAGTTGTCTTTAATCTCTTTGAGGTTTAATTCGAACAGACAACACACAACAGGTTGGTATGGTGTTTGTCTTGAACATTATTATATATATATATATATATATATATATATTGCATCATTCACTTTATTTATTTAATGGCAGCCGTTGCATAATGGTTAAGAATCAATATTTGTGAACACTCAATTTATTGGGGTTTATGACAAATTGTACTCTCTATGAGTTTGTTGCTAAAGCTGATCAAGTATATTATAAGTTCAATGATTGCCAGGAAGCCATGACAAATAATGGTCGTGATGATATTTGGCTTAGTATGCCTGTGTGAACCACTATGTTTTTACCCTGAACAATCTAGTATTAGATTTGTCCCAGCCTCTATTTTAAAGGATGACATGAGTATCTTGTTTGGAAAGAGTCTCGTGTTGTATTCGTGTTGTATGTGGGACAAATATCTAAATGTCCAATGGACTCATCTAAATGCCAAATTAGTTCAAGGGACTCATCCTTAAACCTTGGCCAATGTCCATGTGCTCCAACTGACACTCCATTGATGACACTTAAGCTCCACGAAACTTCACTTGCCCATGATGGTTATATGGATTCAATTAAGTATGCTCATCCAACACAAACAAATCCTCCATATAGCAGTAAAATGATGGATTTAAGAGGAACTCTACTACTATAGAAGTAACGTACTGGAAATTGGTAGGCACCACTTGCTATTGTCTTTCCTTAAGTTTATCTTCATATGGTGGAGAAGAGTCATAAAAAAGATGGAAGTAGTTGTCTTCCAAAAATTAGAATTACCCCATATAGCAATCCTCATAAGCATCTTCTAAGTCATACCATGCATATATTTTTTGATTATACTCTTCAATGATGAAAGAATATGTGATATTAATAACACAAGCCTCCAATTAAAAAAAATCCTCCTTAAATTTATTCATTGTCTACTGCATAGATTTTCAAATTTGAACACGTATCTTGTAAAGCTTTTGCAAGCCACATTTGTTTCTCCCATCGGATATTCCACCACCTTTCCATTCTTCAATTTCGTGAGGGTTTAAGGGAGAAATTTGAAAGGGATACAATGTACTGGATATTCGTTGGAAATATGCCATATAATATGCAAGATGAAATCCTTGGAAATGCTCTATCCAATGGCATTGATTGGATGCAATCTGATCACCTTGTCAAAATTTATGCCCCCTGTAAGATCCGCGACGGTCACTATAAATCTTAAAAAATATCAGATTTCAAATGACAATAACTCCCTCATTTCGACTTCGATTGGAGCGTTTTTTTTTTAAAATTGCACAATCAATTTCTACAAATTCTGTCAAAACTTACTCTGAAATGCATCTGAGTGTTGCGCCACTTAGATATCAAGAATTCCCCACACTATATTAATATCAAAACCATTAAGGTAGGGAAACACCTTACAATTGATCCTTTTATGAAAAGAAGCCACTCTTGTTCACTTGCCTTTGAAGATTGGACGATCTCTCTAGAGCTAAGCTCCAATTACAATATTTTTCCACACATGATTTATAAGGAGGACTCCATCCTTAGTTATAGATCATAAGAGAACTCTAACCATAACAACCTCCCAACTACCTAGTGGACCTTCTTTAATGAGGTCCCATTACATTTAATTCAATGATAACTACCATAGTGAACCTTATTTAATAATAACACACACAGTGGACGTAGTATTACTTTAATGGGTCCTTCAGCTCTCGTTTACTCCAATAGAGAGGATTATAACCATCATAGTAGACAACTTAGATTAACTTGGGCTAATTTTGAGATGGCATCGAGAATTATAATAAGATAAAGTTATATAAAGATATTAAATTGGAAGAAAAAGTCGCCTTTTGCAATCCAGGGAACTTGAATACTCAATTTTTTACAATGTATATAAAGGCTGAAGTAATTGAATCTTGAATGCGATATTTGGGCTTGGATTTTGATTGGTACATATTGGTATGAAGTTATTTTTTCTTAAGGTTTAGCTGTGAATGTTGTCCTTCAAGAAAGTTTGTGAGAAATAATTGGGCATTACAAGTTGTGACTTGTGCATTTCCAGTGAAAATGAACTTGTTGTAGGAAGATATCATGTCAAAGCTAACACAAAAGCCACCATTTATAATTGAGTTGAATTTGTTCAATAGTTCTATGCATCCCTTCAACAAGAGAACGAGGACACGAAAAATGAAGAATACTTTTTTTTTAATTGGCAATGTCTTGGTGACATTAAAGCCAACAATTAATAATAATGTTTTGGAATGCCAAATTGTCAATTTAATGATGTTATGATGAGATAACTCTATCTCCATAGTTTGATCTATAAATAAAGTCAATTTTTTCAAATTCAAACACTGATATATCTATACGTCGTTTAAGTTATAGAAGAGTGAGATTAATTGAAAACATGTAGCTTGGAACTCTAATTAGTTCAAACTTGCCACCTACATAGTTGAGAGTATCAAAACCTTTCTAAATGATGTGAAATAGTATCTTTGGCATAATTATTTTTAAACAATTTTTTTGTTTACTAATATAATACTAATTAGGCTTGAATTTGAATGGGGTAGGTTATGTACACATTCGTAAACTTCAACAATTAAATTATTGCAGGGAGACGGTCCTTGTCCCACAAACAATGAGGTCTCATACATGATCTGAATTGGATCAATATATAATTTGTCATCTATTTTGGTGCTTTATGGTTGGAAATAATGGATGAATTGGTGTGTAGGACCCATTTTAGGGGCATGTATAACCTTATAGATTTGGGGTCAAAAAACTGTTCGAAACCTTTTGAAGCCATTTTGAGGGCTTAAATTGTATTTTTTGGTTCGGATTGTACATATTATTGAAATTTCTTTTTGTACAAACTGAAACCTTTCCAATAGTGCAAGAATTGCCTCAATTAGAGTTCGTATGAGGAAGTTATGCCTCCTGCAAGTTGGCCTATTCAATTGACCGCCATGGTATCGAGTGAATTCCAGCTGTCATTACCCACACATGTGGAGCACGTGGAGCTAGTCACGTGTGGAATTTCAAGAGCATTCTAGAGGGTCCAAAACCTTAAACAAGAGTTTTGGCATGTGAAAACTAACCTTGAATGACTATCACACTATGTTAAATACTAGACTATTAGGAGGAGAGGGGTTCCATTCTAATGATCTTATTGCATTTTTCCATAGCTGAGCAACGATAAGGGAGTGGATATTATAGCATAACAGAGGAAGTAGGAGATCTTGTAGTAGTCGTGCAAACCACAATGTCAAAGGCAACTCTATATTGAGTACCACTTTCTTTGTATTTGCATTACATATTAGAGATGAAAAGAGCAAGGCATAGTCCTCACTTTTGGTTGGGTTTTTCTCCATAGTGGATTTTCTTGTTATTTGTGTGGATGTGTTATTTTTCTCTACTTATTGTCTTTTCAGTTTTAGTTTATTAATCATTCTGTGGAATTCAACTAACACAATATTACGTTGTAAGATATGTTGTGATGAATTGTTCTAGTGGAATATCCACGATAGTTTATAAATCATGTTGGTATCAGAGTAGTTTTCTTTTGGGTTTTGTGGGAAATTGTAGGAGCTAGGAGTTGGCGGAATAAAGAAAAAGTTTTCAAAACCTAGCCAAAACCCAAAAGAAAACTACTACCTAATCATTGGTGATACCTTATACTATCGTGGTGTGGATTCTATCCTCCGACGATGTCTAACCCACGAGGAGGATAAACACGTTCTGAATGAATGTCACTTTGGGGCTTTTGGCGGTCATCTTTCTGGGATGTCTACAACCCATAAAATATTATGCGCTGGATACTATTAGCCTTCCATCTTTAAAGATTGCATTGAATCCGTCAAGAAGTGTCCTCCCTGTCAGCTTTTTCATTATAAAAAGCGCTCTCATCCAGCCCCACTACATCTCATTATTACCGTCGGCCCCTTTGCAAAATGGGGCATAGATTTCATGCATTGTAATCCTACCTCGGCCGGGGGGCATGGTTACGTCATTGTTGCCGTTGACTATTTTACCAAGTGGGCAGACGGTATGCCTACATACAAAGAAGACGACAAAACTACCACACTCTTCATGTTCAACCATATAATTGCATGATCCAGTGTCCCACAAGCCATCGTTACTGATCATGGATCTCATTTTCAAAACAAGATGGTGGACGAATTAAGCGCTAGATTGCGTTTTCGGCATGAAAACTCAACTCCCTACTACCCTCAATCCAATGGACAAGTAGAGGCCATCAACAAGGTCTTGAAAACCATGATCCAACGGATGGTAGGGACACACAATTCCAATTGGCACAATATGCTTTTTTCAGTCCTGTGGGCATACCGGACTTCCGTGAAAACTGCCAATGGTTTCATGCTCTTTCAATTGGTCTATGGATTAGAGGTAGTTCTTTCGATAGAGTGCGATATTCCATCGCTAAAACTCGTTGTCGAACTCCTTCGCAATACCACCGCCGAGGAATAACGCTTCCTCTACCTAGCAAAACTCGACGAAACCTGTCGTGACGCTGCCTTGGCTAACGAAGCTCATAATAAGTGCATCAAGGACCAGTATGATAGATCTGTCAAGCCTTGTGCTTTCAATGAGGGTGATATGGTCCTCACATATGACTAGAAACACGATAAACTGGGGGCAGGAAAGCTCGAGTCCATGTGGCACAGTCCATATGTGGTAAAGCGTGTGTTGGATAAGGGAGCTTATGAGCTCGAAGATTATGATGGAATATCTCTGGGGGAGCCTTGCAATGGGCTCTTCCTAAAACGGTACAATGCCTAAGTCTTTTATCCATTAGTACTATGTATATATTGTACGTGATGTGTGTTTTGTGTGGTGTGACGCTTTGCTTGAGTGTGTTAGGATCTTGTTTCCGCTTATACCATGTTCTGCTTGGATGTGCATATGGAAACATGTGTTGGATTTGCGGATGGCACCAGTTGGCATACCCGTAACCTCGCTTTGGTAGCTTGGGTGCTTTACTCCTACCGACGAGCTCGTTAGTTTAGGAGGGAATTTTCTAAGGTACGCAACCAATAACGCCGACGAGTATCACGCGGTGATTGGAGTCTTAAATGACGCTCTTTCCCTAGGTATGGACCATGTTGTGGTTCACCTTGACTCACAACTAGTAGTATCCCACCTTAACCGTATCTATGCTATCCGCGACCCTACCCTGCTCTGTCTATTTCAATGAGTATGTCTCCTAGAGAGGCCTTTTGAGTCTATTCAATACCTGCATATCCCTAGAGAGATGAACATTGTAGTTGATTCATTGGAAATTTTATATTAGATTGGTACATTGCACATTCGTAAAACATTTTTGACACGACATGCAAATCATTCATAATGTATAAGTAAAACATGTACAAGATCCCATAATCATCCATAGAACAATGTATATAGAGGCGCAAATAGATTTTTATATATATCATATCGGTATAAATACAAAACGTGGTACTGGTACAATAATCCGGAAGCACGTGAGCTTTCAGTAAGAGTCTCCTCTACACAAATTTTGAAGCTCGTGGCTTTTAGTGCAGACATATATGCATGAATCTAGTCCTTGGGATGCTCATGATAGCAGCCGATGGCCCTAGCTACTTTCCGAAGTAGTGAACCAAAACGCTCGGATACACCTACTGTATTTCATTGATAGCGACAAGGTAACTCATGTATGCGTGGATCCGAGATATCAAGAGTCAATTGCTGGAGGTTCTCCTCCAGCTCATTTAGCTCCTCCATGGCATCGCAGTCCGCAACCTCCATCTCCCGTACTGCTCATCTCCGTGCAATCGGAGAAGCGCCCACTGGACGGGATGAACCAACATATGCATAAACATGTACCAATCATCAATACTACTCCAAAAAAATCTAAAAATCATAAAATATAAAAACACAATAGAGTTTTCATTCTTACCTAGGTCTCCCAACTGCATGTCCTCAGGAAGAACCAAGTTTGGGTTGCCTCTGAAATCAGTGGCCTCGTAGGGGTAGTCCTCCACCACGAGGAGTTGTCCCCTCAAGCAGCTGAAGAAAGGATGACCATAGCTGATGATGGGACCCCCACCTCCATGGAGGGCCATCACCTCAGACCTTCGTACCATGTGTGGATCCCTTGCATCTAAATCATCGAGCTCAACCTGTGGGTGTAGGTGTGGAACCCGCTCTAAGAATAATAATACCACAACTAATCCATATCCAAACTGCTTCAGCTCACCACGCTGACATTTGGTGAGATGCTCTCTGAGAGACACGAGGAGTCCCTCGCACCAGTTAAAAACTGTAGGAGACATACACTCCTACGCATATAGCATGTGGTCCTTGTTGGCCAGGTGAGGTGCTCTACTCCCTGCCACCCTTTCAATTGTGAATAGGACTAGACGTAGAGGATGGTCTCTCACATCTTTGATGGGGATTTTCCCACCAACTGTCTGTGTGCCAGGAGTGCACCATTGGGCCACTACCTCCTCAGTAGTTTGATCATTCCCTCGTGATCCTGTCAAAGACAGTGGAGCTCCCTGTCGGGACAACCCCGTCAGAAAATAGATATCCTCAGTATCTATCGTCAGTGTATGCACACCAACCCGGAAGTGTTGCTGTTCTGTATCCCATCATCATATCAAGTATTCTAGTAGCGTTACTTGGGTCCTCATGCCCCGGATGTGAAAGTATTTTAATAGCCCGCAATTCCGCAATGCATTCATGCGTAGGGGGTCATTGGCCGCTTTGGAATCATTTAGTTCATGCTCTCTCTCTCTCCACTGTACCATCTTTACCACCCAAACCTGTCCAAACATCAATAAAACACCCATTAGAAGTGTATCCAAAGTTCCAACTTCTCAATTTTTGGTAGTTTCTTGAGTTCATGGGGCCAATTAATATCGATGCACCCCTTCCATACGGACAGGGCGCCATCAGCGCAAGACAGCCTTACAGGGATGGCGTCAGGATGCCCTTGGTGCACATCCCGTAAGGGGGAAGTGCGCCAGGATGAAGGCACATTCCCCCCCCATTCCAGAAGCCAAAAACTTGAAAATTTTGGAAATAAAAAACCGTTATACTCCAATGGAAATGAAGAAGACAGATTTTAGGTTTACCTGACGTTGACGACACTGCAAATGGTTTACCGGAGCTCCTGCAATCGACACTTGAAAAACGGCTTCAAATGGTATTTTCCACCTCCCAATTTGGTAAAAACAAATAGTAACTAGTTTTTACTATTTACCCCTTTTTATATATTTAAAGTGGAATATTCCCTTTTTAACTTATCCTTTTGTGGGTCATTTTTTCTATAGTTGGGGTTATTTCTATGTTTAAATACCTAATTGATCATTCTGGCCTAGTTTATGAAGTCTATAGATGAAGTAAAGTGCCGTGTTAACTTTTTGGTTGTGATTGTGGTCATCTTACACCTATTACCAGGTGTGAACAACTCTTCGAGCGTTTTTGTGTTATTATTTCCCTCGTTAAAACTGAATATTAATGACACTGAGCTTACTCTTTGTTCCTTCTCGTGATCCTAAAACGATGAGAATAAGTTACCGAGTTATCTTTTATTACTTTTTCAGGCTCGTAAAACTCCCACGAAAAAGTGACCCCGCATGAGTCTTCCTTTAAGCTCTTTTCAGGCTCCCTAAATACGAAAAGATCGCCAAGCGAACTTGATTCTTTCACGCTTGTAAAAGTATTTGAATGATCATCTTTTTGGTGATAGTTTACCTATTTTTTGGACCAGGAGGTACTATTTAAGAAAAATGAGCACTCCATTCAAGCATGATTGGAAGAGTTCTCGTTCACATTGTTTTATCTTTTTTCGGGTGAGGAGACTAACTTCTACGAAAAAGAACTTTTAGAGTTTTCTTTAGTTCTTTTTAGACTCTCTAAACATGAAATGATGCCGAGTTTTCCTTCTTTGGACTTGTTAAAAAACAACATAAAAGGGCTTGTTTTGGGCTGGACCCATCCTATCCTAGGTTCGTAAAACATTTGGGATTGGACTCATCCGAAGGATGAGCTATACGGAGCATCTGTTACCGTCCTCAAGCTCCTTAAGAAACAAAAGAGTTACTCATCAATCATGATGGTGAAAATGAAATATTTTTTGTTTCACTATAAAGTACGACAGTACATAGTCACTCTTGGACATGGCACTCATTTGCATATGCATTCAGTACTTGGATAATCCGTTTGTCGTCGAGTCACTGGTCACATGAGTCTTTCCACTCCTTTGGGTCATCCAAAGAATGATTCCAACATCAGTTGCATTAGGGCTTCAACATCATTCTCGTCATGTTAATACTGCCAAGCCATGCCATGTCCATGTTCAAGAGGATTTTTGGTCATTCATTCACTATCTGTAGTCAGTTCACCTTCCATCATGTCAGTGGTCCTTGAGTCAGTCTCACACATTACTGTCCGATACACTCAAAATATTTGTTATTGCGTTTCGTGTTGATGATGGGGGATTCATCATGGCCCTCCTTCGATGGATTCATCCTTGTCGACTTCAACAAAACATCTGGGGACTGAATCTAGAAACCATTCAAGTACATTGGGCCTACATGCCTCAATGGTAGGTTACCTCTTTTTTAACATGAGTTCACATCATTGGCTCTTGATTGAAATATTCCATCGATTGTTCAACCTCAACTCATTGATTCACATTCGATGGTATGTACTATGATACCTTGGGAATCATTGACATCAATGGTGATTTCCCTCGCGCTTGTTAACGGTATATATCAATGACCGGTAATTAAGTGGTTTCTACCATGTTCGACTCCAATACATTGTAATCACATGGTTAGATTCGTATAATTGCGGGTTCGGCTTATAGACCTTGGGTGAAGTCATAAATCATATCTTACTTAGGTTGCAATGGAGATTTTTGAGTCATAATACACAGATCCACTTTGTATTGGTCGTGGTTGTGTTATCATCTCATCATGGATCTACGATTGTGTCCAGTAGCCATGATTGTGTTCAGTCAGTCCTTACTACCATGGATCTGCAGTGTATTGGTCGGAAGCCATGTTTTGTATCATGTGAGACTTGTATCTCAAATTCAGTTGTATTGCAGTAGATTCTTCTAGTCGACAAGTCCTTATCGTCAATCCTTCACATTACAAAGCATTTCACCTGTCTTATTTTACCAGCTTCATGCTTTGGGGGGATTCTGTTACACCAAAATCTCGTCATCATGATTCATGTGTCAACTCAGTGCCTTAATCCCTGAATTTTCCCTGGCTAAAACATCTTGAGCAAGTTGTTTCCCTTATGTTCCACCATTCCTAGTAGCGCTGGTGCATCATGCTTCCCAACAAGTGTCTCCAAAACATGGTTGGCGCATGATGCTCTCTAGCAGACTACGCCAATGGCTCTTGCTGTCCTCATGCAAGCTGCGCCTTCCCCTTCCTGGCGCCATTTTCCCACATGCAAGGTGCGCCAAGGTTGGTTAATGTGGATAACAAGGAGCTTCAAGCCAATTCTTGAATCTAGTTGGCATGGAGTCCTATCCCTAATTGGTAGGAAGGCTAGTATACAGTCCCTAACCTAATGGGAATATGCCTTAGACCTCTCCCCCTAATCCTCAACTTACTCTAGCCTTAAAAATAAGACCTCTCTCTCCATTGAGAAGAGAGGAAATACTATAGTACTCTCATGTTGGTGGAATTATCCTAGGTGATCCCTATTCATCCTTTGGGAGGCATACATCATCATTTGGAGGCTTGGTGTACTGTCCCTTTTAATGAATTTGTAAAAACTAGGAAAAATTGCAAATTTTGCCCAATTCGACCCTTAGACTAGTATTGACCCAAATGCCTCCAAATGGCTCCAAATGCTTCCAAATTGGTTCTGAATGTGTTTGGAAGGTATTAAGACATAAAATTGGGACTGATGGATGCTTGGAAACTCTCAAAATACTTCTACAACATTCAATTACAATCAGAGAAAGATAGGGAAATTTACTAGTCAAATCGAGGTTCAAATCCGCCAAGGGTAGTGGTCAAAGATGGATCTCCAAATGCTGTACGAAATTCCCAAATTTAAGAACAAAGACATGTTACTGTTAAAGGAATTCAATGGGCTCCCAAATACATCATCAATCAGTTTCTAAAGGCTTCTACAACTCCCATAAATCATAGGTTTGTGGACATGTCTTCACATAGGGGGAAATGCTAGTAAGCTTCACCACTTGCTATGAAATTCGAGATTTATGTTCCAAAGGCTTATGAAATGTATATGAAACTTCTTCCAAACATTAATGACCATCCATTAATCATAAAAATCACATAGATGAACTAATACAAGTCGAAATAGAGCAACTTCAAGCTTTCATAACAAGATGTGGGGAAAATGGCACCGTTTATGCGTTGTTTGGTATTTTTACATAGTTCCACTTGATATTTCGATCTGAGAGTCTTTTGAGAATTAAATACAGAGTATATATATCAGAATAAAAATAAATGGGGCCACAAGAGCTCCCCCAAATAGAACAACATCTCACCAAGTGTGCCCTTCCTCCAATAGCCAAAATATGAAGAGAAAAGTGAGAAAGGTGTGGAAGCAAGTTGAGGAGGAGAATGTCACGAGCTTCCCTATAGATTCAACCTGCAACAAATGAATCCATTGTAGCTCTAAATGAAAGGTCTGAATGGCCTCTCCAATTTCCAATTAGGATGAGAATCTTTCACCCTCGAAATTGGTACTAAGGCAAGTAGAGTAAACACTCCACAAGCATGGACAAGCTATGCTCTCCAATAGGCAAAATGATAAATGATCAAAAGCCACTCTCCTTGTTTGTTCTTGTATTTTATAAAATTCTAAATTCCTCCATGGGTCAAATTCCTTCCAAAATCCTCATTCCAACTCAAGTTTGGAAGAGATTCCAATGTGTGCCACTTGTCCAACAATTCTTAGTCTCCATCTTCCCTCAATTCGAATGGATGTCTCTTTGGATGCCTTAACTCCCTTGTGCGCCTTCTTGGAGGCTATTTTTATCCTTGAAATGTCACATGTCAGATTTGTGTCATAAGTGTCATATCATCTTCATCATTGTTGTCATAGAAGCTAGGGAATCTAGCCCAAGTGTCTCAATATCTTTCAAATGCCTCTTCCTCTTCCATGGGAGTTACTCTTCCACTCCAATTCGACCTTCATTGAGTCATGCCAAGTATATTGACCTTCCAACTCCCCAAGATCATTATAATCCACCTTGGATTCAAATGGGTGAGAATAGAATGCCATGTGGCATGAGGAATCTAGCTTTGTGTGGGTCCCACACCACCAATGTGTCTCCATGACCAAGTGCCACCTTATTTTCCTATCATAAATATTTATTTAACCTCTTTTAATATGTTTATGTCAATCTAATGTCCATTTGGGGTTTTATAGTTTCCTTATTCCAAATCTAATGTTTCCACCCCAATCTAAGAAACTAGTAGATTGGTGGAATTTTATCTTTTGAGATTTATTTGAATGGGGACATTACACTTGGCTTGGATTGTTGGATGGAAGTTACAACATTAAGGCTTAGGTTGTGACTATCTCTCTTGTATGTATTTTCCATTCATTTATAGTAATACAAACTTTTTCCATAAATATTGTCATGTTACTGATATTTAGAGATTTCTTCCTTAACTGTTAGCTTAGATCAGTTCATGTTTAGATTTGCTTTTACTGTTTGTTCGTTTCCATATGCTTGACAAGGTTTTGCAGCTCGAGATCTGAAAGGCCTGGAGCTTGGAGTAACAAAGAGGAAAGAATTTGCAGATCCAAGGTAAGTCATCTACCTGTTATATTGCATCTCTAATTGATCTAGGAAAGTGGTTTATATTCTGTATTTATTTTTTCTAGATCCACCTGGACTAGGGAAATCTTGCTTGAGTCTGCTTGATTAGATTGTCCATAAACAAACACCTATCACATCTAAAGCAAACATTCAATAAATGCAGGAAATATGGACTGTCTCTTAACCCACAGAAGTCACATTTTTATTTGAAAGAAGGAAAATTACTTGGGCACATTGTTTCCAAAGATGGGGTAAAGATAGAACCAGAGAGGGTAGCATCCAGCTGATAGAACTTCCCAGGAATAAGAAAGAATTCCAATATTTTATAGGGAGGATAATGTTTTTGAGAAGATTCATCTCGAATCTGGAAGAATTGATAAATACCATTACCAACATGCTAACAATAAGTAATGAGGTGAAATGGAATCAAGAGTCTAAAGAGGTTTTTCAACAACTTAAAAAATCCATAGGTGAAGCTCCTATATTAATCAATCTTGATTATATTAAAACTTTCATGATTTTATCTTGTGCTTCAACACATACCATAACAACTGTGCTTTTGCATAAAAAATTGAAAGGACATGTGACAACCCATAGCATTTTTCAGTAAAACATTAAGGGATGTTGAGTTGAAGTACAATTTAATGGAAAAATAGGCTTATGGTATGGTGAAATCCATGAGGTCTTTTATATGTTATGTCTTACATTCTCATGTAATTGCATATGTCCCACACATCACAGTAAAAGAAATGATTTGCTAGACAGACAATGAGGGTAGGAGAGAAAAGTGGATTGTCAAGATACAAGATTATGATTTGGAAATCAAGCCTACAAAGCTAGTGAAGGGTCAGGGGCTTGCAAAGTTGTTGGCTAAATCAAACTATAAAGCATTGGACTTGAATTTAGTGGCTAAACTCATAGAAGAAGAAAAGATGAAAACCTTTTAATATTTTCATAACAATAAAGTGAAGGTAAACCCAAAATTCGAAGAATTTGATTGGTACATACACATTGTTTTTTATTTGTTAAATCTTGAATGTCCAGAGAATATGACAAATTCACAAGCTTGATCTCTAAAGATGCATGCAATGAAATATTGTATTCTTGATGAATATGTCTACTGGAAGGACCCCCAAGGTATCTTACTAAATTTTGTGGTAGAAGAAGATACATAAGGGATAATCATTGAATTTCATAAAGGAGTTAGTGGAGGACATAATGCTTCGAGAGTTACTTCCTATAAAGTTTTGAGAGTTGGATACTATTGGCTAGATCTTTTTTTCTGAAGTAAATCAGATGATAAAGAGCATGTGTTAAATGTCATATGTTTGCAGGAAAGAAAAAGATGAAACCTTTTCCACTGAATCCAATAAAAACTTCATCTCCTTTATAGCGATGGGGTTTGTATTTTATTGGAGAAATAAATCCCAACTCTAGTGGTCAACATAAATGGATCTTGATAGTGTAATACCCCTAGCTAAGACCCTTAACTGATCTTAAGTACAATGTGAATATTATTATGTAATGCATAAAATGAGAGACAATTATATATCCGACATTATAATAATAAAAATTATAACTAGTTTAGGCTGAGGTAGAAGCTGAAAGATCGGGGGCTCATGTATTCACTAGATTCAGCAAGGGGGTTAAAATGCCTTAGGCGGGGAAATATTTTATAAGACCCTTTTATAATCTTAAGTCTCTAAGAATACCCAAAGTTTTGGCTAAGTATTAAATTCTATATGAATGAATTAAAACATAGGTTTTAATGTTAATTAAGAATATTAACTAAGTGATTATGTGTTTAAATGAAAATGTTTGGGAGAGCCCACATGTTTTTCCAGTTTGCATGCAGAGACTTATGCATGTAAGGAAAGTGGGGTGCGGGCGATTCTGAGCGATGACTGGGAATAAAACTGATCTCTTGAAAAAAAATTACCTGGCTGGGGTTTGTCTGAGAGAACAGGGCAGGCAAATTCTGTCTGAGACTGAAATCAGAGATGAATTTCTCAACCTGTGAGCCAAATTGTTGACAAATCTTTGTTGAAATGCTGTCCATTTTTCCTCTGGTTACACCTGTGAAATGGCAATGGTGTAAGAAATTATTGTAATGGAATTCTAAGCACAGATGCAATGATGGGTTTCACTGTGGTGCTAGTTAGAATGATGCTAAGGAAAGTGATTGCATAGTTGGCATGGATTTGGTAACAAACCAGTAAATCTTATTTTCCAAGTGAGGAAATCCTGAGAGAAACCTGAGAATTGGAGAGGTGTCTCTTGGTGAATGCATAAGTCTCATATCGGGGGTGGCATTTTGGTGAGAGATAGATGAGCGAAATTGCCTACGGTTGTGTGGAGAGTGCTTCACACACAACTAGTTTCCCATTTCAAGTGTTTTCAGATAAGTTTTTATGTCTCAATTTAGTTTAATTGATGGATGGTGAATAAAATTACATGTTTATAAATTCCTGAGTTGTTTGTTGAATTCCCGTACATGGAATTGACACAGGTTTATTTTTGCAATTTATTTGCTTTCTGGTTAAAATTATGGGTTTGATTTTCCGTAAGAAATTAAATTGCGTAGACTTGAAATTATAAGTTTATGTGATAACCTCTTATTTCAAGGGAAGGAAATTTTTGGTATGTTTAGCTATGGTATATTGTCCATAGAATGAATTTACTTATCAACACCTGTAAATTTTCCATAGGTTAGAGTGTCCAATGGCCATAATATTGCCTTGGATTTGTTATTTTTTTACCCAGTTTTTATAAATCTATCTCAATTACTTTTGACATGATGGTTGATGGAAGTTCAACCATGAAATGGATATTTTGTCATGAGACTTAATTATGGTTCACGCACAAATTGATTGGAGTGTTGAAAATTACCGCATATGAATTAAAGATGAAATTCATGTGTAATTCAGGTTAATGTGCATAAGTCAATCCATTAGGGAAAAGTAAATATTTATTAAGTAATGATTTATTGCACATAGTTCAATTCATTATGAAAAATGAAATATTTGTGAAGTATTTATTTTATGGGCAATGTTGAACCATGTTTGAATTATTATTGTTTAATAAATTCTTAAGAAGATAATTGACAATTTTTAAAGGTTGTTATTTAAATTTAGTATGAATGGTATCATGGTTTTGGAAAACCACGGGATGGAAATATAAACCACATAAAAGTAATATGTGGTAATTGCATTAAGATGCATATAATTAGCATTTATAATTAATTGGTAAATTGAAAACAAATACCATGTGTTAAGGCTTAATTAATATGCCTTGTAATGAATGGTATATAAAAACCACACGCTGATTTGTTTGTTTCAAGAAAGGTTAAATGGTATGTTAGTGTTAAATTTAACCTTGTTTACTTATTCCAAAAACCCGGTACCAATATTGATTAGTATTAAGTTGTAAAATTTATATGAATTGGAAGTATTTGAAGTGTATCTTTTTCAATGTCTTGAACCTTTTTCCTAGCACAAATCTTATTGTTCATTTTTACCACACATGTAGTTTTTACTGTGCAAATCTTTGCACACAATTCATAATAGTGTTTTATTACGTTGTTTTATTGTACAGTTTTTACTGCGTAGTTTTAATACAATATTTACTATGCAGTTTTAGTAAAGGATTTACTAGAGAAGTTAGTCAAAGTTTCAATTTATTATGGGTCCATTATAAGATATTTTAATGGGAAATATTTAATATGTGAATTAATGATGAAGTGAAATTAGAATTGATGATAAGCTTCTGCTAAAAGTTTTTTGTTTGTTTGTTATGCAATGTTGCGCATTAGCTTAAATAATGCATATGAAAATTATGCAAGCTAAAGAAAATAAAATAATTATTATGTATGTTAAGTTAATGTGGCATTGTGTGTGTTACAAATTAGTATCAGAGCTGAGGTTATAGCTCTTGAACCTTTGGGATTCCATTTTATTTGTCTGAAATGAGTGTTTGCATGTTAAAGATATAATATATATGCATATAAAATCTGATATGAACTAACAATCATGGATGATATGTCATGTCCCCACAAAATTGATCATTGGAACAAGTTCCTAACCCAACCAATCCCTTGGGTTGAGGAGGCAGTTGCATAACCATGGGGTTAAATTTTGTATTCTAGGCAATTAATTAATTATGAATGTGCATTTAATTTTATCCATACTTTACTACCTACTTGGAATAAATAATTATGGTGCAATTAATATTTTTATTGTTTTGCTGAATAAATGGAGAAATTGGCCTACCAATTCGAATTAGTGGACAAGGTTGGAGGAGTAACTTGGGGTGGAAGTCAAGTAAGCACTAGAGTTCAAAAATGATGCCAAAAATGAAAAAAGATGAATCTTTTAGGAAAAATAGCATAAATCCAGAAAGCAGGAAAGTTCAGAAAAGAAGGAAATTCAGAAAAAGAGGAAAAAGAAAGAAAGCCAAAGCAAAGAAAAGCAAGGAAAGTATGTCCATTCATGGGTGACCTATTATCACATGTCACCAAACCAAGTAACTTGCTCAATAGGTCAACATGAATTCTATAAAAGAAGGATTCCAACTCCTTTTCACATGTTTTTCTAGTATGAGAAATTTTATGAATGCATTTGTGCATCTGAGACTTGGGATATGTGCCCCTAGTCAAGCATGGGAGATGTGCCCCAACTTTCAGTGAGAGGATGATGGAATTCAGCCATTTTCATTGATTTTATTTGCAGGCCTTGTAGCTGATCAAGTCGAATTTGAAGATCAGGAAAAACATCATCCATTCCAGAGTTCGAATCTCCAAGCTTCCTATGGATTTCTAGAGCTAGTTTCTGGTGTAGAAGAATATATACTTCTCCATAATGTTTGGAGAGGTATTTCGGCCTATAAATGATGTAATGAAAGTGAATTTAATCCTCTAATATCAGTGGTCGAATTTCAGGAAGCTTCTACAAGTTTGTGGTTTGAATCTTAGCTCCATTCATTGATTTCTAGTGTTGTAATGTTCAATGAAATGGAGAGAGTGTTTTGTAATGATATGAAGAGAGCCTTGGCCTATATACGATGTAATAACTGTTAAATTCATCCTATGATATTGAAGTCAGCTTGAATAAAATTGCAGAACTCATATTTATCTACCATCTCTAGATTTAGCTAGAATTTGACTAGTTTCCAGTTTGCAAGCAATAAATGTATGAGAACATATCCAAATGAATTAATTCTTGTTCTTGGAGATCACTAAGATGCCAAAAATCACATCCCATTCTTCAGTTTAGAAATTTGTGACCCTTTAAAGCCTGTTTGGAAATCCTGAATTCACACTAGCTGAGCTATCCTAGAAGGCAATTTTGTGTATGTTTTTGTGAGACTTGCTCAGATCTCTTTGTAAATTTTTGGAATGATGTATTACCATTGAATGTATGTTATTAATTGATATTTAACCTTTTTAATCTCATAAACATCCATCTCCAGTCTCTAGTTAAATACCTCACCTATACTAGTCTGTATATGCTGAGTAGCCCAGGAGCATTCGAGTAAATTGAATCTTTCTTCTCTTGAAACATAAATGGTGTTAGTACATTGTGCAGAGTTATTTTATCATATTAGAGTCTTCCATCCTTCCATATCCCTTGTCCTTGTCCATCTCCAACAATTCTAGCTTCCTTAGCCAATGTTTGATCAAATTTGAGAAGTCTTGAGTTTGTGTGCCACAATCCTATGTTGGTGCATTACAATGGTATCATAGCATGGTCCTCTAAACCTGATCTTAATTTGATTCTATGATTTCAAGAATATTTACAAATTCCAAGATGAAAATTCCTTTGTCAGAAGAAGAAGAGGAAGAGGAGATCAATTCCACTGAAGGCCGGAAATTCTAAGGAGAATCAGATATGTCTCATAATGATGATAAGAAAGAGATCAAGCTCTTTGTTCAAGGAATTTTGAAAGGGATGCAAGACATATCTCTCAATATATTGAATTAAATGATGAAAAACTAACATGGTATCAAAGCTAGCCTGATGGAAGGCATTGTATGGCATTTACGACACTTGTTGCACTTGCGACAAATTGGAAGCTAGGGCTTGGTTTAGTAAAAACTAGTCATCGTGGAACTTTATCTATAAATACATTTTGGAGAAGGTTAAGGATCTGTAATTTTTATAGGCTGAATATCAGACACGGATGTACAATGTGTAAAAATTTCAGCCTCAGATTCGTTGTACTTTGTGAGATATGATCCGTACAAGTTAGGGTTTCTGCCTCTTCCAGAATGCATCCCTAAAAAGGTGACCTAGGCACAAAGGTCATATCTCGGGCTAGGAAGATCCAAATGGAATTCCGTAAAACGTGATAGTTAGGAAATGAACTGTAGTTTCATAGGTCCTAGTTTCAGAGGCCGAAGTTGAAACAATGACATGTGGCACTCTGTACAAGTTCGCTATGCTGTTTCATCCCATAAACAGGTCATGTTTCGACACTTAGCATATCTCTCTCATAGAGAATCCATTTAATCTCAAATCTGTGGGGTTGGGAAGATGACAGGTCCGTTTACCATAGTCCGAAGTTTCAGACCCTGAAGATTCGAAATTTCAGAGATGCACCAGAAACAATATGGCATATATTTTTGTCAAAACATAATTGGATTATGAGTATTTTCATTTTTGGCTTGTCATTGCTGCGGGAAATTAGGGCTTTTGACAGAAGTGGAATTTTGGAGTTCTCTCAGCATAGGATTGATCCCCCCAACAAAATAGAAATTTAGAGACCAAGATAGAACCTTTTGGTTGGGTAGAACCCCAGGATCAATCAAACCCTAGTTCAGGTTTTGGACTAGAAAACCAGATTTTGACAAAAGTTGCAGATCCGAAATTCGCAGGTCAATTTTGAGGGGTCAATTTTTGGAGTTTTCAAAATCTGAGCACACCATCTTGCTCGCCTCAGTCAATCGCATCTCCCTGTCCAGAAAAAAGTTTGAAATTCCAAGTTTGGATTTTTAGGGTTTCTCTGTCAAACCCTAGCCAGCTCCAGATCCAGTCTCAGCAAATCAAAGTGGTAAGACCTAAAACTTTTCTATTTCCATTTGAAGTACTCTTTAAAAGATGTCTCACCACACCAAGCTTGAGGATAAGCTTGAAGGGGCTGATAACTTCCGAGCATGGAAGTATAGGATTGGGTTAATGTTGGTGTCCATTTTGTCACCATTTTTTATCATCAAACACATTCTGATTGGCGTCATTTTCACCATTTTTGATATGATAAGTCATTCTTCTTGCCATTTAGACCATCAATCAGATTAGGTATGAACTCATTTGCATATCACTTGAATTTTGGTCAAATATCGTCATATTGTGATTTATTAACGCTTATTTGACATTTCTTGGCTTGCTTGGCAAATAGATCTCATCCTGCAGGCTATGAGGTTTCAAACAGACCTTCATTCGGACACGCTTTCACGCCGAAGATGGCCAACAACGTTCAACCCGCCGTGCAACCCTTCATTCAACCTGCGGAATCTTCGGTTGGAATATTTCTGGTCATTAAAGGAAAAAATAGAAATATGGGTTATGTTAGCAATGTGGCTGTCGTGGTTGGTGAGCTCCTTGATGAGTCCAAATTACAGGTATCTGATAGCCTTTTTCCCACAGTGAAGCACAAGAAAGGATGAAGAAATACACTTGTTTTGTGGGGAAATGATTTACCTTGATTATTTAATGAAGTTGTTTTAAAGATTATTCTTTTATGTTTGAAAGCGTGTTCAATAAACTAATTATATGAAAGACGAGTATGATTGAGCAGGTGCAGGTACACTAAGGGAAAAACACACAAATCAAGTGAAGGATTGAAAGATCATACAAAGCTCAACGCCTTTTTCCCTGACTTATAGAGAGAACTCATGTTCAACAGGATCTACAATTAGACATATAGTTAGGTTAAGCATTAGAGGCATATATATATGGACCTCTCGGGTAGCGAGGGGATCCGGCTGCCATTTTTGAGAAACATTGTTTTACGTTTTGTTCTGCTGAGACAACTTGTGTTACAAACCTTTATTAAACCATGAAGTTACTATTTTGAATAAAGATATTGATGTTTCTTTCAATTCGGCGTCTATAAGTTTTCTCCTCTCTTGAGTATGGGTTGGAGAGGGCCCCTTTAACACGTAAGTCAGGAGATTTTACTTTTCAGGTATTTTTCATTATGTGCTTTGTATTGACTTAATTTATATCGCATGTGGAAGTATGTTTGATGGCATTTAAATAACACGATTTGATTTCTATAGTAAAGCGACCATTCTGATTTCGTAGTTGGTTATAGCGCATTCTGTAGTTCGGCAATGTTGTTTCCGTAGTCCTGTAGCAGCATTCCGCCAAGACATATTTCGACACTTATTTTCCTGTGTGCTTGCATTACTTATGAAACAATGATCCAGATCTTGAAGTTCATGCACTTTTCCATTATTAGAGTTGCTCATGAAGATTGATTACTTTCAGTACTTTGGTTATTTGATGATTAATTTGTAGCATTGGATAATTTCATTCTGAACTTAGTTTTTGGCATTTGAATATTTTAGATTAGATTTCCAGTTTATGTATTTGATTTACAGTATTTACTTCTTAGATTATAGAGCCAACTTTTCGTATTTTAGAATAAATCTACCAAATTTTCAGCATTCAAATTCATAGTATAGATTTACTGTTTTTCGCAAGCTAATTCTTAAGGTATATTTACCTGTTTTCAACATTTAACTTCTTACCATAGATTTACTGTTTTCAACATTTAAATTTCTTAGCGTAGGAATTTATCATCCATAGATTAGGCAATCCTTTCACAGCTTATTCAATTTATTTTTAGGAAAACCTTTAAACATTGATAACAACACCCAACCACGACAAAGACTATCCTATAAGAGCACATATAGTGCCAGCACCTTTGAAGTTTGTACGTCCCCTAGGTTGATAATTAAAGTAGGATCCTGGTCTAGCTGCCTTCATTAGGGATCCATTCTAAGAGCTCACCACTTTTTGGCGCCATTGCCGGGGAGGTGCTAAATCTTTTAGGAGACATATTAAAAAACAAAACAAAAAGAAAAAACAACATACATAAAACATGAAAAAAAACATAAATATTTTACCAATGAATGCCTCGGCGATAGAGGGATAGGTTTGGACGATTTCTGCCTAGGCGTCCTATGAGTAACAACGATAACAACAATTCTGACCATTCTCAATTTGAATTCCTAAACACTGAAGACGAAATTAATTCTACATACGATCCAAACAGAGACAAATTCTTTGCTAGTTCCAACTCAAACACCACCATGGAAGATGAAGAAGAGGAACCTAGAGAGCTGTTCACCTTTCCCATTAGCATACCTCTTGGAGATGCCAGGATGAAGAATATCAACCCTAACAATCTACCAAACTTCCGTGGTTTGACTTCAGAAGATCATGACACATTCCTGTTTGAGTTTGAGGTAGTTTGCAGATCCTTTGATTACATTACTGATGCACAAAAGCTGAGGCTTTTTCCCTCCACACTGAAAGATCTATCACTTAGGTGGTTCATGATTTTAGAAGGAAATAGTATTTTCAGCTGGGACCAAATGAAAGAAGCATTCCTAGAAAAATATAGGGACTATTGCAAAGCAAAGGATACAAGGGATGAAATATTTAGGATGCAGCAGGGAGACCGTGAATCCTTAGAAGACTATGCCCAACGTTTTCAGCTCAGCTACAAACGAGCTAACCATTGCACCCTAGACCCCGAATCACTGAAACTTGTCCTTCTTAGAGGGATCAAAGAAGAGAATTTTGAGATCTTAAACCTCTTGGGAGATGGAGACATATTCCAGAAAACTTATGAACAGATACTATAGATCTTCAAAAACCATTTTAGGTCTAGGAAAAGCAAAAATGGGACAAGAGATACACATCTATCCATAGGATTATCATCATCATCTTCAGGACCAAACCTTACAAAATCTGATCTAGGGAACCTCCTTGATGACATGAAAACTGACATCCTACAATCCTTGGCCATGCAACTTGATGCACTCCAAATAAAGAAGAAGTAGGATGAAATTAACCAAGCCTTGGCAGTATTCTGTCCTCGTTGTAAAAAGAAACATGAGAAGGGGCAGTGCACATTAAACACCATAGAAATATGTGGTCTCTGCACTGACGATCACTCCACTGATAAATGGCCTCTCTTACCCTCATATAAGGCTGCTATTCAAGATCCCGCAACTGAAGGTGTAATAGAACAACTCTGTTTTGTAAATCAAAGGAGGAGTAATTTTGTTAGACCATACCAACCTAGCAATCAAGCCTACTATAATCAGGGCCAACAAAATTGGAACTCCGCACCAGCTTGATGGCAAGCACAACCAAATCCAAACCAGTGGTAGCAAAATCAACAAACTTATCAACCAGCCTATCAACAACCTTATTACCCACCGTCTTACCCTCCATACCCCCCACCTTTTCCTCCATCAACCACGAATTATGCAAATCAATACCCCCATCCATCAAATTCGAGAACCCCATTACAACAACAACTTATTATGCCGCTCCCATAGAATCAACCACCCCCCAGACCCCCACCAATTCCAACCCAACCCATCCCAAACCCTAATAATAACAGAACTGCACAACAACAAACCTATAACGCTAAAATCATACAATTCCCTACCTATGTAGTAGACACCATGGAAATAAAGGAAATAAACCTTAGGTCTGGGAAAACGTTGCAAAATACACACACATAATATCCAAGAACTTGAGGTTCATGAACAAACGACACAACCCCATATTCACCATCCGGATGAACCAAACCCTCAGGAGGAAGAAACTCAACCACTCACACGAAACAGAAGCCCTCCATTTCCAGAGAAACTTATACGAAGTACAAAAGAGGAAGAAGAAAATGCAATTTTAAACGAATTGAAGCACTTAAACATCCAAATTCCAATTTTGCAAGCCATAAGGGATGTGCCCATATGTAACAAGTTTATTAAAGACAATTGTCTGAAGAAACCTGGTAGAAGAAAACGTGACCCGCCAACCATAAATGTAGTGGGACAATTAGCAGATTTAATGCTGGGTATTATTATTAACCCTAAATATATTGATCCAAGCAACCCAGTAATAAACGTGTGTTAAGATTCAATATGTTAAGATAGAAAATATCAGCATTACATTCCATTTAACAACAATAGCATATACAGGATCACTGAAAGAACAACAAGCACAACATAAACACAAGAGACAGATTTATCTTGGGAAACCCTCATGGGGAAGAAAACCCAGCAAAGCTTCCTCAATATAGATGACCAGCAAATACAAAGATGTAAACCCTAGACATGAGCTCCTTCTCCTCCATAGCAGATATCTCCCTCACCTATGTGCTATTCACAAGTGAGTGTAGTGTGTTACATGAGGAACACACCTCCTCTATTTAACTTCGACTTGTCTTTTACACAAGGTAGGTCGGCCCCAACTTAACCACTTTACATAATGTGACAGGGTCGACCCCACTAGGGTGGTCTAATAACCCTTTAACCCACATAACTCATACAAGGCCAACCCCCACTAGGGAAGTCTAATAACCCAAGTTCCCATAATCTCCACAGAGGAATAAACATCTCCGGATACATGACAAAGTCTCATCGGAGGAATGAAACATCTTCGAAATAAAATACAAATATAATATTCTTAGAAGTTACAATATTTCAACAACGTGACCATCAATAACAGACAAATAGACAGAAGCCTAATCGATTTGGGAGCTGCTAACAATGTGATGACTAAGGATACCATGATATACCTAGGACTCCAATCAATGGTTAGACAACAACTACAGTACTCCAGCTAGCTGACACATCCACTGTGAAACCTGAAGGAATGCTCGAAGTCATAATTATCAATATTGAATCCTGGGAATACCCAGCTGATTTCATAGTCATGGAAGTAAAAAGTAAACTTAGTGGTTATCCAATCATACTAGGAAGACCTTGGCTGGCAACTGCAGATGCTTCAATAGGCTGCATATCAGGTAATATGACGATCACTAGTGGTCATGCCAGGAAGAAAATCACGATTTACCCACCAACAAGGAAATCTTCAGACTTAGAATATCAGAACTGGACAGAAAATTATGATGATACACCCAACCAACAAATACGACCCGTCCTTACAATAGATGCTGCACTATCACTAAAATCCATAGACGAAGATGGTCATATAGATAGGTTTATACAAAATGCATCTTCTAACAATGATATTCTTGAAGAAATTTTTGACACAGACCAACAACAAGAAGGCGAAAGTTCACACCAAAACTTAAATAAAAGGTGGGTAGAAGTGCTATCTCTGGAAGAACAATCAGAAAAAGCAAAGACAATGGAAATTATGCCTGGAAAGATAGCCAACATTAATTCCAATCTGAAGCCAGAGCAAGAAAAATAGTTAATGAAGGTACTCTCAGAACAAAACAAAGATTTTGCATGGACATATGCTGACATGAAGGGAATCCATCCTGATATTTATAAGCATTACATTTACATCAAAGAAGGTTCTATTCCTATCAGATAACCACAAAGGAGGCTAAACCCAGCATTAAAGGACATAGTCAAAGTAGAACTACAAAAGTTATTAGATGCAGGGTTCATCTATCCTATCTCTAATAGTGAATGGGTATCACCACTGGTTATAGTCCCTAAAAAAGGAGGCAAATGGAGAATATGCGTGGACTACAAAGAGCTTAATAAGGCCGCTAAAAAGGATCATTTTCCTCTGCCATTTATAGACCAAGTACTAGATACTTTGGTAGGTAACAAATTTTTCTCATTTTTGGATGGTTTCAGTGGGTACAACCAAATTTTAATACATCCAGCTGATCAAGATAAGACAACTTTTACATGCCCATGGGGAACTTATGCATACAAAGTACTACCCTTTGGGTTATGTAATGCTCCAACAACATTTCAAAGGGCCATATTAAGTATATTCTCTGATTTCATAAATGATCAAATGGAAGTCTTCATGGATGACTTCACACCCTATGGACAAAACTTTGATCAGGCATTGAACCATCTTGAATTAGTATTGAAAAAATGTATCAAGATGAGCTTATGTCTGAGTAATGACAAATACATAATGTTAATGGAAGAAGGCATCATTCTTAGGCACCATATATCAAAGAGGGGGATAGATGTTGATCAAGCAAAAGTTTCAGTAATCAGAACGTTGCCACCACCTATCAAACAAAGGGATGTGAGAAGTTTCCTTGGGAAAACAGGATACTACAGGAGATTTATTGAAAATTATAGCAGGATTGCTGCACCAATGTTTGCTCTTCTCACAAAAGACAACGAGTTTATATGGACAAAACATTGCATGACAACATTTGATAACCTTAAGGAAAAAAAAATTACATCCCCAGTACTCCAAGGACCAGACTGGGAACTTCCATTCCACATCCACTAAGATGCATCAGATAAGGCCATTGGATCTGTCCTTGAACAAGAAAGAGACAAGAAACCCTATGCTATATATTATATCAGTAAAGATTTGGCAGGGGCAGAATTAAATTATACTGTTACAGAGAAGGAATTTTTGGCTGTCATCCATGCCATTAACAACTTCAGGCACTACATAACAGGTTACCTAGTTTTTTTCCATACAGACCATTCAACAATAAGGTATCTCATGAACAAACCTAATACAAGTGCTCGAATCATTAGGTGGCTACTCCTCCTGCAAGAACTTAACATCACAATTTTGGACAAGCCAGGCAAACACAATGTAGTAGCTGACTTTCTATCTAGGCTTACCCATGGACAAGATAATGAAGTGGTGAATGACAGTTTTCATGATGAGCACCTTTTTTCCATATCAACAAGAAGCCCATGGTTTGCTGACATAGCAAACTATTTAGTGTCTGGAAAATTTCTAGAACATTACAGTTACAAAGAGAAAAATAAAGTAATAAGGCAAAGTGCCACATACACATGGGTAGAGGGAATGCTCTTCAAACAAGGACCAGATCAAACACTTAGAAGATGCATTAGAGAAGATGATGCGCATGACATAATGCTGTTGATGTATATGTAACTTCGGAATGTATTTCACATATATGTATATTGTATTCGTATAGAGATGTTATTATTCCTCTATACAGAAGTGGTTGTATTCCTATAGAGGTGTTATTATTCCTCTATACGGAAGTGTAGTCATTTATATTGTAAGTGTCGTAACTTATACTTGATGGGTTATTAGACCACCTTGTTGGGGTCGGCCTTGTATAAGTCATGTGGGTCAAAGGGTTATTAGACCACCCTATTGGGGGTCGGCCATGTGGGTCAAAGGGTTATTAGACCACCCTAGTGGGGGTCGGCCCAGTCAGCATTATGTTAAGTGGTTAAGTTGAGGCCGACCTAGTTGAGTAAAGGTCAAGTCAAGTTAGTGTATAAATAGAGAGTGTGTCTCTCATTTTACACATTCTATTATCTCACTCGCACTTGGGAGAGTGGCGCACTTGTGGAGGAGGAGGCTCTGCTGCTAGGAGAAGACTATCTCTTGTATTCTGGTTGTATCATTGCTCTATCTGTCTCTGAGGAAGTTATTGGGGTTTTTCACCTTTATGGTTTTCCCCAAGTAAACTATGTGTCTCTTGTGTGCTTGGATTATTGTGTCCATGATTGATATGCTGTAGATATGCTGTACATGTTGTTCTCTCAGTTAAGATCCTAGATCAGATTGAAGTAAATTCTGAAAATTTAACAAATGCATGCCACTCACAATGAGCCATGTGGAGGAAACTATGATGCAAAAAGGAAAGCCTATAAAATTTTGCAAACAGGGTATTATTGGCCAACACTACACAGGGATGCCTATGAATATGTTTCACACTGTGATGACTGGCAAAGAATGGGGAAGCCTACACAAAAAGAAGAGATGCCTCTCAATCCACAAATTTTCTTAGATGCATTTGAGAAATGGGGGTTTGAGTTCGTTGGTCCAATCAACCCACAATCAAACCAGAAAAGCTACATCCTAGTATGCATGGACTACCTGACAAAGTGGACTGAGGTAGCAACACTTGCTGCGGAAAATGAAACCAATGTGGCAAAATTTTTCACTGAGCAGATCTTTCATAGGTTTGGTGTTCCAAGGGAATTAGTTTCTGATCAAGGCCCACAATTCACATCCAACTTAATAGAAGACCTGCTTAAGAGAAACAATGTAAAGCACAGACAATCCTCCTCCTATCACCCTCAATCCAATGGTCAAGCTGAGGTAACCAACAGAGAATTGGAAAGGATTTTGACAAAGACTGTCCAACTCCACAAAATAGATTGGGCAGACAGACTGAGTGAGGCAGTTTGGGCTTACAATACCAGATGGAATACAACAACAGGCTTCACACCTTATGAGTTAGTCCATGGAAAGAAAGTTATGCTGCCAATTGAATTTGAAATAAAGACATTAAGAATTGCAGCAAAGTTAAATATGGAACTATCGGAGATCCAACAAGAATGCATGCTACAATTAAATCAACTGGATGAGCAACACCAGCAAGCACTTGCCCATACTGAAATCATGCAGCAACAAAGGAAGACGTGGCATGACAAACACATAAAAGATAAAAAAATTCAAGGAAGGTGACTGGGCACTACTCTATGACTCCAGGTTCCATACTTTCAAGGGAAAACTAACAACTAGATGGCTTGAACTGTACATCATTGTGAAAATCTATGAAAATGGAGCTGTCAAGATTATTACAATTGATGAAGAAGAGTTTCCCATGATAGTGAATGGACATAGGCTAAAACTTTATAAAAAACCACAGTCGAGGGAGGAATTTACACAAGTACTCTACCAACAACAATTGATGTTGATAGAGAATATGGAATATCATTGAATTCCAATTCAGAAAAAATAATAAAAAGAAAAAATGGAAGAAAAAATGAAAAATGAAAAAAATGATGAAAAAAAATATGAAAAAAGAGAAAAAGAAAAAATGAATGAAAAAAGAGAGAAAAAAGAGAAAAAAAAGAGAAAAAGAAGAAAGAGACATAACTGAAAGAAAGATCCAACATGATCCATTCAAGTAATCACAGGTAAAATTGCAGGGCATCATACATCCCCATGAAGAAGTAGCATGCACATTGCAAATAAATAAAATCAGGCGAGCCACTCATCAGAATACAAGCGAGCCAACAATCTAATCAAGTGAGCGAGAAAATTATCAACGAACCAGTCATGATTCAAGTGAGCCAACAATCTAATCAAGAGAGCGTGAAGCTTATCAACAAACAAGCCATGTATTCAAGGAAGAAAGCAAAAGTATCAACTACTACATAATTCATTCACAACAAGCAAACTATTCAATCACATTTGCAATATCTTCACGCGAGCCTGCCATCTATTCAAGCGAGACAGCATAGATTACAACAATACAAGAAAGAATCAGAAACCCAATGCAAAAGCATCATCACAAAGTCAAATCAGAAAATGGCACGAAGTTCAAAAGCAGGTGATGCAGCAAATTCAAACGAACCAAAGGAAAAAGCAGCAAGCGCACGTAACTACTGACATGCCAAAATTTACTATAGACAATGCCAAATCTACTATAGAATCCAGCGCACATAAAAATCGGGCCAGATCATGAACGCAGGTACGCTAAAACATAACGAGGTAATCTCTAAACATCTTTATTTTATTTTTAAGGTCAAATCATTATCCCGCAAGACGATTATTTCTGAGGTTGAGGACAACTTTTAGATTAAATCAACGGCAAGGTTCATACTACCTCACAAGATCATGATTACCGACCTTCGTCATATCAACAAATGATAAAACCGCATCTAGCCACCGTATTCCCCAATGATCAGAGCAAAAGGGGTAGTATGCAATGATGAAACGAAATGCAGGGCTCGATTATGGAAAGGAATAGATAAAGCGGCAAGTACAATGAACGATGATGAGGATAAGTGCGGAAAGGCAGTTAAGTAAGGTAGCATAATCTTCCAAAGAGCCAGTGTTGCAAATACATCCCTCTCAGAAACTCTCCAGAAGCAAGAAACCAAAAGTTAGTGTGTTCACTCAGCCAACAATCCAGTCCTCGAGCCAGTAATCAATCCCGACCAGTTGAGGTAAAAGCCACATTCAAAGTTTTTGGTTTTGTTTGATTATAGAGGATATTTTAAGATGACAAAGGGTTCAAAAAGAGCGAACCAGAGGAACACAACGCTATTTATTAGAGCCTGCGAATCTTACCAGTCATCCGCAATGTGGGATGGATGCCTTTCATCTTAGGATTGAAAGGATACAATATAGAGGTGGCTCTGGAATTTGCAAGAAATTTAAAGCACATCAAGGATAAACAGTTCGTCACCCGAGTGAATGGATTACGTATAAGGTTGGACGATGAAGCAATTTCCAAATACACTGGTCTACCAATGGGTCTGCATTGGGGAAGAGACGACTGGGAGGAAAACCATAAATCAAAGACAACATTCTTCGAGCAAGGAGAGGTCTAAGACGAAGATAAAAATGGAGTCAAAAGACTCTCCATGCCGACACCATGGGATGAAACGGCTGCAATCGTCCAAAAATACATTACATGCAATGGTAGGCTGAGTTATGTCCCTATTTTTCATTTTCGAATTCTGGAGCTGCTGAGGCATAGGGGCCATCTTCCAACGAACAACAACATCAACATTCCATACTATCTTCTCCTATCTCTGGGATAAATGAGCAGGAAAGTGATTCAAGGAAAAGATGATGCGTTAGCCCACCATGGGATGATCAAATTGATCATTTGTGAGGAATTAAAAGTGCAGATACCAAAACTTTCTTAGGAGGAGTTTGTAGTGGTTTCAGTGGATGATGTACAAAGGATGAGGGGAACACCTAATATAAACATACCCCTAGTTTCTGGGTCGAAAGAAAAGACCACTTCTACATCAGGAGCAAAGAGGAAAATCGACCTGGATAGTGTGGCAGATACCCTGATGAAAATCAAGCATTCAAGAGATGACTCCCAAAAGGAGTCAGGAGTTTCCACCAGCGAGCAAGGGTCAAAGAGGAGAAGCAAGAGGTTCACACAGTTAGCCAAGATCAAGCATACAAAAGAGGTAAAAAAGGAACCCAACCCCCTAATTCAAAATGTGTCTGAAGATGATGATGATCTTGGGATAGATTGGGAAGATCCCACTACACTAGAAGAGCAGGATGAACAATAAGGGTAGGGTGCAGAAGAAGAACAAAAGGCACAAGAAGAGCAAGACGATTTCCAGTGGAACCCTCATGAGCATATTGAAAACCCCGGGGTCGTTGACCAACTCGCTGAGGCACGAGAGGAACTAGAAAAGCTCAGAGAGGAGATGGAAACATTGAAAAATTGAATCCAGAATGCAGAGAATCCAGCCAACTTCTCCACTATTTTCACCTGAAAAGACACAAATTTTGAAAATGCATCATGCAGGGGAGCTAAAACTTGTTGAGCAGCAAAATTCAACACTTAAAGAGAAATTGACTGAGGTACAAGAGGAGTTAGCCAAAAAGGACTAGGAGATTGTTCAATTGAGGGACGTTTTGGCTACTACCACTAAAATATAAGAAACTACTGGAGCTCAGGCCGCCATCAACAATTTATGTAGTTTATCTACAAGAAAAGTGAGGCAAATTCCAGCTCCAAAGGTTAAAATAGGGACTCCCGATAGAGATAAACTCCCCCAAGGAATTTGTGGATACATCTCTAAACTCCACAGAGTTGGAGAAGGACCAACTAAGTGAATGATGTTACTCTCCAGAACACACACAAAGAGGTTCATGAGTCTATTGATGAAAGATGGCGCAGAGTAGCAAGTGATCTATGAAGAAAAGAGCTTCACTCCCCTCTCAGACTTGAAGCTGCTCTCGTCAAGGTTAAACTATACAAGGAATCATTGATAAAGAATCAACTCAGATGGATTGGAATGAGGCTAAATCCCCCATTTTTCCTTCCTCTGGGTATTAAGGAACAAATTAATGAGGAAGAAGAGAGGAGAGCATGGGTCAAGGAGGATCAGAGCATGGGATACTACAGGCAGGCAGGGACCCCCCAGGGTAGTAGCATGGGACATCAGAGAAGTTGTCGAAGAGCTGAATATGTCACCCAAGGATGGGTGAATCCTTCAAGCATGGGGGCGATGATGAGTCCAAATTACAGGTATCTTATAGCCTTTTTCCCACAGTGAAGCACAAGAAAGGGTGAAGAAATACACTTGTTTTGTGGGGAAATGATTTGCCTTGATTATTTAATGAAGTTTTCTTAAAGATTATTCTTTTATGTTTGAAAGCGTGTTCAATAAACTAATTTTATGAAAAAGGCATATGATTGAGCAGGTGCGGGTACACTAAGGGACAAACACGCAAATCCAGTGAAGGACTGAAAGATCATACAAATCTTAGCGCATTTTTCCCTGATTTATAGAGAGAACTCCTGTTCAGCAGGATCGACAATTAGACATATAGTTAGGTTAAGCATTAGAGGCATATATATATGGACCTCTCGGGTAGCGAGGGGATCTGACTACCATTTTTGAGAACCATTATTTTATTTTTTGTTCTGCTGAGACAGCTTGTGTTACAGACCTTTATTAAACCATGAAGTTACTATTTTGAATAAAGATATTGATGTTGCTTTCAATTTGACGTCTATAAGTTTTCTCCACTCCTGAGTACGGGTTGGAGAGGGCCCCTCCAACACGTAAGTCAGGAGATTTTACTGTTCAGATATTGGTAAAATAGTGAGGTTTTACATATGCAATGAGCCACTTAAGATAATTATTGTGGTTGCTAATAATTAGTCATATTCATGTTATACCTCCATATTTCACAGTGTCGCATCTTCACCATAAAAACAGTTGACGACACCTCCCCTACTGCTTAAAACACCCAGAAGAGAAAAATGATGAGTGATCCTTGAAGACAAACCTATCCTGTCAAGAATCAACCCAGCTGAGACTTCATATACCTACACTACCGCGCCTTGCTCCAGCTTAGGTGCGCGGTATTCCACACTCCTGCTCTATGATCTTTCTCTGCCACGCGGTACTACCGCGTTATGCTCTGTTTGAGAGGTGCGGTACTCCTTTTTTTAACCTTTTTTCCATGGCTTGTGGGATCTTGATCTTCGAGAGATTTTTGAGGATTGGTGTCCCTGATTCGATCCTAACTCACTTTCTGTGATTAGTAGGCCTGATCCACTAAACTCTCCCAAGATCCACCCTTCTCTCTTGTTGGTTAACCATACTACACACTATAAGAGAGAGACATTCCATGAGCAAAGTGGAGGACTCTTGGAGACATTAAACTTATGATCTTGAATCTTTGTGGAGATAGCTAGAGGAGGAAGCACTTGGAGCTGGGAGTTGGCTTGGATATCAAACAACCATTGTAAGTGACTTCAAGTTGGTAATAGAACATAACTTGTCTTGTTTCCCAAATCACATGTGTTGATTTTGTTTCAATTATATGATTTGTATTTGTTATAGATTTAGATCCTAACTCATATTTCAAGTTGCTATAGAATCGTATATGCTTGTATCTTGGTTTCATTTTGACAGGTTCATTCGCGAGGACTTGGAAATTGGAGAAACCATAAAGATAAGCAATTGGATTGAAGGTCAGTTAGATCTCTTCTGTTTCTTCCAGCAGTTTAAATCTTGAAATGTCTGTTTAGATCTAGGAATTCAAGGTAGCATTTGTTGAGTTTTGTCTTAGTTTAGAGTCAGTTAAAGTCTACTTTAATCTAAGAGAATTTCTACCTATCCGCAGGGAGAAAATTCTACAACAAGAATGGCGACTCCGCTGGTTTGAATCCCATTTGATTGATTGATCTCACTTTCAGTCATTTTTTATTGTGCTTCTTCTTTCTCTTCAAACCAGTATTGAATTTTGGTCTCCTTGAGCTTTATTCTTCCCTCCTCTCCACATTTTTCCTCCCTTTGTGATCAGTGAGTCCTCTGGGTCTGCAGCAACCCTGAAAAATTCAATCTTCTTTTCAAAAGTTGCGTTTTTCCATCCTTTGCAATAGTACCGTGCCCCCAACACTCTCTACAGTGCGGTTTCCTGAGTCATTTTTCATTTTCTTTGCTTTAGTTGGTGTTTTCTGTTGCCTATTACTATCCTGTTCATTACATAGTCTTTGTGGTGTGTTTATTTCTTTTGTGACCTTGATTATTTTATGAGTTAGTGGCATTATTTGCACATTGGGTCACCCCTTCAGTCTGATTGCATTAACTTGCTCTTATCATCACAGCCAAACCCTTACTACTGTTCTTTTTACTGGATCGTGTATCTTTCATAATCACATTGTTTCCATTATTATCATTAAAATCTATATTGAAAATTATCATTGGAGAACATTTGTGTTGTTTGGATTGAAATGGTCTAGCAGTATTATTGTGCATTAGGAAGTGAACCATTTAAATTTGCCACAGAAATTCTCATTTTTTGAAGCATCCTAGTTGCAAGATCAGTGAATTAGAAAGAAGTGTTTATTTCAGTTTGGCTCTATTTAGAAAAAGAAAACAATTTTTTGTTTTGTTTTGAAGTGGTTTTTAATTGCTTATGAAAGTTTCATGCATTTATGATCGAAGAACTCTCTCTCTTCCATAGCTAGTTTTCATCGAATACAAGGCTTCAATTCATTCTCACTTGCATGGTTTTGGTCGTCACAACACCACCAAGTTTCACGTCCATTTACCCGATTGAGTAATACAACCACTAAAATTAATCTCCCTAATTAAACCAACATTAACCTCACTTGAGGAAATCAAAAGAATTTGGTAGTTAGGTAGGACACCGGGGATAGGCATCAAAATAATTCCCCCTTGTCATTTTCATCTGAGACATAGTTGTTGTCCTCTAGGGAACTAAAATCCTCTAGTATTTATTGACACGGTCACAGCCAGTTTATGGAGGGGCCTCCTGACTATTTTTAACTTTCAGGGGTTAAACCACCGCGAGATTGAGAACCGGATGGACTCTGTGGAATGCCGCACTCCACTTAGCCCTAAGGCAACATCGATCATTGTCTTCCTTGTAATTCATAGTAATGCAAGGGTGATAAGGAAGAAGCGCCGAAAACCTTTTCCAACGTGTCATGAACGAGGTAGCTTAGTGACTTTTCTACTAGGGCTCTTTTACCCAGGATCCCTTTCGGTAGAGGGATATCCTTCTCATATTGGTCTCTCATGTTGTATTGTTCGACTTGGATTTCATCACCTTGCGAAGAATACAACTTGTTGAGGTCTCCAGCTCTTAGTTAGGAGTTTGCGTGTTATCTCATCTTTATAGAGGGTCATTTTTCTTTTTAGTGACTGCTTGTTGGCATTCTGGCCATTATTTTTCTCAGCTCGCTTACTGAGACACCGGTCTCAGTATAGATTTTAGAGCTTGCTTTTTTGGCCTGCGAGCCTTGCTTTTTCTAGCTCCTCTTTTGCACACTCGATTGCATTAGAGTTTTTGAGTTCTTTGTTACGAAACTGCCCCCGGATTTCATATTCTTGCCATTATGTCAGAACCACCACGGAGATCACGACGAGTACAGGGCAAAATCCCTCCACCACCACCACCGCCACGGACCTCCGGTCCACCTGCATCACGTATTCCCTCTCCTCCTGGCCACGGTGCTGGTCGAGGGAACATTCCACCGCCGATACACACTACATCTTCAGTTTCGTCTGTAACCATTACTCATAGCACAGTCTCAGAGCCTCTTGCAGTTTCTGCAACCACTAGTATATCTAAGATTCCCACTGTCACTTCACCCACTGTTATTCCAGATATATCTTCTGCAGTGGACAACATTATAGCGGATGAATCTAGTACAACCCAAAATACTAGACCAGAGGCCAGCCTCCTACCTGATGTCAAAACCTCCCTTCCACTAGAAACTTTCCACGATGACACAGACGGATCTGTTGGCACCACCGAAGGATTCGACTAGGATATACCTGGCTTGATTTCAGTCCCGGGCGGGTACGTCGAAATTATTGAAGACACTCAACTTCCTGACACACCTTTTGAACCTGACTATGGCTTTATCACTTCCCAGGCAGAGCTTCTGCCTGTTATCACCGTGCCATCTAGTGTTCATCCACAGGAAACCAGTTCTTCCAGCAACGTACCTCGCACCATATCTCTCCCCAACCTCCCTCTGGGACATGAGATCATGGCCTCCATTCAGTCTAATATGGTTAGTCTAGCAAATTCCCCGTTAGCATCGGTACAGTTTAAACGTGACACAGAGCAAATGCTCTCGACAACTTCCAGATATCCCCCTGTTACTCGTCCTCCTGACTATCGGGATCCCAACATCCCGTCTAGCACAAAGTTTCATCACTCCTATGCAGACGGCTCCGGACCTTCAGACGTCACTATACCTATGTTCTCGTCGGACCCCGAAAACCCTTTTTAGGACATGAACCTGGACCCAGTCCTCGATGGTCCTCCTATCGTTGAACACGCTATGGACGATACCCCCGATACCCCTCGGTTAAATTCCCCACATTTTCTACCATCACCCATCTTTGGCGCACATTCTATGAGGGATAACCTAGTTTTTTCTCTGTCCTCGCCTGTCAGATATGGAAGACCCCCTCCACAAATCGACACTTTTTGCGCCGTTGGCCAATCGACACTATCGTATTTGGCTAGTGTCGGAAGAACACCAAGTCATACTGCTGGATCTTCCATTTTGACCGGAGGTTCACCTTCGGCCACTATCTACACTATCTCAGGAGGTGGACAACCGACTGCCGTGACTCCCAACTCCAACAACCGAACTCCTCCTGCCTGGCCATCAACCCAACCTACTGGAGGACAATCCTTTGTTGGGAACCCTGTTCCTAGTCAACAACCTTCTCCTATAGGGCCATCCAACCCATCTGCTGGAGGGCAACCCATCGGCACCATCCAACAACCCTCCCAACCAGCAACATCTGCTCAGTATGGTATGTACAACACACCTAGCAGCGGATAACCTTATACCGGTTTCCAAACCGGGCCTCATCTTCAACATCCCTCGTCAGGTGCGCTTCCTTCTTGGGAACCTCAAATCCCACAGAGTGGGGGGTACTCATTATTTGGAAACTGGAACCCAGCTGGGGGGAAATCTCAGATTCCCCCCAACTTGAATTTCGGCTTCGCCTATCCTTCGGCTGCTACAACTCCATGGAACCCGTCCCTTCAATTTCCGCACGTTCCTCAAGTAGGAACAAACATTCCATGGACACCACTGTCGTAGCCACCCCCCAACCCTGCTATGGGAAACCCTCCACTTACTCAATATAGTGGTAACGTTCCTGAAACACAACAACTCCAGGTAACTTTTCCCCAATCAGAAGCAGCAACCATTCCCGAGTTACAACACCGCCAAGGTACCATACCTACCATCCCCACTCAGTAGAACATCCACCAACTAGTTACCAACACTCAACCGGTTAACTAGATGGCCTACTACCCACAGAACTTCCAGCAGTACCCTGCGGGAAACACATATGGGTTAACACGCAATAGTATGCTATACAGGGCCCCCAGGTTTCTCTGCACCATACGGTTATTACTCATACCCACAGACTAATCGTCAACTTCCCTTTTTGGCCACGCTAGACTTACCTGATTTGTCGGGGCTCATTAACGATCCCATATGGCATGAACCTCACTGGCCACCCATTCCAGCCAAACTTCCATCGGACATTCCTAAGTTCGATGCTAAGCCTGGGGAAGACCCCAAGAACCACGTAATGACCTTCCATCTTTGGTGTTCATCCAACTCCTTGATGGACGATTCCATTCGACTACGGCTCTTCAAGCGTATGCTTACCGGCACGGCATCAAAATGGTACATCGAGCTGCCACAACACTCTTTCCACGATTTCAACACCTTAGCTATGCAGTTTCTGACCCATTTCCAGCTTCCCATCCGATATGAGACTGGAACAGAACTGTTAACCTCGTTGCATCAAACCACTTCTACGCACATTTCGGATCACATCCATGAGTGGCGTCGACGCCGTAGGCTAATCAAGGCAACCATTCCGGATCAGCTACTTGCTGATTGGTTCACGAAGTCCTTTTTGCCTCCCATAGCTAGGGATATCGCTATGCGCGGGCTGGTCACAGAAGAACAAGCCATCTCGGTAGCTTAGTACATGGATTTGGTATATACCCAATCCGACACTTTAGACGAACTTCTTCCCCGTGCCGCCCACGTTACGACTGATCCAACGAAACCCGCCATTGAACCCCCCATTGATGGAATTGTCGGTTCAGTCAAGGCCCAGCCTACTACCAACTCGATGGGGAAACAAGATTCTGCTTCTCCCGCTCTATCTCAGGCTGCTCCAAAAGCTACTACTTCTCTTGCTATCTCCTCCGAAGTGAACGTAGTTCAATCTACATCACAACCATCCGGAGGAAAGAAGAAGAACAATTGTGGTAAATTCAAGAAGAACCAGCAGGAGAATCCCAAGCCACAAACCACCCACAACGACCCGAAACCACGTCGAAAGGCTAAGTTTCCCTACCTAATTTGTCAAGACGATCACTACACGCATGACTGTCCCTACAAGGATGAAGTCAACAAATTCGTTAAAGGATCCTCTCGCCTGACAGTGTTAACTGACCCTTTCCCTCAGAAGCAACAACAGATGATTGCCCAAGAAACCCCACAGGGGGCAACTCGAGCAACCCAACTTGAGGAGAGACGTCCGCAAATTGTGAAATCCTGATGACGAGTAATGAGGAGATTCATATAACCACTCGTTCAAAGACATATAAGAACCCTCCAAGTTCAAACAAACAATCAGAGATAGCCAAAGGCAAATCTCTTGTTGAAGATCTGACTCCTACCCCTCCCCCTTCCGGCCATCTCCATATCGAGAGACCGCTTACGGACACAGTTCTACGCCCACCCAAGGGCACCATACGAAAGGCGACATTTAATCCCAATGCGCGAGCTGCCCAAAATTACAACATTGTTGAGTATTTAGCTCAAGCACCTTGCGCCATGTCGACTATCGAGGTTCTTCAACACTGCCCTACGCAGCGTAGAACCTTACTTTCAGCACTGGGGGCAATGGACTGTTAACACCCAAAAAGTGTTCACTACCTCATCTACCTCATTACATGGCTCATTTGTCCATTTTCCTACCATATTTCCCTTAAAAACCCTAAAAATCCCATTAAAAAGCCTACAAAAGGCCTAAAATGCCTTCAAAAGGCCACAAAACCACCAAAAAAGCCTCAAAGAGGCTAAAAAACCCCTTTTTCCTCCAAAAATATCCAAAATTCCTCTAAAATATCAAAATCCCTTTAAACAGGGAATAAAAAATATAAAATAACGAGGAAAAGGAGGAAAAAACCCTATACAGCTGCCCTAAACCATATGGTTCCCAAAACCATGGGCCAGCACTCCACCACCAAAAAACTATAAATAGGTGATGGAGAACGCTTATTACACATCCACAATCAAGTATACCCTTACTCTGCCAAAATCTCTCTCGAAACCCTAGCTCACCATTGAGCCACTTTCACCTTGAGAGCCCCTTTTGGCCCATTTCCACCATTGGAGAAAGAGAAGGAGCACATTGGAGCTTGGAGCAACCCTCTTGGACATTGCAAGAGCTTCATCAACCTCCACATTGGAGGTAATATCAATACAAAACCATTATTTATCTTTTGTTCTTTATGTTTCATGCATGTGTTTTAGATTAGTTTACATTTCTGTTTTAGTTTAATAATTTACATTTACTGAACTGCTACTAAGGAGTCCCTTCTCCTTAGTAGGTGCTCATTTGCACAAGCTAGGGGTAAAAACCTAGCTACAGTTTTGGCGACTCCCCTAAGTTTGAATTTCTGATTACAATTTTTAAATATTTTTTCTGTTCGGCTGTCCCTTTCGGCCGTTGTATACCGCGTTTTCCCCCCCAACAGTCGCGTCCCGACCGCGTCTTCCAGGCACTTACCTGCGACCTAACCGCGACTCTCAGACTGTTTCCGGTGACCTGCCGGCGGCTTTCAGTCTGTTACCTGCGATTCGACCGCGGCTATTAGCATGTTTGATCCAGTCCGATTGCGGCTATTTCCCTGTTTTCGGCGTCCCGCCTGCGGCTTTCGGCCAGTTTCCCGCAACCCGTCGGCGCCTTTCGGAGTCTTTCCTGCGTCCCGCCTGCGGCTTTCAGCCAGTTTACCACAACCCGCCAGCGCCTTTCGGCGTCTTTCCTGCGTCCCGCCTGCGGCTTTCGGCCAGTTTCCCGCAACCCGCCGGTGCCTTTCGGCGTCTTTCCCGCGTCCTGACTGCGACTTTCATCCCCTTTGCTACGTCCTGACTGCATTTGTCTTCCAAAAACCTGCGTCTAGTCCGCGCCTGTTTCCCGCAAACCCGCGGTCCGACTGCTCAGTTTCGCCACAAACCCGCGTCCTGATTTCAGCATTTTTTACAGTTTTGAGCCCAGAATTTTGCTGCACTATTTTCTGCACCAGCACAGCCCTCTGTCCTACCTGCAGCCACCCTTCCTTACAGCATTTTTCTGCAGTTTTTTATTTTCTGTTTCATTTACAGAATCGTTTTTACGTTTTCAGCACTTTACATTGGAAAAAGAAAATTGTGCATTTTAAAAGTTCATTTCTGTATTGTTATTGCTAGATAGAAAGTTGCCCTCCCTAGTGGCACTTTCTAATTGGGTTCATCATCACCTCACGAGCACACACTCTGTCACATAATTCAAGTGAGCCTTAAAAAACTATCTAACTCAACCAATATTCTAACCCCACTTGGGGAACACAAAAGAATCTTTGTAGTTAGGTAGGATCGGGGGGATAGGCTTCCAATAACACCCCTCGGTTACTTACACTTGAGACATAGTTGTTGTCCAAATAGGGAACCAAAATCCCCAAGTACTTTTTGGCACGGTCACGACTAGTTTATCAGAGGGCCTCTCCCTTAGGAGGGTTGAAGTCGGGAGACTGGTTCCGGAGGCCTGAGTGGAATACCGCACTCCATTCAGTAACCGAAGGGCTATCTTTCGCGGTTCTCGGGATATCCCTATATAGGGGTATTGCGGTTAAAGGACTAAACGGCAGATTCACCTTTCTGGACGTGTCATGAACGGGGTATCTTAGTTGCCATTCTTCTAGGATTGACTACCCGGTGTTCCTCCCGATAGGGGGACATCTTAGCCACTTGGCTTTCCTATTCATATTGTCTGACTTGGATTTCATCACCTTGCAGAGGATATGTCTAGTTGAGTCAGAATACTTTTAGTTAGGTGTTTGCATGCTCCCTTACCTCCCTTTGGTCTAGTGAGTTCACCATTTTTTATTTTTAGGAAACCTGCTGCTTGTTGGTATTCTGACCATTTTGTTGGTACTCCACCTATTGTAGCATAGCTGTTACAGTGGGTGTTTTGAGTTGGTTGTTGGCCTGAGTGCCTTGTTTTTGAGCTCTCCTTTTGCACACTCGGTTGCATTAGGGTTTTTGAGCTGTTTTTTACTCACCTCAACCCACAGAGTTTCGACACCATCTGTCACCATTGAGTCCCCGAGACATTCTCGGCGCCTCAGGGGCGAGCCCCGACAGCACGGTTCACTTGAAACCACCCGTCATCGCCACAGATCATCATCACTTGATACCACTTATCACAGATCTCGAGCCTTGTCACTTGACTCCACTCGTCAACGGCATAGGACTCCGTCACCAAATATTGACGCCCCTTACTTTACCTTCGATTCTGAAGAAGAGTCTGAGAACCCTATTTACACTGCCCCTACTAGCCCCATGGCTGGCGCGACTTCCACTCCTTTCGTTGTAGGGACCATTGGTGGCACATCCACCACTACACCAGTTACCACACCTGCTCTGGGAATGCCCTCGATGGGGGCCACATCCACCATCCCGGTCACCATTCCTATTCCCGTAGCTGGCATACATACCACCACTCCACAAGTGACTCACACTACCCATGGTGGGGCGGGCCCATCCTATACTACCTTAGTTCCCCCACTTGGGGGCAACATTCCGAACCCTGCCCCTCTACTTGGGGGCATGGGCTCCAACTTGGTCCAACCCACTCCTGTGTCACATCCTTCTTCCAGTCTGCCATTCATGGCTAGCCTCAATCTACCTGACCGAGCCCGACTGACCAACGACCCTATCCGACACGACCCTGCATGGCCTCACATGCCTACCAAACTCCCCTCTGACATTCCTAAATTCGAGGGCAAGGCGGGTGAGGACCCACAAAACCATATCATGTCCTTTCATCTATGGTGTTCCTCCAACTCCATAGTGGATGACTCTATTCGCCTTCGCCTATTACAGTGCACTTTCATTGGCTCTGCAGCCAAGTGGTATATCGAGCAACCACATGGGACCCATGCCACTTTTACTTCCCTTGCCTCAACCTTCCCGCAGTTCTTCCAGTTACCTGCCCACTATGACGCGGGCGTTGAGATCCTCTTATCTTGCAAAAAAAACACGGCTACCCACATCACGGACCACATTCATGAGTGGCGTAAACGCCGTAGCTTATGCAAGATCAAATTGGACGACCGTATCTTCCTAGATTGGTTCCTCAAGTCCCTTCTTCCTGTTATTGCTAAGGATGTAGCTTCCGAAAGACCCCAGTCTGAAGAAGAGGCCATCCTTAAGGCCCAACATTTCGACCTCATTTACACCCAGTCGGGTTACCTTTATACCATTATACCTGACGCCCCTCGCGGTGAATACTCCCAGCGCGATGCGCCGGGGGCATCCCATGCTGCAGACGGCATCATTGGTCGTGTTTCTTCGCATCCCCAACCCTTTTCCATAACACGTCCTACCCCGGGCCCTGACCTTTCGCGGGCCACCTCACAGTCTGGGGCCACCAACTCATATGCTCCTATGACACATCACCATCACTCCCATGGACCCACCTGTCCACCTCACTGCTTCGGTCATGCGCCCCCTTCTTACAACCCCCCAGTCGCACCTCAGCCCTATTACCACTAGCAGGATGCACCAGCTCCTGCGCCTTCCCAAGCCCAACCAGCTTATTACCCGCCACAGGAAGCCCCTACGGAAAACCCACAACCTGCTCAGCAGACATATCAGCATCCTCCTCAAGTTTCCGCACCTGCGCAGCCTCCACCTACCTATCATCCACCGCAGCCTGCTCCTGCACCTGCACAACCTCAGAACCCACCTGCTGCTCAAGGGCAAGTTTACGCCCAAAACAACCCGCAGCAAAACTAGAACAACCAACGCAACCAGGGCCAAAAAAATTGTGGCAAGGGCCGTAACCGTGGGAACAGCCAACCTACAGACCAAGGTGGTCAACCGGCTAATCCCCCAGACAACAAAAACGCGGCCCCCGCTAACCAAAACCCTGATCGCCCGCCCAAGCAGGCTAAAAACCCCAATTTGCGAACAAACCATCCTTGTTCTATCTGCAGGGTCTATGGCCACTACACACATGCTTGCACACATTTGGAGCGAGCTTGGCAACTTTGGGTTGATGAAGCCCATCGCCAAGGGCATGCGGCTCCTCAAGCACCACCCAACCCCCCGCAACCTCAACAGCCACCTTTGGTGCTGCAAAACCCCTTACCAACCCAAGGCGTCGTGAATACTCAGTTGTTGGCCCCACCTCAAGCCAACGCGCAACCTCAACAACAAATCACTTACGCCGCTCTTAATCAACCCATGTTTGACTCAGGTACCCACCACTTGTTGATGATGTCTTCCGCTGACGTCAACCTCCAGACTCGCCGGAACCAATATGGCTCCACCTCTGAAGCCCCTCCTGCTGATAAAACCCCTAACGCTCATCCCACTGATCAAGCGTTAAGTATCCCTCCCCCTCCAGTAGATGGCGCTTCCAAAGCAGCTCGTTTTCCACTTCGCCGTATCAACAATAACCCCAATGCGCGGGCTGCGTCAAACTACAACATCGTCGATGACCTAGCCCAGTCTCCCGCAGCCATGTCTGCATTAGAAGTCTTGAAAAACTGCCCTTCCCAACGCAAGACTTTACTCTCCGCCATTGGGGCGATTTACCCACATGATTCGAATTTGATGGCATTTGATTTGGACCAGTCTGAAGCACGCCTGCCTTCCTCCTTAGCATTCCAAGTTTCTGTTTCCGTTCGGAATCTTGTCATCCATCGATGAAGGTGCCTCCACATGCGTTATGTCTACATTCGTATGGCAGAAGTTGGGATCCCCTACTCTTCAGCAGTCCACCACTGCATTACGCGCCTACGACGGTCGGTCGGCCCAGCCCCAAGGCCTCCTACCCAATGTTCCCGTCCAGTTAGGTGGCAAAACCGTGCTTATCGACATCGAGGTAATCAATGCCCAATTGGATTATAACCTTTTACTCGGCCGCAGCTACATGTATGCCATGCGGGCGGTTGCCTCTTTTGTTTTTTGCACCATGATGTTCCCCCATGAGGGACGCGTGGTCAAGGTTGACCAACTCACCTACTATGATCCCAATGCTCCCGCAGCACCAGAAAACGTTCTCCCCATGGTTGAACAACCTGTTTCTCGTGCCACCACTTCATTTGTTTCCTCTATGGGGCCTGGAGTTTACTCAGATGCACCGATGACCTCCACCTTCCAATCCATTCCTCTCCCGTCATCTACGCCCGAAGTGTATGACTTATGTACCCTGTCCCACAATAACCAAACTCCTAATAATCAACCACCCGTGTTGCCTAAACCACCATTGGTACCTAGCCACATTGGTGTTACACCTATCCATACAATCCCCTTCCTAGTCCCTCCCTCGGGAGTAGTAAGCGCCCCGGTCATGGCTACCCTTAGCCTCCCCGGGCTAACCTTGGGATTACCTGTCTGGTATCTTTCGCCTCCCGTTCCCTCGCCGACACCAAGTGTCGTCCTCCAACCGGTGCAACCCATGGCTACTACCACTCAGCCACCCCCCGGTGTCTCTACCCCTTCGTCCTCCACGACTCCTCCCCCTACTCCCAAACCCACTGGGGGCAGAGGTCCCCAACCTTACACTGCTGTACCACCTCCCAAGACAGTAAAAAACCACCCAGTATTTCGTGCTCCTCCCAAATGCTCATTGTGCAACGAGTTAGGCCATGCGACTCATCAGTGTCCACAGTTACCAACATTACAGAAGCACATGCAGATGCTCGACGATGACCCCAACATCCCGGTTGTCGAACTAAACCCCACCCCCAAGCCTAAATATAAATCCCTGCGTACCAATCACCCCTGTGCTATATGCGGTGTTTACGGGCACTACTCACACCATTGTCCTGATCTCCCAGATTACTGAGCGGCTCTCTATGAGATGAACAATCTGGATCTTGAGACGACCCCAACCACTATTGAGGAGATTCACCCCCCGATCTCACCCCCATCCGGGGAGGTCAACACCATTTACATGATCTCTTCCACTACCATTCCCACGTCAACCGATTTGACGGCCCAAACTTTCCGTACTGATGAGGAGATTCTTGAGGCACTCACTGCCCCGGAGTATCCCTGGGATGATATGCACCATCGTTCGTATTTCCTCCCAGAAGCATCTTCCTCTAGCACCGCTACCCAATTTGCGGTTGAATCCAAAGACTTCCTTCCCACCAAGGTCGACTGGTTCAAGGACCCTATTCCTGCTCCTGACGCCTTCGAGGAAGGTAACATGGCTAACATCTCACCTGTCATCCAAATTGATATCGCTGCCCCTGGGAGTGCCCCTGAACTCATCACTTTAGGAGCCTTCTGCAGTAAGCAAGAGATTGAGGAATACACTAACCTCTTTAGAGAGTTCCATGATGTCTTTGCCTGGTCCTATACCGAAATGCCCGGTCTTGACCCCGCCATTATAGAGCACCACATTGACACATGGCCTGATGTACCCCCCGTCCGTCAGAAACAACGTCCCATTCATCCCTCAAAGCTCCCAGCTATCAAAGCAGAGATTGAGAAACTACGCAAGGAAAGATTCATTTATCCTATTGCCTATACCACATGGGTTTCAAACCCCATTCCCGTTAACAAAAAACAAGGCACCATCCGAGTATGCACTGACTTCTGCGATTTAAACCGTGCTTGTCTCAAGGACAACTTCCCCACGCCATTTATTGACCAACTCATCGATGCGTGTGCGGGGCATGAGTCCTTTCCTTCATGGACGGTTTTTCCGGATACAACCAGATTCAGATCCGTAAAGAAGACCAGTACAAAACTGCTTTTACTACCCCATGGGGCACCTTTGCCTATCGCGTCATGCCTTTCGGCCTCAAAAACGCTGGTGCCACCTTCCAGCGGGCCATGACCTATTGCTTTCACGACTTGGTCCATATCCTGCTAGTCTATCTTGATGATCTTACAGCTCATTCCCAGAAACGATCAGACCACCTTAACGACCTTCGGTAAGTTTTTCTGTGTTGTCGCAAATACCAAATCCGCTTGAACCCCCACAAGTGTGTCTTTTGCATTCCGGCATGCCGATTGTTGGGTTTCATTGTTTCCCAGAAAGGAATTACTGTTGATCCCCTGAAAGTCCAAGCCATCTTAGACCTTCCCGCTCCTCGCACGCTCCGGCAGCTCCAAAGTCTGCAGGGGCGATCCAATTTCCTTCGACGCTTCATCCCTGATTACGCCACTACCGTTCACGGTTTCTTGCGCCTACTCCGTACCCACATACCCTTTGTCTAGGATGAGCAAGCAGAAGCCGCATTCAAAGCCCTCAAGAAATCTCTCACGCAAGCTCCCTTGATCTCCCCTCCGGATTTCTCTCAGGACTTCATCCTCTACGTCTCGACATCCGAGCACGCTGTGTCTGGAGTCTTGGTTCAAAAAGACGTCTCCCACCAAGAGCAAGTCATTTACTACGTTAGCCATACCTTGTCCGGTCCACCTCTACATTATCCATATGAGGAGAGACTAGCCCTAGCTGTGGTCTTTTCCGTCCAAAAACTGCGACACTATATCTTACTTAGTCATACCACAGTCGTTGCTGACTCCAACCCCATGGTCTATCTCCTAAATCAGCGACTACTGCAAGGTCGTGTCGCTAAATGGGTTATTATCCTCCAGGAATATGACCTCACTTTCCGAACACCTAAGAGCACTAAAGCCCTTGCGCTTGCCCAGCTCATCACTGATCTACCTTACCTTCTCCCGGCCCCACAAATCTCCGACGAGTTACCCGAGAACCACTTGTTCAGTATCTTGTCTGATGACCCATGGTACGGTGATATTTTGTTATACCTGCGCACGCAGAAGTTCAGACCCAAAGTCACCCGTAATGAATTCCGTCGCATCCGTCACCAAGCCTCTCGATATCTCCTCTTAGGCGATGTCCTTTACCGGCGAGGGGTTGACACCATTCTTCATCGTTGGCTTACACACGAGGAAGCTGAATACGTCCTTAACGACTGTCATAGCGGTGCCTGCGGCGGCCATTTCTCCGGGATGGCTACTACCCAAAAGGTCGTCCGCGCCGGATACTTCTGGCCCACACTTTTCACTGACTGCATCACTGCGGTCAAGCATTTCCATAACTGCCAACTTTTTTCCCCCAAGGCCCGGACACCACCCACTCCGTTACACCCAGTCGTCACCGTTGGTCCCTTTTGTAAGTGGGCCATCGACTTCATGGAATGTAGACCTTCGTCTGCCAACGACCACAAATACATAATTGTCGCCGTAGATTACTTCACCAAATGGGCCGAAGCCATGCCTACCTTCAATTGTACCGCTGACACAGCTGCCCGTTTCTTTTTTAACCATGTTATCACTCGATTCGGGGTTCCTAAACAGTTAGTCTCAGACCATGGTTCGCACTTCGAAGATTCCGTTTGGCGTGAGTTATCCACCCTACTCAAATTTGAACATCAGTACTCCTCTGCTTACTACCCCCAAGGGAACGGCCAAGTAGAGGCCATTAACAAAATTCTCAAAACCATCCTTCAACGCACCGTTGACCGACATAAGTCCAATTGGCACCACATGCTCTTCCCCGCCTTATGGGCTTATCGTACATCCACCAAGATCGCCACTGGTTTTACCCCGTTTCACTTAGTTCACAGCGTAGAGTCTGTCCTCCCCATTGAGTGTCAGATACCTGCCTTGCAAATCGCCGTCGAGCTTCTCCCCGACACCTCCCCACTCGAGCAACGTCTGCTATCCCTTGAACAAGCCGATGAAGACCATCGTGCCGCTCTCCAGACCATTGAAGCTGCCAAGAACCGCTCCAAAGCTGGTTACGACAAACATGTACACCCTCGAACTTTCCACGAAGGGGACCTCGTCCTCGCCTATGACCAAGCCCATGACAAAATCGGTAAAGGGAAGTTCGAATCCATGTGGAAAGGCCCTACATCGTGCAGACTTGTCTCGGCAAGGGGGCATACATCTTAGCCGACTCCGAAGGTCACCCTTTGCGCAACTCGCGTAACGGGTTGTACCTTAAACGCTTTTATCCTTAAATAACTCGCGGCCTCACTGGTCCGTATTGTACAATTTGCTCTCTTTTTTGTTTTTCACATTTTTGGCCGCAATGTTACATTCCTCATTTTTGCATGACCACAGATGGACCATCTTCCACCTCACTATACTGGCTTCGCCGATGGAGCAAGCCGTTGGTCTCCCAACCTGGCTTCTGCAGCGTGGGTCCTATATTCCCCTTCCCATGAAATGATTCACCTCGACGGAATCTGTATAGGAGCTGCTACTAATAACCAGGCGGAGTATGATGCTGTGACCGGTCTCCTGACTGCTTCCCTCCAGATGGGAATACGTCACCTCCATGTGTTCCTCGACTCCCAGCTGCTTGTCTCCCAGCTCAACAACTACTACCCGGGTGCGTGATCCCCGCTTCTTTAGAAAATTCCTGCGCACAAAACAAATCAGCCGACAATTTGAATCCATCACATTCACCCATGTCCCAAGAGCTCAAAACAGTGTCGCAGATCAAATGGCCAACAACATCCTAAATTGGCACATCAATCACACCATGTAAAATCTCCATCCTGCATAGCATTTCATAAAAATATATAAAAACCCAAAAAGATTGCAAGGGGAATCCACGTGCCTATCATCCCATAAACATTTGCATCCATGTGCAATAAAAAATACATACACGGGCATCCACGTGCCTAGTCCTACATACATAGTGTTGCATCCATGTGCAATACATCACATAACATACACAAGGGGCATCCATGTGCCCAACATCCTATACTACTTGCATCCACGTGCAATGTAAAACATATCACAAATCATAAATGCGCATCCACGTGCGTACAATTAAACAACATCATACGACAAGGTGCATCCATGTGCATATATATATATCAAAAAATACATGTTCAGTGCTATACATGTCCTGAGTATCCCTGTACTCAGCTATACAAAAAATGGCTATACATCCCTAAAGCCTCATCAAAATACATGCCGTAGCTACAAAAATCGGGGGGAGTCCCATGCACTCCCTAATGAGAGTCGTATCCTGCATCACTGCCTGCATCGGCTTCCTCTGAGTCCTCCCCTCTCTCCTCCTCTGACAAGTCCTCATCTCCTACAGGCTCCTGTGCCCGTGCCCGGTCCACCAAGATCACCACCCGGATCGCTATAGATTTGAACTCTCGGGGTGCCCGCATGCAATCCTGAACCACGTTCGGATCGACATCCCGCCATCCCTCGTCGGTCACCCCCACCAACAAACGGTCTAGTAGTGCCCGTACCGACTCCAGTGTCCCCTCCGCATCGCGGCGACGGACCTCCCCTCGCCCAGGCAGAGCTGGAACGGCCACAATCCCCCTTCGTGCCACATGTCCTGGCGGCGGCCTCGGACCCACATTTGCAGATCACCCATATGTCAGTCACAGTATATCACTCTACTATCATATATGTAAAACTTGACATCCATAACATGCAAGCAAACACATACGTACCGTCGGGACCCCATGCCTGTCCTGGTGCTCGTGGCGCCTCTGGATCTCCCGTGTAGTCCATGTCCCTATACGGGAAGTCGTCCAGTGTCAATGGTATCTGGAGCCACTGCAGGTACAACTCCTGCATAAAATACCTGCCAACCTCGCCGCCACCACGGCGGCGCATCATCTCGCCCCACCGCACCATCCGCGGCTCCCTTAAACCTCCTTCTCTGATCGGCACCCGCGGCCGCAGTGTGGGCACCCTCTCCATAAAGAAGGCACACAAAAAAGAACCATAGCAAAAACCTTTGCCAGATTCCTTCGCTGCTGTCAGCTGCCGCTGAACGCAGGTCAGGTACATCTGGCCCCACGTGTAGTACACCCCATCCAGTATGCGCTCTATCATCTGCATCTGGCCCCGAGACACCTTCTCAGGTGACTGGGACCCCAATACCCGAACCACACATGCCGCCATGGCCTGTACTGCTGGCTCCTGTAAGTCTCTCACCAAAAGTGCATTCCTATACACTCTAGCCTCTGGACCGCAGTACCTCTCCAGCATGTCCTCCATGTCTATGTCCGCGGCAACCCGCGGCTGTGTGTCTGCCACCCTGCCTAGATAGGGTAACCCCGTCAGAAAGTATACATCGGTCAGGGTGAGGTCCACCCTCTCACCCTGTACTCGGAAATCCTGTATATCTGGCTCCCAGAAGCTAATCAGTCGGTTCAGCAGCAACGCTGCTGACCGTATCATAGATACCTGTGCGAACTTTAAAAGTCCGCAGATTCCCAGCACTGATCGTACATGGCGCTCCCCTTGGATCACCGTCATGATCTCGTCAGGAATCTCCCACTCTCTCCATAGACCCTGCGGCATCCTGCAAATCCCACAAAGTAGACTCATCAGACTTATGTCAATTAAATAAATCCTTCCCCTTCCCCACGGGAAGCCCTCATAGCTCGACCCAAAACCGCGGCTTTCGGGCTTCCTGCCGCGATTTCACACCGCGGCTATCAGGCCTACAGTGGCGGTTCTTAACCGCGCCTGTCAGGGCTAACCCCGCGGTTCCGCACTGCGTGTTCCTCCTTGGAACACGTGGTACCAGACCGCGTATCCAGCCGAGAAACACGCGGTACTCAACCGTGTGGTTCATCCCGAAACTCACAGTCGCCAACCGCGGTTTCGACCCCCAAACCCGCGGTCCACTCCACGTGGACCGTACAAGTAAACCCTGGGACCCATTACCCAACCCTCGACCCTAAAAAACATGCAGGTATGAGTTTGACGGAATACCTGTATCTCCCGAATCAGAAATCGGCCGATCAGATCGTCCAGAAATGCCACCTCAGCTCTGGTCCACTCTGATCACAAGTCAAAGTCAAATAGTACAAATGACACATGTCATGTTGGACCCACTTACTATTTATAGTCAGGTGACTTTTTCTTGTTTTGGCCATTCTGAACCCATACGGAGTCCGTTTCTCGAACCGTTTCCACCACTGGAATCAGCACGATGAGACCGTCATAATGGTCACCTCGTTGCATTATTTTTGCCTCGTCATTTTTTGCCCATTTTTTTTCAGACACCATTAGTCGCCTCGGTTTACGTGCCACATCGGCCGTTCTCCATTTTTCACATATTTTATATAATCGGATTCATTTTTCCGAACCGGTGATGATGCTTGAGATCATTTCTCGCTCTCACCCGCCGATTTTTTGGGTATTTTTCCAGAACGCCCCCGTCGCCTCGGTGTACGTGCCACATCGATCGTTACCCGTTTTTGACACTCTTTACATCGTCGGATCCATTTTTCCAAGCTCATGATGATGCTTGAGATCATTTCTTGCTCTCACCTGGTACAATTTCAACATTGTGTCCCGACACCTTGCTGCCTCGATTTGCGCACCACATTGGCCGCCATCGAATTGTTCCACATTTTTACATGAGCCCTCCACTCCTGTCATACTGCAAATGTTTCGTTATTTTGCCACCATTCCATTCACCCCGCAAGGAGGCCCACCGGTGTTCCCCCTCACCCTTGTTCTTGGTCATCATACATGTTCCTTGATTGAACACTTCCTCCTTGCCTGGCCATTCCTTTTGTTCGGTATAATTTTATCCCTTTTTCGGGCCGGACAAGTCCTTTACGAAAAAGGCACTTAGGGAGTTTCTGTTAAGCTCTTTTCTGACTCCTAAAACAATGAAAAGATCGTTGAGCAATCTTGCTTCCTTTCATGCTCGTTAAAGTACCTGAAAGGGCGTCTATCTGGTATAAGTTTACCCCTTTTCCGGACCTGGTAGACTAATTACAAAAAAGGAATACTCTAGTCACACCGGCTAGAAGAGTTCTTCATTGTATCCTTTTATGCTTCTTTGGGCCTTAGAGACTAAATATACGAAAAAGAAACCCCCTGGAGTCTTCTTATTTGCTTTCAGACTCTCTAAAATTGAAAGCAACCACGAGCACGAACTGTCCTGGGCTCGTCAAATCCACACGACAGTACCATTCCATTACTTCAGAGTCTTCTTATCGCTTTCAGACTCCTTAAAATTGAAATCAACCACGAGCATGAACTGTCCTGGGCTCGTTTCAATCCACACGACAGTGCCATTTTACACACACTTCTTCTAGTTCCTTAACCCATGAAGAAGTCATCCCGTGCCTCTAGGCACTATGATCGATAATCTCGGCAGCACCCCCAATCAGGTCGCCTTTGTTCAGAGTATTCTGCAGTCTCCTGCCATTTTACCCCCAGCTTGAGTCTCCCTCAGCCCAGTCACCATCCCAGATCCAATACAGTTATAATCCCTTTCCCAACAGACAGTTTCATATGCTTCCCGATCATCCCCATTTTTCATACTCTGAACAAAGGAAGTTTGAGTCCACCCACTCTACTTGCCCAGTTTTCCCCCCCAGTTTGTCAGTCCTACCATTAGTACTATCACATTTCAGTTTTCCACCTCGCGCTCCTGTCAAGGAAACATCATTGCCTTGATAGTTGCAGGTCTCCCTCTGTCGACGACAACCCCTCATTGCCTCTCTGAATGGTTGTTTCTCACATGCTCGACTTCAGCACCTTGATCGCATCATTGAGAATCGTGCAGGATTTACATCCCTACCATTATTTGTCGAAGACCCCGGATTTCCCCCGACTCTAGCACATTGGTGAGTCACTTCGGAACACCCAGTTGTATGTTCCCGTGGATGTCCGGACTGTGTTGGCGATTGTATTCGGAAGCCATCCAGTTCTATGCTTCCTTGAGTACCCAGATCAGTTCCAGTTCAGTGTACCATTGCGAGTGTACGCCTTGTCACTCTGATCCAGCAGCTCATCAGTTCCTTTGGTACCACACTCAGTTGCACTGTTGATTGTTCCAGTGTATCAGTTCTTCAGCCCAGACATGGTCAGCCCAGCAGTATGTCCTAGATTTGTGTCCCCTCTGGAACCTTATGATGTACATAGTGGTTTTCTATGTATCTTACAGGTCCCTCTTTTCGGGCCTCACAGTTCTTTTTATGTATCTTGATACGAGCATGGGTATGCCCGCCTCGTCCATATATTGAGATTATTCCTCATTCAGTTTTTTGAGGTCATGTATATGTCAGGTCCCCATTTTTTGGACCCCATTGTTATTATTATGTTATATCCTGATACGAGCATGGGAATGCCCGCCTCGTCCATATGATCAGATGATTCCTCATCCATTATTGAGGTTATGTACTTTTAGTTCTTGCAGTTGTTCGGGATCGTTGTTTCGGGCTTCAGTTTGTTTCTTCTCTTCTCCATACCCCAGGAAAACCATATATGACTTATGATGTCCATCGGCCATACGATGAGCTCCTGCCCTCGCACATCAGGGGGCAATTTTTTAACACCCAAAAAGTGTTCACTACCTCATCTACCTCATTACATGGCTCATTTGTCCATTTTCCTACCATATTTCCCTTAAAAACCCTAAAAATCCCACTTAAAAGCCTACAAAAGGCCTAAAATGCCTCCAAAAGGCCACAAAACAACCAAAAAAGCCTCAAAGAGACTAAAAAACCCCTTTTTCCTCCAAAAATATCCAAAATTCCTCTAAAATAGCAAAATCCCTTTAAACAGGGAATAAAAAATATAAAATAACGAGGAAAAGGAGGAAAAAACCCTATACAGCTGCCCTAAACCATATGGTTCCCAAAACCATAGGCCAGCACTCCACCACCAAAAAACTATAAATAGGTGATGGAGAACCCTTATTACACATCCACAATCAAGTATACCCTTACTCTGCCAAAATCTCTCTCGAAACCCTAGCTCACCATTGAGCCACTTTCAGTTTGAGAGCCCCTTTTGGCCCATTTCCACCATTGGAGAAAGAGAAGGAGCATATTGGAGCTTGGAGCAACCCTCTTGGACATTGCAAGAGCTTCATCAACCTCCACATTGGAGGTAATATCAATACAAAACCATTATTTATCTTTTGTTCTTTATGTTTCATGCATGTGTTTTAGATTAGTTTACATTTCTGTTTTAGTTTAATAATTTACATTTACTGAACTGCTACTAAGGAGTCCCTTCTCCTTAGTAGGTGCTCATTTGCACAAGCTAGGGGTAAAACCCTAGCTACATGGACCCAGATACTTCAAACACTGTTAGAACAGTAACCACACTTAGTACCATAATCCATAAATTTTAATTATCCATGTGCTTAATTAAACCATGTTTTGGATTAAGTGACTATAGTTGGTCAAAAACCCACTTTGAGAGTGTTCACACCCACTTCTGAGCAAACCAGTTCACCCAGCCTCCAGTTTTGTCCACAAGTGCGCCCTCATTTATTGCTGGTGCGCCCTCTCTCCTTGTTTTGGGGAATTTAGTTGACCAAGGGCGCTAGGGTGGATTTTTGCCCACTTTTGGCTAGATTTGGAGCATTTAATGCTCCCTTGGGCCCCCAAACCTCCTCTATTTGCTCACCCACGCCTACCTTGAGCTAATTAATGACTCAGCATGCTTCAGCCACCTCCACACCAGAATTCGTAGCTGTTTGGGGTGATTGGGATTGAGTTGGACCCACCTAGGGGGGATTGAGGCCAATTTGGCATTGATGACTTGTACACTCAGCTTGAGCCACCTAATGCTCTCGATTTTCTCATGGATGTAATAAAAACCTGTTACTAACATTTTCACATGTTAGACAGTCAGTTAATCAAAGATTTGAGCATACATTGTGTGTAAATTTATCTCTTTTTTCAAATTTTTCCACTGTAATTGCAAATTAATTCGATTTTGTGAGGTTCTCCATAGCTCCTCGATCTTCTGTGATCAAAATACTCACATGGTATCAGAGCCATCGTGGAGTTAGTGAGTTGCAGGCCAACATTGAGCGTTGAACTGCATTCTAGAGAGGATTTCCAGACAAAAAATTGAGTGTTTTTTGCAGGTGTTTCAGTAGTTTTCTCACCATCAACGCAGCAGTCATGGAAGCAAACCAAATGTTGCTCACACCCTTCAATTTTTTCGATTGGAAGGCTGAGATGGTCATCAAGCTGAGATCTAAGGGTCTCTATAGAGTGACCATGGGCACAGAAGTGGAGCCAAATTCTGCTGTGGAGAAAGCAAAGTACTACAATCGACTTGATGAAGCTTATGGATTGCTATGCCTGAGCATTTCAAGGGAACTCTTGTTTCATACAGACAGTTTGACAACTCCCAATGAAGTATGGGTGAAGCTAGAATCACTCTTTGGGAAAACTGATGAACTGAGAGGCCACCAGCTTGAAAATGAGCTCATTAGCTTGAGCCCAGCGCATTTTGAAACCATCCAGGAGTTCTTCACGAAATTCAAGTCACTGGTGCTTCAACTGCAACAATGTGGAATTGTTAAGAAGGAGGAACAACTGATTCTGTCCATCCTTTCGAAGCTAGGCCCAGAGTTTTCAGTATTTGTTAGCACATTTCACTCAGCCAAAATGACCCTTCGAAATTGGCAAATGCCATCACTAGCTACCTTCATGGAGTGTCTCACTCAGGAGCAGGATAAACTAGTTCAGATGGGCACCATAAAATCAAAGGACCAAGCATTGGCAATGGGTGTTTCAAATGCAAGCAAAGGAAAGCAGAAAGCCAAGAATTCGAAGCAGCAAGAGAAGAGGAAGTTTGACAAGACCAAGTCTGCAGATGGGGGTTCGAATCTGTCAAAGGAGAAGGACAAGAAGGGAAAGGAAAAGACCAAATGCACCTATTGTCATAGGGGATGGCATCCAGAGAGCTCATGTATGAAGAAAACCATTGACTCAATGGCGCAGCTGCTGGAGAAGAACAACATCCCAGTCCCTGAGGGCGCAAGGAAGAAAGAGAGCACCTCAAACCCTGACAATAAGGAGAAGTGTCATGCTTTGGTAGCAGGTACTTCGAATCCCTCTTCCTTCATCATTGATTCAGGAGCTTCCAGACATATGGTTTCATCCAGAGAGCTCTTCTCCTCTTTGCATTCGAATGGTGGCCCAACAGTTCGAATGGGAGATGATTCAGAACTCCAAACCAAGGGGATTGGAAGGATTGACATGGAGCATGGCTATTTCAGTGATGTGCTCTATGTACCTTCATTGGCTGCAAATTTGCTATCAGTCTATCAAATGACTCATACAGGAGAAGCCAAGAGAGTGACATTCACTCCAGATTTGGTAGAAATCTCAGAAATTTCCTCAAATCAAGTTGTGGCAGTAGGGTATGCAGATTATGATGAGAGAATGTACAAATTCTCAAATTTCATTCCAAATTCTAGTGACCATGCTCTTGTCTCTCATGCCAACGAGACCTCCAAGTTGTGGCATGAAAGATTTGGCCACATGAACTACAAATATCTCCAGCAATTGCACAGGGACGAGATGGTGGAAGGGCTTCCAGAAATCAGATCATCGAATGGTGCATGCATTGGGTGTGTAGTTGGAAAGCATCCTGAGCGCAACTATGAGAAGGGAATGGCAAGGAGAGCCACTCAACCACTTGGATTGGTACATTCAGACCTCATTGGTCCTCTTCCCACTCCATCATATGGTGGATCAAGGTATGTACTTACATTCATAGATGACTACTCTCGATTCTGCTGGGTTTACTTCCTTAAATTGAAGTCAGAAGTGTTTGAGAAACTGAAGATTTGGAAAGCCCTAGTGGAGAACCATAGTGGTCATAAGATAAAGATCCTTAGGACTGATAATGGAAAGGAATATGTGAATAACAACATTCAGCACCTTTGTGAGGAATGTGGCATCCAAATGCAACATTCAATCCCCTACACACCTCAGCAAAATGGTGTGGCAGAGAGGAAGAATAGATCTCTCAAGGAGATGGCTACTTGCATGATTGAAGCTAGGGATCTAAGCCCTAAGCTATGGGCTGAAGCCATCAATTGTGCTGCTCATATTCAGAACAGAGCCTTTCACAAATCAGTCAAAGGAAAAACCCCCTATGAGGCATGGTTTGGCCAAAAACCAAATGTGTCAAATTTCAGGATTTTTGGGTCTAGAGCATGGGCTCGAATTCCATCAGAAAAGAGGAAGGCTTTGGAGCCACAGAGTAGGGAATGTATCATGGTTGGATATGGTGAGGACACAAAGGGCTACAAGCTCTTTGACACATCCACACTTAAAACTTTCATTGAGAGAAGTGTGCAATTCGAAGAAGAACCAATTCCAGATTTTGAGCTTGCACCGGGGGAAAGCTCCTCTCCTCCACACCTCAATGAGATTAGTGATGATTCTTCCTCTGATTTTTCTGATATTGCTGAAGATGACATAGCTGAAGATGACATTGCTGTACATGAGTCACCATCAAGGCCCAAGTGGGCTGAAAAAATCATAGAAGCTGCAGGTGAATTGGCAGGCAATCCCCAAGAGCCTAGGAAGACTAGATCCCAAACAATCAATGCTTCATTTGCAAATGAGAGTGAGCTTGCTGATCACTGTTATATGATGATTGGATCTGATCCAACATCATATCAGGAAGCTCATCATGATCCAAGGTGGAGGGCAGCAATGCAAGAAGAATTCCAATCTCTCCAAGAGAACAAAACATGGGATTTGGTGCCTCTTCCTCCCAAGAGGAAACTAGTGCAATGTAAGTGGATTTTTCGAACCAAACCTGTTGCTGATGGTTCTGATCTGAAGTATAAGGCTAGGTTAGTGGCTAAGGGCTACTCACAAATCCATGGTGTGGATTATACAGAGACCTTTGCACCGGTTGCAAAGATGGACTCAATTAGACTAGCTCTAGCCATGGCAGCTAGTAAAGGTTGGGAAGTTCACCACATGGATGTCAAAAGTGCATTCTTGCATGGTGAGCTACAGGAAGAGATATATATGCAGCAGCCTGAAGGATTCCAAGAGGATCCCACACTTGTATGCAGGTTGAAGAAGTCACTCTATGGACTCAAGCAAGCCCCCAGGGCTTGGTATGCCAAAATGGATGCTTTTTTGCTCTCAATTGGTTTCTGTCGATGCAAGTCTGATCCAAATGTTTATTTGCAGCATTGTGATGGTAATTTGCAGGTCATTGTACTGTATGTTGATGATCTCTTAATTACAGGGAGCTGCACCAAACAAATTGGCTCAATTAAAGCTTCTTTGCACAGTGAATTTGCCATGAGCGACCTAGGATTGCTAAGGCAATTTTTGGGTTTGGAAATTGAGCAATCTGAGAGAGGTATTTTGCTGAGTCAATCTAAGTATGCTTCAGACCTGTTATTCAAGTTCAAAATGGCTGAATGTAAGGCAGCCAAGTGCCCATTCCTTTCAGGCATAAAACTAGGTGAATTTGAAGACTCTCCGGTGGTGGATTGCACACTCTATAGGCAGCTAGTTGGAAGTTTGCTGTACCTTACACATACAAGACCTGATTTGTCTTATGCTGTAAGTGCTGTAGCAAGGTATATGCAGCAGCCACATGAGATCCATTGGAAGGCATCCAAAAGAATCCTTCATTATGTCCAAGGAACTAAGAGCTTCGGGGTACACTATGCAGCTGGTTCTTCACTTCAACTAGCTGGATTTTCTGATTCCGATTGGGCGGGAGATCCCATCGATAGAAAGTCCACTTCAGGTTTTGTGTTTATGTTTGCTGAAGGTCCTATTTGCTGGTCAAGTAAGAAACAGCATACAATTTCTCTTTCATCAGCAGAGGCCGAGTACAGGGCAGCAGTGAACGCAGCCACACAATGTGTTTGGTTGCAAGGCATTCTTCGGGAGTTTGGTGTTGCTATTGATTCTCCAACCAATATTTGGGTGGATAATCAAAGTGCCATCAAGATATCTACTGATCCAGTACAGAGGCAAAGAACAAAGCACATTGAGATCCACATGCATTACATTCGGGGCTTGGTGCATGACAGGGTGATTTCATTGCAGTATTGCCCATCCACCGAGCAAACTGCTGATATTTTCACCAAGTGCTTTACAGAGAAGACCTTCACTTACTTGAGATCTTTGCTTGGAGTGAGTGATGGATGGTGATTGCTGCAATTTAATTGCAGGTTCAGCCCCATGTCCATTTTTGAGGGAAGTTTTTATCCCATGAGGTTTTACTTCTTTTCCTCGGTTCATATGGACAAATAAAATTTCTGTTTGTATTGAGGTGACTTGAGCCTTTGTTGCCAAGGCCTCCCACTTATCTTTCATGAGATGTACAAAGTTATGGTTAAGGGGGGGTGTTAGAACAGTAACCACACTTAGTACCATAATCCATAAATTTTAATTATCCATGTGCTTAATTAAACCATGTTTTGGATTAAGTGACTATAGTTGGTCAAAAACCCACTTTGAGAGTGTTCACACCCACTTCTGAGCAAACCAGTTCACCCAGCCTCCAGTTTTGTCCACAAGTGCGCCCTCATTTATTGCTGGTGCGCCCTCTCTCCTTGTTTTGGGGAATTTAGTTGACCAAGGGCGCTAGGGTGGATTTTTGCCCACTTTTGGCTAGATTTGGAGCATTTAATGCTCCCTTGGGCCCCCAAACCTCCTCTATTTGCTCACCCACGCCTGCCTTGAGCTAATTAATGACTCAGCATGCTTCAGCCACCTCCACACCAGAATTCGTAGCTGTTTGGGGTGATTGGGATTGAGTTGGACCCACCTAGGGGGGATTGAGGCCAATTTGGCATTGATGACTTGTACACTCAGCTTGAGCCACCTAATGCTCTCGATTTTCTCATGGATGTAATAAAAACCTGTTAATAACATTTTCACATGTTAGACAGTCAGTTAATCAAAGATTTGAGCATACATTGTGTGTAAATTTATCTCTTTTTTCAAATTTTTCCACTGTAATTGCAAATTAATTCGATTTTGTGAGGTTCTCCATAGCTCCTCGATCTTCTGTGATCAAAATACTCACAAACACTATCATGTTTAACTTGGAGCATGCCAAACCTCGGCTATCTCACCAGTTAGCCTTCCAGGTTCATACAAAAATCTATGGAAATAACATCCATCGCACTGTTTTAGATGAAGGTGCCTCCACGTCGATCATGTCTTTGAATTGTTGGAGAGCCTTAGGCTCACCCGAAGTCACGATGTCTCCCACTACTCTCAGGGCATTTGATGGACATGGTTTTCAACCTTATGGACTCATTCCCTCAACTGGTATTGAACTAGGGGGAAAAACAGTATCCATACACATTGAAGTCGTGGATGCACCATTAGATTACAATCTTCTACTTGGTCGGAACTGGTTTTACGCCATGAATGCCATAGCATCTACTGTCTTTCGGATTGTACAATTTCCTCATGAAGTGAAAATTGTCACCATTGATCAACTTGATTATTGTATCCTAGACTCTCATCCGAACTCCACCAACACCGTCCCGTTATTGGATCAGCCTCGGTACCGGTTCCAAGACATTGGCGTTGGTCTTATGAAGGATTCTTCCCTTATTGGAGTTTTTCCAGAGCTGGGGACCCATGTTCAACCAGTCAACATGATTTCATCAAATGTCACCCCTTCCAATGATTCATGGGTGATTCCGAGTCCTGCTGAGATTGAAAACTACGACAACTCCATGCCTTTGAATAGAAACCCCGCAGTGTACGAAGTGATCCAATCAGCCACCGATTGGGTCGACTGTTCTACCCATCACACCGTGGCACAACTCTCGTTTGAGACTCATTCATCCCCACCACTTATCGATCCTCTCAATTTGATTTTTCCCACTGACGAATCAATTATGGAGGTTATGTGCGGTGATGAGCCACCATGGGGAAAATTTCACCATCGATCTTCATTCCCCACCATTCAGACGCTTGAGCCCGATACAAAACCCAGTACTTCACTTGCAATGGTTCAAACCAAGTTTCCCACTTCCCTCGACGAAGTATTTTCCGAAGGAAACTTGGCTAACCTTATGGCAACCACTCCCATAGATATTTCAGTGAAGCCTGGTATTGTGGAAAACATACATATTGGCAAAACATGTACTCCCATTGAAATGGAGTTCTACACTGCCTACTTCAAAACATTCCACGATGTTTTTGCTTGGAGTTATGAAGAAATGCCAAGAATAGATCCCTCCATTGTGGTCCATGAAATTCTAACCTTCCCTGGCACCCGACCTATTCGGCAGAAATTTTGACCCGTCCATCCTCGTAAGGCAGCCGCTATTAAAGCAGAAGTTGAAAAAATTTTGCATGCTGGTTTTATCTATCCTGTCCCATTAACAAAATGGGTATCTAACATCGTTCCCGTAGCCAAGAAACAAGGAACGATTACAGTCTGCGTCGATTACCGTGACTTGAACAAAGCTTGTCCAAAGGACAACTACCCAACTCCGTTCATCGACCAGATCATCGATAACTGCGTCGAGAGTGTCATATTTTCATTTATGGATGGCTTTTCTGGCTATAATCAGATCGATATCCTCCCAGCCGACCAGCTTAAAAAAACCTTTATCTTCCCTTGGGGGATTTTTGCATATCGAAAGTTACCTTTTGGCCTTAAAAATGCCGGAGCAACTTTCCAACGGGCGATGTCGTACACATTTCACGATATCAAACATATTGTAGAACCATATCTTGATGATCTTCCCACTCATTCTCAGACCTGGGATGACCATCCTGATCACTTAGGTTCCATTTTCGAAAGGTGCCATCACTACAATATCTGTTTGAATCCACATAAGTGCATCTTTTGCGTAGAAGCTGGAAAACTTTTGGGATTCATAATCTCCAAAAGTGGGATACACTTAGATCCTGCGAAGGTAGAAGCCATCTTAGCCCTGCCTTCCCCTACAAACATTCCAGAACTTCAAAGTTTGCAAGGGCATGCAAACTTTCTACGTCATTTCATCTGTAATCTTTCCGAGATAACAAAAGGCTATATGAGGCTTCTCAAGAAGAACACTCCCTTCATTTGGGACGACAAAGCCCAACGTTCCTTTGATAATCTAAAGGCGGCCTTAACTAAAGATCCTATGATCCAACCCCCCGATTACACAGGGGATTACATTCTTTATCTCGCAGCTTCGACTTCCACCATCGGTATGGTGCTAGTCCAGGAAGACCATAACGGCATAGTCCAAGAAGCTTTGACTTGGAATTTGTCAAAGCCAAGTCCAAGAAGTCTTTGGTCTTTGCTGAGTTGATTTGTAATTTGTCCCGTGCTACTGAGCAATCCGAGCCCATCGATTCTCTTCCTGATGAATCGTTGTTCCTCATTAGCACGTCTGATCCATGGTATGGGGATATTTTATTATATCTCCAAACCCCACGTTTCCGCCCCAACCTCACTCGCGATGAACGTCGACGCATCTGACATCACGCCAAGTACTACCTCATAGTCAACGATACCCTCTATTGACATGGTGTCGATACTGTTCTTCGACGTTGTTTGACTCTAGATGAGGCGGAAAGCGTTCTTAATGACTGCCACGCTGGAGCATGTGGTGGTCATCTCTCTGGGATGGCTAGGGCCCATAAAATACTGCGAGCTAGATATTTCTGGCCCTCGATTTTCAAAGACTGCATTGAAACGGTCAAGAAATGTCCACCATGTCAATTCTTTCATAGTAAAACACGCTCGCATCCTGCTCCACTCCATCTTGTTATTTCCATCGGCCCCTTTTCCAAATGAGGCATAGATTTCATGCACTGTAAGCCCACTTCAGCCGGGGGGCATAGCTATGTCATAGTAGCTGTTGACTATTTCACAAAATGGGCTGAAGCGATGCCTACTTATGCTGAGGACAGCAAAACAGCAGCACAATTCATATTCAATCACATTATAGCTAGATTTGGTGTCCCATAATCCATTGTGACTAATCATGGCTCCCACTTCAGGAACCATATGATTGAGGAACTAAGTGCCAAGTTGGGTTTTCGCCATGAAAACTCAACCCCATACTACCCACAAGATAATGGCCAAGTTGAAGCCATTAACAAAGTTCTGAAATGAATGATTCAACGTATTGTGGGTACTCATAAATCCAACTGGCACTCAGCTCTATTTTCAGCGCTATGGGCATACCGAACCTAAGTAAAAAGTGCTACTGGGTTTACACCATTCCAATTGGTGTATGGCCTGGAAGCCATTTTACCGATTGAATGTGAAATTCCATCACTTAAGATAGCCATAGAGCTACTTCCCCACGCCACTTCCGAAGAGGAACGGTTTCTATACCTAGCCAAGCTAGGTGAAACCCGCTGCGACGCTGCTTTAGCCAACGAAGCTCATAAAAAATACGTCAAAGCTCAGTATGACAAATCCGTTCAACCTCAGATTTTTAATGAAGGTGACCTCGTACTCACATATGATCAAATGCACGATAAACTCGAAAAAGGAAAACTAGAATCTATTTAGTACGACCCCTTTGTTGTAAAACGTGTCTTGGAGAAAGGAGCCTATGAACTCGTCGATTGTGATGACACACCATTGGAACGGCCCCGCAATGGGCTATACCTCAAACGCTTCTACGCGTAAGGTTATCTTACGCAAGATACTTTTTTGTACATAATGTACCTAGCTTATTTTCACTCATCTTTTTGGTGTGCGCATGGACCTCATGTATCCATTCTTACCTCAACTTGTGATTTTGTGCGCAGATGTCTGCCTACTTCGGATTCGTCGACGGTGCAAGACGGCATACCCGGAACCTCGCTTCCACAGCATGGGTAATCTATTCTCCCACTGGCGAGTTACTTTCTTCAGGAGCCAATTGTTTGGGTCTTGCAACCAACAATGTCGCAGAGTACCATGTAGTCATCGGACTCTTGACGGAGGTTGCTTCCCTTGGAATTGACTCCCTATTAGTCTTTTTAGACTCCCAACTCGTGGTTTCTCATCTGAATCGTGTTTACACAGTTTGTAATCCCATCCTACTTCGTTTATTTCGGAGGGTACGCCTTTTGGAATGATCTTTTAATGTCATTTCATATCAACACGTACCAAGGGAATTCAATTGTATAGCTGATTCATTAGCTAATTACATTTTGGATTGGCATCTTGCCCACACATAACAATACATCACAAAATAAACACACAAGTCATTGTAAATAAATAGGTCATAAAAGTAGGTCCACATATATGTCACTGTATATAAAAGTGTTTTTTCAAATACATAAAGTTTGTGTTTTAAAGACAAAATTTGGGACCTAATCCCATACAAAAATTTGGCTCTCAAAGCCTACATATCGTATACATGCCGCAAAAAGATAAAAGCTACCATCTAAGGAGATCTGGGGGATCTATCACGTTCCTCATCAGATTCCTCACGCTGTTGGTGATAACACACTATAGCCCGAACCACCCTATGGAGGAGTTGACCAATACGCCTAGGCACACCTACGGTATGCCGCTGGAGATGCAAAGGGATGTCGTCCACCCTCATAGCGGGGATACCGTGGGTTAAACCCTGTAGGTTCCTTTCTATCTCCTGGACCCCTCCTGCCTCATCCTCGTCTGGAGCGGCTTGGTGATCAACACCACCTCAGCGTAATGGCGAGTACCCTGCCGGTCTTTGTGGTCCATGATCTGCGACATGCACACGTACATATATTAAAGTCTTTTACACATCCTAAAAAACCATAAAAATTATATATTCAAAAAAGAAAAAAAATCCATGAAGGTCATACTTGAATTGTCCCAATCCTCATCGTCCAGCAGTGCCAATTCTATGTCCTCGTGGAAGTCCACCCCTGCATAGGGGTAGTCATCGATCATCACAATCTGTTCCTCGAGCCACGAGAAGAAATCCTCACCGAAAGCCAAATGCTGCGGCCCCCCAAGTCGTCCTGCATATTCACTCCATCGAGCTATCCATGGCTCGGTGGGTGGACGTGGGGGCATGGCTATCTGTGGGCGCAACAATGGCACCCTCGCCAAAAAGAAGGTGACTAAGATGCTCCCATACCCAAATTGATAATTCTCTCCAAGCCTGCACTTGTTCACTTGCTCTTTGAGGTTGGTCAATACTGCCTCACACCAGTTGAATACTGTTCCTGCCATGCAATCCACTGCAAGATTCATCTATGTACGAGACACCTGATGGGGACCCGTGCTCCCTGCTGCATGTGTGATGGTGAACAACACACTTTTTAAAGGAAGTTCTACAATGTCTTTGATGACCACCTTGCCGCTTTTCTTTCTCTAACCTTGATGGCAATAACAAGCAATTAAAGCATCCGTGCTCGCCTCCGAGGTTGTGAACCCAGTAAAAATCAGTCGGGCTCCTCTTTTTGAGAGGCCCGTGAGGAAATAAATGTCCTCGAGTTCAATATCGAGGGTGTGTTCTCCCACTTGGAAATCCTGAATGTCGGGGTCCCACATTTGAATAATATGGGTGAGAAGTTTTGCGTGCTTACGGATGCCTTTGGTCTTGAAGAATTTTAACAAACCACATTCCCGCAACGCAGTCAAGGTTTCTTGGTCATCTTCGGCCAACAAATCATCTGCTTCATGCTCTCTTTCTTTCCATGCTCCAAACAAGTTACAAACACCTGCAAAAGGTCATAGGAAACATTCATTAATAATTTAACAACTTGATCTCAGCTAAAAATTTGAGAAAAAATGATTTTTTCATCTTGAAATTCGCCATTATCGCGTCTGGGATAAATTTGACTGCACAGTACCACGCCCAGGTTTAACCTTACAGCGCAGTACTGTTGCATAGTACCGCACTTCCCGATATAGCGCCTGCGCGGTACTATGGAAGGCGAAAATTGCCCAATAGGACTCACCCAAAAAAATGTTTTTCCCTACTGAAATCAAGTTATTCATACATGAAATGAAAGAGGGGCTTGAAAACTCTTACCTGGCACAGACGGCTATTGAAACGGTGCTTCGAATCTCCAGATATGAACTCTTGAAGTTTTTGCTCCTCAATGGGTAAAATCTCCTCTTTTGGCAAATGCACAAGTGAAATGGTAACTTTCCATATTTACCCATCTTTTATATAGTTTTTTCACTTATTTTTTACTCATTATTTTATTTGGTTAAAATAAAACCCATTTCACATTACTAATATCTGGTTCCATGAGCATTTGTTGACAGGGTTTCCTTTAAGAACAAAAAATATTCACATTGGCGTTCATTTATTGTTTGACCTTCATTTTGAGCCTACTTTATCTTTTTCGTGCTCTGGATTAAAACTTGAAAAAGATTCCAAGCGCTTTTACACCTGTTTCGTGCTTGTCAAACTTAAGTAAATGGTGTCAAGCTTAGTTCGCTTTACTCATGCTCGTTAAATGATGAGGAAAGTATTATCCTGGTTGTATTTTATTCTTTTTTCGGACCAGAATAATTAAAAGTTACGAAAAAGACCATTGGAGTCCATAGTTAAGCTCTTTTCAAACTCCCTTAAATTGAAAATATTGCCAAGTGATCTTGACTCTTTCACACTTGTAAAAGTATTTGATAGGTTACCCCTTTTTCGGCCCGTCTAGACTATTTACGAGAAAGGTATACCTCAGTCAATTTTTGGCTGGGAGAGTTCTCTCGGGAATTGTTTTATACTTTTTCAGGATCGAGGGACTAAATTTACGAAAAAGTACACTTTGGAGCCTTCTTTAAGTTTTTCAGGCTCTCTAAATGTGAAAAACTACCGAGTTTTCCTTCCTTGGACTCGTTAAAATTTAACATCGAAGGACCCACTTTGGGACGAACCCCTCCTTTCTCAGGTTCGTAAAACATGTGAGATTGGACTCATCTATGAGATGAGCTATACCGAGCATCTGTTATCCTCTTCAAGCTCAAAAAACAATAAAGAGGTACTCGTCTATCATGTCGGGGGAATATGGGAAACAAGTCAAGTTTTGTTTTGGTAGCTTGTCAGTCGTTACCTTTGAACATGGCATGCGTCTGTCCCTTGTCTATTTTGGGTATCTATTTTTCGCTGAGTTATGGTCATCATCCTGAGTCGTCTCTCTGGCCACGAGCCTACTCGTTCGGTGTCTATCCTCTGCTATGAATAATCCCTACTGCCAAGTCCTGTTACATGACGTTACATGTTCAAAGGGTTGCATTGTTCAGAGTCATTCATTGTGTCAGACCTCCGCTGTGTCAGTACATGCTCCATTGTTTCATCATCCTATACTATCTTTCGTTCCGATTTCGTGTCGATGATGTGGGAATCATTATGGCCCACCTTCGACGATTCTATTCCCGTCGACGCCAAATCACTATCCGGGAATTGGACTTAGGGATCAACCATTAGTACCTTGGTACCTGCATGCCTCAATGGCAGGTTTCCTCGTGTTCGACAGTAGGTTTACATCATTTACCTCTGATCGAACGATCTCTCGAATGCTCGACATCAACTCATTCATTCGCATTTCGTTGAGATGTACTACAGATACCTTGGGGATCATCGCCATCATTGGTGATTTCCCTCGCATTTGTTAACGGTTCACATCATTGACCGGTAATCAAATGGTTTCTACCATGTTCGACTTCAACACTTTGTAATCACATGGCTAGATTCGTATCATTTGCGATTGGGTGGAAGACCCTGGGCGCATCTTTGTATCTTGATTGCGTCCAGGTTGCGATGGAGATGTCCTTTGTATTGTCACACAGATCCACTTTTTGTATTGGTCGTGGCTGTGTCATTACTGTCTCATGGATCTACGTTTGTTCATAGTAGCCATGATTTGTCTACAGTCTATATCATCTCAGTACTCATGGATCTGCAATGTATTGGTCGGCAGCCATGCTTTGAGTCAATTGTTTCCGAGCATGGGGATTCCCACCTCGGTGGTATATCTAACATTTTGTTTCTGTTTCAGCTCCTTGTTGCTCTCCTCGATGCTATCTCCGCACACTATTTGTAAAGTCTTTCGGCCATCAGTCCCTTCTGACCTCACACTTTAGGGGGCATCTGTTATACCTCCATATTCAACAGTGTCGCATCTTCACCATAAAAACAGTTGACGACACCTCCCCTACTGCTTAAAACACCCAGAAGAGAAAAATGATGAGTGATCCTTGAAGACAAACCTATCCTGTCAAGAATCAACCCAGCTGAGACTTCATATACTTACACTACCACGCCTTGCTCCAGCTTAGGTGCGCGGTAGTCCACACTACCGCTCTATGATCTTTCTCTGCCACGCGGTACTACCGCGTTATGCTCTGTTTGAGAGGTGTGGTACTCCTTTTTTTAACCTTTTTTCCATGGCTTGTGGGATCTTGATCTTCGAGATATTTTTGAGGATTGGTGTCCTTGATTCGATCCTAACTCACTTTCTGTGATTAGTAGGCCTGATCCACTAAACTCTCCCAAGATCCACCCTTCTCTCTTGTTGGTTAACCCTACTACACACTATAAGAGAGAGACATTCCATGAGCAAAGGGGAGGACTCTTGGAGACATCAAACTTATGATCTTGAATCTTTGTGGAGATAGCTAGAGGAGGAAGCACTTGGAGCTGGGAGTTGGCTTGGATATCAAACAACCATTGTAAAAGACTTCAAGTTGGTAATAGAACATAACTTGTCTTGTTTCCCAAATCACATGTGTTGATTTTGTTTCAATCATATGATTTGTATCTGTTATAGATTTAGATCCTAACTCATATTTCAAGTTGCTAGAGAATCGTATATGCTTGTATCTTGGTTTCATTTTGACAGGTTCATTCACGAGGACTTGGAAATTGGAGCAACCATAAAGACAAGCAATTGGATTGAAGGTCAGTTAGATCTCTTCTGTTTCTTCCAGCAGTTTAAATCTTGAAATGTCTGTTTAGATCTAGGAATTCAAGGTAGCATTTGTTGAGTTTTGTCTTAGTTTAGAGTCAGTTAAAGTCTACTTTAATCTAAGAGAATTTCTACCTATCTGTAGGGAGAAAATTCTACAACAGTTCACGTTGGCTGTAGGACCAAAGACAACCAAAGCATGGCTAAGGGTGTGGATGATGATTGTTGCATACAACCTTATGAAGAGAGGATGGTGCAACAAATCCGTGATCATGATGTTGGCAAAAGGACGGAGTACCCTTGGTAAGAGGCCAACTGATCAGGTAACATCAAGCGATGTTAATGAAAACCATGCAGGTAATGGTTATTTATGCTTAGTTGCATGAACGTTGAAGGAGGATTTGGTAAGATCCCTTCAACTACAGTTAAACTATGTTGATTTGGTTTACATGTGGTATTAAGTGCTTGAATGTGAATGTCAACCTACCAAGTATGGTGAGGTGTGGGTAAGTAAAGGCAAGGAACCTTTCACCGTATAGTTTCTTAGAAACCTCAATGCATTCATATGAGGATTATATCATGCCATTTGTGTATGTTGGTTGTGAGTTAAGAAACCAAAGCAAGTGAGGACTTATGGTCCTATCATCGTAGTGCATGCTATGTGGGGAAGACATGGTTAAGCCATAATATGTTTGAAGGCATAATATTCGTGAATTAATGCAAGGTTGCATTGAGGGGATGTGCATTAAAAATATTTTGTACAATCTTGTGGTTATGCACGAAATGGTGATCTATTTAATGAGCTTCCGTGAATGTAGGAGAATGATTGAATATAGAAGGTAGACATGTTGATGGAATACTAAGAAGTGCTCTATTGAAAGGACAGAATTGCATGAAATGTGAAGTAATGAGTATTTACTGTTTATCTAAATTGCATGGATAGTGTGACTGTGTCTTACAATTTTTAATGCATATATAGAGATGTATATATTTCACTGCATTTAAAATATTAACAGTTGAAAGTGTTTGAATTATTGAGCGTTTTAATGCATACATACTCACAACGTGTTTGGCTTATTGAAATTTCAGTTTTCAGGTAGAAAGGTCTTGCGTATGGCAATGAGGATACGTCCATAGTAAAGACCAGGATCTACCATGTGCAGAAGCCAAAGGTTATGAGAAGGTTCTCATGGTTGTAATTTATGCATGAAACAAATCTGAAAATTGTCTGGTTTAAGTTTATGAGAATAGTCTCATAGTTGCAAATCTAATTTCTCTAGGAAAATAGATTTACAAATTTTGGATTTGAGAATTGCTTATAATTGCTAATGACTATTTGGCTTATATAGAATTGTGTTAGGAGGACATGTTGTAGGTGGATGTTCATGTATGGTAGCAAGGGTGAAACCATAATGGACAAAGTGATACCACTTACGAGAGCCAAACAATATGAGGATAGCCTCACTGCTAAGCAAATCAATTTCTGTAGGAGACAGAATTGTAAATTCATGTTGAATTTAATTATTAATGCCATTGATTGGTTATGAAGCAATCAGATTTGAAATTATTGTTAAATGTTGCTGACTGTTTGGCTATTTGATAAGTGTGCCAGGATGACACATTGTAGGAAGACCATTTGTGATGGCCTGCAGAAGCCAAACTAGATGGGAAGGATCCCTGATTCGGAAATGGGTTTCGGATGAAACGCCATTGTAAATGATGATAATGTCTGAACCGAACTACATGTTGGTAAACCATGTGAGTGAGATAGTGAAATTATGCCAAGAAGGCATGTGTGGGTTGTGGAACCTGAAAATATTGGGGGTGGCAAACCGAATGACTGCTAACTCAAAGAAGGGAGCCCCCATTCTTCGCAAATGAAGAAAATATACATCTGTGAAACGAATGAGTATTCGGTAACCCTAACTGAGGATATACATGTTTGGTTATTAGATTTAATATGCAGAGCATGTTTTATTATTTCATTATTATTTCAGACTGCTTGAGTGGGACTAAGGCCTACATGTCTCACACCGGAAAGGGATGCATACCTTTCGGGTGATGGGTTATGTTAGGGTTTTCAATATTGACTACACCCTAAGGGAATGGATGCATTCCTAGTGTTTCAATACTTGATAGTGAATGTTATGAAATATAGTTACAATTTTATAGCAACAATACTGATGAGTCTGCTTATCCTTCTTGTGCTATTAGCTTACACAGATGCAATTTGGTGTTTCACGTAAGAGGCAAAGTGAAGAAAAGGTGCTCAAGAGGACTGTATGGCCAGTGGTAACCTTTCTATGCTCACACTAAAGGACACTAGAAGAGATGGATAGGCCCGAGGAGCTGTGTTGCAGAAAAGGGGTATCATCCTTGTGTAGTGTGAGTGGGTATTGTGGGGCCATGCTAGCTTGCAGTCAAGTGAGTCACCTATGGAGTTCCTGGAGGGAACCACTGGTTGCATAAGAGAAGGAACCACGTAATCATATTATGTTGTTCATATTGCTTGATAAACCCAGTCGGTGTACTGGCTTGGAAATGGTTGTTGTATGCCTGATAAACCCAGTCGGTGTACTGGCTTGGCATTGGTTATTTGGGTGTTGTGGCGAAGGGTTTCTAGATGTCTAATAAACCCAGTCGGTGTACTGGCTTGGCATTGGTTATTTGCATGTTGTGGAGGTATTGGTGAAGGGTGTTATTTCCTGACAAACCTAGTCGGAGAACTAGCTTGGAAATGGTTGTTGTATGCTTGATAAACTAGTCGACGTACTAGCTTAGCATAATGATTTTTGAAATGCTTGATAAACCCATTCGGCGTACTGGCTTAGCATACTGATTTTGAAATGCTTGATAAACCCAGTCAGTGTACTAGCTTAGCATAATGATTTTTGAAATGCTTGATAAACCCAGTCGGCGTACTGGCTTAGCATACTGATTTTGAAATGCTTGATAAACCCAGTCAGTGTACTGGATTAGCATACTGATTTTAGGGATGACTGATAAACCCAGTCGGTGTACTGGCTTAGCATTGCCTATTCGGATGATGTTGTCGAGCAGCAGGTGTGCTGGCCAAGCATCCACCCCACAGGTGATCCAAGGCTTGTAAAGCAGAGAAGGAAACCCGTGGAGTAGCGAGGAAACACACAATACAGATAAGTATTCATTTCAATTTATTTCTTGTTTGGAATAATGAATATTTTAGGTATAAGTCTTCTAACAGCTAAGCTGATACACTATTGTTTCCTTGTTGGAAACCTTGGCCATTGCAGGAAGCAAGGACCTTGAAAGAACTATAAATTCTTGGTAAACCTAGAGAGTAACTGGTTGGAGCTAAAAATGCTTAGTAAAGCCAGAGAGTAACTGGTTGGGCGCTATAAAATTCTTGGTAAAGCCAGAGAGTAACTGGTTGGGCGCTATAAAATTATTGGTAAATTCAGAGAATAGTTGGTGGAAACATTAACAACTTGATGTTGTGGAGCAGCAGGCGTGCTGGCCAAACATTCCTTAATTAATTGATAAAAACCAGTCGAGGTACTAGCCTGGCATTGCCTATTCAAATGGTTGTGGAGTAGCCTGCGTGCTATCCCAACATTCATTATTGTATCCACGGGAAATCCAATGCTTGGAAAGCAAAGAAGGATCCTGTGGACTAAAGTGAAGACATCCAATACAGATAAGTATTTGGTTATCTTGCAACTTCTTGCTTATGAATATACGTGTGTATATGATTTGATTATGATTTTCAAACTCTTGTCTAGAGATAAACCCTATGAAAATACACTAAACATGTGAATTGATTCAATGTTTGAGTGTAGGTATTGCTGGAAGTAAGGACTATGAAAGCATATGGAGGATGCATGTGGACATGTGACCGTCCTAAAGAGAGCTCAGTATGAGCGGTAATGAAAGATGGTGCTAGTGGAACTGTGTGGGTCCTAGCAGCCAAAGGTTCTGTAAGCAACAATGGGGAAGGGTTCCCTAGTTGAAAGGCATTAGACAGACCTTAGACACTAAAGTGTCATAGCCAAGAAAGGGAAAGTCAAGCATTCACATTGAAGTGAAAGAGGCTAAGGAGCATAGAACCACAAGTGATGGTGTGGCTCCAGATTGGAACAAGACTAAGAGGGGGGAACTCTTACTCTTCTCTTTCCTTTTGATTGATGCATCTTAGAAACAAAAGATTATTGAGTGCATGTCATAAATGAATACAAATTGTGTTTAATTGCTTGAAATGAATTGTGAATGCTGAAATAGTTGTTTTCCTGTGAAAGGATGAACATGAATGAGTTCATGTGTATGTGGGAAAGCATGAAATGTGTGGAAGTCTCATGAGTAAAGCATGGACGTTCCAAGTCAATTGGGAAAATAATTGACTAATTTTAATATTGTGTTATGCTTGTCCTAATAGGAATTGCCATGATGAGTCTCACAGGTGAGACATTGAAAGCCATTGCTTGCAGTTGTTACCAGCCAAGTGTTGCTAGTGAGAAAAGTGAGAGCCAGTTGTGCACTGTGATCATGGCAGCAGACCAAAAGCTATTTGTTTTGGCTGGAAATATTCCTCAAATAGCTGCCAGGACAGCAAGAAAGATAGCATCCATGGAATTCCAGACTTGTAGATCAGTTGGAAGGGTAATAAAGGAAATGGATTGCTATGGAGCAATGCCCACCTGCAGAGATGGAAGATCAAAGCCAGTAGGAGCAGCTTGAGGAAGCCAAAAGACTTGATCCTGAAAGGTCAAAGTAAAGAGATGGAATGCAGGACAGACCTGCCACCATTTGTGAATTTTTAGGCATGTGTAAAGTGGGTATACATGCTGAAGTATTGGAACACCGAGGACGGTGTTATTCCAAGGGGAGGGGTATGTAACATCCCCAGTTTGACCCTATCACATTAAAAATGTAAATGATGTAATCTTGTTATATAATCGTGGTGAGGAGCTCAAGGCCAAGGCCCCGCCATCGATTTATTGATGCATATGGTTTACATGCTAGCCTGGCACAGTGGAATTGTAAATATCATGTAATATGCATTTTAATAAAAATACCCGCAACTAGCTATGCAATGCAATAAAGAGATGGGGGCTTGATTTTACAAGGAATTGGGAGGGAAAACATTCAAAGCCTTGCAGACAATAAAGTCAAGCCAAGTGTTAATGAGAGAACCCATCAAAGCCTCAACTACCCATGTTGACTTTTGTACCCAATCATTCAAGAGTTGGTTGAGGTAGTTAATGCCTTGGGAATGGAGAGGTATGGCTGTCCAAATTCGGGTATGGGCAAGCCACCCTTCATGTAAAATCGTGTTTGTCTCCTTGGGCAAAAAAAGAGCCACGAAATTGCTCTCTAAGCCATTATTCACCATTGCCTTGCTCTCTCACGCAGATCTATCTGCCTGGGCGTTTTTCTCCCTGGGTTTTCTATGTTCCCCTTCATCTTTTAGCTGGGAAGGGGCGTTTTTGTGTTGATTACCAGTGGGAAAGAGAACATAATGTTTTTGGGTCTTCCTGGAGGTTGTTTAGGCCATTGGGAAGGATCATAACCAGTGGGAGAAATCGGTTTTGCTCCCTAGGGTTGAATTCAAAATTCCATAGTTCGTTTGGGTGGACCACGAGTTGGGAGAGCCAATGTGGTCCCTGTGTTGTGAGTATCTCTGTGGTAAATGTGTTGGGGTATGGGTAATGGGTAATCCCTTGTTTTGGCTTGAGCTTGAGAGTAAGCATCCAGGGTTAAAGTGTAGCCTGATAAACCCAGTTGGTCTGGCTTGGCTGAGATGAAATGGTTAATGGGTTGTGTGTGAGCTTGAATGTCCCCTTTTCCTTGTGAGAATCATGCCCAGCTTGTGGGTGGTCTCTAAGTTCTGAAATAATACAGGCTGGGTAGAGACCTATGGTTGGGTGGAATGTTGCAGCGACATAGCTAGTTGTTTGGGGACCATTCTACCATAAAGATACGTGTTTCTTTGTCTATGCGATTTACTTCTGCAATGTTTAAATGGAAGACTATTTTGATATGTTGTGTGCATATGATATGTGTGTGGATAATGCTTTAAATTCCACTGTGCATAATTTCTTGTTTCCCATCTGCACACATCTCTTTTAATGGTGTGAATCTAATTAATGGGCTGAATTTTTATGAAAATCCCCAGAGATTGCCATCATGTACTCTCCCTTTCCTTGGATGGATGGGTGGGTACGTTACAACAGAAGCACTAATACTTTCTGAAGGATCTGGACAAAAATGAGCCCAAGGATTCAACTCTTCATCTAATGGCGACTGTGTGAATAAGGACCTCTAGACAAGACAGAACACACCACAAATTTAAAATAAATGAATTCCATTAGTCACGCTTAAAGAAATGTGTAGCTGAAAAACTAGAAGGCAACAACAAGTTTATGAAAGATGATAAATTGCTCCTTTGGAAATAGAATAGGGAAAATAAAGCATAAAAATACGAACCAAAAGCTTTCTTTATCAGTCTAAACAAACCTTTAGACTGCCATTATGTCATCTTGGTCGCTTTCATATTGAGTAGATGTTGATGTTGGTTCTACGCTATCGTCTATAAAGTTATCTGATTGCGATTCTCCTTCATTAATATCAGTATCATGTTCATCAACCTCAAAGAAATATATTTTCCTACCAATGAGAAATAAATATAGAATGATCAAATTAACATTTCTTCCAATCATATTTGAACTTGTATCCAAATATAAATTTCTTGGGTATTTAATAAAGCATAAGTGTTCCCAAATCAATCGCAACACATATAAAGAAACAAGGAGTTAGGCATCAAAGTCATTATCTTACTTTGCTTCCTCATCAATGAATAGCTTGGTAAAGATCTTTGAATGTTGTTTTGATGCAACCAAAAACCAAACCTTTAGTCCAAAAACAACAAAGTACACTACTTCATTCAGTTCTCACCTCTATATCGAGACAGAAGATAAATAAGAAAATAATACCAAGTTGAAAATAGCTGACCTTTTGAGAGCTTTGATTTCCTTTGTATACTATCATTGGTAATGTTACGTTTCTTCTTTCTTGTATAAGGTATCTGAGATGGAGATGGAGATGCAGAAACTTGAGCTTCACTATCATCTTTGCGCTTGCATGGGCATTTAAATTTGCATCATCTTTGAACAGATTTTTTTGTTCCAGTAGTGCTTAAATGCCAATCTTCACTACAACTATTACTCATTTGAGTGATCAATGGTATAGATTTTCCTTTCACTGTAGAGGATTTTAAAATAGAGTGATCAATGGTGTAGATTTTCCTTTATTGTAGAGGATTTTGAAATACTAAGACACTCAAAATTTAACTATTCTGCATTATATGGTGAACAGTTTCTTGTAGTCAAACTTTTCAATTCAATGTTGTTTGACATCACTAATGCTGGTGAAACATCAGCAGGAATAACAAATTGATTCTCTCTCGGAATGTTGCAGATTTATGTATTACTATAGTCACCATGTTCATTCATGCCCTTCTCACGCAGATATGTGACCCGCTCGTCCCATGAAGATACTATAATGCTAGAGGAAGGGGACTTAGAATAGCTTCTAGTTTTATCAAGAGCCAAACTAGAGATAGGTTGCTGCAGAGAATTTGTTATTGCAGTGGGAGACTCTAGAACAATATCCCTTACAATAAGGTTTGTCACATGTGAACTTAAGTGAACATAGTTTGCATCAGTAGTAGATAAAGGTCGAAATATATTTTCTTTCAAATCATCTGTAAAGTTTTGAAAACAACTATGAGGTGTTGCAAGCACCACTTCTTTAGGAATTTCAAACAATTTATCACTGAATGAGGGCATTTGAACATATGCTCTTGCATCATAAGAAGTAACTAACATTCCCCTGACCTCTAGGAGTTGTGTTGACAGTTCAAGAGAATCAATCACATTTATAAGACCATTAGGAGGACTGCAGACCTTGCTCTGTTCAGGAGTCATCTGATCATGAGAAACAATTAGGTTTGCAATAATAAGGGGAGAGCTGACATTTAACATACTAGAAGAAACTTCTCCTTTGAACGATTAGGAGTCATACATTCAACATGTTTTGAGTTACTTGTCCTTAAGGGAGGGTAAACTGGCTTCTTAGAACTTGCCTCTAGTGAATTATTTCCATTCATTGAAGTAACAACACTAGAAAGGTTATTTAATAGAGGAAGACTTGGGCAAGATAAAATTATAACTCTACCATCTTGATTCACAGATACAAATCCTATATTGTAAAGACAACAATGCATTGAGTTTTTGCAATAACTTGAGACATTTAGTGATGCTTCTTTATCCTATAAAGTTGCATCTGAGGACTCATGCTTTGAGGCTTCATCAGATAAGGATTTGTTCTTTGCTAATGATTCAGCTACTTCACAAGAACGATAAGAAGCATTGACTTCTTGAAATGTTTCTTGTGAATCATTGACCACCTTTCCAAATTGTGTGGATGGAATGCAAAGTTGAATGTGATGTTCTTCAGAAACCAAATCATCAGGCTTAGGTTTATCAGTTGTTATTTCTGAAGATAGATCATTTCATTACCAGATTAAACAAAATATTCTCAAAAAAAGTATCTCCCTTCTGTAGAATAAAAAATGTTTAAAAACTACATTGAGGTTTAAGTTTATGAAGCTAATATCACACTGGTATAAAACTAACTTCTACTCTCATTCATATGGTAGCTTTTCTAATACCCATTAGCCAATAAAGCCAACAAATGCACTTTACAATATCATAAACAATTGAACATAATAACTTTGTCGTTAAAAAAATGTGGATACACAATAGACAAAGGCGGATCTGAACCACCTCAAATATCATTATTTATGAGAAAATATCCATCACTAGAAAAGCTAATACATAGAACCATCAAGTCAGACAATACATAAAGTTTGCCAAAACCTTCTTCAATTCAAACAATATGTACAGGATAAATTTTTGTGTATGGGCTGCTTCAGGTAAAAGTTGGTTGTTTAAGCCTCTGCAAATAAAAATCAATGATCTAGAGCTCTGGCCACTCATTTTGGCGTATTTGCAGTAAGTTTTGCAAATTGACACAAAAATGGAACGTTTTTCAAATTACTCCAGAAGTTTCTACTTGGGATTCTTCACGTGAAGCAAATGATGTTGGAGTATTGTTGCTAGTAATCAAAGATGATACTTGGCTTTTTAACTTCGAAAACATACACATCAATCGAGCCATTGATTCAATATACAAATGACGAACCCAATGATTATATCATACAACATAAGGAAAATGTGAAACTTTTCCCCTTTGGGGTTAGGGAAGCTACTTATTCCTCCACAAATATTTCCCTTTGATTTCCTAAGTGCTTCTTGTTTATTGCATATTTCGTTTTGATAATCATATGAGCCATGTTTTTCATCAATATTTGTTGCATGCAAACTGCTTGAAGGATATAATAATTTTTTGAGCATGGATTTTCCTTGTGGTATTCCCTTCAAAGGCACACATGTAGAAGAAAAATCTAAAACCCCTAGCTTTTGAATGCTAAGGGATAGCCTAACACATCAGTCGAGCCATTGATTCAAAATCCAAATGACAAACCCTGTGATTATATCATACAACATAAGGAAAATGTGAAACTTTTCCCCTTGGGGTTAGGGAAGCTACTTATTCCTCTACAAATATTTCCCTTTGATTGCTTAAGTGCTCCTTGTTTATTGCATATTTCTTTTTGATAATCACATGAGCCATGTTTTTCATCAAGATTTGTTGCATGCAAACTGCTTGAAGAATATGATAATTTGTTGAGCATGGATTTTCCGTTTGGTGTGAGTTTAATGATAAATGAAACAGTAAACACAATGTGTATTCACATGAAATAAGTAAACGCAATGTGTATTCACATGAAATAAATAGGAGAGCACATAAAAAATTATGAGTATGAAAAGAAGCTTAAGTCTTACTACGAGAGCTATAAGTTTATATGTATATACAAGGTGATTAACATAACATAGGTATGAAGCCCAACTTAGACAAAAATGCCTTTATTCGTGATAACACAATTTGTTAAACTAGGGCCCTCTTATGCTAAAGCACGTTGCATGTATACATTAGGTATATGCATCTAGCCTTGTTACCACCTAACATGTAGGGATGACTAAAGACACTTCCAGCTTGTTCAAATCATGGATATTTGACAGACACTTCCAGCTAGTTCAAATCATCATGTTATGTGCCAAAGGTTGATAGGGATTTTTAGTTGATGCTAGTGTTATGACATATGCTATACTTGTTGACACATGGGGATTTCCTTCTTCTATGTGGCATATGACCATGAGGGGTCATTGAAGTTTCTCTATAGTGGCTCATGTACTTTAAATTATTGTTTCATAGAGGATGTATCATGGTGTGGCCATAATTTCCTTTAAAAGTGTATAATCTTGTGAGTCAAGTGTATCCCTAACAATTTAGGTAGGTGTAACACTCATTTAATGTGATTTCACACTTTTTACCTAGCCATATTTCATGCTATGTCATTCAACTATCCTTTTCACTCATTTTCATCAAGTCCCCTTTCATAATTGACTTAACATATCTTATGTTCTAAGGTCTCAGTACTATTCCCATGTATGAATTCGTATATCAAAACAAAAGTGTCAAAGTATTGTACGGTTTATGCAACTAAATTATAAATGTTATATACATGAGCAATGCTCCCTTGCAAAAATCCAAGTTCCCTAAGTACCAGGTTATCAAAACCAAATCTAAAGCAAAGGGACTAAGTGAAAAAAGGCTAATAATATAAATAAAAGAAAAAATAAAAAGAAATAAAGGGGCCTCCTAAGGAAAATAATAAGAAAATAATAGTAGAGAGAGAGTAAAAAAACTACTTTTTATGGATCGTATTTTCAACTTATCTCCTTGTAGGTTTACTCAAATTTCAAGCGGGAGGACCCGTTGGATGCATACTTAAATTATGCATCCAACGAGTACCCATGTTGCATACTTTTAAAAACATTCACACCATAAAATATTGAAAATACATAATAATAAAAAAACGTGTTTCTAGGGAGAGAAAACACGTTTTTGAATGTATTTTGGATTTTTCATGGTGTGGATGTTGTTAAAATTTTGCAACATGGGTACTCATTGGATGCATAATTTAATTATGCATCCAACGAGTCCCCCCACTTGAAATTTGAGTAAACCTACAAGGAGATAAGTTGAAAATACAATCCAAAAAAGTAGTTTTTATTTTTTCCCTCCAATTTTTTTAGGTGCTCCCTTTTTGAATTTTAAAGAATTTTGATTGGCTAATACATGATGACATGGGATTTGTATTATTTTTGGAAGGCCCATTTTAAATTGAAATTTCCTCTAATGAAAGAGGTGCAAGGAAAGGGTAACTCAAGAAAAAACACTCCCTAGAAAGGCACACATATAGAAGAAAAATCTAAAACCCCTATATTTTGAATGCTGAGGGATAGACCTAACACTCAATCACATTTCTATGATGGTCAATTCACAAACACATTATCCCTAATACCAAATTCACTCCATCACCCTCACCTCATTTACAAACTCGTGCACGGACTGCACATGGAGAAAATCTTCTTTAACGAAACTCATTATATGATCATTTCAAGATCGACCTTCACCTTTAAACTTCCACAACCAAAATGTATATATTAAAAAGTAACAATTTTTTTTATAATATTATTAAATTTGGAAATTTATCTTGAAGGTAAAACAAAGCAAAATGATTGAATTTTCCCTTTAACAATCACTATGCAAACATGTCTCCCTTTTTCTCCATATATATCCCTTAAAGCATGATTAAACATTAATGTTTTTTTGGAAAACATAAATAATTAATGAAAAAACGTTACATGGAGTTCTAAGGAAGACTTCCCCAAAATCCATTTAAATAAGTATATAAGATGTAAATATCATGAATATGAATGAAAAGGAATTAGTTTTGAGAAGACACTCAACAAATCATTTTGCTCAATTCAAATCTTTTTATAAATTAATTTTCAATTTTTTTTAATGAATACAAGTGAAAAGGAATACATTTTGAGAAGACAATCATCAAATCATTTTGCTCAATTCAAACCCTTTTATAAATTAATCTTCAAGTTTCTTTCATATACAAAGGATGAAATAAAATAATACCATGAAATACTAGATTTCAATGGGAATGTTTGATAATAATAAAAAAATTCAATGGGAATGTTTGATAATAATAAAAAAATACAATATAAAAGCCATGTGAATGATTACTTTAAATAAAATTTCTTATTATGATCAATTATTTTAAATATATAAATAATGAATAAGTCTCACTATGAAATCATTTAAATAATGATTAATATAAATATGGGTATGGATAAATGTAAAGCTTCTATAGTTGATACCAGCGTAAGACTTATTTATGCTATACATTTAATAAAATATCTAAAACCTTCATGATATAAGCAACCTTTATACTAAAGTAACAATTAAGTACTTTTAACAAATGGAAATTCATCTTTTAAAATAGAATTAAAGGATTTGGAAAAATATCATAATTTTCCCAAATGAATGTTCGCGTGATGTTGATGCAAATCCTTTTAAACATTAAATGAGTTGTATAGAAATAAGTCTCGTTGAAATTATTTCATCTTGTAAAAGAGTAAAATTTTGAGTTGAACAAAATATTTAATGAAAAGATGATACTCATAAAAATTAAAGATATTATTCAAATTAAGAACTTACTTCTCCAATCCTTGATGCAGATTCTTTCGGGATGAATATAGAAATCACTAAAATAAGCATTCATTCAAACAATTCCAATCCGCTAAGATGCTTACTCATTCATTGATGTAATAAATGCCTCAAACCAGACAAGGTTGTTGCAAGGTCAAATCAGATAAATTTATTCAAATGGAGACATATAATCAACTTGGCTAAGGTCAAATGAGAGAATGGAATCGTTGTTGAGAAACCATGAAACCAAAAGAGTCAAATGACCAAAATCACCAAACCCTCAAAGCCATGGAAACCAATCAAAAGAACAAGCGATTGAGCATCCAAAGGAAAGGAAACTAAACCAATAAAACACCTGCTAAATCAAGCGCGGTAAAATAAAATAAAACCAAAAACTAATATTTACAAAATCTACATGGGGTACCCTTTGATTTTACAATATCAAGGGGACTTTGTTGGGGGGCCAACAGGCCTCTTCCTAGTTACAAAAAATACTCTTCCGAAAATTGATTGTTGCAAAATTTTTAGAGAGCATTCCGAAGCATAGGACCTAACAACATGAAGTGGATCTCTGCTAACCCCAAGAGCTGAGTCACACCTAAGCATTGGATCCATAAGTTGAAGCACAACTCATGAAGGAATTTTTATTATCATTCATTCCACCTAGTTAGATTTGGAAAATTTCACTTCTTTATAGGTGAAGTTGGTCATCATACTTAACAACTGAAAAAAGGTTAATTATGAATTGGCTCATTTTAAATGTATGTGGATTATCATTCTCTAGATATTGTTTCCCTTGTCATTAGTGAGGGATTTGTATTGGATTGTGCAAAATTCATTTGTATAATATTTCCAATAATTTTGGTTTACACTCTATCAATTTGAAAGCTTGTTAAAAGACTTTTCATATTTCCTTGTTAAAAGGACAATAACATTGTAATCATACTCAATAAAAGGGTCTTGGAAGTAGCTATATCCTTTAGGTGTAAGCAACCATTCTAGTCATGTGCCTGTGTGCATGTTTTCATCTATGATAGTGTTTTCATACATGTTGTCTATTTTCATATCTTGAATTTTAATTATGACTCGTATTGTTAATGCATGGAGTTGCAAAAATCCCTCTGAGGCCTCATTCGTTCTTTAAAAATGGCTTGAACTGAAAAATTATTAGAGTTAATAAACACTCTAATAATCACTACTATTGACAAGATATTATCACAACCAACAAAAAAACTCTCCAATATATGCTAACCTTCTTGCAAGATTCACAAACCAAAGTGGACCTTCTCTAGAGTCAATTATAACTCTACACGATGAAATACAATAAATGAATCATCATTTTGAACTAGTTCTTGTCCAAAACAGTCCACTTTCTAAGTTCAATAATGATTCCTATCAGATGTCAACACATTATCAACTTATTGAAACAACATTAAATATAGAAGAAGCATATTTGTCCATGTCCAACATAATATTTCCAAGCCCATCATCAAAACCCGAGAAGAAATCAAGAACAACAAACATATGATAAGGAAGTGAACTTTCATATTTCAAATCATTCCAAACATGACCAACTTAGTGAAATAAAATGAAATATAGAAGTGTAAGCTTATTCTTTCATGTTCATAACTTTTCCAAGCCCATCATCAAAACTCGAGAAAAATTAAAGAACAACAAACAAAAAAGAGTTGTTGGATATGATAAGGAAGTGACCTTTCATATTTCGGATTGTTCCAAACCAATCCAGAGTCGATGTTTTGAATTCCTTCAAGAAGATTCAACTTCACCTATTCCAATTCAACATTAGTGCCAACATTGTCATCAAAACTAAAGAAACCTGCAAGAATAAAGATTCTCTATGGGGGGATCAATTCTTGGTGATGGTCATCAACTGCCAAGAAAATATATCAATCATACTGAAGAACTCAATCTCAATTATTAACACATATTGCAATAGAAAGTCTTCTGAATCCCATATCAAATGTTCATATTGCTCACTAATCGGACTTCTATCGTGTGGCAACAACCGAGCTTGAGCCACAACTAGAACTAGTGCTAGTAGTCAATGTCTCAAGCTAGAGCTAGAGAAAGAGCCAGAGCTATATCCAGGAGAGAGAGATAGAGCCAAGTTTAAGAGAAACACTTGTTTGCTGTCATCCTAAACCACAATCTACATTTTTTTGTGGTCATCCAAAACCACAATTTAGTAAAAGACATTAACTTTTGATAAGTAGGAGGAAGTGATTTGGATTGAGTTAATGATCCCTTATTAAATTCTCCTTTTTCTGTGGAGCACTGTGGTAGATGAAGCAACTGAGTCTCATTAATCTAGTTGCAACAAATTAGGTCAAGATACGATAAAATCTGTTGAATTTCTTTTGTAAATTAGTGGAACAGTTAAGTGATTAGAGGAGGAACAATTTCGAAGTTGTAGGGAAATCAATATTAAATGACGGTTTGATGACATCGTCCTAATGTGAGCTTGTGGTTTTTCCTCATCTTTACAAGATTGTTCTCTACCAATTCACGACAGGAATTTTGCATTGTTCTTCATTTCTGGTTAATGTATGAAACTGCACACTTTAGGTAATTTGTTTCAATAATATTCTTCTCAAGAACAATGGAGCATTTATTTATGGCATACGATTTGGCATCTTGTGCTGGAAAATACTAAATTTTGTGACTAGAGAAATTTTGGTGATATCTTGTGCACGACCTGCACATGGAGAAAATATTCTTTAACAAAACTCATTATATGATCATTTCAAGATCGACCTTCACCTTTAAACTTGCACAACCAAAATGTATATATTAAAAGGTAACAATGTTTTTTTATAATATTATTAAAGTTGTGAAGTTATCTTGAAGGTAAAACAAAACAAAAGGATTGCATTTTCCCTTTAATGATCACTATGCAAACGTGTCTCCTGTTAGGATATTCCTATACTCCATCCTACTCCCACCAGTATTTTGATTATTTACATTTTCAGTATTGCATGCATTTTTGCATGTAGCATGCATTTTGCATGCATGCATGCAATTGTATGCATCCCAGTCATCAGTCCAGCACCTAGCCCTCAGTTATCCAGCCCCCGAGAGCTTCTCTTAGATTAGTTTTATCCCTCCTAGAGCTTAGTGTGTCCTTCCTCTTTGATTTGAGGAATCCACTCGTCCTCTCTCGCCTACCACTCAGTTTCACTTCAGTTAATTGAGTTATCATCATTTCTTTCCTTGATTTAAGGCTAGACTAACTCTCAACTAACTGTATCACTCCGATGGACCTCCAGTGAGACTTGACTGCCCATTCTGAATCTAGTTAGCTCCTCATGCGCCCTCCACTGAGCCTCCTTCATTCAGTTAGTGTCTCCATGTGTCAGTTACACTCAGTTAGACCTACCACACTCAGTTAGACTCAATTTGACTGATGGTTGACAGTTACTTGTGCATTGATGACTCCACTGATGATGAGATAGACTTCTAATTGTGCTCCGATGACACTCCAGTGATCTTTTGATCTCTCCATGAAGGCTAATTCGAATTTCCACCTTGGCATTCGAATCCTCATGCATTCTATTATTTATTTTTCCATTTGTGATTAATGAATTAGTGTGTGTGAAGTATTTTTGCTTCTATCCGAGTTCTACTGTATTATTATTCTGTTGCTCATTACACTGCATTGACCACTCTTCTTCTATCTTCCTGCTTAATCATAATTACTCTTGTGAGGTATACATCATCTCTTAGATCTGCTGTGAGGATTTTCACATGGTATCAGAGCATGTTGAGAGTATTATTTATCTCCATTCCTGAGAGTTTTTTGCAGGTTATTATCAAGATTTCGAGTGCAGCAGTTGCAACAATTTTTGCATTTTTGCAGCAGTAGCAGTTGCAGATATTCTCTATTCTTTTTGCAGGTCTTCTACAACTTCATGAATTCAGAAGAAATCCCAACTCTTTATCCATTCAACTATGATGAATGGAAACAAAAAATGATAGCATATTTGAAGAGCCATTATCTCTTTGATTGTTATTTTGAAAGAGAGTTCGAATCCTTTGAAGAGAAGGATGACTGGTTGAATAAAGGTGACCAAGCCTTTGGAAGAATGATGCTTGCTATGCCTCGTTACATGATGTACCAAATCATTGATATTGTTGAAACTCCAAAAGAACTATGGGTCCATCTAGATGAAAGATTCGGCAAACAGAATGAAGGATTTGGTCCAAACCCTTTCAAGAGAAAGCAAAGTGATGCATTCGCCCTCCTTGATGATCTCATTGATCATGAACCAGTATCAAACACATCTCATATTGAAGTTGTTCACAAAGAAGAAGAACTTGCATATTCTACACTCATGCTCCAAATTTCTTCTCTTTCTGTGCTAGCTCACACTCTAGATATTGCAGAAGGTCCTAAATCCTCTCTTGCACCAGAGTCCGTTGGTCTGCATCATGATCTATTGAATGTTTCGGAGGTCAAATCAGCTATTGGAGGTAATGCATTTGCTATCCTCAAGAAATCACCTCTTATTTACTACTATATGATCATTATTTCATGCTTTCAGAAGGTTATTGAAGAATATGGCCATTGCCATCCGCTTGGGATAATTTCTCATGCATCTACTGGTTTTGATCTCACCTCTAATGGTTCAAAGGAGATCTCAAGAAACCATGATTCAAGCCTTGGATCTGATTTGGATTCCAAGAAATCACCTCTCATTTACTACTGTAAGATCATTCTTTCATGCTCTCAGAAGTTTATTGAAGATAATGTCCATTGCCATTCGCTTGGGAAAATTTCTCATGCACTTACTGGTTTAGATCTCACCTCAAATGGTTCAAAGGAGATCTTAAGCAACCATGATTCAAGTCTTGGATCTGATTTGGATTCCAAGCAATTACTGATATTTGATGGTTCTTTTTGGCATAATATCACCTATGATGGTTCGAAGGAGAACACAAAAGACTATCTGCACATTCATAGTTTTGATCCTACCTCAGCTGATTCGAATAAGAGGTTCAAGGATCATCCTCATACTTTTGGATTTGTTCTCATCACATTCGATTTGAAGAGCAAGTACAAGCACATGCTTTCTGAGCATGATCCACTTCTTCCCAAGAAGAAGATACCTCTAGATATATGACCAAGCATCACACCTGCTTGAATTTGGAGCATTTATTTTTGTGTGTGCCTTGCAGTCTATTTTGAGGGGGGGTATTTTTCCCATGAGGTTTTTCCCATTTCCTCAGTTTATTGACTGTTATTATTCATTGTATTGGGTGAACTTTGGTCTTAGTTACCAGGGCCCAGGATGGATTAAGGGGGGGTGTTAGGATATTTCTATACTCCATCCTAGTCCCACTAGTATTTTGATTATTTACATTTTCAGTCTTGCATGCATTTCTGCATGCAGCATGCATTCTGCATGCATGCATTCCAGTCATCAGTCTAGCACCTAGCCCTCAGTTAGCTAGCCCCCGAGAGCTTTTCTTAGATCAGTTTTAGCCCTCCTGTAGCTTAGTGCACCCTTCCTCCTTGATTTAAGGAAGCCACTCGTCCTCTCTCATCTACTGGAGTAGTGTGTCAATTCTATGTTGAAGGGAAGAAGAGTCATCTTTTTGGATAGATTGGGATAATTGCAACGAAGGGATGGTGATATTATAAGGAAGGACAAATTTCTTTCCATACACCAGACAGTAGGGTGAGCTCCCGATTGCTGCCTTTGGAGTGATTCGGTCTGCCCAAAGAGCATTATAGAGCTATGTGTGCCAATATTTATGATGAGAAGCTACAGTATTTTTGAGAATATTTATCAGATTTTTGTTTGAAGACTCAACCAACCCATTATCCTGGGGATAATAATTGGAATCAAACTTAATCTTAATCCCTTTCTCAAGGGCATAATTTGTCAAATCAATCGAGGAAAAATAAGATGCATTATAAAAAACAAGATATTCTGGAGCACCAAGCCTTGTAATTATCTGACTATCAAGGAAAGCAATTACTTGGTTTGCATTACATTGTCTGAGTGGGATTTCTTCATTCCATCTGGTAAAGTAATCTGTGGCTGTAAGAATGTACCTATGTTGCAGGGATGAGGTGGGGTTTATAGGTCCAATAAAATCCAGTCCTCACTGCTGAAATGGGAACTGAATTATGACTGGCTGTAATGAGAAAGAAGGCTTCTTGAGCTTCCCTGTACATTTTTGGCATGGTTCGCACTTTCTTACATAATCGTATGCATCTTTAAACAATGTAGGCCAGTAATATCCTACTCTGAGGATTTTGTGAGCTGTAGTTTCTCCTAAGAAATGGCCTCCAGCTGGTCCTGTATGAAATTGAAAGAGAATATAATTAGTCTCATGCTTTTCTAAACATCTGAGGAAAACCCCATCATAGTTCTTTCTAAACAAGATTTCACCAATGAATTGATAAGGAGCAGCTTTCAACCTTAATTCTCTATGTTTCTTAAAGTCAAGGGTTTCAGGAGAAAACCCAAAGTTTAGAAAGAATTTGATATGATCATGCCATTTGGATGTATAAGTATCAATAACATTGAAAAAACCTGTTGGGGCATCTTCCTCCTGCTCCTATTCATTCTGTTGCTGTGCAGGATCATTCGACTGAGCAGTAAGCAGACAGAGACCTTATCCTTTCACAATTTTGGCCAGTCTAATTTCTAGATCATACTCTTGCAGGGCTGTCATCCAATGGGCCCTTTTTTCACCCAATTCCTTCTGGACTAACACATTTCTAATGGCAGAGTATGGGACAATAACCTTGGTTCTTTTAACAAACAAGGCATGTAATGTTTAACAAATTTGTAAACTGCATAGGCTTGTTTGTCATTTGGGAATAATTAAGTTCTACACCTTTGAATGTTGAGCTCATGAAGGATATCGGGATCTCAGCATCATTGTTGTGCTTCTGTGTCAAAACAGCTGCATAAGAGAAATCAATGGCAAAAGTATAGAGAATGAAATATTTATCAAAGTCAAGGGACATAAGAGTAGGGCTTCAGCAATGGCTTTTCTGATCTCAACAAAAGCATCTTTCTGTCCCTATGACCAAGTGAACTGTACATCTTTCTTGACTAATTGCTGTAAAGGTTTAACTATCTGAGCAAAATTAGGTACAAATTTATGAACAAAATTGATCTTACTTAAGAAAGACTGCATGGCTTTGCGCGAACCTGGCAAGCCAATTTTTGAAATAGCATCAGTACGTTCCAGGTCAATAATCATACCTTCTTTGGACACAATAAAACCGAGAATCTTTCCTTGTGTAACTGAAAAGATAGATTTCTTTGGATTGAGTGAAATCTTGAACTTCCTGCAACATTCAAAAACTTGTTTCAAGGCAAAACGATGTTCATGTCGCTTCTTAGAATATATTGTGATATCATCAAGATAAACTACGATAGAGTTATGCATTAAGCCTCTGAAAGCTATATCCATAGCTCTCTGAAACGTGGCTCCGACGTTTATCAATCCGAAGGGCATTCATCTGTAGGCGAATGTGCCCCAGGGAGTTCTAAACGTGGTTTTCAACCGATCATCGGGTGCAACCATAACCTGGTTGTATCCCGAAAAACCATCCAGGAGTGAGAACATTTCAGAACTAGCCACCTTCTGCAGAATCTGCTCCATGGGTTGAACATGATAGTTGTCTTTTTCAGAATCCCGATTCAAATTTCAGAGATCGACACACAGCCTGATTTCACCACTCTTCTTACGCACGGGCACCAAATTGGTGATCCATTGGGTGTGTCTGACAGGAAAAATGATTCAGGCTGCGAGTAATTTCTCCAAATCGTTTTTTACAAAAGGTTCCAAGCCAGGGTGCATTTTGCGCAATTTCTGTTGATAGGGTTTCACCTCCGGCTTCATAGGTATGTTGTGATGCATGATGCTTGTGTCAAAGGTTTTCAATTCGTCGTAAGTCCATGCAAAAACGTCCTTGTACTCTTTACATAACTTAATGATAGCTCTTCTTTCCTCGGGAGAACAATTAACTCCAATATTGATAAAGCGAGGTTCTTGCTTAGTACGTAAGTTAACTGGCTCATAACTTAGGGAGGAACTTTGAGTTTTGAAATTGGTCTTGTGCTTGAATTTATCCTGCAAATCATAGAATTTTTCTAAACTGATGATAGATTTCGGGATAATGTTTGAAGGATTAGAGAGTGATTTTACATGTTCTTCCTCATCTATGGCCATGTCTCGAAAAGTATCCTGTGCAATGAGGAAGTCAAGTATCTGTTGATCGTCGTCAAATACTTTCCAATTGGTCACATTGTCAGGTATGGAAGGCCTATACATAAGTTCTATAGAAAAAGTATGGGGTGACAAACCTTCTGGTGGTATCAACCTAGATGTTGTGTTTGCTAGGAGATCAACATCGAAATTTTGTGACCTAGGGACAAAATTAATGTTAAATGCAGAAAAGGAGTTGGTGAGATCCCTTACCAGTTTCTGATAATTCATCAGGCGAGGGGACAAGCAATGTATCTTGTTCCTTACTTGTTTGACAATGATCTTGAAATCCCCAAAGCAATGAATAACCTGTTCCCCCATATCGATATCCTTTTTAAGTCCTTAAACAAAGGCTTCATATTCAGCCACGTTGTTGGTACAATCAAATTCCAATCTGCAAGCTATCATAGTTTTAATTCCTTTTGGGTTGATGAGGACACAACCTGCAGCAGCTCCTTCCTTATATCTGGAGCCATCAAAAAATAAAGTCCAAGCAGTCGGATCTATTCTAAAATTTATATTTACATTAAAAAAATTATGTACAACATCTCTAGTGAAAGGTACAGTGGTAAACTGAGTGATTTTAGATTGTTTCTGTAAATTTTTATCTAGAGAACAGTCAACAGGAAAATCTTCAAAGAAAGTGTCAAACGTGAAATGTTCAATGTGTGAATTGAGATAACCAGCAAGCTCACTAGAGTCATTTAGATATGTGACTGTTTGTTTCATGAATGGTTCCCTATTAATTTTGATTTTGTTGGGTTGTCCATTATAGGGTAACCATAGATGAGACCAGTCAGTGGAAAAGTATCCTTTTAGCTTTTCTGACCAGTTGTAAGAACCCTAAAACTCATAAAACCCACTAAATAACAGATTAATATTAAATATGCATGTAGATCTCTAAACCAACACAAGAATTTGATAAAAGGTTACATCTTATAAAATCCAGAAACAAACAAGAACAACATGCATAGAATATCTAACAAAGAAAGTGGATCTAATCAATATTAACAGAAAATATGCTACCATTACCTTGACAGGTCCAAGAGAGCGACTGAAGGTGGGGGGACGACTCTCCACCCAACCAACCCCCAGCCAAAGGATGAGTCCCCCGAGCCCCCAACAATTAACCCTATTCTAGTGCTATCTTGATTTCCTCTCCTCCAGATCTCCTCTTCCAAGATGGCCAAAGACAAAAAGACCCCTCTCTTCTCTTCTTCTCCTCCTTTTATCCCCTCCTTCTCCCAATTTCTTAATTTCATATTTAATTTATTTCTTTATGCAAAATTTGTTTTCCATTACTTCTTTTTCATGTTTCTTTTGATTCTTTACCTTATATTATGTTACATTATATTTATTATATTAAATATTCCTTATATTCGTATATGAGGGTTGTTACATACTCCCACCCTTCAATAAACTTCGTCCCAAAGTTATAATATTCAAGCAATAAATACAATACTTATTCAATCAATCAATCAAGTAAATACTAGAATATATAGGTAGCTAGTACTATTGTGAAATTAAGAGATTTGTATGTGTGGCCACCACATAGAAGTCTCCAAACCACACTAATACAATCAAACGCCCTAAGTTACAACATGCTCTTAAGTAATTCCCTATGAGTCTAGTATGCAACCATATCAACAATCATGCATCATACATACATAAGCATTAGATAATTAATTAATAATTAATGACTGTGTGTTTGTTTACTTCCTCTTTCCTTACTCACCCTCTCCTTGAGAATCATACCATCCGATCAACCTCCCTACACCTCCCCTCAAACTCCGGATGGTCCCGCTCGCCATGGCATGGGCCTTCTACTGTAACCTGTCCGCGGATCATACAGTAGGCATAAAAAGTCCCCTAGGAAGTTACCGCAGCATCGCCACCTTCCCAACTTCTAGTAATAATACGGCCTCATAGGATTCTAATGGAATCTGTGCCTCATCGGTACTAGCCGGCATCTGGTTCTTGGTACCCCGATCCTGGTACTCCCGGTACCCCCGATCCTGATATCAGGATCATTATACCCCAGGTATCTCGGAAGGCTATCCTAAACATCCTCCACAACACCCTCAAGGCACTAGCCCCAAGCATCAGAAGTCCTTCTCCATAAACCTCCCTCCCAGTGAGTATGTCTCCAATTGTGGACTCTGGTCACATAAAAGTTCTCCAGGAAGTATATGTGGCACTATCACCTTCCCAACTTCTGGTACTAAAGTCAAGTGCTGCTTGTTATACTTCCATGTTCCACGGTGTCGCATCTCCACCTCAAATAGAGCTGATGACACTTCCCCTACTACTTAAAACACCCAGAAGAGAAAAATGATGAGTGATACTTGAAGGCAAATCTACCCTGTCAAGATTCAACCTAGCCCGAGACTTCATTTACCCTAACTACCGCGCCTTTCTCAATGTTAGGTGCGTGGTAGTCCGTACTACCGCGCTATGCTATGTCCCTACCACGCGGTACTACCGCGTTATGCTATTTGCTAGGGGCGCGGTACACTTTTTTTAGCCTTTTTTCCATGGCTTGTGGGATTTTGGATTTTCGAGCGATTTTTGAGGATTGGGGTCCCTGATTCGATCCTAACTCACTTTCTGTGATTAGTAGGCCTGATCCACTAAACTCTCCCTAGATCCACCCTTCTCTCTTGTTGGTTAACCCTACCACACACTATAAAAGAGAGGCATTCCATAAGCAAATGGGAGGACTCTTAGAGGTATCAAACTTATGATCTTGCAGCCTTTGTGGAGATAGCTAGAGGAGGAAACACTTGGAGCTGGAGGATTGACTTGGACATCAAGCAACCTTTGTAAGCATTCTTCAAGTTTGTAATAGAATAACTTGTCTTGTTTTTCCCATTTCATGTGTACTATATGAGTTTCTAACATGGAATGTATCTAGTCTAGATTTGAATTTGATCTTTACTTCAAGGTATTTGGAAGCTTGTATGCTTGTTTCTTGTTTGATTTCAACAGGTTCTACATTGGAGCTTTGGGATCAAGAGTCGGAAGCAGGACAAACGTCGAATTGAAAGGTGAGTTATATCTTTCATATCTTCTGAATGCATGTAATCTTGTTGTGAAAATTAGTTCAGGAAATTCAAGGTAGCATTTGTTTTGTTTTGTTCTTATCTTAGAGTCAGTTATAAATCTGCTTTAATTTAAGAGAATTTTGACTTATCTGTAGGGAAAAATTCTACCAACAAGAATGGCGACTCCACTGGTTTGAATTTCATTTGATTGATTGAGTTCACTGTTATCCATCTTTTGATTGTGACTTTTTCTTTCTTTTCAAACTAGTATTGAATCTTGGTCTCTTTGACCTTTATTCACCCCTCTCTGTATTTTTCCTTCCTGTGTGATCAATGAGTCCTCTGGGTCTGCAACAACCCTGAAAGTTTCATCTTTCTTTTCAAAAGTTGCGCTTTTCCACACTTTGCAACAGTACCGCGCCCTCTGTGTTGAACACAGCGCGGTAGTACCGTGTTCCCTGCATTAGTACCAGAGCGGTAGTACAATAGTACCGCACTTCAGTCTGACTTTGCCCCACGGTAGTGTCTGCATACTGTCAATTTTTCTTGCTTGCTTGGTTTACTGAGTCATTTCTTGATTTCCTCTGCCTTAGTTGGTATTTTCTGTTTCCTGTTACCATCCTGTTCATTTTACAGTCTGTGTGGTGTGTTTATTTCTTTTTTGTGAGCTTGATTATTGTGTGAATTAGTGGCATTATTGGCACATAGGGTCACCCCTTCACTTTGAGTGCATTGGCTTGATATTCCCATCACAACCAGACCATTACTACTGTTCTTTGTTACTGAATTGTGTAGTTTTCATAGTCACATGGTTTCCATTATTATCATTAAAATTCACATTGAAAGTCATCATTGGAAAACATTTGTGTTATTTTGATTACAATGGTCTAGTAGCATCATTGTGCATTAGGAAGTTAACCATTGAAATTTGCCACAGAAATTCTCATTTTTTGAAGCATATTAGTTGTAAGATCAGTGAATTGGAAAGAAGTGTTTCAGTTTGGCTCTATTTACAGAAAGAAAACAAAAAAAATTTTGCTTTAGTTTTTTGCTTGTGAAAGTCATGCATTTATGATCGAAGAACTCTCTCTCTTCTATAGCTAGTTTTCATCGAAGACAAGGCTTATTTTGATTCATTCTCACTTGCATGGTTTGGGTTGTCACAACACCACCAAGTTTCACGTCCATTTACCCGATTGAGTAATATAACCACTAAAATTAATCTCCCTAACTAAACCAACATTAAACCTCACTTGAGGAAATCAAAAGAATTTGGTAGTTAGGTAGGACACCAGGGATAGGCATCAAAATAATTCCCCCTTGTCATTTTTATCTGAGACATAGTTGTTGTCCTCTAGGGAACTAAGATCCTCTAGTATTTATTGACACGGTCACAACCAGTTTGTGGAGGGGCCTCCTGACTGTTTTTAACTTTCAGGGGTTAAACGGCCGCGAGATTGAGAACCGGACGGACTCTGTGGAATGCCGCACTCCACTTAGCCCTAAGGAAACATCGATCATTGTCTTCCTTGTAATTCATAGTAATGCAAGGGTGATAAGGCAGAAGCGCCCAAAACCTTTTCCAATGTGTCATATACGAGGTAGCTTAGTGACTTTTCTAATAGGGCTCTTTTACCCAGGATCCCTTTCGGTAGAGGGATATCCTTCTCATATCGGTCTCTCATGTTGTATTGTTTGACTTGGATTTCATCACCTTGCGAAGGATATAGCTTGTTGAGGTCTCCAGGTCTTAGTTAGGAGTTTTGCTTGTTATCTCATCTTTATAGAGGGTCATTTTTCTTTTTAGTGACTGCTTGTTGGCATTCTGGCCATTATTTTTATCAGCTCACTTACTGGGACACCGGTCTCAGTATAGATTTTAGAGCTTTCTTTTTTGTCCTGCGAGCCTTGCTTTTTCTAGCTCCTCTTTTGCACACTCGGCTGCGTTAGAGTTTTTTGAGTTCTTTGTTAACGAAACTGCCCCCGAATTTCATTTTCCCGCCATCATGTCAGAACCACCACGGATATCACGACGAGTACAGGGAAAAATCCCTCCACCGCCACCACCACCACGGACCTCCGTTCCACTTGCATCACGCATTCCTGCTTCTCCTGGCCGCGGTGCTGGTCGAGGGAACATTCCACCGCCGATACATACTACATCTTTAGCTCTGCCTGTAACTGTTACTCACAGCACAGTCTCAGAATCTCTTTCAGCTTCTACAACCACTAGCATATCTGAGATATCTACTGTCACTTCACCCACTGTTATTCCAGATATATCTGCTACAGTGGACAACATTACAACGGCTGAATCTAGTACAGCCCAAAACACTAGACCAGAGGTCATCCTCCTACCTGATGTTAACACCTCCCTTCCACCAGAAACTTTTCACGATGACACAGACGGATCTGTTGGCACCACCGAAGGGTCCAACCAGGATATAACTGGCTTGATTTCAGTCCCAGGTGGGTACGTCGAAATTGTTGAAGACACTCGACTTTCTAACACACCTTTTGAACCTGATTATGGCTTCATCACTTCCCAGGTGGAACTTCCTCCTGTTATTACTACGCCATCCAGTGTTCATCTATAGGAAAGCAGTTCTTCCAGTAACGTACCTCGTACAATATCTCTCCCCAACCTTCCCCCGGGACATGAGATCATGGCCTTTATTCAGTCTAGTATGGTTAGTCTAGCAAATTCCCCGTTAGCATCGGCACAGTTTAAGCGTGACACAGAGCAAATGCTCTCCACAGCTTCCCGATATCCACCTGTTACTCGCCCTTCTGACTTTCAGGATCCCAACATCCAGTCTAGCACAGAGTTTCATCACTCCTATGCAGACGGCTCTGGGCCTTCAGACGTTACTATACCTAGGTTCCCGCCGGACCCTGAAAACCCTTTTCAGGACATGAACTCGGACCCAGTCTTCGATGGTCCTCCTATCATTGAGCACGTTATGGACGACACCCCTGATACCCCTCGGTTAAATTTTCCACATTTATTGCCATCACCTATCTTTGGCGCACATTCTATGAGGGATAACCCAATTTTTTCTTCGTCCTCGCCTGTCAGATATGGAAGACCCCCTCGACAAATCGACACTTTTGGCGCCGTTGGCCAATCAACACTATCGTATTTGGCTAGCGGTGGAAGAACACCAAGTCATACTACTGGATATTCCGTTTTGACCGGAGGATCACCTTCGGACACTATCTACACCATCTCAGGAGGTGGACAACCGACTGCCATGGTCCCCAAATCTAACAACCAAACTCTTCCTGGTGGGCCATCAACCCAACCAACGGGAGGACAACCCTTTGTTGGGAACCCCATTCCTAGTCAACAACCTCCTCCTATAGGGCCATCCAACCCATCTGCTGGAGGACAACCTATTGGCTCCATCCAACAACCCTCCCAACCAGCAGCATCTGCTCAATATGGTATGTACAACACACCTGGTAGCGGACAACCTTATACCGGCTTTCCAACCGGACCTCATCCTCAACATCCCCCGTCAGGTATGCTTCCTTCTTGGGACCCTCAAATCCCACAGAGTGGGGGGTACTCACTATTTGGAAACTGGAACCCAGCTGGGAGGCAATCTCAGATTTCCCCCAACCTAAACTTCGGATTCCCTTATCCTTCAGCTGCCACAACTCCATGGAACCCATCCCTTCAATTTCCACACGCTCCTCAAGCAGGAACAAACCTTCCATGGACACCATTGTCGCATCCACCCCCCAACCCTGCTATGGGAAACCCTCCACTTACTCAATATAGTGGTAACATCCCTGGAACACAACAACTCCAAGGAACTTTTCCCCAACCAGGATCAGCAACTACTCCTGGGTTTCAACAACCCCAGGGTACCATACCTACCATCCCCACTCAGCAGAACATCCACCAATCGGTTACCAACACTCAACCAGTTAACCAGATGGCTTATTACCCACAGAACTTCTAGCAGTACCCCCCGGGAAACACATATGGGTATAACACACAACAGTATGCTATGCAGGCCCCCCCAGAGTTTTCTGCGCCACACGGTTATTACTCATACCCGCAGACTAATCGTCAACTTCCCTTTTTGGCCACGTTAGAATTACCTGATTTGTCGAGGCTCATTAACGATCCCATATGGCATGAACCTCACTGGCCGCCCATTCCAGCCAAACTTCCATCGGACATTCCTAAGTTCGATGCTAAGCCCAGGGAAGACCCCAAGAACCACGTGATGACTTTCCATCTTTGGTGTTCATCCAACTCCTTGATGGACGATTCCATTCGACTACAGCTCTTCCAACGTATGCTTACCGGCACGGCAGCAAAATGGTACATTGAGCTACCACAACACTCTTTCCACGATTTCAACACTTTGGCTATGTAGTTTCTGACCCATTTCCAACTTCCCATCTGGTATGAGACTGGAACAGAACTGTTAACCTCACTGCGTCAAACCACTTCGACACACATTTTGGATCACATCCATGAGTGGCGTCGACGTCGTAGGCTAATCAAGGCACCCATTTCGGATCAGCTACTTGCTGATTGGTTCACGAAATCTTTTTTGCCTCCCATAGCCAGAGATATCGCTATGCGCGGGCCGGTGACAGAGGAACAAGCCATCTCGGCAGCTCAGTACATGGATTTGGTATACACCCAATCCGACAATTTACACGAACTTATTCCTCATGCCGCCCACGTTACCACTGATCCAATGAAACCTACCACTGAACCCCCTATTGATGGTATTATCGGTTCAGTCAAGGCCTAGCCTGCTACCAACTTGACGGGACAACAAGCTTCTGCTTCCCCCGCTCTACCATAGGCTGCTTCAAAAACTACTACTTCTCCTGCTATCTCCTCCGAAGTGAACGTAGTTCAATCTATGTCACAACTATCCGGATGAAAGAAGAAAAACAATCATGGTAAATCTAAAAAGAACCAACAAGAGAACCCCAAGCCACAACCCACCCACAATGACCAAAAACCACGTCGAAAGGCTAAGTTTCCCTGCCTAATTTTTCAAGATGATCACTACACACGTGACTGTCCCTACAAGGACGAGGTCAACAAATTTGTTAAAGGATCCTCTCACCCGGCAGTATTAACTGACCCTTTCCCTCAATAGCAACAACAGATGGTTTCCCAAGAAACCCCACAGGGGGGAAACTCAACCAACCCATCTCGCGGAGAGACGTCCACAAATCGCGAAATCCTGATGACAAGTAATGAGGAGGTTCATATAACCACTCGTTCAAAGACATATGAAAACCCTCAAAGTTCAAACAAACAATCAGAGATAGCCAAAGGAAAATCTCCCGTTGAAGATCCGACTCCTATTCCCCCCCCTACAGACCATCTCCATATCGAGAGACCGCTTACGGATACAGTGCTACGCCCACCCAAGGGAACCATACGAAAGGTGACATTTAATACCAATGCACCAGCTGCCCAAAATTACAACATTGTTGAGGATTTAGCTCAAGCACCTTGGGCCATGTCGTCTCTCGAGGTTCTCCAACACTGCCCCATGCAACGTAGAACCTTACTTTCAGCACTGGGGGCAATGGACCCAGATACTTCAAACTCCATTATGTTTAACTTGGAGCATGCCAAACCTCGGCTTTCTCACCAGTTAGCCTTCCAGGTTCATACAAAAATCCATGGAAATAGCATCCATTGCACTGTGTTAGATGAAGGTGCTCCCACGTCGATCATGTCTTTGAATTGCTGGAGAGCCTTAAGCTCACCTGAATTCACAACCTCTCCCACTACTCTCAGGGCATTTGATGGACACGGTTTCCAACCTTATGGACTCATCCCCTCAATTGGTGTTGAACTGGGGGGAAAAACAGTATCTGTACACATTGAAGTCATGGATGCACCTTTAGATTACAATCTTCTACTTGGTCAGAACTGGTTTTACACCATGACCGCCATAGCATCTACCGTCTTCCAGATTGTGCAATTTCCTCATGAAGGGAAAATTGTCACTATTGATCAACTTGATTACTGTATCCCAGAATCTCATCCAAACTCCGCCAACACCGTCCCGTTATTGGATCAACCTTGGTACCGGTTCCAAGACATTGGTGTTGGTCTCATGAAGGATTCTTCCCTTATTGGAGTTTTTCCAGAGCTGGGGACCCATGTACAACCAGTCAACATGATTTCATCCAATATCTCCCCTTCCAATGATTCATGGATGATTCTGAGTCCCTCTGAAATTGAAAACCACAGTAACTCCATGCCTCTGAATCGAAACCTCGCAGCATATGAAGCGATCCAATCCGCCACCGATTGGGTCAACTGTTCTACCCATCACACCGTGGCACAGCTCTCGTCTGAAACTCATTCGTCCCTACCATTTATCGATCCTCTCAACTTGATTTTTCCCACTGACGAATCAATTATGGAGGTTATGTGCGGTGATGAGCCACCATGGGGAGATTTTCACCATCGATCTTCATTCCCCACCATTCAGACGCTTGAGCCTGATAAAAAACCCATTCCTTCACCCAGAATGGTTCAAACCAAGTTCCCCACTTCCCTCGACGAAGTATTTTCTGAAGGAAACTTGGCTAATATTATGGCAACCACTCCTATAGATATTTTGGTGAAGCCTGGTATCGTGGAAAACATACATATTGGCAAAACATGTAGTCCCCTAGAAATGGAGTTCTACTCTGCCTACTTCAAAACCTTCCGCGATGTTTTTTCTTGGAGTTATGAAGAAATGCTAGGAATAGATCCCTCGATTGTGGTTCATGAAATTCCAACCTTTCCTGGCACCCGACCTGTTCGGCAGAAACTTCGACCCGTCCATCCTCATAAGGCATCCGCTATTGAAGCAGAAGTTGAGAAACTTTTGCACGCTGGTTTTATTTATCCTGTCCCATTGACAGAGTGGGTATCTAACATCGTTCCTGTAGCCAAGAAACAAGGAACGATTAGAGTCTGCGTCGATTACCGCGACTTGAACAAAGCTTTTCCAAAGGACAACTACCCAACTCCGTTCATCGACCAGATCATCGATAACTGTGCCGGGAGTGTCATCTTTTCATTCATGGATGACTTTTCTTGCTATAATCAGATCGATATCCTCCCAGCCGACCAGCACAAAACAACCTTTATCTGCCCTTGGGGGATTTTTGCATATCGAAAGCTACCTTTTGGCCTTAAAAACACCGGGGCAACTTTCCAACGGGCGATGTCATACGCATTTCACAACATCAAACATATTGTAGAACCATATCTTGATGATCTTCCCACTCACTCTCAGACCCAGGACGACCATCCTGATCACTTAAGTGCCATTTTCGAAAGATGCCGTCGCTACAATATACGTTTGAATCCGCATAAGTGTGTCTTTTGCGTAGAGGCCAGAAATTTTTTGGGATTCATAATCTCCAAAAGCGGGATACGCTTAGATCCCGCGAAGGTAGAAGCTATCTTAGCCCTGCCTTCCCCCACAAACATTCCAGAACTTCAAAGTTTGCGTGCGTTTGTAAGGGCACGCAAACTTTCTATGCCGTTTCATCTGTAATCTTTTCGAGATAACAAAAGGCTACATGAGGCTTCTCAAGAAAAACATTCCCTTCATCTGGGATGACGAAGCCCAACGCTCCTTTGATAATCTCAAGGCAGCCTTAACCAAAGATCCTGTGATCCAACCCCCCGATTACACACGGGATTACATTCTTTATCTCGTAGCTTCAACTTCCACCATCGGTATGGTGCTAGTCCAGGAAGACCACAACGGCATAGAACATGTGGTATACTATCTCAGTAAGAGTCTTCTAGACTCCGAAACGCGTTATTCACATGTTGAAAAACTGGCTCTGGCAACAGTTTTTGCTGTCTAGAGATTCCGTCATTACATTCTACTCCGCCGGACCACTATTATAGCCGATTTCAATTTGGGGGCAAATATTCTCGTTGGATCGTCATCCTTCAAGAGTTTGACTTGGAATTTGTCAAAGCCAAGTCCAAAAAGTCTTTGGTTTTTGTCGAGTTGATATGTAACTTGCCCCATGCTACTGAGCAATCCGAGCCCGTCGATTCTCTTCCTGATGAATCGTTGTTCCTCATTAGCACGTCTGATCCGTGGTACGGAGATATTTTATTATATCTCCAAACCCAACGCTTCCGCCCCGACCTCACTCGCGATGAACATGGACGCATCTGACACCATGCTAAATACTATCTCATAGTCAATGATACTCTTTATCGACGTGGTGTCGACACCGTTCTTCGACGCTATTTGACCTTAGATGAGGCGAAACACGTTCTTAATGACTGCCACGTTGGAGCATGTGGTGGTCATCTCTCTGGGATGGCTACGGCCCAGAAAATACTGTGAGCAGGATATTTTTGGCCCTAAATTTTCAAAGACTGCATTGAAATAGTCAATAAATGTCCACCGTGTCAATTCTTTCATAGTAAAACATGCTCGCACCCTGCTCCACTCCATCCTGTTATTGCCGTTGGCCCTTTTTCCAAATGGGGCATCGATTTCATGCACTGTAAGCCCACTTCAGTCGGGGGGCATAGCTATGTCATAGTAGCTGTCGACTATTTCACAAAATGGTCTGAAGCGATGCCTACGTATGCTGAGGACGGCAAAACAACAACACAATTCATATTCAATCACATTATAGCTAGATTTGGTGTCCCACAATCCATTGTGACCGACCATGGCTCCCACTTCAGGAACCATATGATCGAGGAACTAAGGGCCAAATTGGGTTTTCTCCATGAAAAATCAACCCCGTACTACCCATAAGCCAATGGCCAAGTTGAAGCCATCAACAAAGTCCTGAAACGAATGATTCAGCGTATTGTGGGTACTCAGAAATCCAACTGGCACTCAGCTCTATTTTCAGCATTATGGGCATACCGAACCTCAGTAAAAAGTGCTACTGGGTTTACACCATTTCAACTGGTATATGGCCTAGAATCCGTTTTACCGATTGAATGTGAAATTCCATCACTAAAGATAGACATAGAGCTACTTCCCCACACCACTGCCGAAGAGAATCGATTTCTATACCTAGCCAAGCTAGATGAAACTCGCCGCGATGCTGCTTTAGCCAATGAAGCTCATAAAAAATGCGTCAAAGCACAGTATGATAAATCAGTTCAACCTCGGGTTTTCAATGAAGGTGACCTCGTGCTCACATATGATCAAATGCACGATAAACTCGGAAAAGGAAAACTAAAATCTATGTGGTATGACCCCTTTGTTTTAAAACGTGTCTTGGAGAAAGGAGCTTATGAACTCGTTGATTGTGATGGTATGCCATTAGCACGGCCCCGCAATGGGCTATACCTCAAATGCTTCTACGTGTAAGGTTTCCGTACGCGGGTTACTTTTTGTACATAGTGTACTTAGCATATCTCTTTTCGCTTTTTGGTGTGTGCATGGACCTCATGTATCCATCCTTACTTTGACTCGTGATTTTATGCGCAGATGTCTGCCTACTTCGGATTCGCCGACGGTGCAAGCCGGCACACCCGGAATCTCGCTTCCGCAGCATGGGTAATCTATTCTCCCACTGGCGAGTTGATATCTTCAGGAGCCAATTGTTTGGGTCCTGCAACCAACAATATCGCAGAGTACCATGCAATCATCGGACTCTTAACGGAGGTTGCTTCACTCAGAATTGACTCCCTATCAGTCTTTTTAGACTCCCAACTCGTGGTTTCTCATCTGAATCGTGTTTACACAGTTCGTGATCCTATCCTACTTCGTTTATTTCGGAGGGTACGCCTCTTGGAACGATCTTTTAATTTTATTTCATATCAACACATACCAAGAGAATTCAATTGTATAGCTGACTCCTTAGCTAATTACATGTTGGATTGACATCTTGCTCATACATAAAAAACACATCACAAAAAATAAAATACACAAGTCATTGTAAATAAATAGATCATGAAAGTAAGTCCATATCACTGTATATAAAAGTGTTTTTCCAAATACATATAGTTTGTGTTTTAAAGACAAAATTTGGGACCAAATCCCATACAAAAATTTGGCTCTCAAAGCCTACATATCGTATACATGCCGCAAAAAGATAAAAGCTTCCATCTAGGGAGATCTAGGAGATCTATCATGTCCCTCGTCAGATTCCTCACGCTGCTGGTGATAACACACTATAGCTCGAGCCACCCTACGAAGGAGTCGGCCGATACGCCCAGGCACACCTACGGTATGACGCTGGAGATGCAAAGGGACGTCATCCATCCTCATAGCAGGGATACCATGAGTTAAGCCCTGTAGGTTCCTCTCTATATCCCGGACTCCTCCTGCCTCATCCTCGTCTTCTTCTTCATCTGGGGTGGCTTGGCGATCAATACCACCTCGACGTAATGGCGAGTACCCAGCCGGTCTCTGTGGTCCACGATCTGCGACATGCATACGTACATACGTTAAAAGTCTTTTACACATTCTAAAAAAGCAATAAAAATTATATATTCAAAAAAGAAAAATATATATCCATGAAGGTCATACCTGAGTTGTCCCAATCCTCATATTCTGGCAATGCCAAGTCTATGTCCTCGCGGAAGTCCACCCCTGCATAGGGGTATTCGTCGATCATCACTATCTGTTCCTCGAGCCACGAGAATAAATCCTCACCAAAATCCAAACTCCGAGGTCCCCCAAGACGTCCTGCATAATCACTCCATCGAGCCATCCATGGCTCGGTAGGTGGACGGGGGGGCATAGCTATCTGTGGGCGCAATAAAGGCACCCTCGCCAAAAAGAAGGTGACCAAAATTCTCCCATAACCAAATTGGGAATTCTCTCCAACCCTACACTTGTGCACTTGTTCTTTGAGATTGTTCAACACCGCCTCACACCAGTTAAACACTGCTCCCGCCATACAATCCACTGCGAGATTCATTTGTGTACGGGACGCCTGATGGGGATCCGTGCTCCCTGCTGCACGTGTGATGGTGAACAACACGGTTTTTACGGGAAGTTCTATACCATCTTTGATGACCACCTTGCCGCTTTTCTTACTCGAACCCTGACGGAAATATCGAGCAATCAATGCATCCGTGCTCACATCCGAGGCGGTGTACCTGGTAAAACTCACCCGGGCTCCTCTTTTTGAAAGTCCTGTGAGGAAATAAATATCCTCGAGTTCAATCTCGAGGGTGTGTTCCCCCACTCGGAAAGCTTGGATGTCGGGGTCCCACAATTGAATTAGATGGGTGAGAAGTTTGGCTTGCTGAGGAATGCCTTTGGTCTTGAAGAATTTCAACAAACCGCATTCCCTCAGTACGATCACAGTCCTTTGGTCATTTTCGGCCAACAAATCGTCCACTTCATGCTCTCGTTCTTTCCAACTGACCAGTTTGATCCAAACAAGTTGCAAACTCCTGCAAAAGGTCATGGAAAGCATTCAGTAATAATTTAATAACTTGGTTTCAACAAAAAACTTGAGAAAAAATGTTTTTTTCATCATAAAATCCACTTCTATCGTGCCTGGGACAAATTTCACCGTGAGGTACTGCACAGTACTGTGCCTCTGTTTAATATTACAGAGTGATACTGTTAAACAGTACCACGCTTCCCGATACTCCCCCCGCGCGATACTGTGAAGGGCGATTTTTGCTTAATAGGGCTTGCCCAAAAAATCACTTTTTCCTACTAAAAGCAAGTTATTCGCACATGAAATGAAAGAGAAGCTTGAAATCTCTTACCTGGCGCAGACGGTTGTCGAAATGGTGCCCCGGATCTCCAGATATGAACTCTTGAAGTCTTGCTCCTCAAATGGGTAAAATCTCCTCTTTTGGTAAATACACAAGTGAAATGGTAACTTTCTACTTTTACCCATCCTTTATATAGCCTTTTCACTCATTTTTTACTCATTATTTTATCTAGTTAAAATAAAACTCATTTCACATTACTAATATCTGGTTTTATGAGCACTTATTGACAAGATCTCCCTTAAAGACAATCTATTCACACTGGCCTTTATTGTTTGACCTTCATTTTGAGCCTACTTTATCTTTTTCGTGCTCTGGATTAAAACTTGAAAAAGATTCCAAGCGCTTTTACACCCATATCGTGCTTGTCAAACTTAAGCAAATGGTGTCGAGTTCGGTCAGCTTTACTCATGCTCGTTAAACGATGAGGAAAGTATTATCCTGGTTGTATTTTATTCTCTTTTCGGACCAAAATAATTAAAAATTACGAAAAAGACCATTGGAGTCCATAGTTAAGCTCTTTTCAGACTCCCTAAAATTGAAAAGATTGCCAAGTGATCTTGACTCTTTCATGCTTGTAAAAGTATTTGAAAGGTCGTCTATTCGGTGATAGGTTACCCCTTTTTCGGCCCGTCTAGACTATTTACGAGAAAGGTATACCTCAGTCAATTTAGGCTGGGAGAGTTCTCTCGGGAATTGTTTTACACTTTTTCGGGATCGAGGGACTAAACTTATGAAAAAGTACATTTTGGAGCTTCCTTTAAGTTTTTCAGGCTCTCTAAATGTGAAAAACTACCGAGTTTTCCTTCCTTGGACTCGTTAAAATTTAACATCAAAGGACCCACTTCAGGACGAACCCCTCCTTTCTCAGGTTCGTAAAACATGTGAGATTGGACTCATCTACGAGATGAGCTATGCCGAGCATCTGTTATCCTCTTCAAGCTCGAAAAACAACAAAGAGGTACTCGTCTATCATGTCGTGGGAATAGGGGGAACAATTCGTTACCTTTGAACATGGCATGTGTCTGTCTCTTGTCTATACTGGGTATCTATTTTTCACTGAGTTATGGTCATCATCCTGAGTCGTCTCCCTGGCCACGAGCCTACTCATTCGGTGTCTATCCTCTGCTATCAATAATCCCTGTTTCCAAGTCCTATTACATGCCATTACATGTTCAAAGGGTTGCAGTGTCCAGAGTCATTCATTGTGTCAGACCTCCGCTGTGTCAGTACATACTCCATTGTCTCATCATCTTATACCATCTTTTGTTTCGATTTCGTGTCGATGATGTGGGAAACATTATGGCCTACCTTCGATGAGTCTGTTCCCGTCGACGCCAAATCACTATCCGGGAATTGGACTTAGAGATCAACCATTAGTACCTTGGTACCTGCATGCCTCAATGGCAGGTTTCCTCGTATTCGACAGTAGGTTTACATCACTGACCTCTGATCAAACAATCTCTCGAATGCTCGACATCAACTCATCTATTCGCATTTCGTTGAGATTTGCTTCTGATACCTTGGGGATCATCGTCATCATTGGTGATTTCCCTCGCATTTGTTAACGGTTCACATCATTGACTGGTAATCAAATGGTTTCTACCATGTTCGACGTCAACACTTTGTAATCACATGGCTAGATTAGTATCATCTGCGATTGGGTAGAAGACCCTGGGCGCGCCTTTGTATCTTGATTTCGTCCAGGTTGCGATGGAGATGTCCTGGTATTGTTACACAGATCCACTTTTTGTATTGGTCGTGGCTGTGTCATTATTGTCTCATGGATCTACGCTTGTTCATAGTAGCCATGATCTGTCCACAGTCTATATCATCTCAGTACTCATGGATCTGCAATGTATTGGTCGCCAGCCATGCTTTGAGTCATTTGTTTCCGAGCATGGGGATGCCTTCCTCGTTGGTATATCTAACATCTTGTTTTTGTTTCAGCTCCTTGTCGCTCTCCTCGATGCTATCTCTGCACATTTTTTTGTAAAGTCTTTCGGCCGTCAGTCCCTTCTGACCTCACACTTTAGGGGGCATCTGTTATACTTCCATGTTCCACGGTGTCACATCTCCACCTCAAATAGAGCTGACGACACTTCCCCTACTGCTTAAAACACCCAGAAGAGAAAATTGATGAGTGATCCTTGAAGGCAAATCTACTATGTCAAGATTCAACCTAGCCTGAGACTTCATTTACCCTAACTACCACGCCTTTCTCAATGTTAGGTGCGTGGTAGTCCATACTACCGCGCTATGATCTGTCCCTGCCACGCGGTACTACCGCGTTATGCTATTTGCTGGGGGTGCGGTACACTTTTTTTAGCCTTTTTTCCATGGCTTGTGGGATTTTGGATTTTCGAGAGATTTTTGAGGATTGGGGTCCTTGATTCAATCCTAAATCACTTTCTGTGATTAGTAGGCCTGATCCACTAAACTCTCCTAGATCCACCCTTCTCTCTTGTTGGTTAACCCTACCACACACTATAAAAGAGAGGCATTCCATAAGCAAATGGGAGGACTCTTAGAGATATCAAACTTATGATCTTGCAGCCTTTGTGGAGATAGCTAGAGGAGGAAACACTTGGAGCTGGAGGATTGACTTGGACATCAAGCAACCTTTGTAAGCATTCTTCAAGTTTGTAATAGAATAACTTGTCTTGTTTTTCCCATTTCATGTGTACTATATGAGTTTCTAACATGGAATGTATCTAGTCTAGATTTGAATTTGATCTTTACTTCAAGGTATTTGGAAGCTTGTATGCTTGTTTCTTGTTTGATTTCAACAGGTTCTACATTGGAGCTTTGGGATCAAGATTCGGAAGTAGGACAAACGTCGAATTGAAAGGTGAGTTATATATTTCATATCTTCTGAATGCATGTAATCTTGTTGTGAAAATTAGTTCAGGAAATTCAAGGTAGCATTTGTTTTGTTTTGTTCTTATCTTAGAGTCAGTTATAAATCTGCTTTATTTTAAGAGAATTTTGACTTATCCGTAGGGAAAAATTCTACCAACACTGCTGGCATAGAGCTAATTGTTGGGCTTGTCCCCCAGCCCATAATATATTTATAGTATCCATTCTCATTCGTGGTTATGGGCTCCCACGGAATCATAGAATACTTAGCCTCATCAGGCTATTTGAGTGGATCACCTGGAACAACTGGCACTTGCCATAATGAATAATCATTAGTAACCACTTCTCAATATAATAATGTCATGGGTCAACCTTGAATCATGCGCTAACAAGAATGTCTATCCACTAGTTCATATTGCATTGCATTACATCATAAGCCATTGTCATGATAAGTCATGACAAGTTTAACATCTAATGCATTTAGGTGCTTTTTGCTACCATTATAACATAACTGGTCATGGTACTTTCCTAATTTTACCAACCATCTCATTAGGGTTGGTGCAAGCTAATGCTAGCCACTCATGACGCATTAGTCACAATGGACTTCTGGAAAAACAGAAATCTGAACGTCAAAAAGCAATATTAGAGCTACCTACAAAACTTTTTGGAATATGGTGCAAGAAGATCAAACGTAGAAAACCGGATTACCTTCCGGAATATATAAATGTTATTTTTTGAAATTAAGTATAACTCCCAAAAAATGGGGTTCTCCTAAGGTTGGCATGTTATTTTTTTAAGAAAATATAATGAATATGTTTGCGTTAGTCCTCTGGTTCGGTATTCAAATAGTGGATTTTTGTTACAAACATTATATACAGTCATAGATAACAGGCCGTTCTAGTGCGGCGTTATTTTTCCATATTTATTTATGTCAATTTTAATTTTTTTTTTAATTAAGGAAGTCAGCTCATCCCTAAAATGATGAGGCCCAGCATTAGCCCTCGATATCATGGTCTTAACCTAATCAATCAACAAATTTTTTT